>OZ018323.1:1704291-2304291 GCA_963969495.1 Ceratothoa steindachneri
TCTTTTTCTCTCTTTCTCTCTCTTTTTCTCTCTTTCTCTCTCTTTTTCTCTCTTTCTCTCTCTTTTTCTCTCTTTCTCTCTCTTTTTCTCTCTCGCGCTCTCTTTTTCTCTCTCGCGCTCTCTTTCTCTCTTTTTCTCTCTTTTTCTCTCTTTTTCTCTCTTTCTCTCTCTCGCGCTCTCTTTCTCTCTCTTTCTCTCTCTTTCTCTCTTTTTCTCTCTTTCTCTCTCTCGCGCTCTCTTTCTCTCTCTTTCTCTCTCTTTCTCTCTTTTTCTCTCTTTCTCTCTTTTTCTCTCTTTCTCTCTTTTTCTCTCTTTTTCTCTCTTTTTCTCTTTTTCTCTCTTTTTCTCTCTTTCTCTCTCTTTCTCTCTCTCTCTTTCTACCTACCATCGCATTCCAACGTCGGATCACATGCTTTACCAATTGCTAAGCTTCAATCCCCATACCCTGATTAGTTTTGAGACTACTTAACTTAGGTATTCGCATGTATGCGTGGCAGGAAGAATACCCATAACCTTTTTATGCCCGTCATAAATGTTGTAAAAAAGCGACTAAACCCGTGTAGGGGTCGCTGACCTGGAAAGCCACGCACCCGAGTCTTGTTCCTCGGGTGGCAAACGCAATGAGGGTAATGGGCAGCACTGTCGAGGACCCTGTCCATGTATGCCAATAGTGGCATTGATGCACCAACATTTTGTGGGGAAGTGGTTGATGATAGCAATCTTTTCCCTTGATCGATTGGGTTAAATTGCATCTTCTAGACCCCATTAAGGGGACTTGCCTTGGGTATAGGGTGGAGAGTTGCTAGACTTGTGCTGACTCGAATTTGTGCGCTTACTGGGGTGTGCATCTTCCAAACACTAACGGATACTCGTATACTTCAGAGGAGCTTCCTCACAAACGCTCTACGGCCGAGCCGATTAGACCGACGTTCAGCCCCATCGTGTTAATGGACGTTGTTTCCCGAAACAGAAATCCGACGAGGGCGTCTCCGCCATAGTTTGTAAAGTGGTGAAGATGGGGACAGTGGAAATGTGTGGAAGATATATAGCTACCCTCACCTCCGGGAGTTGGGGCCATGAGGGCACGCGATCTTCTCGATGCCGTGTCGCGCCGTATGCACTCTCTTCAGGTCACCTGCACGGCGACTGCCACACGCTGTAGATACCCGTGGTTCGGATCCCGCGTTAATCAGGAGGTCTTCGTTGCCAGATTCGCCACTTGAAAATCGACCGGGTGCGCACACAAAAAAAAAGACTTTTGAGTAGCACGTCTTCGTGTGCTCTTAATGATGCTTGTTCCCCAGGTTCTTCAAGCCAAATTTGACGACTTTAAGCACCGTGTCGAGGCTGGTTCAGAACGATTCAACCAATGTGAGGAACTGGCCAAAAAGCTGGTGGCAAACGACAGCCCATATGCCGCAGAGATCGACAAAAAGAAGGACCATCTCGGGTAAGGGTCGACACACTAGAAGGGTAAAGTTGATATATTTGTGACTCTTCCTAAAAGTTTTCTTGAAGGATTCCTTTTTTTTCTAGTTACTCTCCCTAATTTTCTTAAAGTAAGCTTTATACTGGATCTCTAATTGTTCCTGTGATTTATATTCCTAGTTAGTTTCTTTCCCTTGATTTAATGTATTCATTCCTCCAAAATTGTCAAAATCTCATTTGTAGAAATGCCTCTGTTCTGGTTTTCTGAATTCTTTATTCCAAATATGTACTTTCTTTCCCTTTTCGACAAGTAACTAAAGTTTAGAAACTGCCTCTTATTTTTTGGTCTACTTTTATTACGTTGCCCTACAAGGGCTAATTCCCGAGGCCAGCGCCCTTAATGTACTGTGCCGAAGGATGATCTCAGATTCTACACTCCATCTAGAGACTTTTGTTGGGAGTGCAAGTTTAGGGTATGTTAAATGGGTTGTCTATGTAGGTCCTGGTAGAGCAACTGGTGCATATGTCTATCGGTGAGCCAGACGGTGTTTTTATTTTAGGTTTGTTGGTAATGATTTATCGCTCATTGGGTGCAGAGGAAGTCTGCTCCTTCCGATCGCTTGTGATATTTAGGGTTCCGCGCTTTCTGTGAGAACCAGGTTAAGCGTGGAGAGAGGCTGTTGAGCTTGGAAATGGAAGTTCAAGTGCAACTTAACCTAGCATGTAATACATCCAAGTGGGGTAGTGGTGTAATATCCACTTGGGAATGACTCGTCACTCTTCAACTTTTTGTCCTGCCCTACAGGGGGGCTAGAGTTAACAAAAAAACAGCCTTGCCTGCTGGGTCATATTGGGGGTAACCGCATCGTAGATTTAGATTTTTTGCCTTGTTGATCGGGGTATGAAGGACGAAGTTTCTTCTCGATTTGTCCGGTGGAATGGCGTTGAAGTGTTGCTTTTGACTGACTCGATGGCTGGTGTGTCATGTACGTGTAGATTGCGTGCGTGATGGTGACCTGATTTAGGGGTGTCGAGATTTCTTGGCATGTTTTGGTGAAAGGAGACTAAGAAAGCAAATAAAAACAAATGCTATAAGATATAAAGTATGTTGGACTTAGGATCTAGAGAAAGCTTATCATGTAGGTGCTTAGAATGTATGGAGTGGGCGGTATAGTTGGACGGTTTGAAGTGTTTTTGTTGGAAGAAAGGCGGAAGAGTGTACCTTGCGTCGATTAAATTCTTACTGAATGATAATTGATGGTTTATGTGTGAAATGTGCCAGGAAGCTACATGACAGTATGCTGCAGTTAACATTGCTCTTATTAGGGTGAGAATATGGTATGGAAGAAGTGTAGTTCTCGAGTGAGACTTGTACAAATGGACAAGGTGGATCATAAAGATTGTGCTGGAGGATTGTGAGGGATAGGGTTTATGGCCCTCGGTCAATGATGAACCATGGCTGAGCGAGTGGCTACAGCACATAGTACTTCGTAGCTATGAAGGTCTAATTTTGAGTTTAAAAATTGGTGGGATGGGCGTCTTTTTTTCCTTTTTTTTTAAGGGTCGTTAGTGCATTCTGACCCCAATTTGTTAGAATGGTCTTGTTATTGTTGATGATAATTTTACTATGTAGAGGGAAAGTGACTTAAATATTAACTAACACCGGACTTTCCATTTTTTTGTGTTAGAGGATATGCATGAACTTCCTTGCAAGCTGTTGGGAAAGAACTCTGGTAGTTGTGAAAAATTTAGATTATACCTCCCTTGCCAGTGGTTTGGTCTTTGTAAAATACTTACACTAAGCACCCCTCTGCTAGAACTTGTCAAAAGGTGGATTGGGTAATATGAAATCTATTCTTGAACGGTTCTTGAAATTTTCTTAGACGTTCCTATTTTCATCGTTGATACACTGGCTTGTGTTATATCCTAATTCAATATTCTAACCCGTAATCCTGTTTCCTTGTTTATGGTGCGATTGTTTCTCTGTGATGCCGAATGCGAAATTTTGTATTCATTGAGCTTCTAATGACTCGACTCTTACCTTTTCTTGGGTATCTAATTTTTGCATGTTTTTAGCTTGGTTTATACCTTAGTAATTAATACAACTAATTTTTAAGCTTGCATGGTGGTCTCTTCACTAATTAGTAATGGGTTGTTGTACCATGTAATTCGTTTCATAATTTTACTCATTCCAAGTGTAGGAGATATATTTTAACCTACAAAGTAGAATGTTGGAAAATCCACTGTCTGGGCTTTGCTTAATTAACTTTTCCATTGCCTATTTCACGTCTTCTAAATCTGTTGGTTTTCTCTTTCCCATTGCTTCTCTCACACTAGACACCACTGGTTCGATCCTGCCCTAGAGGCCACCATCTACCATAAAGAAGTGAGGTGAGGTCGTTTGGTATCCATTGCAGGTAATGGCACATTATCCCATTTCACGGTTGGCTTGAGAAGTTTTTACCTTCATCATTGAATGCTCTCGTTCCTTTCTCGCACACTAGCTCTACTTTGGTAATCAGAGTAAATGTTGAGCAAATTTGGTGATTTCTGGCGGTGATATAAAGGTGACGGATTTGGATATTTCTGGTTGTGAATTAAGTTATTGGATGCTTGTGGCTGTAAGATTTGTAGCATTGTTAGGTCGGAGTTTGATTTCAGCGGTATATGGTCGAGCACGCTTGCAGAAATATTTGAGTCCGCCTCTATTCTTGAAGATGCTTGTTTACAGGGGGCATGAAAATCGTGAATTTCTCTTTCAAATGTGTGTAAAATCATGAAAATGCAGATTTCCCAGCTATTTTGCCCCTCACCGACAACACTATGCTGTTATGTCGTATCACTTCTCTTCGTTGCTAGCGTTTCCGTTTTTTCACCCTTGTGACCCGAAACGCGATATGTCGGCAGGGCCGTTTGGATTCATCTTCTTGACGTTATTCGAGTGCGAGACGAGAAGCTTGAAGCAGCGGGTGAGATTCACAGATTCAACCGCGACGTGGCAGAAGCCCTGAGTCGCATTCAAGAGAAGTTCAAGTCGATCCCCGACGGCCTCGGGAGAGATGTAAATTCCGTCCAGTCTCTGATCCGGAAGCACGAAGGATTTGAGAATGACCTTGTTGCTCTCGAGGCTCAGTTGCAGGTAGATAGATTGAGTCGTTTTGATGCAATGATTAAGACTTATTGGGGAGACAGGAAAATGGAGGGAACTGCCGTTTTTCGGGGAACCTGGAACAACAAAGTTCTTCGTTGAAAGTCAGGATGCAAAGAATCCCGGGCCTGTTCTTAGTAGCTAGAGGTATCCGATGGAAGACAACACACTCGTTGTATTCGTTTACGTTGAAAGGTTCTCGCTCGGTTATGTGATCGAGCAAGCGTGACCACAGTATTGATTATACGAGCAGTGATTCTCAACCTTTTATCCCCTTCGCACCATTTATCATATGTCAGAATAGTATTCTCCCTTTACCAAGATCAACGGTAAGGGAAAATTCCAAATAACTGGTCTGCCCATCTATGGGAAGAATTTCCCTCGCTCAAACAACACCAACAACAACCTCGTGAAACTACTTCAAGATCAACCGCAAACCAACCATCCACACACAGAAAGAACACAAAGAAGATCCTCCCAGATAAACGCAGAACCCCCTTACTATCTTCACACACAAACCACCATCCTAAATTGAATAACTCGCAGCAAAGACCCAGACCAAATATCCAACCATCACCTAAAACATCAAGGCCCTATAGCTATCCAAGCCTTAAACATCAACTACTACAGTCCACACAACTTCATCCCTACCATCTGGAAAAAAGCTAATATTGTATCTATTCTTAAACCAAACGAACCATCATCATCATACACACATCTCTTCTCTCAACACAATCCAAAACATTAGAGAAACTAATACAAAAATGAAGGCACTATTTTCACTACCATTCACAATACTGATTCCGTAAAAACGCTAACAACACTACTCAGAAACCTAACTCAACACATACTTTTAAGGTGTTAACTAAAATACTAAAAATGTATCCACAAAATCGACGAGAAATGTCTTCCTAATCTTCAAAGAGACTACCAAGAGTCGTTCACAACCAGACAAACGGAAAATATGGCACTATAAAATGTTATCCCACAAGGGGATATCTTCCCGCCCCACAACAGATGTCCTACAAATAGATATCGGACAATTAAAACTCCCAAAATACCCAGTCTGAATGTCGCTACATAAATCCAGTAGCACTATTCCCCTCACTCAGGCACGAATTATTCCACCACCATAACATCATACTACAAACTTTCCACATCCTACTAAATAAAATGTCTACAATAGTAGGCCTCACCTACGATGCACACATGACCTTCATACACCACACCAAAAAAACATTCATCAAAACTAATAAAAGACTAAACACCTTTTACGCGTTCTAACAGGCACCGCATTTGGCCAACACAAGGGAACGCTAACCACCCGATACAAACCATTTATCCATGCCACATTTAATTTCGCATCACGGGCTTGCAACCCCACCAATGCTAAAGCTAACACTGAAACTCAAAACAGCAAAAACACCATTATCACAATTACTTGCTGCACACAAACTACCACCATAACCCATCTACCCGTAGGAGTCCAAATTCTCCCCATAAATACACACTTAAACATGATAGCACAGTTCAACACCAAGACATGCGGCCAATCACCCCCATACCACAGTATCAACACCCTTCCCTAGGACTAACAAAAGTATGCCTTCAATACACAAGAAAATCTAAACCCATCCCTTGTCCACTGCAACAAAAAGAAACCAATTATATCCACAATCAAATAGTCGGTCTCGTCACTTACACTACCTCCCAAACATCCTCGTATTACACTAACCTCCACCGGACATAGCAAAAGAAGACTTTACTCTTCCCAGATGCCTGAGTCGCCCCCTCCCCCCCCCTCCCAAATCTACAAAGCCTCATAAACCAATCAGACGACCAACATTGGTCGCGTTGTAACCACTCCTTAACATGCCCAAATCATAAACTCCAGGAACTGGCTCTAGGAGACAGGAAGTTGAGGTCCAAATAAGACCATAAAATTTCCCCCACTAGGAAGTAAACTCCTCCTGGTTGAGAACCCCTGGGCTGGAACAACTATAGAAGAAATCATTTCGCTTGATATTGCTTAGTGGCATCCCAAGGGTGAGGTTTTAGATCTGTTGGTGGAAGTGGATATGATAAAAGTAGTTATACCAATTTAATCTTCAGGTCCTGGTGGATGATGCCGCTCAACTTCAACTCAAATATCCCGGTAGTAATACGGAACACATCACGCAGCAACAATCCCTGGTCGTTGAGAACTGGAATGCTCTTCAGGAGAAAGCAGTCCAGAGAAGAAAAGCTCTTCAGGAGGCTGGAAGACTTCAAAAGTTCCTCGCTGATGTAAGTTGCTAGAAGGAAATGAATTCCTCCTTTAAAAGGATAGCGAAATGAATTCCACATTTAAAAGGATAGCAAAATGAATTCCACGTTTGAAAGGATAGCTAAATGAATTCATAGTTTAAAGGGATAGCAAAATGAATTCCACGTTTGAAAGGACAGCAAAATGAATTCCTCATTTAAAAGGATAGCTAAATGAATTCCACATTTGAAAGGATAGCAAAATGAATTCCTCATTTAAAAGGATAGCAAAATGAATTCCACGTTTGAAAGGATAGCTAAATGAATTCATAGTTTAAAGGGATAGTGAAATGAATTCATTGTTTAAAAGGATAGCAAAATGAATTCCACGTTTAAAAGGATACCTACATGAATTCTACGTTTGAAAGGATAGTAAAAGGAATTCCACATTTGAAAGGATAGCTAAATGAATTCCACATTTGAAAGGCTAGCTAAATGAATTCATAGTTTAAAGGGATAGCGAAATGAATTCCTCATTTAAAATGATAGCAAAATGAATTCCTCATTTAAAATGATAGCAAAATGAATTCCTCATTTAAAAGGATAGCGAAATGAATTCCTCATTTAAAAGGATAGCGAAATGAATTCCTCATTTAAAAGGATAGTAAAATGAATTCCTCATTTAAAAGGATAGCAAAATGAATTCCACGTTTAAAAGGATAGCAAAATGAATTCCACGTTTAAAAGGATAGCTAAATGAATTCCACATTTGAAAGGATAGCTAAATGAATTCATAGTTTAAAGGGATAGCGAAATGAATTCCTCATTTAAAAGGATAGCAAAATGAATTCCTCATTTAAAAGGATAGTGAAATGAATTCCATGTTTAAAAGGATAGCAAAATGAATTCCACGTTTGAAAGGATAACTAAATGAATTCATAGTTTAAAGGGATAGCAAAATGAATTCCTCATTTAAAAGGATAGCAAAATGAATTCCTCATTTAAAAGGATAGCAAAATGAATTCCACGTTTGAAAGGATAGCTAAATGAATTCATAGTTTAAAGGGATAACGAAATGAATTAATTGTTTAAAAGGATAGCAAAATGAATTCCACGTTTAAAAGGATACCTACATGAATTCTACGTTTGAAAGACAAGTGAACAGTGGCGGCTCGTGTATAGGCACTGCAGAACTACAGCCCCCCCTTCCCTCCATTTCCACTGATATTATCGATAACATTCAATATATTGAGTCCTTTTTTTTTCTTTCTTTCATTCTTTCTTTATACTTGCACATTATACAATCCTTCAGCTTAATGTCAGTAGCCTTCCCCTAGTTTATGAAAAAAATCTTTGTATAGAACTGTGCCTTTCACAGTTCCCTCAACGGGATATTTGGCTGTTGTGTGCAGGCTCACATTTCAGAGATAGGAAGAGAGTACTGTGGCTCACGCAGTGCCGACCCTTGTGTGCTGGTGGAAGGATAGCGAATTGAATTCCTCGTTTAAAACGATACTGAAAAGAATTCCTCGTTTAAAGAGATAGCGAAATGAATTCCTTGTTTAAAAGGGTAGTGAAATGAATTCCTCATTTAACACTTACAAGTACGGCTTTTTGGAAGTACAAAAAATACTCTATGTGCAGAAAACATTAGGGGGAAGACTATTTTTTCTCATATTTAAAAAATATCACAAGTTTGAAATGAAATTGTGAAAAAAAAGAAAAATTACACAATTTAAAAAAAAGCAGGCTACATTATTTGTACCACCATGTAATTAATCATCATGGTGGTACAGAGTATGTACCATACCACTTGGCAACAATTATATATATTTTTATAAATAAAATATTATTCAATGTATTTCTAAAAGCAAACTTAATTTTACTTAAACATAGTGGCACTTTGCATAACCAACACAACCAATTATTTTGAACTTGTTTTTCTTTGGTGCTACAGCATTCATATCTCCTTCTACTCACAAATCGTATTGGTTGGCGTTTGCTCTCTTTCCTCCTAATTTCACTTGAAACCTGCACTTTTCGCTTTTTTTTCTGCCACTGTGGATTCAAATGATGATTGAATACAAAGTTCAACAATTATCTCAGCTGTGAAACCATCAACAATACTCAATCTAAAGAAATCTATATAGAATATTGATATTAACGGCTACATCTAAGAAGTGGAAGAAAATTCAACGCCAAAACTTTAGACTTTTTCTGTCAATGCTATATGTTGTTTTCAACTAATCAAAGTTATTATCACTGTTCATAAACTTGTTATAGTCTTCTATTGCCACTGGGTGGTTTATATACACTTGACTTCCATCTGTTCCGTCTGGTAATTACAACAACCTCTTCAGGCTTATGGAAGTCTGAAAGAAGCTGCACGCAACGCTTATCCTTCCATTACAAAGCGCAAATCTTATCCTCGCTTGCAAACCATTCATGTTTCCTTCTTTAAAAAGTTTATCATCTTTAGAATTTGGGAAGTATTTCCTGTTAACATTAATAGGTCCACAAGCTGGAATATGAGATTCCTTTAATTCTTTAATAAGTACATAGCTTTGTATAATAATTGTCCAAGTAAATTTGATGTTCCCCTCCCTCAAGACCAGTTGCTAAAGATTTGACAACCCTCCCTCTAAGATTCCTTTCTGCCTGATTTGTTTCTTTACCTTTGTAAACATTAAATTTCAAAAGATAACCAGAATGGTCTGCCAGAACTCAAACCCTATATCCTCGTTTGATGATTTTATCTGGCAAATATTGCTTGGCAGAATGTCTACCTTTAAATTTGATCATCAATTCATCAACTCTCTGGAAGAAAAACTTTTCTAAATATTTTGTAACTCTTTTAGATAAAGCCTAACTAGTAAAGACTGTCAAAATTAGGTTGATTTCTTGAAGGCATTGCAATATTATTATTCAAATTAAAGTTTGATAGTAGCCACCCAAATCGATTTAGTCCTTAATCTGCTTATAAATGGATCATTCATATTTGGTTTTGAGCTCCAGTGATCTCTATAACTGGGATACTTCTTAATTCCCATGAGAATATTGATTCTTAGAAAAGTTTGTTTTTTTCATCTACCAGAGTAAAATTTTTTCCTGATTGTTGACAATATAAATTTGTTAGAAAAACATATCCTTAATTTTTTGAGGGGGAAAACAAGAGAGAAAATAGAAAATGGTGTAGGTTCATCTAAATTCTTGACAATATCTGAAGATCCTTAGTCCTTGTTAAATGTTTAAAAAAAAAAACGCAAGTTACTTTCTCTGTGCCTCGAGACCACAATCCATAAACTGCCAATTTAAATTCACTCCTAGGCCTCTGCCTACGCTTCAATGGAAATTGAGTATTTTAACCTTTACAAAGTATGAGCTACTGTGCTTTTTATGATACAAGTTTTTATTTAAGTGGTATGAATACTGTACCACCATACATTCGAGTTGTTTAGTTGTTTGTACATATAATAGACAATGCTTAAAAGTGTTGAAAAGATAGGGAAATGAATTCCTCGTTTAAAAGGATAGTGAAATGTATTCCTTGCTACGACGATAATGCACGCCTTGTTACAAGGATAATGAAATGCACTCGCTTGTTATTAAGATAAAATTCAGGCTGAAAATCTCGTGGATTTGAAGACTAAATGCCCGCTTGCCGGGAGGACATACCGTTCCTCCTTGCTTCGATCCTAGTGGAGACATTGCCCCTGCCCCCCTCCCCCAGGCCAGAGGCAACTCATGAATGACTCCTCGTATTATTTGCCACCATGATAGGATCTCCAACACTTCTCGCATATTTTTGACTCGTTAGACCTTACAAATTGGCTGAATGTTTTGTGTAGTCATTCAACAGCAGGGGAGCCGAAGTTCGAATTTGCTTTTGAGAAGTTTACCATCTTGGTCCTACGCTCCCCCCACCTTTAATTCTTCTCTGCCTGCTGTTGATATTCACCAAACTCATTCACTTATTATGAAAGTTTCTCCCGGCTGGTGTATCCCTAAGCTGGCTGCCTCGACGAACTCCGCACCCCCTGCTAATTGTAGGTTTTATCTTATCCTCCAGAGATTGGGTTTTTTTTTCTCAATTCAAAGCGAAAACAAACTAGCTTCTTCCGATGAAAGTTTGTAAGAGATTTTTACAATAAGTGAAATTTTGCTGAAGATATATACCAGCAAATCCACATGGATGTTTGGGGGGTTGGTAGGGCATGTAAACCTACAAATATCAACTGCAGCATTGTTTCCATGGTACACTGACGCCAATAGACCTTCATATCAATGGGGTGTTATACTGCAGCCTTTTTATGGAGTAGATTGCCCCAAACAAACTTCCCCTCACTACCGCTTACATCGCGTATACCACTCACCTTCCACACGACTGGGCGGGGTCCGTGACAGCCCCGCCCTTTACTGCCATAGCGCTCATTCTATTCTTTCCATTTACACCCGGCATGATGTCTCCGTTCTTCCTTTCACTTTAGATACCTCCTTTCAGGCAGTGGCTGTGCAGCTTCACCTGGATAGGAGGTATACTATCATTTCTGCGTACATTCCACCGTCAGCTGACTTCGACGCGGGGAAATTCCGCCGCGTCGTGGCACGTTGCCGAAGCCCTTTCTCTTACTTGGAGATATGAACGGCAGGCATCCTCTCTGGGGAGATTACTCCATAAATCCCAGGGGACAAGTCCTTGCCGGTCTAATCAAAGAGCTGGGATAGGTGTCCTAAATGTGGATGAGTTTACGCATCACTGCCCGAGAACCGCTTCATTTTCTTGCCTTGATCTATCTCTTCGGATGCACAGCCTGATTTTGATTGGGGGGTGGTCGAAGACCTCCATGGTAGTGATCACTTTCCCATTCAAATATTTTCAGGGCAACTGCTGAATGAGAGCCCACCTCGGTGGTGCTTGGCGCGGCGCGGTGGCCTGCATGTCAGGAAATGACTGGATTCTCTATCTCAGTCGAAGAGTTTAGGTCGGTCGACGAGCCGCTGAGTTATTATCCGGTAGCCTTATCGCCGAGGGCCTGACTACTATTCCCAGAACGTCTGGCCGTTTTGCACGCCGACCACTCCCGTGGTCGTCGGCCGAGTGTGAGTTGGCCCTCAAACAGAAGTGTTATGCCTACATGCGCTATAAGCGCCGCCCCAAACGAATTCACTGTCGCTGAATTTCGTTGGGCTAGGGCTAGGTTCCGGTGTATTTCGAAGCACGCCCGCCGCTCTTCTTGGCAGGCATACGTGTCTTCACTTAACGGGAAGACCCCTTTAGCAGAGGTGTGGAGGCGAGTCAAAAGGATTCGGGGCAAGTTCTCGCAGGACTTCCCCTCCCGTTCTCCAGGAGAATGGGACCGCAATCTCAGAACCCGCGTCCGTGGCGGAATCCTCCGCGAGCGTTTTCTCCATCTGGGATGCTGCTCCGCCAGCATTCAATGCATGTCGTGATGTCGCGGAACGCGGAGAACCCTTCAACGACAGGTTTACTGTGAGTGAGTGAGTTGCGTTCCGCTCTTGCTTCGTGCGCGGACACCGCCCATGGTCCAGACGATGTCCCGTACGCCATGCTTCGACACCTGGGTGAGTGAGGCATGGCTTTTGTTAGATTTGTTCAACAGGATCTGGGTGCAGGGTCTCCTCGCTACTGTGCTCGCC
Source organism: Ceratothoa steindachneri (assembly GCA_963969495.1). Classification (NCBI taxonomy): domain Eukaryota; kingdom Metazoa; phylum Arthropoda; class Malacostraca; order Isopoda; family Cymothoidae; genus Ceratothoa; species Ceratothoa steindachneri. Next base: position 1,716,770 of record OZ018323.1, read on the forward strand.
TTTCGCAAACCGGGAAGATATCACTCTACTACGACTGGTTTCCGTCCAATCTCTAACCTCTTGCGTGTGCAAGTTGATGGAGAAATTGGTAAATGTTAGATTAGCCTTTTTCCTGGACAGCGGAGGCCATCTGTCTTCCGCACAGTGCGGCTTCCGCAAGTTCCACTCGACGTCGGATGCTCTGCTCCGACTGCAAAATGCCGTCTGCGAGGCTTTCCTTCGTAGACAGCACTACGCCACGGTCTTTTTCGATCTGGAGAAGGCCTATGATACCGCATGACGATACGCTATCAAGGAGACTACACACGATGGGAGTGAGGGGACGCCTCCCAATGTTTATATCAATTTTTGCGAGATCGTCGATTCCGCGTACGGGTGGGGGGAGCCCTATCCAGCCAACTGGAGAAGGAAGAGGGTGTCCCGCAGGGAAGTATCCTCAGTGTCACTCTTTGCCCTGAGCATCAACGGCATCACCTCGGTGCTGCCGGAAGATGTTCTCGCTACGCTCTACGTGGACGACCTTTTGATCTGTTTTGGCGCGGCCCAGATGTCGACTCCAACAGGCATTGAACCGCGTCTCTCGCTATGCCGAAGCGCACAGGTTTCGGTTTTCTTTGGCCAAGACTAAGGTGGTGCACTTCTGCCACCATCCACGACTCCACCCCGATCCAGATTTGTTTCTTAATGGAGTACTCTTGTATTTGACCGACGCCTCACCTGGGAGGCTCATATTCGCAGCCTTAGGGTCTCTTGTACCCGCGCCATAGATATTCTCTGTTCCGTGAAGTTCAGCGCTTGGGGCGCTGATAGGCTTACTGCCTTACTTTTTTATCGATCCTTTGTTCGTTCGAAGATCGACTACGGATGCGAGTTTTATGCATCCGCAGCCGAGCCTTTATTGCGGAAGGTGGACTCGATCCACCACAACGGCCTTCGCCTTGCGACCGGTGCCTTCCGCACTTTCCCCATTGAGAGCCTACTAGTCGATGCTGGGGAGATGCCACTCGCTATACGCCGCGTGCAGTGCATCACTCGCCTGTACGCGCGAGCCCGGCGCCTCCCTCAGTCGCCAACAGCTCTCAATGCATTCTAGCCGATTTCAACGGTGCCTATGCCGCCGAGAGACGCCAGTCATACCCTAAGCCCTATGGGTTTAGGGCCAGGAAACTCCCTAGAGAGCTAGGCATAGCTCTCGGGCCGGTGGTGCCCCTGGTTCTGCCCAGGACGCCACCCTGGAGGGTACCACATTTGGCTATTTGTCACCACGCCTCTTCTCCCAAAGCTTGTACAGCGCTGGGAGTATTGCGTTAGACCTTTTTGGGGTACACTTCGTGTCATGCTGGAACCATGCCAGTGTATACGGATGGCTCCAAAGGGGTTGGCTTCCACGCCGTATCCCCTCTGTTTGAAGTCGGCGGGGGTCTGCTAGGTGTTGCGTTTGTCTTCACGGCCGAGATGGTGGAACTACACCACTCGGTACGGGAGATTACGCGACGTGCCCGGTTTGGAGACCGGATTGTGATTAATTGCGACTCACAAAGCGCCCTGAGTGCTCTCGGGGCATTGGAATCTCCGCATCCCCTGGTTCGCGATATCCGTGACGCCACGGTTTTGGCGAGCCGGGCAGATGTCGAGATTATCTTCTGCTGGGTTCCTGGACATGTAGGAATTGCGGGGAATGAGGGCGCCAAAGAGTCCGCGAGGACTCTGCGACCGGACCAGCGTTTCGCTCTTCCTCACGCCGACTACATGGCAGGAATACGGGCAGCTCTTCGGACTGCTTGGCAAAGAAGATGGGAGACGGTCGAAGGGAACTTAAAGTTGCGTGCCTTTGCGCCGCGACGGTTCTCATGGACCTATCCCCCAATGCCGCGACGGCTTCAGGTCGCTTTCTGTCGTCTCCGAATCGGACATACTCGTGTGACGCATCGCTATTTGATGGAGCGCTCGCATTCGCCCTATTGCGACGACTGCGTCGTTCCCCTGACTGTTCGGCACATTCTTGTCCAATGCCCCAGTCTGGGTGATCTTCGCGCACGTTACCTGTCCCGGTACCGGGCTGGGCGGGGTCGCTACCGCCTTTCCCTTGTACTCGGGACGGATTCGTGCACACCTACCTGTGGAGTTTTAGACTTTTTGGAGGAGGCCGGCCTTCTCATTATTTTAAATAATAATATTTCTTCAATTTGTTTGTTTTTCTTTTGCCTTTTGTTTTCATTTTTTGTTTTTCTTTTTTTTTTTAATCTGGCTTTTAATGTAGCCTAGATTTAGGCTGGCTTGAGTGCGGCAACTTATGCCCTAGAAGGCAGTCGCCAGACGACATATAAAAATAAATATATCTTCTATCCATGCTACTGACAGTTTGATTCTTGTTAGAAAAGAAGTCTAAAATGGGTCTTCCTTTCGAATAATATGACTTGAATTTGTTTGCCGCAGTCTCGAGACCTGATGAGTTGGTCCCACGACCTGCGATCGTCTATGAAGGCCCACGAGAAGGTGCGCGACGCTGCCAGCGCCCAGGCGCTCAAGGGTGAGCACGAAAGAATAAAAGCAGAGATCGAAGCACGAGAAGACATTTTCCAGAAGGTGGTTGACAAGGGCCAGTCGATGGTCGAAGAGAGCAGCGATACCACCAGAGAGATTCAAGACCGGGTCAAGAAGGTAAAGATCTTTTGTTGTTTAGGTCCATAGTGGAGTGTTGGCAAAAGTAGCCGTTAACCCCTTGCTTCCTAAATCCAGTGGGGAATTTGATGGTGTCTAATTGAAAAATCTAGTAACTTGCTGATGGTTTAATGCCCCCACCCCGTACTTGCCGACTATTAGTGTTGAAGTGCACACATTTGAATAAATGTCTTAGTATGAACCTTTTCCTAAAGGTTTGTTATTTGGCTCTATCAACCTTGGCCCTTTTCACCTTCCCTATATTTAGCCGACTTTTTATAGTGCTCATAAATAAACACACACACACCTCCCTACCCTAAAATATAGCTACGTTAACGGTTTGATTTGGGGGTTAAAGGAAACGGATTTCTAATTCCTTTGGTCTTGAGTGAATCCGTTTGGGAAAGGTTTAAAGTACTCGTACTATCTCTTGTCATTCTTCATTCATTTGCACTATTACTTTTAAAGATTACGGTTAAAGATCTCCTTTGGGTGTCATCTACTTTTTATTCATTTGAAATTGTAAGAACTACTCTCCTTGTTCCTGACTACTGTGATCCCCCTGTAAAAGGAGAGCATTGTTACCTTCTCCCCGGCCAACCCAATTAAAGCAGTACTTATTTTTTGTTCTATGTACTTTAAATTTTTGCTTCCACAAACTTCGCTTTTACAAACATTTAAAAAGTTCTTTGGTTATAAAAAGTTCTTTGGTTATAACTACTGATGGTTTTTGCCATTTTTTTTTTTATGGACCATGTGCACTTGGTGCGAGTACTAGACAGGCAGACAGACACAGACAGAATGCCCGGCTAATGTCGAATGTCCATCTCACTAGCACAAATTTGCCTCTTCGATTAGGTTTTGGAAGAACGCAGCCAACTCCACGCCGCCTGGCAAAATAAGAAGGTGTACTTGGATCAGCTGATCGACCTCCAGTTCTTCCTAAGAGATGTGAAGCAGCTCGACGCCCTCTGCATTGCTCAGGAGGCTGCCCTCTCCTCGTCAGAATGTGGCGAGACTGTCGAAGAAGTGGACGCTCTCGTGAGTTCTTAAGAGGGTTAACGTCCTCTTTCACCCAAACTCTGTTCTATCCAGGTGTAGGAAAGAAGAGCGGGAAACGGATTAAGAAATAGAGTAAAAAATAGTTTTAGTCGTATTGGGTGCGGGCCCTCTCTGTGGGAAAGTGGTTTAAATATAAAAATTGGGTATGAAAAATATTGATAAAACAAATTTCATCCCCCTGAAGAAATGCTCGGGCCAGGAGCGTATATGGAACATCTCTAGGAACAAATTAGTAAAGATTACAGATAGTTGAAATCACATTTGTTCTTACTTTCAGGGTGTGCGTGTATATTAGCCATGTTACTTGTGTACATATTTGTGCATTCTAAAACGGCCATTGCTGCGTGTTTCTACCTTAGCAACTGATCTACTTGCTTTCGTTGGCTTGGTTATTCTTCCAACTTGGGTTGGGCCTTTCACACTTTAATCACGTCTGAAGTAAAATTTAATCGCGTTTCCTTCCAGTTGAAAAAACAATTGGCGTTCGAGAATGTGGTGGAAGCTCAAGAAGAGAAGTTGGAGGTTCTGAAGCTGCATGGTGCCAAACTAATTGAGCAAAACCACTTTTATTCTCCCAACATCAAAACCCACATCAATGAGGTCGAAGAGAGGAGGAATAAAGTGAAGACGGCAGCTCTGTAAGCAGCGATCCTTTGTCATGGTCTCTCATATCCAAAGGCTACACTTGGGCTAAAAGTGTACTTTAGCCTCCCCCATCCCCCCCTTTTGGACACGATGTGCGTGTAGATTAAGTGATAAATGTCAGTGTGTTGAACTCGCGATGTCCACTTTGGCCGCACAAGGGGGTCCTGTGTAAATTGTTACAACCAAAACTTGCTCTCTCGATACAGTCAGGAATGCGCACCGTCCCTACCCCAGTGGCCCCGAGAGAAACTGGTGCTCGTGAGCGTTCTCTTTCTCTCTCTTTTAGCTCGATCTCATCTTTGTTTTTATCTCTTTCACTCTTTTTACCCTTTTCTTTATCTATCTTTTCTCTTATATTTCTTTATACCTCTTTATTTCTGTCTGTCTTTCTCACTCTCTCTTTATCTCCCACTATTTTTCATTGATTCTTCCTGCATCTTTTCCTATTCCCCGTAAGACGCTCTACAATGGAAACATTATAAGAACTTTTAATGAGTTAAACACAACATGAGCAAAGAGAATGATGAATGATTGGCTTACCTTTGGAAAAGGACTAATACTGTATCCAGGGATTTATCATATTTCGATCCAGAGAATATCGTTGCCGTCTGGAGTAGCTTATTCCTCTTGTTAGTATGTTGGGTAAGCTATCATTAACTTGTGACAATGAATTTAGTGAAAAAGACGTCCAGAACGCCTTTAGTTATGAATAGGTGGAAGTTGACCCTTTTTGAGAGAACTGAGAGAGCCGACGCTTTTACTTCTGCGCCGGAGCCTTTGTCATGAGTCATGCGATATTAAATTTTAGTGAAAAATGTAACACCTGGTTAACATCAAAGTTTAGCCAAGCAAATTATCATTCTCTAGGAAAAATTAATGAATATTTTATATTTAAATTAATGATTGAAATATATAGAATAATGAAAATGACCATGAAATCAAACATAAATTATTATAACATGGAAGAACAGCACTCCCCTCCAGCCCCAATACCTGTACTCTCTCACCCTCCTGGCCCCAATGCATGTATAATAATAACTCCATAATGACATTAAGGCTAAGTAAAGGGAGGGGGGGGGATTTCTCCTCCTATTCTGTTCAAAGAGGGCTGTGGCCTGGTCTAGTACAAATGCCGCATCAGATTAGAGTTCAGTAGAACCACATTGGGTGTGGTTAGTCGACGGATGGATTCCCGATTCGTGCCTCCTTCAACATGTTGGATATCAGTGTTTAGGACCCCACAGAGAAATGAAGGGAATCTTAAATCTCTTCAAATATGTAATAAATCCCATTTCCTACTGGGGTTGGTGACAACAACACTACCAGCACCACCCGCAAGCACATAGCAAACTACATCAAGGGACGACTCTAATACACCCAAATACAAAACACAAAATCCGGAGTTCCCCGAGGAGGAGTACTTTCAGCAACACTTTTAAACATCGACCCCTCCTCAGATATACCAACTCCCCCACAAACAGTAAAAATTGTCGCCTACGCATACGACATCACAATACTCTCATCACACAACAAACCAGAAGCCGCTACACAAGAGATATCTTACCTCAACAGAATACACACATGGACAATAGAAAACTCAGTAAAGCTAAACTCCACCAAAACAATGACCACTCTCCTCACACCAGACCCTACAGAATACAACACAACCTTAATTCTAAACATAGAAAACATACCACTTCCTACCACAAAAGAACCAAAGATCCTTGGCCTCACTTTTGACCCAAAATTCACATACTCAAAACACACAAAACACAATAGTCAAGGCCCCGTAAACACTGTCATCAAAGCACTCACAACTACACACTGGGGAAAAACCAAGGAAACGTTCATTAACACATTAAAGATAATCACAAGACCAGCACTAGAATACGCCAACTCAATCTGGCCTACAATCATTTCAGAAAACAACACCCAAAAACTACAGACAATACAAAACACAGCCCTCCGCACTGCCACAGGATGCACTCTTGACACAAACACCCAACACCTACACGACGAGACTAACATCATACCAATCAAAAATCACCTAAAACTACATGCATCACAACTCGGGCAGAAAACACAACTTCCAAATCATCCCCTCCACCACATCACCAGACAATCTCCGAATCACCGACACAAAAAAAACAGACTATTTTCGATAACAACAACAACTACACCACCAACTTAGACACACATAACACAACAGAAGACACAATCAAGCAAAACATGAAAATAATCGACTCAGATCACACAACAAAATATTAATTGCACCATCTCCAACCATACACAACTCAGAACAAACACTCACAAAGCAGATCAGAAGAACACTTGCACAGATACGAACAAGCAAATCACCCCTCCTGACATGATACGTGTACAAAATATCTCACCACCCATACAACACCAAACTGCTCCAAATGCTTAACGCAGATACATGATACCACACATCTCTTCAACTGCCCACAGATACACACAGACCTGAGCCCGATGGATCTCTGGGAGAGACCCTGGGAGGCGGCGGGTCTGTTCCTGCGATGGTCCGGGGAGCCGGGGCGGGGCCTGGAATAGGTGTGAGGGTCCCCGACCCACTGTCGGGCCGGGGACGGGATCGCCACCACCACACCCTCGCCCATTACCGTCGTGTATTGCGCTCATAGGCACAAAACTTTCGGGTGGGCGGCATCCCAGGTTAGCGGCCCCTATCGGTTTAGTCGTCTTTACGATACGCACCAGTGCATGCTACAAGTATTTTGCCCCCCCCCCCCCCCGATAAAACTCAAATTCCGTTTAAAATTTTTCTGGTGTCTCATTTTCTACATCCTTATTAGATCTGGTGAGCGTTATTTGCACTGAGGTTTGATACAAACGTTTTTGTTTCTTTCTCTTTAAAATTCTCTTAATGTCCCCATTACTAACCCCTTTCAGATCGCGGAGACGCCAGTTGGAGGACGCGCAGCTCTATTCCCAGTTCATGCGGGAGGTGGCGGACGCAAATGTATGGGTGGACGAGAAATCCAGCTTCTTAGAGGCCGAGAAACAAAAAGGCGCAGTCACGAGTTTCGAGGACAAAATCAAGAAACTTCAGAAGCACCAAGCGTTCATGGCTGAAATTCAGGCTCACGATTCGAGGATAAAGAAGATCCTGGACAAAGGCAAATTACTCATCTCTCGCCAGCATCCGTCGCCGCAAGTGAAGGATCAAGTGCGCGACTTAGACAAGAGTTGGAACAAGCTCGTTCTCGACGCTCAAGCACACTTCCGAGGATTGGAGGAAGCTCAGGATATTCTTGAGTTCAACACGCAAGTGGAGAAGGTGGAAGCGTGGATTAGGGATAAGGTAAGAGAATGAATTATGCTAGAGTGCATGGTAGAAAATTAAAACTAAGTGTAAACTAGGACCCTAATCGCTTTCACAAAACTGAAATTGATTTTCAGTTCCGTTGGAAATGAAGCGTTACCGAGATAGACCTAACCTAACCAATCTCTGCTAACCTCAACGATCGTCCTTAATGAAACTACGTAAACATAACGAAACTTCTTGCTAATTTCTATCTTCAAAATCTGATTGTGTCCGTTTCAAGACGGAATTTGAAGTTTCGTCCTATTGCGGCGTCTAACATGTTTTTCTTTTCGCTAAACTATTAAATTTCCGATCAGTTCCATTTCCCTCCTGTTCAAAACGCTGTAAACGAATGAAGTCGATGACCCTCAAAATCAGAGGACACGCCCAACACAACTACAGTATTCAAATGAATGAAATGGAAAGTAACGCCCCCTCCACGCTCGCGACGTTTCCCGAGGTTCGCCGCGAGAGTGCTCCTGCCTTGTCGTTGGAGAGGGGGCTCAGCCCGCCCATTAGAGCGGACTGCGAAGTGCCGTTTTACTATACATCTCCTCCCTTCCCGACCTTTATGGTCTCATTGTTATATTATTTATGATCTCCCCCTCTTCCCATTTTTACTTTCTCAAGTGTGATTGATTGCACCTGGCGTATGTGTGGTCGGTTGTAGTGTATGACTGAATGAATGTGTGTGATCTAGGTTTAAGTTTGGATTTTTTTACAGTCCTGCCTCACCGAGGTGCGTTGTTCCGTGGCTGAACCGCGCTGAATTGGTTGTTGTGGGTGCCCGGACCGCGGCTGCCTTGGGTGACGTGTCTGCGTAGATGGGTTCCGCTCTGCGCGAGAATGACCCCTCCCCCTAATTAACATAGTATATGGAGAAAATTAAATAATAAACTAGTTCGCAGAACCTTTCGAATTCTGCTCCACGTACTCATGGATATCGTTCCAGTTCTTCTCACTTTCTCGCAGTAGATTAGTTTTCCTCAAAGGTAGACCCTGAGTTGGACTACCATCGCTTTTTGGCCCTTAGAACAAAATCTGACATTTCCCTATCAAAACTTAATATTTTTAATGTCGGTGAGGACTTGGAGGAACGTTGCGGAGAACCACGCCGCATGTGGTTCCGTAATGATGGAGCCTTAATAGTAGAGGTCACTTCTCGTCCCCACCATTATTCAGTGCAAGCCCTCAAGACCCTTGCTCGCTCTGAGATTGCCGTCTCATCCCACCCAACCTTCAATATGATGAAGGGCGTTCGAATGGACTATGACTTCAAGATGCTTCAGTCAAAGCTGGCTACCAAAGGGATTAGTGATCTTCATAGACCACAGCGAACCGTTGGTGGGCTCCGGGTGGACACGCCAACGAACTTCCTAATATTTGATCGTCCGAATCTCCCAATGTATATTAAGGCGGGTTACCAACGAATTCCAGTCGAACCCTATACATCTAATCCGAGACGATGCTTTAATTGCCATGTTTGGTCATGTGAGCACTGCCTGCCGCCACCCCCGTGTGTGCGTGGACTGCGCGCAGGCCTATCATGGTCATCCCTGCGACCATCCCCGCCGCTGTACCAACCTTGGAGATCCCCATAATGCTTCTTCCTTGAAGTCTCATATTTTGGGGGGAAAAGGAGGTCTTGGCTGTCCGTGATTCTGCTAAGGTGGATATGCGGGGCGGGGGAGGGGGGGGGAGGAGCTCGTCGATTAGTCGGGGAGAAATTAATCGTCCTTCGTCAGGTTCTCCGATGTTCTACACATGTCAGCGGACTCTCGTCCCACTCACCCACATATACCATACACTACTACAACTTTTCATTCATCATCCCGGAATGCAGCACCACAACCCTCTTCTTCTACCCAGACTCAAGTCTGGTCCCCTAGTATACCCCTTTCCTTTCCCCTCATATTGACCCCGTGCCGGCAAAGCGTGCCCAATTCCCGAATGCCACTAGACAGACTGGACGACATTCAAGCCTATATCGAATCTACCGAGGCGCCCCGATCTGATGTCATGACTGAGGACTTCTGGCCCAAGCGTAATGCCTCTCCCGACTCTTCCCCTCCCTCTAGGAAGCTAACTTCAAAAAGGGGGCGGGCAATCTACCTTAGTTGAGGTACACCCTATCCCTTTCCCCCACTCCAGTCCCTTTGACATATGTAACTGAACATCCTGGCCTCCCCTCAGGCCGAGGTGGTGTATCCTTCATCCATAGCGATATACGACCTTCCGACCAAGACTACCCTTCCTGTTACCTCTGTCTCCTTGAAACTCGCTGGAACTACTACTTCCGACCTCCCATCAGACGTAGGTTGCACACCCTCCATTAGGAGTGATGATCCTTCCCGCTCGGAATAACCTTACTCCCAAACCCTTTTCTCTTCCTTTTCCTCCGGGTCATGACCCACTAACTTTGGTCTCTCGAAACAAATTTGGCTCACGAAATACTAGCCCTCGCCTCTATAAATCGGGGTTGACTCGCCGTTCAGACACTCCTCTAACGCCCGTGCCGAGTTCTCGCACGGCAACTGTTCATGAGGACCCCCCCGCCACTATCTCGACCGTGGTCTCTTAGCGGTCTGAGTGATGGCAGTAATTCTCCAATGGAACTGTCTGGGGATCCTTCCAAAATGGGAGGAATTCTCCTCTTTAAAATATCACCACCTTTCATATGCTTGCAAGAAAAAACTGAAAACGCCCTTTCCCCAAATTTCGTCAGTTCACAGATTTTAATTCTCTATCACCCCCTGGCGTGGTGGCCCATGGTGGTGTCTCGTTCCTGGTGAGACTAACCACTTTTGCGCACCTTCAATCCTGCGGACTCCTCTTCAAGCAGTCGCAGCTTTTCCATCTTACAAATATAATTTATACTTTCTGTCCAATTTATATTCCCCCAGATGATCCCCTTCAAGGGCTCAGTTTTTACATCTTTTATCTCGGCTTCCAACACCATTTCTAGTTCTAGGTGAGGTTAATGCCAGACACTCTGTGTGGGTTGATAGAGTGAACAACCGTCAATGCCGTCTCGAATCTCTCATATCCACTAATTTTTTTAGCATTCTTAACTCGTCATGTTACCACCTACCATATTCAAACTGATTATTTCAGTTGTGTGGATCTATCTATTGGCTCCGCCGACTCTCTTATTTCAAGTGATCTGTTTTAGATGACCTGCACGGCAGCGACCACTTTCCCATTGTTTTGAAAACAAGACCCTTTGCCCATCCCCTTCATATCCCCCGAGATGGAATGTTGTAAGGGCTGACTGGTCAAAGTTCCGTGACACTTTCTTTACCAGTAAACAAATTGGAGATTTTGAAGATATTGATGCAGCTATACATTACTTTTCCCATTAGTGCTTGCCGCTGCAGAGTCCGCAATTCCTCGTACTTGGTCCCGCCGGGGCAGAACATCAGTCCTATGGTGGAATGCTAATTGCACCAGTGTGTTAGATGCCTATAAAAAGGCTCCGTGTGCGGTTTTGCCAGAACCAAACTCTTCCGAACCGCATTGACCGAAACCGAACTAGAGCTATTCAGCAGCCAACTTTACGTCAGGCGCGCACTGACTCCTGGAGGACATATGTGCCCTCTTTATCTTCCACTACGTCCGCATCAAATTTGTTGAAGAGAATTAACAAAGTAATGGCTCGGTATGCTGGTCATTCCACCCCTGGAATTGAGAAGAATAGCTCGATCATCTGCGATCCCGCCAGCCTCGCCGATATATTGGCATCCTTTTTTGCCGATGTTAGCACCGTTGAGAGCGAAGCCCTGCGTTTCTCGCCTGATAGACGGCGGTACTGAACAGTTGCAGGAATTCCCCCGAGATGCTCTCAGCGCTGTCTGGTTGCGCTTCCACGTTTCCCGGCCTAGACAATATCGAAAGACTTTCTCTGGCATCACCATCCCCATACGGAATCATTCCTACTAGATATTTTTAGCTAGATTTGGATCCAGGAGAACGGCATTAGTCCTACCATTTTTGAAACCAGGTAGAGATGGCTTGTCTCCTTCCCAATAGCCCTCACCAGCTGTTTTGCAAATTGTTCGAGAAAATAGTGAATGCTCGCTTGCAGTTGGTTCTGGAATACCATGGCCTCCTAACCTCGTACCAGTGCGGGTTCCGTAAGAAGCTGAGTACGACATACCTTGTCCGCATAGAGGGCACCCTCCGTGAGACCTTTGCTCGTGGCTGCCATGCGATGGCTGTCTTCTATATTGAAAAGGCCTATGATACCACATGGTGCCATGGAGTCCTCCGCCAGTTGTATGGATGGAGATTGAGGGAACTTTTATCCATTTTTTTAGCCACTCAAAATTTCTCGGTTAAAAGTTAATAACACTTATTCTGATCTGTCCTGGAGGGGGGTGTTCCCCAGGGACTATCAAGTGTTACTTTATTTGCTATTGCAATAAATAGCTTGGTATCCTTTGCCCGAAGGGGTGTCTGCAACCTTATTTGTAGATGACCTCGCTCTTTATATTTCTGCTTCACGCCCGGCATCCGCAGTCCGCAGCCTCCAGTTGGCGGTTGATACCATCCACTGCCGGGCCCTTCATAAATGGTTCCGCTTCTCTGCCTCAAAGACGAAAGCAATGCACTTTCACCGGAAGTGTGGGCAGCAAGTTAATCCCCCATTGTTCCTGCAGGGTAACCCCTTGGAATTTGTGTCGGAGATCAGTCTTGGAGATGACTAGATCCCAAACTCACTTGGTGTCTCCATCTTCGTGAGCTACGACGGAAATGTCTCCGGGAGAAAGATGGACCTACTAAAGATGCTCTCCCCCACCTCTTGGGGAAGTGATAGGCCCACGTTGTGGAGGCTATATACCTCTCGTACAGTCTAAGTTGTACTATGGTATTGAGGTGTATTCCTCTGCCTCTTCTTCATCTCCGTATGCTGGATCCTATCCGCAACCTGGCCCTCCGTCTATCGAGCGGCGCATTCCGCTCCTCCCCTATACCGAGCATTTATGTTGAGGCTGGCATTTTCTCGCTCCATCACCACCGCCTCCAGGTCTGTCTACAGTATATTTTTTGTATTCAGCAGCTCCCTTGCTCAGAGGCTTACAAGAGTGTGTTTTCCCCACGGCCTGTCGCCGCCTATGACATTTCCATCCATGCACCTGCCCTTGGGACTTCGTCGTGTAGCTGAACACGTTTCCTGTTTAGGACCGCGCAACTCAGTTTTGCCCTTCTCATCCCCTCTCCCCCGGTGGGCATTCCCCTTGTCAAATATTTGCACGACTCTCTTTGATATGCAGAAGTCTCTGGTTGACACGCGTGTGGCACGTCCTATATTCATTGAATATGCGGCATCTCGCACACCATCATGTCATCCCTTCACCGACGGGTCTAAAACGGACGATGGTGTGAGGGCTGCGGTGGTCTCAACGGGATCTATAGTCTCCCAGTCGTTACCGCGGGCAGCTTCCATTTTTACCACCAAGCTTTATGCAGTTTTATTAGCCTTACGCCTTTTATCTACTCTGCATTTTACTGCTTTACGGTTTTTATTGATTCGAGAAGCCTATTATACACTCTTCGCTCTCTGACCATCCCTTTGTCTCCAAAATGCATTCCTGGTTGGTCAAGAACTCTTCCAGATACAAGTAGAGTTATGCTGGGTTCCTAGTCAAGTCGGAGTTCAGGGTAGCAAGCTGGCCGACTAGGCAGCTCGAATTACGGCCACCTGGAGACCGACTCGTTGCAGTCTACCTTATCGTGATTTTTATCCTCTTATTTGGAGACTACATTCGGTCTCTCTCTGGCAGTCAGAACGGGATGGCTGCATCGGTAAGAAATTGCATTCCATTAAGTCCCCGACTTTACCGTGGGCTAGCTGTTATCAATCTCTTCGGAGCTCTGAGGTGGTCCTTTGTTTCCTGCGAACCGGCCACACACGCCTCACACAGGGGCATTTAACGAGTAGCGATAGGCACCACCATGCATTCTGTTCCCCCTAAATATCGGTACGCCATTTTCTAGTCGACTGCCGCCCCTGTCTGCCTTGCGTATGGAATGCTTCCCATCTATTTTACGTGTCGCATGAAATGATAGACTGCGCTTCCTCTTGACTGTTCCCATGGACCTATCCCCCAATGCCGCGGCGGCTCCAGGTTGCTTTCTGTCGTCTCCGAATCGGACACACTCGTGTGACGCATCGCTATTTGATGGAGCGCTCGCCTGCGCCCTATTGCAACGACTGCGTCGTCCCCCAGACTGTTCGGCACATTCTTGTCGAATGTCCCAGTCTGGGTGATCTTCGCGCACGATACCTGTCCCGGTACCGGGATGGGCGGGGTCGCTACCGCCTGTCCCTTGTACTCGGGACAGATTCGTGCACATTGACTTGTGGACTTGTTGACTTTGGGGGGGAGGCCGGGCTTCTCCCCTTTATTTGAGGTTCTTTTTTTGTTATTGTTTTGTTTGTAGGTTGCACTCTCCTGCAACGGGTTGAGGGGGACCTCCCCCCGCTGCCCGAGATTGCTTACTGATTAAGTTTTTTCCAATTTATATCATTGAGTTTTCATATTTTTATTTTAAAGTAGCCTAGTTCTAGGCTGTCGTGTTTTTCGGCCACTTATGCCCAAGTGGGTAGTTGCCAGATGGGCTCTATAAAATTTAAAAAAAAAAAATTGCGCTTCCTCTTAGCACAAATTCCTTCTTCTGATTTTTTATACAATCTGTTTTTTTCTCTTCTATAGTTTGTAAATACACCTTTTTAGTTAACTAGAAAAGTAAATATTAGTAGACGCGCGTCATTTGTTTATTGTGCCTGTGCCCACTTTTTATTCTTTTAATCTTTTTATTGCTCGTGTTTAACCTTACCATTTTTTGTACTTTAGGGTCTTGTACCCTTTTATGTCCTGCCGTTCCATAATCTTTTTAGATTTTAGCGGCGTACACCCTGCTCCAAATAATAATTATAATTAATCGAAAGAACTTAGACAACAAATATACGAGAGTGAAACCAAAAATATAAGTTGTATTTTTGTTTTATATCGCCGCACCTTCGATTTGCGATTATTGGTCCTAATATGCACTAATACCAAACCTAAACCTCGAAAGGAGATAAGGATTCAACCCCTAAATTCGGTTCTTAAAATGAATTGTTCAGAACGGCTTTGCTGAGTAAATTGACCTTCAATCATTTGTTTAGATTTCTGTCAGAAAGCGTATATCTGTTTTCTGGAGACTGACATGTATGTGAGAGCTCTAGAATTATGTGGGTGAAGTTAAGATCTGTAAGAATGCAACTTTGCATATAGTTGTAGTATATGAACCATATAATGATAGCGAGGCTGAGAAATCATTTTAGAAGAAGGATTTGAGATTGAGACAAGTGGGACAGAGAATTGGGAACTTGAATCGCCTGTGTGATGTGGGAGGTAACGAGCGGATAAGTGAAGGGTGGCGAGAAATGCGATAACAGGTGTATATTTGGTACACTTGTGGAGATTAATAGGTCTATCTGAGTTTGCTAAAGAAGAAAAGACGGATTTAGGACTTCATAAATTTGTCCAATCACTTCACCCTCAGTAGCGAATGGTACAGATATAGACTACTGGTTACGAGCATCTTCTTATACGCAGGAATTACTTGTCCAAGCGGGAGACCTCGGAAAGGACTACGAGCATTGTCTGTCGTTGCAACGCAAACTGGAGGATGTAGATTCTGACATGAGAGTGGACGACGCCCGTTTCGTCAAATTAAATACATTGGCGGACAAGATCATATCTCAAGGACGAGGAAATAACAAAGCTGTTCAATACAGGAAGGAAGAACTCAATCACAAGTAACTTTGGCTGTTCTTTGTGTTTAGACAAGTCCGAGCTTTCGCTTTCACTCTTGTAAAGCGGTGCGAGTTGATACTCTGTCCCCGCTCTTTCTTGCTATCCTTATTTCTTTCGAGTTTCGAATGCCACCTTCCGGTCTCTACATGTTTATGGCTTGCATTTTCAGGCGGTATTATTAATACTTATTTTTCCCTGTTGCTTATCCATTCATTATATCTTGTAACGAATTTTATCTTTTGTTTCCTCTTCTACCCATTATGATATTTTAGTTGGGTAAGCCTTATGTCGGGAAATCGGTGCTAAAAGTTAGCACTTCGTTATTTTCATAATAGTCGTGACGTTGTCTAAAATGTAAATAGTTTTGCACTTTCTTAACTAATGACGTGAGGATTTCGAAGCTACCATTTGTCTTTCGGCAACCTCGCTATCCAGTTTGGAAGACAAACGGAAAGTGGAAAATTCCTAACTCTGACAACGGGATTTAAATCTGGTCAACATTGCAGTGGCTGTCAAAATGTTGTATCGGTCCCTAACTCGGCCCTCGCATTAAATTGCTTTTCTCCATTAAACTAAGACGACAGTCGTTCAGAGTCCGTGGTAAAACACTAGAAAAACAACCTAATTTAACTTTTTTTTGGGGGGGGGGTGCAGGTGGAATGCTCTTAAGGGAACGATCGAAAAGTACCGCCAAGATCTGTCCGGCGCCCTCGAAATCCATGCGTTCAACCGCGATGTGGACGACACGCGTGACCGCATCGCAGAGAAGTTAGCCATGCTCACTACCGAAGAGACTGGACGAGACCTTCTACAAGTAGAGACCCTCCAGAGGAAGCAGGAGAGCATCCTACGTGATATGACCGCCATTGAGAAGAAGATCGGGGAACATTCAAGAACGGCTGACATCCTCTGCCAAAGATATGCCTCAAAACAAGACACGATACAGCGAAAATTGTCTGAGGTGGATACAGAGTGGAAGCGATTGAGAGAAGCCTCCGCCCTCCGCCAGAAAATGCTTTCTTCCTCGTACACACTTCACAAGTTCCAAGCCGACCTTAAAGAGCTGAAGAAGTGGGAGGAAGATGTAATTGCCAGGATGAAAGCCATTCCCCTCCCTCAAACTACGGCGGAGGCAGAGATTCGCCTTCAAGAACACCAAGAAACCAAGGTTGGTGAACTTTGATTGATAACGAAAGATTCTTATCTCCGTTGATGGAGCGAATTCTTTGCTTTTTTTTCTTGTTATTTTTATGGATTCCTACCTTGCCACTCAGGCTTTGTCAATGGATCCGATACTGGTTGCAGTCTTAGTTTCGATTTCCCACGATTGAGCTTCTATTAACTTTCCGTCTCGTTTGCAGGCTGAAATTGAAGGACGGAAAGGTGTATTTCTTTCTCTCCAGCGGTTCGGTGAAAAACTTATGGACGACAATGCCGAAAACAAAGAAACAGTGAAACGGAATTTGATGAAATTGGAAGCTCTAAAATCCAATGTAAGCTTAACCATAGTATATTGAGTAGTCTATAAGGAGGCTTACTTAGGCCGCAGCGTATATAATTTGAAGTTCCCTAGTTAAGAATTCAAAATCACATTGAATTCAATGCCACATCGGAAAAACAGTTGAAGATAAATTGGAGGGGGTGAATAGACCACCACAGTACAAGATCTATCGGCATATTTAAAATGATTCCGACAAATGATTACATTTCACCGTAAGACTGGCCATTTGAACATTCTTTCCCCCGTAAGGGGCGCGGCGATTTGCCATCCTGGCCGCCGTGCTGATGGGACTCAGCACCCCGTCTGACCCCAGCTTAGCCTCTTCTCCTTCCTTCAAAACACTTGTTTCCTCGCTTTTCATACAACCTCTCTAACAACTTTCAATGGTCAGTCTCTAATTTCACAGGGTAGATGCTGACCTTCTTCTTAAGTCAACCGTCCTGGATCGGGGCTGAGGGGGAAGGGGACAATGTTCCCTAACCCCTGAGCTCCGGTCTGGGGTGGTTGGTTTTTAACAACCTGCTTTATCCCCACCCAACCTTCCTCACATCCCTTTTCCTCTCCTCTTCACAATCTATATATTTTTTACGACGTGTTCAAGGTGGAGTCCGCCGCGACTGTTCCCATGGATCTATCCCCCAATGCCGCGGCGGCTTCAGGTTGCTTTCTGTCGTCTTCGAATCGGACACACTCGTGTGACGCATCGCTACTTGATGGAGCGCTCGCATGCGCCCTATTGCAACGACTGCGTCGTCCCCAAGACTGTTCGGCATATTCTTGTCGAATGTCCCAGTCTGGGTGATCTTCGCGCACGATACCTGTCTCGGTACCGGGATGGGCGGGGTCGCTACCGCCTGTCCCTTGTACTCGGGACGAGTGCGTGCACCATGACTGGTGGACTTATTGACTTTTGGGGGGGAGGCCGGCCTTCTCCCTTTCATTTAACCCGGTTTTATTGTTGTTGTTTTTGTTATCGTTTTTGTTATTGCTTTGTTATTGTTATTTCTTTTTATTGTTGTTTCCTGTTCAATTATTTTGAAGTAGCCTAGAACTAGGCTGTTTGTTTACGGCAACTTATGACTAAGTCGGCAGTCGCCAGATAGCCCCTTAATAAAAAAAAAAAAAAAATCAAGGTGGAGCCGCCATGCTGATGGACTGCCAGGCCACCAGGCGGGAGGGGTGGTCTTAAATGGCGGCTCCTGGCTCTGCCGGGCTTGTAAGCACCTCTCGCAGTGCAGGCTATTGCGAGAGGTGATGCGCGATTGCATCCCGTGTCAAAAAGAGGCCCCGTAAGGGGCGCGGCGATTTGCCATCCTGGCCGCCGTGCTGACGGGATCCAGCGCTCCGTCCGGCCCCAGCTTAGCCTCTCTTCCTTCCTTCAAAACACTTGTTTCCTCTCTTTTCACACAACCTCTCCCACAACTTTCTCTGGTCAGCCTCTAATTTCACAGGGTAGATGCTGACCTTCCTTTCAGCCAACCGTCCCGCATCGGGGCTGAGGGGGTAGGGGACAATGTTCCCTAACCCCTGAGCTCCGGTCTGGGGTGGCTGGTTTTTAACAACCTGCTTCATCCCCACCCATACCTTCCTCACATCCCTTTTCCTCTCCTCTTAACAATCTATATATTTTACGCCGTGTTCAAGGTGGAGCCGCCATGCCGATGGACTGCCAGGCCACCAGGCGGGAGGGGTGGTCCCAAATGGCGGCGCCTGGCTCTGCCGGGCTTGTAAGCACCTCTCGCAGTGCGGGCTACTGCGAGAGGTGTGCGCTATTGCATCCCGTGTTAAAAAAAGGGTCACCATGCCCAATGATGAAGATCAAACAAAAAAAAACCCAACTTCACCAAGAACAACGGAGCCGCCCTCGGGCAGCTCCAGCAAAAAAATGGAGGTTTCCTCCCCCTGTGCTTGCACAGGGGACCCTCCATATTTCTCTAACCGGAGAGGAGGCTTACTCCTCTCCTTCGCTTACGGGTGTAGGGGACTCCCCCTCACCCCCTTCTCTGGAGGTGCTTTCGGGCGCCTCCCTTTTACCAGCGGCAGTCCCCTCTGTTCTTTCCAAGGGGACTGCCAAGAAAGCCAGCAGGCAGCCCTTAGCCAGCCGCTCCACATCGAAGCGGCTCGGTAGGGCAAACCCCCTTAGGGGGGAGAGGGAAGCCAGGCCCCTTCGGTCGCTTCCCTCAAAAGACCTGCTGGCAAGAATACTGAACCTTGCCGGGGTCAAGGCCCATGCCTCCCCAAAGAAGACTAGTGACGATACTGCCAACGGGACCTGCGATGTCTTGGGGGGGGGGGATGGCCAACTGGAGGCCCCCCCTGAGATAGACATGGTCCTTGAGGAAACCCAGCCTCAGACGGTAGGGCCTTCCATGAGTGGGAATCCTGGCTCGGCGCCAAGCACCGAACCCGAATCCGCCCCGATGCAAGGTCCTCCTCAAACGGCTGTGGTTTCCGAAGCAGTACAAGGAGGGGAGGGATCTCCTCCGACCGGTGCCCCCACGACTACCGACCTTCTCCATTTCAGAGAATGACCTGGCTGAGGCCGGTCCATCTGGCCTGGGGGCTTCTTCCGGCGGAAGTGAGAAGCGGGTTCATTGCCCGCCCTCCTCTCCAAAAAAGAAAGACAAAAAGACTCGGGGCTCCTCTCCATCCGCGGGGGCTGTGGGGACGGATGGGTCTACTGCCACTCTGGCAAGCGACCAAGCCAAGATCGGCACATCTGCCCCCCCCCCCCGGTTGCGGAGCACCTGACTAAGACTAATACCACGAGTGCACAGGGCGGAGCCTCGATGACATCGGGGCCCCTGATTCAGAGGTTACCTGGCGTTTTCGAGCCCGCTGGCTTCAAACGCTTCCTCGTTATTCGCTCCACTGATGGCACCATGTTGTCCAAGGGCAACATGATCCATCAGAGGAGAGGATTAGCTAGTGCAATTGGTAGAGAGCCGAAGGTAACCCGTTTCTCGGACGGGAACCTTCTGGCGAATGCGGCGAATCCCGCCGAGGCGGCCAACATAAGTGCTCTTCGGACACTTCATGGCACCCCGGTGAGTGTGACGCCGCACTCTACCATGAACTTTGTGAAAGGAGTAGTTTATGCGAGGGAACTCGTTGACTACTCCATTGAGGACATCACACTAGAGCTGGCCGACCATGGGGCGGTCAAGGTCGAACGTGTGATGAGAAAACAGGGAGGGGCCTCGAGACCCACCCCTACACTCTTCTTCACGTTCGACTGTATCAAACTCCCTGAGTCTGTGCGTGCCGGTTGGTACCGCTACCGCGTGAAGGCATTCGTGGCACTGCCGCGGCGGTGCTATTACTGTCACCGCTTCGGCCATACGAATCGCTCATGTAGACGTGCAATGTCGGGGTCACACGAAGTCTGTGTAAATTGCTCCAAGGTCGCACACGATAAGTCCAAATCGTGTGTGGCCAAGTGTGTCAATTGCGGAGAGCCGCACCCTGCTTCTTCGAAGCAATGTGGTGCATATCTCCTTGAGAAAGAAATCCTGGCCGTTCAGGCCCAGGATCGACTCTCATTCCGCGAGGCAAAGGACTTGGTCCTGGCGCGCCCGGCTCTGCCTGGGACGTCATATGCCTCAATAGTTAGAAAGGCACCCTCTGCTCCTGGCCCATCCAGGCCAACGAGCACGGTTATTTCCGCGCCCATTCGGAGCCCTTCTGCGGGCTCTCCTCAACCCGGGCTCTTCCCTGGTAAAGCTGGCGGCAAAAAGGGTTCATACCCTGCCCCGGCTAAAACCAGGGCTCCCCCCCTCTTCCCCCAGTGTGTCCGTTTCCCGTAAGGCGAAACGGCCACGCGCCTCCACCGAGTCGTTAGACTCACAGGAGGCAACACCCCTGAAGATGGTCGCTTGGCCATCTTCCGGTGTTCCTAAAGCTGTTCCTCGAAAGGAGGACAGCAACAAAGGAGCTTCGGCTCCTTCTCCCCCCCCCCCCGAGGTGGAGCGAGTGTCTCGGAGACGGTGGTTCCTCGAAAAGAGGGCCCCCCCCCGCCTCCGAACCCGCAACGCCCGCCTAAGGTTTCGAGGCTGAGGGAGGAAAAGACTCGCATGGCGAGCCCAACCTCCCCTAATAAGTCCTCGAAGGCGACAGCGCCTCCAGCGCTTTGTCCGGCCAAGAGCGCCCGGGGTACTGCCCCCGGGAAGCGTACGGCCATTCCCGTGAGGGTCTTCAATTCGAGGAGGGCCCCCGCGTCTCCTCCGAGCTAGGCCTGGAGGGCATATTCCTTCAATGGAATTGCCGTGGACTCCGGGCCAAATGGGAGGAGCTGCGGAGGCTCGTCTCGTCCCGTTCCCCGTTAGCTATTTTTTTTTTGCAGGAGACCATGCTAGGCGCGTGCCCCCTGCCTGCCCTCCCTGGGTATAAGGGTCTTGCGACCACACCACCGCGGGATGGCCGGGCTGGGGGATGCGCGGTTAACACCCGGCATGATGCCTCCCTTCTTCCTTTCTCTTTAGATACCTCCTTTCAGTGGTGGCTGTGCAGCTGCACCTGGATAGGAGGTATACTATCATTTCTGCGTACATTCCACCGTCAGTTAACTTCGACGCGGGGGACTTCCGCCGCGTCGTGGCACGGTTGCCGAGGCCCTATCTCTGGCTTGGAGATCTGAACGGCAGGCATCCTCTCTGGGGAGATTACTCCATAAATCCCAAGGGACAAGTCCTTGCCGATCTGATCGAAGAGCTTGAGATGGGTGTCCTAAACGTGGATGAGTTTACGCATCACTGTCCGAGAACCGCTTCATTTTCTTTCCTTGACCTATCTCTGTGCTCTTCGGATGCACAGCCTGATTTTGATTGGGGGGTGGTCGATGACCTCCATGGTAGTGATCACTTTCCCATTCAAATATCATTTTCAGGGCAACTGCCGCCTGAGAGACCACCTCGGTGGGGCTTGGCGCGGGCGCGGTGGCCTGCATTTCAGGAAATGACTGAATTCTCTATCTCAGTCGAGGAGTTTAGGTCGGTAGATGAGGCCGTTGAGTTCTTCTCCGGCAACCTCATCGCCGTGAGCCTGACTACTATTCCTAGGACGTCTGGCCGTTTTGCACGCCGACCACTCCCATGGTGGTCAGCCGAGTGTGAGACGGCCCTCAAACAGAAGCGTTATGCCTACATGCGCTATAAGCGCAGCCCGAACGATTTCACTGTCGCTGAATTTCGTCAGGCTAGGGCTAGGTTCCGGTATATTTCGAAGCACGCCCGCCGCTCTTCTTGGTGGGCATACGTGTCTTCACTTATCGGGAAGACCCCATTAGCTGAGGTGTGGAAGCGAGTCAAAAGGATTCGGGGCAAGTTCTCGCAGGACCCCCCTCCCGTTCTCCAGGAGAATGGGACGGCAATCTCGGACCCTGCGTCCGTGGCGGAATCCTTAGCGACCGCTTTTTCCGCATTCTTTCGCCGGGATGCTGCTCCGCCAGCCTTCAATGCACGTCGTGATGTCGCGGAAGGCCGCCTGCTGGACTTTACCTCCAGAGGCGGAGAACCCTTCAACGAAAAGTTTACTGTGAGTGAGTTGCGTTCCGCTCTCGCTTCGTGCGCGGACACCGCCCATGGTCCGGACGATGTCCCGTACGCCATGCTTCGACACCTGGGTGAGCGAGGCATGGCCTTTCTGTTAGATTTGTTCAACAGGATCTGGGTGGAAGGTCTTCTTCCCTCCCAGACTCCTGGCGAATCGCTACTCTTCTCGCCTTTCGCAAACCGGGGAGAGATCACTGTACTCCGCCCAATCTCTCTAACCTCTTGCGTGTGCAAGTTGATGGAGAAATTGGTAAATGTTAGATTAGCCTTTTTCCTGGACAGCGGAGGCCATCTGTCTTCCGCACAGTGCGGTTTCCGCAAGTTCCACTCCAAGTCGGATGCTCTGCTCCGACTGGAAAATGCCGTCTGCGAGGCTTTCCTTCGTAGACAACACTACGCCACGGTCTTTTTCGATCTGGAGAAGGCCTATGATACCGCATGGCGATACGGTATCATTGAGACTCTCTACACGATGGGGGCGAGGGGATGCCTCCCAATGTTTATATCTGAATTTTTGCGAGATCGTCGATTCCGCGTACGGGTGGGTGGACCCTCTCCGGCGCAAAGGAGCAGGAAGAGGGTGTCCCGCAGGGAAGTATCCTCAGTGTCACACTCTTTGCCCTGAGCATCAACGGCATCACCTCGGTGCTGCCGCAAGATGTTCTCGCTACGCTCTACGTGGACGACCTATCGATCTCTTTTGGCGCGGCCCAGATGCCAACTCTGGAGCGTGGACTCCAACAGGCATTGAACCGCGTCTCTCGCTATCCTGAAGCGCACAGGTTTTGGTTTTCTTTGCCCAAGACTAAGGTGGTGCACTTCTGCCGCCATCCACGGCTTCACCCCGACCCAGATTTTTCTTAATGGGGTGCGCCTGGATGTGGTTGAGTCGAACCGTTTCCTTGGTCTTGTATTCGACCGACGCTTCACCTGGGAGGCTCATATTCGCAGCCTTAGGGTCTCTTGTACCCGCGCCATGGACATTCTCCGCTCCGTGACGTTCAGCGCTTGCGGCGCTGATAGGGCTACTGCCTTACTTTATCGATCCTTTGTTCGCTCGAAGCTCGACTACGGATGCGAGTTTTATGCATCCGCAGCCGAGCGTTTATTGCAGAAGGTGGATTCGATCCACCACACCGGCCTTCGCCTTGCGACCGGTGCCTTCCGCACTTCCCACATTGAGAGCCGGTTGGTCGATGCTGGGGAGTTTCCACTCGCTCTTCGCCGCGTGCAGTGCATCGCTCGCCTGTACACGCGAGCCCGGCGTCTCCCTCAGTCGACAACAGCTCTCACTGCATCCGCAGCTGATCTCGATGGTGCCTATGCCGCCGAGAGACTCCAGTCATACCCTAAGCCCTTTGGGTTTAGGGCCAGAAACTCCTTCGAGAGGTAGATATAGCTCTCGGGCCGGTGGCGCCCCTGGTTCTGCCCAAGACGCCACCCTGGAGGGTACCACATTTGGCTATTTGTCGCCACGCCTCTGCTCCCAAAGCTTGTACTGCGCCGGGAGTATTGCGTTCGACCTTTTTGGAGCACACATCGTGTCACGCTGGAACCGTGCCAGTGTATACGGATGGCTCCAAGTCCCAAGAGGGGGTCGGCTTCCACGCCGTATCCCCTCTGTTTGAAATCAGCGGGGCTCTACCAGGCGCTGCGTCTGTCTTCACGGCCGAGCTGGTGGCAATACACCACTCGGTACGGGAGATTACGCGATGTGCCCGGTTCGGAGACCGGATTGTGATCTATAGCGACTCACAAAGCGCCCTGAGTGCTCTCGGGGAATTGGAATCTCCGCATCCCCTGGTTCGCGATATCCGTGACGCCACGGTTTTGGCGAGCCGGGCAGATGTCGAGATTATCTTCTGCTGGGTTCCTGGACATGTAGGAATTGCGGGGAATGAGGGCGCCAAAGAGTCCGCGAGGACTCTGCGACCGGACCAGCGTTTTGCTCTTCCTCACACCGACTACATGGCAGGAATACGGGCAGCTCTCCGGACTGCTTGGCAAAGAAGATGGGAGACGGTCGAAGGGAACTTAAAGTGTCGTGCCATTGCGCCGTGACTGTTCCCATTGACCTATCCCCCAATGCCGCGGCGGCTCCAGGTTGCTTTCTGTCGTCTCCGAATCGGACACACTCGTGTGACGCATCGCTATTTGATGGAGCGCTCGCCTGCGCCCTATTGCAACGACTCCGTCGTCCCCCAGACTGTTCGGCTCATTCTTGTCGAATGTCCCAGTCTGGGTGATCTTCGCGCACGATACCTGTCCCGGTACCGGGATGGGCGGGGTCGCTACCGCCTGTATCTTGTACTCGGGACAGATTCGTGCACATTGACTTGTGGACTTGTTGACTTTTGGGGGGAGGCCGGGCTTCTCCCCTTTATTTGAGGTTCTTTTTTTTGTTATTGTTTTGTTTGTAGGTTGCACTCTCCTGCAACGGGGTGAGGGGGACCTCCCCCCGCTGCCGGAGATTGCTTCCTGATTGTTAAGTTTTTCCAATTTATATCATTGTTAAGTTTTCATATTTTTATTTTAAAGTAACCTAGTTCTAGGCTGTCGTGTTTTTCGGCCACTTATGCCCAAGTGGGTAGTTGCCAGATGGGCTCTATAAAATAAAAATAAAAAGTACATTCTTTCCCCTAAAGCTCGCTGTGGGGCAGGATGTTAAAGTTATCCAGCTAACCCAGATTGTGTGATTTACTACCCAATGTCTGTAGTAGGGTGGATATTTAATTACCAAAACAGTTCTTCTATAGTGTAATCTTTGACGAGGAGAATATTCACGTGATCCTATTTCTCTAAGAATAGCGGATCCTTTCATTGCCACGATTTTCAGGTGAATCAATCGTGGGACGAGCGCCACAAACTCTTGTCGCAAGCCCACCAACTGCAGTTGTTTGTTGAGAAAGTAGAAGGGGTGGAGTCGTGGTTGGCGAGCAAGGAAGTGTTCTTATTCAATGACGATCTCGGGGTGAGTAGGGAGTATTTCCTTTAAACTTGGGGGGGTGGGGTGAGATTTGACTAGTGTTTTCTACATCAGTTTCCATGAATGTCACAGAGGCACGTTGAATACTTGAGCCCTAAAATACATCATTTTACAACCTTTAATTTCGTCAGTTTCCCCACTCACCATTCAAGAGGTGTGGACATGGCCTAAATTATTTAATTACCCTAAATTCACTTATCTTCCTTCGAAACTTTCGGTGGAGCTGTACCCGTTGGTTTTCGCCTTTGTAAATTTGTAGAACGTTTGTTCCTTCCCTCGGGCTCTTAAAGTTTTTTTCTTCAAAAATTTTAAATCTCTTCCTTACTCGTATTTTTGTAAAATTCAAGTGAGGTATAATCAAAGGTTTACTTGTACCTTCTTAGTTTCATTTCATTCTTATAATTAATTCGTAATAGCACTCGTAAGATGCTTTAAAATGCATTTTACCTCATCAAAATAGCATTCAAATAAAGTATATATTTCCTACAATTATCTGCAGGCTTTGATAGTTAATTCATTTAGTCTTTTTTTTTAACATGCGAAGGATTCCATCGCTTCTGTTGATTCCTTAAGTCGGAAACACGAAAACTTCCAGAAAACCCTTGAGGCGCAGGGTCACAAGATTGAAGAGCTCGAACAAATCGCAGAGGATCTTCTCCGACAAGAGCACTACGACAGTGAAGGAATTCAAGCAAAACTGCAGACAATACTCAGGAAGAAGGAAGACTTAAATAAAGCGACTCGGTTGCGAGCACAGAAGCTTAGAGAATCCAAATCACTCCAGCAGTTCTTGAGGAACGTTTATGAGGTGCGTAAACGCAGTTCTTTGGTCTTCGTGTTAACGCGATTAATCTTAGATTTGAATGAATGGAGCCCTTAGCCATCGCCGTGCTCGTAGGCTATTTCCGAAGATGTCCTAATTTTGATATCTTTGTTATTTGCGCAAATCATCTTAGTTGCATTTTCCTATTCCCTGAAGGTTGAAGGATGGATTTCTGAAAAGATGCAGGTAACAAGTGATGAATGCTACAGAGATCCAACCAATTTGCAGTCGAAAATTCAGAAACACGGTGCCTTTGAATCCGAGCTTACAGCCAACTCTGGAAGAGTCGCAGCTGTCACGCAGGAAGGTAACATAAAGAGTAGCGCTCTTTCTCCTATCGCCAATGCCATTCCTACTGATATTTGTTCGTACTAGGCCATAAGGTATATCTGTGGTTTCGCCTTTTCTCCGCGGGGAATCGTGAGTGACGTGGGAGAGGTGGAAAGAATAGCTTTTAAAGTAACTTGCTTCCCGGCCCCTTTGTCTCTTCAGCGATGTGGCCGGTCCTTATTAAGTCCACCACAAACCCTGGGTGAGTCAATGGGATTTGTATAAGATGTTTTGGCGTTTGTTTTTTATTCACATTTCTGCGAAACCAAACGATCAATGGAGCCAGTAAAAAAGTACATTCTTCTCGGACGGTAAAAATCACTACCCAAACATTAAAAAAAAAAAAATAAGGAAATACTCACTCCAACCCACTACAGCTTACACAAAACAGGACTGCATCCGACTCCAAATCATCACTAATCAGAGAAGTCACTACACAATTTACAATTCTTGTTTTCTCCAACGAAACCAAACTTTCCTCAAAACCAACATACATCAGATGCAACCAAGACCAAGAGCCCTGGGGACGTGAGAACGCTCCTGGGTGGGGCGCCCACATCACCCAGGAGAGAGAGAGAGGGAGACCCTGCCAATTTTCTGTGTCTCTAAACAATAGAAATCTCTCTCAAAACGTTTTATCTTCTTCCCTAGTGTATTTATTTTGTTGATTTTTGCCTGTCCTTTAGTGCGTTTCGGTTAATTTCTAGTACTGTATGCAGTGTGTGGTCCTTTCACTTTACTTTTGAAGTGGTGAATTAGCTCCACATCTACTCGTTGCTTGCATGAATTAGTGTTTGCCTGTTTTTATTTTTTCTTTGTGTGACTCTTCACTGATACTTCTCTTCGCACACTATTATAGTATTGGCTCTTCGCCTGGTATTCTTAGTTATAGTAAGTAACTTATTATACCTACGTGTCTCATAGTGACATTCCCAAATCGTATCCCCCGCCCTAGCGCCCATTTCCAGTTTCTCTTTGAACACGAAGATTTATCTTCCCTGCGACCGCTCTGTTATTGAACATAAATATCTCATTCAAAACTTTTTGTTCTTCGGTTCTCTTTCCAGTGTTATTTTCTTAATATTTTCCCCCCATATATTAGTGTTTTTGGCGTTTAAGGTGTTTTCGAAGGAATCTTTTTTAAGTCCCATGGCCTTGAAGATCGCCATACAATCATTTTTATGTAGTTAGTATCAATTGGGACACTAATTTGTCACTCATTAGATTTTTTTATTTAGGTTGTTTTGGGGGAAAAGGGGGGTTATCGTATAATTAAAATGTTGTGTACATGGATTTTTTTCGGGCACCCTCGACTTTGGCGGCGGCGGCGACGGCGACCAAACGAGAGCTTAAAAAAAAGAAGAATTGTAACCTGGAATTGATGGGATCTTTCAGGTGCTGACCAAATCGCAAATGGCCATTATGCCCAAAAGGAAATTGGTTTGGAGGTAAAGAGACTTCAAGACATATGGAAGCAGCTTCAAGACATGTCACTGCTCAAAAAAGAGAGACTCAATCAAGCCTACCAGGTTCGTATTCCACAACATGTTGCCTTTCCTGGGCTTCTTCTAATTGGCAAGATCTTCACTGTTCCCGGAGGATGGGACTTGAACTTTATCGAAAGAATGTTGGAAATCGTATGAGCGCCTCTGTTCTTCGTAGGATTTTAATTCTAAAGGCTTTGGATGCCCTCGAACTTTACATCTCCATATTTTCATTATTTCCCGCCCCCGCCCCCTCTACATTTTACCGGCAAGCTAAGTGAGTGCCTCTACTCTGGTGGCGTGGATGTTCGCCGACCGCAGTGTGTAGGGAAAGCAGTTGACTAAATGAGCGTCCTCGCGATTATAGTTGGTCGTAAAATGTGCCCTTCCTACCCCACTATTGATTGGAATTTCGATGCCCTGATCTTAATCCTAGATCTTTTATTTCACAATTTTCCTTCCCATTCCCTTATGTTTGCCCTGGCTAGAGTCCCTCACCTCAGCCGGGCAGCCTCGATGAACCTTGTTGACTGGATAGGGTTATTTGTCCCAGGGAGACCTCGCGTATCTATTGGTTTTGTCGCACCTGTAGTTGTGTTGGACATATTGTAAATGGGTGTTGAACTGTTGCGTTGTTCGTGGGAGCAAATGCCCGTGTCGGCCAAGCCAGTGCGGTATTTGTATGTTTAGTTTTTGGGTGATGACCGCAATGAAACTTTGCCAGGGCGACCCGTTTGTGGCTTGGGAGGGTTCTTTCCTCTTGGTTGATTCCCGGTGGAATGCCATAGTGGTGGTGGTTTCAACCTAGAGATTATATTTATCCTCTGCTGTGCATGAATAGTTTTGTGTGTGATAGAGGCATGGTTTGGTGATGGTGGGGATTTCTTGGAGAGGCTTGGTGTAGTATGTCTTAGGAGTTTTGCGCATGTTGTGTGAAGGATGACATGAATCTTGCATGACTGGCTTGGGTTTCTTGTACTATGGAGAAATCATGCCCCCCATCCCCCCGAGGGCGAGATAGTGTTTAGTAGTACAGATGATTTAATAGGGGCAACCCCCTGTTGCCGAATGTGGTTTCTGTGCGCGTTTGTAGTATGCTAACTGCTGTTTCTTGAGTAGTTTTGGAAATTTAGTCTTCTATCTAGGATGTAGTGTAAGTGGTAGTGGTGCATATGAAGACTGCGACCACAAAGATTAAATAGTAGAGAAATCTGGGGAAATTAGGTCTGAGCTAGTATGGGCATATAAGTAGAATGGATGGGAATACACTTGTAAAGAGAATATCAGAGTGCGTGTTGATTGGGAAGTTGTTTAAAAGAAAGGGCTGAACAATGAGGGAATTGCTGATGATGTGTAGATAGGTGGGCATGGTTTTGGTTTGTGTGAAGAGGTTTATGCCCAAGGATGAACTCCGACTTGAGATGCTACAGCACATAATACCCCCATCACTATGAAGTGCCTTTGGCGTGGACAAAATGGTTGAGCTTTTGCTTAATAGGTTATAAATACGCACCAACCTCACTTTTGGGGGAGACATTAAAGTTTGTCTTGTATCTAGTGTGATGCCGAGCTCTGTAAACTGGGTAGTGGCGAGTTTGTTTTTTTTGTTGGTGGGGAAGTGTATTCCAGTTTGTAGGTTGTGCTGGTTTTGAAAGTGAGACGGTCATTTGGTTTTGTTTCAGCCAGCTTTATCTCGTGATGTAGATTGCAAGCTTGTGTGCGGTTTTGCTTTTGTGAGAATGGTGATATCATCTGCGTAGCTGTAGAGTTTGGGGTCGCTGAGGATGATGTGAAGGAAGAGGTTGGGGAGAATACGAATCGCTGCTGGACTTCCTTGTGTATGCCTATAATTTCGGCCTCGGCCCCCTTCTTGCCGGCCGCCAGAAGAGTCCTTAAAAATTTATATCTATCCTTCCGCAGGCCTTGCTTTTTAATCGCACCTTGGACGACTTTAATTCCTGGATAGACGAGGTCGAAACGCACCTGCAGTCCGAGGACCACGGGCGTGACCTAGTATCGGTCCAAAGCCTGTTAATGAAGCACGAGCGCCTCGAAGCGGACATCGCTGCTCACCAGAGCGAGATCGACCAGGCGCAGGAGGTGGCGCAGACCTTCATCAGTGGCAATCACTTCATGAGCGACTCTGTAGGGAAAAGAGTGCGACTCATCGGTAAAAGGTGCGTTCGACTCGGTATATGAAAGAATAGTCCGTGGCATCCACCAACAAATTTTCTGCAGGATATCCCCCTCGTTGGTTTTCGTTTTAAATTGACAAATACGACAATGGATTGGGGTGATTGTCGAACAATGAAGTTTTGTGAGAGGGCGTGCTAAGGGCCTTTGGTCCCTGGATGGACCATTTTTGAAAGAGATGGTTTCTGTAAACCGTCTAGCAAAACATCAATCAAATGATTTGTTTTTAAGTCGAACTCAACGAGAAATAAAATGTCCAATTTGGCTTTTTAGCATTTGTAAATGTCGCTTTTGGTAGTGGATATGACATGACCACCCTACTTGGATGCATTTCACGTGAGGTTAAGTTGCAATAGAACTTCCTAGCTGTTGCATGGACCGCTAGCACAGTGAGTGCTTTAAAGTTTCCACAGCATGGCAACAGCCTCCCTCCACTCTATCTGGTCCCTAGGGACATTCTCAGAAGGCGCGACCCCAGTTAATTCTGGTGACGTTAGCGGGGGCCTACATCACAGGCTGCTTTTGCCCTTAATCTCCCAACCGGTCCGAGGGAGCAGAGGTCAGCTGCTCCTGGGAGGCAATGCAACAACTACTGGAAAGCAGAGGACGAGAAGAAAGGTAGCATTGTGCATTTGCCAGTAACCGTCCAGCAGAAAAAGTTCAATATTCCATTCACGCTGGTGATGGGGTTTATTGAAATTCGGAGTGAACCGCTCAAATGTACTAGTTCGGATGGTAGCTAATAAGGAACTGAAAGAAAATATTGGTAAGGGGATCTTCGCTCATTTAAGATGGCCTCTTCACAGTGGGGACCTTTACCCTTTAACCTGGAATTTAAACCAAGGATTACTGCGTCGTATGGCAGCGACCGTGAAGGTGACCCGAATCGAGACTCGATCCGGTGACGAACCACACCCTACGTCAACAAAGTTTGCTATGATTGGGAGTAGTTTTTTCTCTCCTCTAACCCGTAGTCCAATAGTGAATTGAGAAAAAACTGGCTTCGTGGCGTCCCTCCTTAGTGACACCGTTGAGTTAACCTTTCGAAAGGACTGGAGATCCGCCATTGCGACGGGTTGCATCCAGGAATATTCCTGTAGGAATGGAAGTACTACAGCTACCTAAGAATCTTAATGCGACCCCGCCTTTCTCTCCCTTCCCCGTTCTACAGGTACAACAGTCTCCACGAGCCAGTCCAGATCCGGCACGACAACCTGAACGACTCTCTCTTATTGCAACATCTCCTCAAAGATGTCGAGGACGAACTTGCTTGGCTGGCTGAGAAGGAGCCCCAAGCCCAAAGCACGGACCTTGGGGCGTCTCTGTTGCAGGTCCAGAAGCTTCAGAAGAAGCATCAGGTGAGTCGAGAGCCGACTTTAACGGATGCATTTTTTTTCCGTCAGCCGAATGCCGGAAGGGGTGCTAATGTTCGTACTCTTGAATCTGTCTGTACAATTTTATTCGTTAGAGGGTTAGAAATGACCTTTTAAACAGTCCACCAAATCTGACCGAGTTGCAGTCCATGCCATTTTCGACTCACCTTTCCCTTAGAAGTCTAGTGACCTTTAGCCCTCCCCTCCGCCCTATGGTTACAGATAGCCGCGTCCCACTATTCTAGTCAATATTTAGTACAGCAGCAGCAGCAGCTTTGGTTTGTACTATTAGTGACAGGAATGTACATCACGACTGTACTCCCTAAATGCGTGTTCTTCCGTTAATTATCTTCCTTGCAGGTACTTCACGCCGAAATTCAGTCCCACGAGCCAGTGATCAGTAGTCTAAATGGAAGAGCTCAGCAGATGATCCGATCCGGCCATTTTGCGGTTCCTCTCATCGACGAAAAGCTGAAGGAGCTCCTTGTGGGGTTCAACGACATCAAAGATGCCGCCAGCGTCAGGAGGCTGAGATTGCTCGATGCGATAGAGTCCCAGATGGTGAGTGCTTGGAAGAAATGACTGCAAGTTCTTGCTTCAATAAGGTTTAAGTTCCGTAAGGCACAAAGAAAACTGCCATCTTTGAGATGACTGCACGTCCTTCAATGTGGCTTAAGCTGACTGCAGTCAAATGCCTGAAATGGGAGAAGATGATGGGTTAAGAACTTGTATAATAATCCATTGAAATAAATGACTTTAGATCGGGTGGAGGACTTGTCCTCTCGACCATGCTTTAAGGCGGCTATTTATATTTTGTCGATTCATTGTCACATAGACCAGTTTTGTAGTGAGAGATTTGTGAGCAAAGTGGGGTGGGGTCCATCAATGGCATTAAAATCTACCCGCCATTGCGACAAATCGCAGTTACCCTTCTCCATGCGCCTGTGACTCGACCTAGCTTGATCGTCACATTCAGTTTTGTTATGACAAGCAGGGCTCGAAATGGATCATCTTTAATCCATCCTCCAGAGGTATACCGAGAGCCAAAGTACACCCCTCCCCCTTTACGTTTGCCCCCAAGAACACCTATCATGAATCACTCCACCATTTGTTAAAGTGACGTCCCTTTCTTTACAGGAATCGCTACGCCTTTTTTTTATGGCGGCGCCTTGCTTTTCCTCTCTACAGACAAACTACACCTCTGTCACTCACAATCACTTCTAGATTCGTGAAAAGTGCTAATTTTTCTTTTAAAGATGTTAAATGCAGCATTTCTAAAAGCCTTGCCTGCCCAGCAGTAAGGCTGGGTTTTTTTGTTATTTTTTTTAACTAGCCACTCTGTAGGGCAATACAAAAGGGTGGTCAGTCACTCCCCAAGTGAATGACCCGACCACCCCACTACGGTTGTTGCAACTCAACTTCCACTTGCATGGACAGCTAGCACAGTACAGGGCTATAAAATCCCCACAGCATGCAACAGCCTCCCTCCATCTAACCTGGTCCCTCAGGACAGCCTCGTAGAAAACGGGGTCCCACTTAATTGTGGTAACGTTGATGGGGCCTCTCCTACCTCAGTCTGTAAGATCCCAAGCTCCCTCCCTTCATCTCCCAAGCGGTGGGAGGGGGCAAACGAGAACAACATTGAGAATTGCGGGATTTCTAAACGTGTTATTTGCCAGAGCAAACTACGGCTGATGATGAACACGACTCTAGATCCCAAACTTCCTGGCACGTCACCAAACAGACCCTCCCCCATTGTACTCTTATTCACGAAGTCCACCCTTTGCAAAACGAGTCGCCTTTATTTTTTACACTTTACACACTTTTGCCCTCCAAACGCCAAAATAATTAATTATTAAGCCGTCTAAAAGGTGGTTATGGGATTATTATAACTGACAATGCGTTTCCACTCATTCTTTACTTTGGTTTTGTCAAATTTAGTGTGCTGCGACTATCGACTAACCAGTGACCGTATTCAGAATTCAACCCTTCCCATAATTGCCTCTTTTCCTTACTCGATTTATGAAGCCAAGGTGCGATTCCTACTAAGTCGTGTTATCCTCGCGTCCTCCCTTGTTTTGCCCCCCCCCCCCGCCCCCTCCTTCATTGATTTCATTTTTTTATTTGTCTACTCTTGCCAATGATGTAATCAAAATTTGGTTGTTCTTGTGTGTGCCGCAGTTCTTTTCGGAGGCGAATGAAGCAGAGGCGTGGATCCTGGAGAAGAAGCCTCTTCTGACCTCTTCAGACGTTGGAAAGGACCAAGATTCTGTCGTAGCCCTCTTGAAGAAGCTGGATAATCTGGGCCGAGATCTTGCCAACTTCCAAACTGTCGTCGACAAACTCAAGTCATTGAGTTGCAAATTGATCGGTCGAGGCCACTTCGATGCCGAGAATGTTGTCGCCAAAATGGTGAGTTTTGGGGGCTCAAATTTCATAGTTCCAAGTTGCCTTTAGTTCATTTGCAATGTTTTTCCATACTTCAAATATCTCCTGCACCTCTATATATGTTTGGCGTTTTGCATTCTTGCCTTTTTCACGTATCCTATTTGGCCATCTTGCATTCGCTCCAAATGGGCTTATTTTCCTTTCGGAATGGTGGCAGGGAGAGTTGCGTCCTTCTCCGCGGCCTCATATGTAACTTACATATTTTAATTTTTCCCCAATGTTAAACGCAAAAAAATATCGCCCCATTTGTTCAATCCCCGTTAGTTTCAACACACTGTTGCAAATACCTTTAGGGACTGGGGGACAATAACTCCTAATTTGCTTCTTTAAGACTGGTGTTCAAGAAGAATATGACTCGCTTCACTTACTCAAAGAGAAGAGATTGAAGCGGCTGCAGGAGAGTACCTTGTTGTACCAGTTCTTGCGCGAGTGCGACGTCGTGATGGAGTGGTTGGGAGAGCAGACCAGCATAGCGGCAAGTGAGGACTACGGCCAAGACGTAGAGCATGTCGAAGTCCTCATTCAGAAGTTCGACTCTTTCATGAGTTCCCTACTCGCCAACTCTGACATGCCGGAGAAAGTGAAGTCGGAGACAACCAAGCTTCTAGACGCCAAGCACCCTGAGCCGGACCGCATCCGAGAAAAGGTTGGAAAGCTCTCCATTCAAAGATCTGAGCCTTCGCTAAAGTTTCCCTAGTGCCCTTCTATATTTCCAGAAATTTATAAAGGATTTCTCCTCGCCCTTCTGTTCTTCGTGCCCACACCCCTGTCCAGCTGAGCATTTATACTTCATTTTTCCTACTTTTGCGGAGGCTATGTTCTTGTTAGATGCTGCCATTATGGGGTCTTCAAATAAAAAAAATAAACTGCTACTTCTCATGATAAAAAGCGATTCTTATTTTTTTTAACTGCTTCGGTAAAGTTGTTTTCATTAACAGGTCTCTGAAGTGATGCAGTTGTGGGAAGATCTTCAAGAACTGGCGAGCGCTCGCCAGGAAGCTTTAACTGGAGCCAAACAGGTATCCTCTGCGTCATTGCTTAGGGAGTTGATCGTCTACAGGGAGATAGATCTACCTCCATTGAGGTTTCGACAGGTTCAAGAGAATTGCTGGTCTTCCCAGTTCAAAAGTTGTCCTCTTTGCATTACTTTGACCATGCGTCTACCGCCCACTCTCCCAGTTTTTACAAACGTCGTAAAAATAAGTTAATTAAATCTGGCCAGGGCTTAGCCGCCGTGAAATGAAGTAGACCCGAATCAGGACTTCATCTGGTGTCTAACCACCCCCCCGTGACTTAACTTTAGCTAATGGATGCAGACAAGTTTTTACTTGGCTGGGCTACCTTCATTTTTAGGGGTGCGGGGGTTGATAGAATAAGCCCGGTGGGTCTCGCACTAAGAGAGGGGCTTCCCGATTTAAGTCCAATTGTATGAATGTTGCTCGTTCCCGGATGTGGTGTGAGCTTAATGCATCGGTGTTCATAGGTGCACGCTTTCGATCGCAATGCCGAAGAAACGAAGACTTGGATCGCGGAGAAGGTTGCCATCGTCTCGTCGGAAGATTATGGCCACGATCTTGAGACGATCCAGGGCCTCGCGCGGAAGCATCAGGGCTTTGAGAGAGACTTGGCAGCAGTTCGGGAGCAAGTAAGTCTAGACGGCAAATTCTTATTTTAAGTTCCTCTCTGCAAACTTGTTCCTGGAACTTTGTAGCGAACCCTCGCGGCTTTAAGATTCAAAGTTTATGATTTGGAATTGCCATTCTTGGTAGATTGATTAGTCTAGGTTGAGCTCTCTTTTACTTCGGCCTCTGAACATCTATCATACTTAATATTATCCACTTCTTCATGGTCAACCATTTTTCTCTCACAGTTTCACACAAGCAACTTCCCTTTTACGCGCTATTTCAACCTTTCTAACACACGCTCACTAGTATATTCCTTTTACAATTCTATTTCCATCATTTCTTTTCTTATTTTCCCCTACCACCTCAGAACGCTTCCATTTACCTCATTCACACCATAACCCCCCTCCCCAAACCCCTATCGCACACCCAGCATTCTTCTCAAGTTGTCCATTTTCACTGTTCACTCGAGATCTTCCATAAGTGTCACTCCCATACTCAAAGTTGGCACCAGCATATACTCTCATGCAGCTTCCTGGCACATTCCACACTCAAACCATGAACATTCACTAAGGCACCTTCCTACCTGGTAACAATCTTACTCATCTGTACCACTATCATGTACAACAATGTACATATCATAGATTCTTAAAACTTGGCACATGTTGAAAGGTAACACCAGGGACTCGGATCTCGCACCGACCCCATTATTATCCCCCTCCTCCCCCACTATCATGATCTTGCTAGTTTTTGCATTCAGTATTCGACCCCTTATTCTACGTCGTATCTAAAGCTTCAATCAACATCTTCAAATTCCTCTCACTCTCAGCAAATACTACCACAGATACAATCTATTCCTCGTCAATCTCCCACCCCATTCCCTCGCTACCATGCCCACTTCTTACCTCATCCATAAATATATTAAACGGCTATGGCCACAACCTTGTCAAACCACTCACTCTGGTTTTCACCCGAACTCACACTTCCAGCCTAAATACTCCTCACCCACCATCCAAAAGATCACCATTCACTTTTACATTCTTGGCACCGGTCATGATGCTTTTCTACACGACCATATGTTTTCTCTAGATCCACGAACCCATACACTTTACCCCTCTTCTCCCTTATTTTTGTCTTCAGTCAATGTGCACAGTGCAAATACTTGATCCACAAGACTCCTCCTCCTGTAATTCTTGCATTGAATTAACCTTTTTTTTGGTACCGGTACGAGTGGGGTCGCTACCGCCTGTCCTTTGTACTCGTGCACGCACACACACCTGTCCACTCCTGGACTTTGTGCAAGAGGCTGTCCTCCTCTCACTTTATTTGACTTTGTCCTTTTGGTGTTAGGGGCTGGCTGGGGTGAGGTGGACCTCCCTCCCACGCGGGAGCATGCCGTAACCTTAATTTTGGTTTGTTTATTTCGTGTTTTCGTTTGTCTTTTAACTCGGCCTAATTTATACGCTCTCCTTATTACGGCGGCTCATGCCCTAGTAGGCAGTCTCCAAGAAAGACTCTCTTTAATAATAACGTGTGTCTCTTTGTACAAAGTAACTATTACAGCACTCTTCAATTCCTCAGGCACTATTATTTTTAGATACTTTCCAACATTGCCATTGTCCATGAATGAGAGGCGGATGGTATAACATAGTTCTAACGGTTCTATTTCCTACTCTACCTCAATATCACCGTTGGATGGTGACATTTCTATTCTTCTCCTCTCAAATTATCACATTTTGTAGGTGGAATCTGTTGTGGAAGAGGCCAAGCGATTGGCAGAGCTATTCCCGGATGCGAAAGAGCACATCTCCGTTAAGCATGAAGAGACGGTGGAAGCGTGGAACGACCTCCTCGAGAAATCCGCTCAGCGCAAAGACAAACTTCAACAAGCCGAGGAATTACAGACGTACTTCGATGAATACCGGGAGCTGATGTAAGCGCGCTCTCGTCATAAAGCCCCCACAGTCTTCCAAAATGCTCATAGCAGTTTTATTTTTAGTGTCTTACAGCTCTTTAGTTTTGCTCAAACATTGACGATTGTACCTCCCTCTTTTCCTTTGTGAAAACTTGTCTGCTGCTCTTGATAACCTAGTTAATGATTTTAATTTCTGGCCAGAGCTTGGTTGAACGAGATTCTGGCCAAGATCACCGCCCCGGAATTGCCAAAGGACGTTGCGAGCGCAGAGACGCTCATGAATCGCCACAAAGAGTACAAAATGGAGATGGAGTCGCGGATGGAATGTGTTGAAAAGTTTGCTGTGTCAGGAAACTCCCTGATCAAGCAGGGCCACTTCATGAGTGAGGAAATAGCGGAAAGAATATCTACCCTGGAGCACAAGAGACGCATGGTTCTTGATTGCTGGGAGGCCAGGAAGGACATTTACCAACAAAATCTGGACCTGAGGGTATGTTCACTTGATAAGAGAAATCTGTTATGGTGGTAACATAGTAGGTTCATCTAAGATTGAAAGTAATTAGCCCTCAGAGGAGGGACCTGCATCAATGTGCGATTGTTGAGTGAATTGTGATCAGAGAAAGAAAGCTTGAGATAGAAGAGGAGAATTGCATATGCTTGCGTCTTTTGAGATGAACATGAAAGAGAATGAATAGTTTGCGTTTGAATGAGTTTGTGTAAATCATAGTTGGGGCAGTCTGTCAGATCAACCAGCGCCTAACACCTTCATCTCTCAGATTTTGCCGAAATTTAGTTTCTAGGAAGCTTGGGGCCCTAAACCCGAGATACGAACTCGGGCATTTTGAGTTCACTAACATAACTAGGGTAATAATGGTCATAAAAAGACTAGGAATCCAAATAGGAGAGTTTTAGAACTCTAGGTTGGAAAATATAAAAATCATACATTTGCAAAAAATTGAGGTCAAAATTAAAAAAACTTTATAGATGTGAAAAATGAAGGCCTATGTTTTGGCTCTTTGAATCAATAAAAAAAGTGTTTATGCTAGCAGTTTTCATGTAACTAACACATAAGTGAGTGCCATATTTATAAGTTTTCCATCAATTCTACATATTTTTCACACTTAAGCTCCTAATTTGACCTATAGAAAATATAATTACCTTTTTTTAATATAAAAAACAAAGGTACAGCTCTTGGCTATTAGAAACGGCCATAAAAAGGTTGTTTATCTCGGTGTTTTTCATGAATTAACTTATAAGTGAACACCATATTTACAAATTGTTTGTCAATTAATTTTTTTTTTATAGCTTTAATATCAATTTGATCTTGAACTCTAAGAGTTCAATAAAAATCATAATTCACTGCCAATAAAATATAGTTAAAGTAGTGAAAGGGGAAGACAAAGCTCACATGTAGCTTAAACAATCCTGTTGCAACATGTTGCTACTTGTATATTGTCGTAGAATAGGCTCTCGACAATATACCATATATAACTATTCGTTGTGGGAATTCTAATATTTCGAGTGCGTGGTAATCTTATTGACCGAGGTTAGTCCAAAAGGGGATGGGGGGCCTGGAGAGGCTTATTTATCTTCAATATGCTTAAGAAGTGGAACTGACCACAAGGATAAATAATATGGCTACCATTAATAAAATACTTTTATTAATTAAACTATCAATAACACACAAAGAAAATGTTTACATAAACGGGGAATGAAAAGGGTCGTGGGAATATCTGACTAATCTGAGGATTAAGATTTGGAGAGATTTAAAAAGGTAAACAGCAATAAAATAAAGGGGGGGGAACTGGCTCAAAGAACAATGGCTATTCTAACGTTGTTCTCTTTCCGAACAACAGGGGGGGAAGGGGCCTTGTTGACTTGGCGTCTCGAAGGCACGAACCTTGTTACTCAAGGGATATTGTCCTCTTTTGGACAATAAGGGGGTTCTCGAGGTAGTGTTCCTAGGTGCACAAGGGAGACCGGATCGGTTTGATGCCTTGCGAAGATAATCGGAATCTGCTTCAATTGGGAAAAGCTATGGTATAAATACCCGGAGCCATCTCCGTGGCGTAGGGGATAATTGAGTGGGGGACTTCGGGGGAATGTCCCGGTGGTGCCTGGGAAAATACCTTATCTGCCCATAAGCCTAAGTCAATCTGGCGAGATCGACGTATGGAGGCGAAACGGGGGAGTGAACCTCCTTGATTAAACATTGGCTATGATTGGAGATACCGCGCTTCTGCTTCCTCTCTCAGGCAGGATGCACGTGGGTGAGCATGGTTAACATGTGATAGAGGCTGAATTAAAGCGGCCTCAGACCGTTCTATCACATACATAATCAATACACATTCCTAGTCTACAAGTTAGTACAGTTTCAGCCAGCAGTGTGTAGAGTGGGTTGTTATTGTTTTTCAATGAGCCTCAAAGAAAATCAAGTATTAAAATATTGTGTATAACTATATTCTAAAAAGTGCCATCTAATTGTATATCTTAAAATTACAGATTTATAGAAATTACATAGTGAAATCTACATCTTGGCTATTATGCCTATTCAAAAAAATACAATGGTTCGGCACTTGAAATACTGCCAAGACCCTACTAAAAAACACAAGAAGCGCATAACAATCAATCTTAGAAAAGTGACTGTTGTGCTTATTGAAAAATGTGCTGGAAGATTGAAAAAAGATTCATTGTTGTTTGTAAACTGTTGGACACTAATAATGAAAGACCCGACAATAATTAGAACCACTGAAAACAATGAGACCGAGCAAGATTCAATTGAATCAGTGATTTGAGTAACATATCTTCAGTTCGAGATCTGGACAGGGATCGTTTGGTTCAAGAAAATCCTTCAACTAAAATTGAAACAGTTCTAGCACTTTTGGAACAAACACCAGTAAAAAAAAGTAAGTACTAAGATAATATATTTTCTATTTCACCAGAAAGGTGTATTTGATCTATATGGCCCATTGAATAGAACTTTAGGTACTGTATATAAAAAAATTGATAATTATAACAAATTGATAATTGGCAAGCTTTTATTTTGAAGGATTTATTCTTTAATGATGCTCTTTAGTCTACACAAAATGCAAATTTGGCTCGTATAATAATTTGAATATATTCTTTTTTGGTTCTTTTCAGAAGGGTTGTCATTGAGCAAAAGAGCACAAAGCTCGTGGTAAGCTATCAGATGCCCAGAAACACTCGAAGAAGAGGCTAGAAGTCAGTTACGGTGTTCATATTAGTGAGGGGGTAAGTGATGCTTCAAAACCTGAAACAGAATCTGAAAAACATCTACAAACATTAATGAAGGAATTGAAAGTCATTCCTGGAGAGCCAATGTCATAATCAAAAAGTACAAATATTGACTCTCTCCCCATACACATTTGAAAAAACTGCTAAGTTTCTTTCAAACTACCAACATATACATGGCGAAAAAAAGCCATTTACTAAAATCAGAATTTGGAACCCTTCCAAAGATTCCAATAATGAGCAAAGGAAGTGATATCTGAAGAACACAAAGATATAGTTAGAAGATTCTATGAATCAGATGAGGTTAGTTGTATGTGTCCTGGCAAAAAGGATTTTGTGAGTCATCACTGGTGAAGGTGCAAAAACGACTGGTCCTTGGTAATTTAAGAGTTATTTGAACTATATAAAATTGATAAAAAGAATCCCAAGATAGGATTTTCCACATTTGCTAAATTACGGCCATCATATTGTGTGCTTGCCGGTAGTGGTGGGACTCATTGTCTTCTTCTGCACATTATCATCAAAACCCAAAATTACAGCTGGCTCCATTGGGAGAAAAAGGTCTTGCATGATGCAACTTTGCAAAGATTGCCCAAGAGAAGAGGGTATTCTGAACTTTCTTGAGTTGCTTGAGTGTAAAATCAGCTCCAAATGAAATATCTTACAAGCAATGGGTGACTGTTGACCACTGTACAATGGTAGACAAAGTGGAGCCACTTCATGAATACTTATCATCATTAAGCATGAAAATATCCTGCATGGTTCATCATCATTTTGTTGCATAGCAGCAATCACAGTACTTAAAACAGTTAAAAGAAACACTAGCACCTCAGAGCGAGGCAGTTATATGAGCTGATTTCTCTGAAAATTATTCTTTCATTGTCCAAGATGCTGCCCAAGGATTACACTGGGACAATTCACAATGTACACTTCACCTTTTGTCATCTATTTTAGATCATCTGCAGACCAGGAACTTAACCATTTTAGTTTCTGTTTCTTATCTCCATCACAAAAACACTATAATGGTTTATTCATTTATAATAAGGATTATGAACTGTTAAATTCAGATGCCCAAAACTGAAGGTGTACTATTTTTTGGATCGATGTGCTGGCCAATATAAGAACAGATACAACTTCACAAATCTCTATTACCATGAAGAGGATTTGGGTTTGTCTTGTGAATGGTACTTCTTTGATATATCCCATGGCAAAAACGCATGTGATGGGATTGGGGGAAAAGTGAAGAGAGCTACTGCTCGGGCCAGTTTGCAGAGAACTACAGAGAGGCAAATTCTTATACCAGAAGACATGTTTCAGTTTTGTGAAGAAAACTTGAGCAAGCCAATGAAATTTTTCTTT
The DNA here is from genome assembly GCA_963969495.1 of Ceratothoa steindachneri. Taxonomy (NCBI): domain Eukaryota; kingdom Metazoa; phylum Arthropoda; class Malacostraca; order Isopoda; family Cymothoidae; genus Ceratothoa; species Ceratothoa steindachneri. Next base: position 1,759,121 of record OZ018323.1, read on the forward strand.
GTAACTAGGTACATCTGATTTGAAAGATACAGAACAATGGATAGAACATCGACATTGATTCAAGGACAGTAGGGCTATTCTGGGAACTCAAATATCATACATTTGTTCCTATAAACAAGGAAGAACTGATGGTGTATCTCATTTCAAGTGGCATTGGAGAAAAGAAAAGAATAAGGAAAGGTCCTATTAATAATGAACCTGCAACGGTTGATAACCTAAAATGTGTCGAACCAGGAGAATAGGTTAGCTGTATTTATGAGGGGCGAGTTTGGTCTGGAATTGTGAGGAGTTGATGATTACACAGTGAACCTTTTACATCCATCTGGGTCATCAGGAGCAAGTTCATATGATTATCCATCAAATAAGTATTCATGTGCAGTGCCAGGACATCATAGTTGATTACTGCCTAGTTGGGTATGGATGTTTTAAGTGATTCTCCTGGTTTTGTTGTGAGGGTTAGCGACTATTTTTGCAGTATTTATCTCCTGGCGAGACCCTGTACTGGGCACGGGTTCGTAGACCATCTTAATTGTTCACCTCCTCCATTTTATTTGACCCGGTCTGTTGTAGGTCGTATGTCCCTGCGCCGGGGGAAAGGGGGGCCTCCTTTTTTTTTGCACATTTTTTTTTTCTAATCTAGCCTAGTATTTGGCTGTAGCGTGATTACGGCGACCTTTGCAATACTAGGCAGCCGCCAGATGGGCTCTAAATTAAAAAGGCGAGATGCTTAAGCTTATGCACCACATAGTTATGAAGGTCCATCTGGCGTGAGCCTTATGCTTAGAAGGGGCGAGTAGTTTTAGTGGCGTTGATGCACCCAGACCCTACGTTATGCGATTATAATTCGAATTCATGGCCCACAAAGTAAGGTCGGTCAGCATGACTGAACGCGTTCTTGGCGGCCCCGCCCATCAGCGCTCGCCTTAAAAGCACTGGAGTCAAAGGTTTCCCAGGCGTACTGCCCATATCCGGGTGTAGCTACCTTTTAAGAGGAGTGGTGAAGGATGTGGCAAAATACAACCCCGCTGTTAAGCTTCAGTGCAGAGGTTTGGTAAGTCCAGGATAGATGCTTGCTTTCCAGGTCTGAACCCTGCCCGCATTCTCCTAATTCACTCTGGCGGGGGTATCATCAACCTCACTTTTTCACTGTGTGCAAACCTACTCCGTCCGGCCCCAGCTTAGCCTCTTCTCGTTTCTGACACCCTGTCTTCTTACTCTACTTCCTCACTTTACCTATAACCTCTCCCATAACTTTCTCTGGTCGGCTTCTAATTTCACAGGGTAGACACCGACCAGCTTCCTCTCGCCCAACTATCCCGGATCGGTTCTGAGAGGGGAGGGGCCAATGTTCCCCTCGCCCCTGAGCTCCGGATTGGGGTGGTGCGTTTTTAACAACCTGTTTGATCCCCACCCACACCCGTCGTCCCGTGCCCTACAAAGTCCTAATAGCGAGCTTACAGGGGGTCACAGTACGTGCCCTCCCCCCCCCTCTCTTTCCCAGCAGATGCCGTCTCGCCGGCCCAGAATACGACAAAAGATACCTCGAAGGGGCCCTAGGGTGATGGCCACATGTAGCCCACCCCCAACCCCATCCCCACCACACCCCCTGAGATGGACATGGTCCTTGAGGTGACCCAGCCCCAGACGGTACGATCTTCCATGGGGTTTAACACGAGCTCGGTGCCAAACACAGAACCCGTGTCCGACTCTATGTAAGCTCATCCTCGGACGGCTCTGGTCCACGCGGCCTCAAGGGGAGAGAAGGGATCTCTTGTCACAGGCAACACTTATCCATTTCAGAGAAGAATCTTGTGAGGCCGGCCCATCTGGCCTAAGGGCTCCTACCTGCGGAGGAGAGAAGCGGGTTCATTCCCCGCCTTCCTCTCCTAAAAAGAAAAAAAACTAAAAGTACTCGGGGCTCGTCTTCCTCCGCGGGAGCCACGGAGACGGAGAGGGACGCTGCCGTTTCGGTATGCGACCTAGCCGCCAAGATCGCCACATCCGGCTTCGGCGCTGCCCCGGGTGGGGGAGTCCATGACAAAGACGAAAGTGGGCATAGCAGAGCCTCGATTACGTCAGCGCCCCTCATTCAGAGATTACCTTTCGTTTTCGAGCCCGCTGGCTTCAAACGCTTCACTAATGGCAGCATGTTGGCTAAGGGCAACATGATCTATCAGAGGAGAGCTTTAGCTAGCATGATTGATAGATACCAGAAGGTGACCCGTTTCTCGGCCGGTAGACTTTTGGCGAATGCGTCGAATCCCTCAGAGGCGGCCATGATTAGTGCCCTTAGGACAATTGATGGCACGCCAGTAGTCTGACGCTGCACTCTACCATGAACTTCGTGAAAGTAGTAGTTTATGCGAAGGAACTCGGACTACTCCATAGATGACGTCACCTTAGAGCTGGCCGACCATGGAGCTGTCAAGGTCGAACGTGTGATGAGAAAGCCGGTAGGAGCCTCTAGACCCACCCCCACACTGTTCGTCACGTTTGACTGTGCGTGCCGGTTGGTATCGCAACCGCGTGAAGGCATTCGTGTCACTGCCGCAGAGGTGTTATTACTGTTACCGCATCAGCCATGTTAATCGCTTGTGTAGACATGCAATGTCGGGGTTACCCGAAGTCTGTGCAAGTTGCTCCAAGGCCGCACACGATAGGTCCAAATTATGTGTGGCCAAGTGTGTCAATTACGGAGAGCGGCATAACACTTCTTCAAAGCAATGTAGTGCGTATCCTTGCGAAGCAAATCATGGCCGTTGGGGCAAAGTAGTCTCTCATTGCGCAAGGGACGTCCTATGCCTCAATCTCTATTCTGCGGGTTCTACTCAGCCTTGGGCGCTCCCCTGTTAGAGCTGGCGGCACAAAGGGCTCCCCTCCCTTCCCCCAGCGTGACCGTTTCCCGTAAGGCGAAACGGCCGCGCTCCTCCACTGTGTCGTTAGACTCACAGGAGGCTACACCCCTGCAGTTGGTCGTGAGGCCATCTTCCGGGGTTACTAAAGCTGCCCTGGAAAGGAGGACAGCACTAAAGGAGTTCCTTCGGCCACACCTATTGGTAGGTTGGGTGGTTCGGAGACAGTGGATCCTCCAAAAGAGGGACTCCCGCCTCCCTAAGGTTTCGAGGCGGAGGGAGGAAAAGAATCTCATGGCGATCCCAACCTTCCCCATAAGTCGAAGGCGATAGCGGCTTCAGCGCTTTGTCCGGCCAACAGTGCCCGGAGTTATGCCTCCGGGAAGCGCACGGCTATTCCAGTGACGGTCTTCTCTTCGAAGAGCCCCCCCCCCTTCCCTTCCCGTACTCCGTGCCAACTGAGAGAATCTGCGTAGGCTCGTCTTCCCGTTCCCCGCTAAAAATCTTTTTTGCAGTAGACCATGCTGGGCGCGTGCCCCGTGCCCACCCTCCCAGGGTACAAGGGTTTTGCGACCACACCTCCACTGGATCGGGACCGGGCAGTTGGATACGCGATTTACACCCGGCATTATGTCTCCGTTCTTCTCTTTATGTAGATAGCTCTTTTCAGGCAGTATCTATGCAACTGCACCTGGACAGGAGGTATACTGTTATTTCCGCGTACATTCCACCGTCAGCCGACTTGGACGTCGGGGACTTCCGCCGCGTCCTGGTACGGTTGCTGAGGCCCTTTCTCTTGCTCGGAGATCTGAACAATAGTCGATGAATCGGAGGGGTTAAGTTCTTGGCGACTTGATCGATGAGCTGGAGATAGGTGTCCTAAATGTGGATTAGTTTACGCATCACTACCCGAGAACCGTTTCATTTTCCTGTCTCGATCTCTCTTTGTGCTCTCCGGATGCACAGCCTAAATTTGGGTCGGGTGGTGGTCGATGACCTCCATGGTATTGATCACTTTCCCATTCAAATATATTATCTGGGCCGCTGCCGCCTGAGAGACCGCTCCGGTGGTGTTTGACACAGTGGTCTGTATTTCAGGAAATGCCTGATTTCTCTATCTCAGTCGAGAAGTTCAGGTTGGTTGATGAGGCCGTCGAGTTCTCCAGCAACCTCATCTCCGTGGGCCTAAGTACTATATCTAGAACGTCTGGCCGTTTTGCACGCTGACCACTCCGATGGTGTGGTTAGCCGAGTGTGAGGCGGCCCTCAAACAGAAGCGTTATGCCTATCTGCGCTATAAGCGCCCCCCGAACGATTTCACTGTCGCTGAATTTAGTCGAGCTAGCGCTAGGTTCTAGTATATTTCGAAGCACGCCCGGTTGCCCTTCTTGGCGGGCATACGTGTCTTCACTTAACGGGAAGACCCCTTTAGCTGAGGTGTGGAATCGAGTCAAAAGGATTCGGAGCAAGTTCTCGCAGGACCCCCCTCCCGTTCTCCAGGAGAATGGGACTGCAATCTCGGACCCCGCGTCCGTGGCGGAATCCTTAGCGACCGCTTTTTCCGCATTCTTTAGCCGGGATGCTGCTCCGCCAGCCTTCAATGCACGTCGTGATGTCGCGGAAGGCCGCCGGCTGGACTTTACCTCCAGAGGCGGAGAACCCTTCAACGACAATTTACTGTGAGTGAGTGTCGTTCCGCCCTCGCTTCGTGCGCGGACACCGCCCATGGTCCGGACGATGTCCCGTACGCCATGCTTCGACACCTGGGTGACCGAGGCATGGCCTTTCTGTTAGATTTGTTCAACAGGATCTGGGTGGAGGGTCTTCTCCCAGACTCCTGGCGAATCGCTACTGTGCTCGCCTTTCGCAAACCGGGGAGAGATCACTGTACTCCGCCCAATCTCTCTAACCTCTTGCGTGTGCAAGTTGATGGAGAAATTGGTAAATGTTAGATTAGCCTTTTTCCTGGACAGCGGAGGCCATCTGTCTTCCGCACAGTGCGGCTTCCGCAAGTTCCACTCCACGTCGGATGCTCTGCTCCGACTGCAAAATGCCGTCTGCGAGGCTTTCCTTCGTAGACAGCACTACGCCACGGTCTTTTTCGATCTGGAGAAGGCCTATGATACCGCATGGCGATACGGTATCATGGAGACTCTCCACACGATGGGGGCGAGGGGACGCCTCCCAATGTTTATATCTGAATTTTTGCGAGATCGTCGGTTTCGCGTACGGGTGGGGGAAGCCCTCTCCGGCCCAAAGGAGCAGGAAGAGGGTGTCCCGCAGGGAAGTGTCCTCAGTGTCACACTCTTTACCCTGAGCATCAACGGCATCACTTCATCGTTCACCGGGGGAGTTTGGTTCCCAATAGAGGGTTTGGGCAGAGGGACGCCACTGCCCGCTAAGTGAATTCTGTGTGGATACGAGTCCGCTTGGAGACATCAGGGGAAGGAGTGGTAATGTCTGACTGGCTTGTTGTGAATGTGTTTGCCTTTGGTGTCTGCATGAAGTGTTGAGGGTCTGTTGTGGATGTGTATGCGTGTGTACCTCTCTTGTTCATGTGACCCTAGAGGGAGGACATGGGTTTCTTCATGTAAGTGTGTGGTGGGTGTTGATTTTGAGCAGCCGGTTGCAATGCGTAGGTTAGTGTTTTGTGTTGTGTGTAGTTTATTTATGTAGGTTTTGGCGGTGTCAGGCTGCATGCAGTATGTTAGTATGGGTCTAGTGTATCGTTTATAAACTTTTCTAATGTCCTCCTTGGTGTGTCCGTAGGTTGTATTAGTGAGGAAGCGGATGACGTTGTCTGTTTTGGGCCTTGGTATTTATGTCGTCTGTGTGTTGCTTGAATGTCATCCCTCTGTCAAGCGTTACTCCAAGAATTTGGTGGTGGGTTTGACTGGGATAGGAGTGTTGTGTAGTGTAATGTGTGGTTGTAGTATGTATTGTGTTGTATGGTGTTATGAGCGTGAAGGATGATTTGTTTGTAGAGACCTTCATTCTGTTGTATAGCCAGTTCTCTATTGTGTATATGTATTGTTGAAGTTGGTCGGTGGTGGCCTCGTGTTTAGGATGTGAGTATTGTGAGGTCATCTGCGTACGACATAATGTGCGTGTTGGGTTGAGTGGGGTGTGGTATGTCATGCATGAATAGGTTGAAGATTGTGGGTGAGAGTACGGTTCCCTGCGGTACACTGTTAGTGTAGTGAAATGTTCTGGAGAACTTGCCTATGTATACTGTGTACCTGTGTCGAAGGCTTTGCCGATATCTATGGCGTCAATGAGTCATCCGTATGCAGGTTTTGTTGACTTAAGGCCTTCGAGGGTTGTTTGTGAGGAGAGTGGAAGTGGAGTGTTGTGGCCTGAAAATGTGTTGTGTGAGGGAGTGGTATGTGTGGTGATATGTTGTGGAGAACCAATCTTTAAAAGTATTTTTATGAAGGGTTGCAAAGTAGTGAAATAGGTGTAAGAGACTGGTTCTGTGGGTGATTTGTTGGGTTTCAGGATAGGTATAATCTTGGCAAGTTTCCAGATGTTGAGAATATTATTTGTTCTGAGTGACAAATTGAAGATGTCTGTGAGGGCTCTGATGGCGTGTGGGCCTAAATGTTGTAGGTGTAGATATGAAATTCCGTCAGGGCCTGTGAAGGTGGTGTTCTTTGTCGTGCGGAGGCCGTGAGTGTCGTGTTGGTTGAGAACGGGGGTGGCATGTTGCATGATAGTGTAAGTGCATGTAGGCGTTTGAGAATGGCACGGTCCTCTCATCTGTGAGCGAGTCTGCATATGTTGGAGTAGTTCTTGTTGAGGATGTGAGCTTGGTACTTATCAGTTGGTATACTAGTATATGTTGGTCTTAGGATGGCCTCGTGTGGTGTATCTGTTGTTAAGGCCTCGTATGAGCTTCGAAAGTTTGGAAGAGTTTGTGTTGAATGTGATGTCAGAGAGTTGTTGTTTCCATTTAATGAGTTGTTCGTGTTTGATATCCTCGTCTATTTCTCTGAGTGTTCTGATGCGCTCAAGGATATCCTGTTTGCGTTTGCGGAGGTGTACCCGTGTTTTGAGTTTAGTTTGTTTCTGTTGAAACACGGGTTGTAATGTCTGATAGTGCTTGTGGGTATGTGTGATTTGTTTGCACGTGTAAGTGTCATTGAAGTGTTGTACCGCAAGGTCGATGTTATTGTAGTCTTTAATGTCTGTAGGTGTTCCTCAATTAGAGCAGTGAAGGCGGGCCACTCAATTCGCTTATAGTTTGTGTATGTTCTGTTTGGTCTGCGTGTGTAGGAACTGGAGAGTTTGTAGGAGAGGTGATTTATAGTAGTGATGGGACGATACCATATATATATATATATATATATATATATATATATATATATATATATATATATATATATATATATATATATATATATATATGTCGTGGTATGACATTACATTATATCAATACCATATTATATCTTTGAGAGAGGACCAATAACTTGAAAGCTAACCGACAAAAGGCACGGAAAACCATGCGTTCAGACGGGCTGATTAACGAGAGTGCAATGAGGTCAGGCAAATTATGGACAATGGCAAAGTTCAAGGTTATTTAAAGAGACATGTATAAAAATAGAATTTTATTTACACAAAAAAAATTAATAAGAGATTTGAAGGGTAAAATTACCTCAGAGAATTACGGGCAAAAATCACATCAATAAATGAAGGGGGGGGGGGAGATTAACTCAATTGGGTTACTGAAGGGGGGAGTGGGGTTGGCTTACGGATGTCTTCTGTACGTGAGGTGAGACCGCTCGGACTTCAGAGCGGGAGGTTGGAGGGATGAGGGTTCTCCAAAAGCAAGGGGGGAGGGTAACTTCCGGTCCAGGGGAGAGGATTTCGGCTACCCGAAATGAGGAGGGCATCGACAGGAGTTGATGAAAGAATCGGAAAAATCACTCGGGGCGATCGTTCAGTGGAATTACCTCCTGGCTGGGGCTAATTCCAAATACACAAAATAGTTCAGCTGTCACTTTGCTTTGTTGCTAGCACTTGACTTGGAACCATGGGGAAATCCTCTTGATTCTGGCAAGACTCCTCAGCCCTGTGTGTCTTCCGGCGAGTCGAGCGATATTTATATCCGAGGCTCTCCCCGGAGTTGGGGGGACTAGGACTAAAGTGGTAAGCCTCGAATCGAGTCCCCCACGATTCACCTTTATGCCGGCTAAAATAGCTCTGCCAGAAGATTCGAGGCCCTTCGAGAGTAGAGCTGTTTCCCGCTAACCCCCAACTCTGGGCAAAGCCTCAGATTTAAATATCGCTCGACTCCCCGGAAGAGACACAGAGTTGAGAAGTCTCGCCAGAACCAAGAAGATTTCCCCATGGTTCCAAGTCAAGTGCTAGCAACAAAGCAAAGTGACAGCTGGACTATTCTGTGTATTTGGAATTAGCCCCAGCCAGGAGGTAATTCCACTGAAAGATCGCCCCGAGTGATTTTTCCCGACTTCGTTCATCAACTCCTGTCGAAGCCCAACTCATTTCGGGTAGCCGAAATACTCTCCCCTGGACCGGAAGTTACCCCCCCCCCTTGCTTTTGGAGAACCGTCATCACTCCCACCTCCCGGTTTGAAGTTCGAGCGGCCTCACCTCAAGAGCAGAAGACATCCGTAAGCCAACCCCCTCCCCCCCTTCAGTAACCCAATTGAGTTAATCTTCTCCCCCTTCGTTTATTAATGTGATTTTTGCCCGTTAATTCTCTGAGGTAATTTTACCCTTCAAATCTCTTATTAATATTTTTGTGTAAATAAAATTCTATTTTCGTACATGTCTCTTTAAATAACCTTGAACTTTGCCATTGTCCATAATTTGCCTGACCTCGTTGCACTCTCTCGTTAATCGGCCCGTCTGAACGCATGGTTTTCCGTGCCTTTTGTCGGTTAGCTTTCAAGTTATTGGTCCTCTCTCAAAGATATAATATGGTATTGATATAATGTAATGTCATACCACGACAGTGGACATGTAGGAATATCGGGGTATGAGCGCGCTAAAGAGTCCGCGAGGACTGTGCGACCAGACAAGCGTCTCGCTCTTCCTCACACCGATTACATGGCAGGAATACGGGCTGCTTGTCAAAGTAGATGGGAGACGGTCTAGGGGAACTTGAAGTTACTTGCCATTGCGCCGCGACTGTTCCCATGCACCTATCTCCCAATCCCGCGACGGCTTCAGGTTGCTTTCTGCCCTCTCCGAATTGAACACACTCACGGGACGCACCGCCATTGGATGGGAGCTCGCCTGCGCCTTATTGTGACGACTGCGTTGTCGCCCAGCCTGTTGGACACATTCTTGTTTAATGTCCCAGTCTGGGTGATCTTCGCGCACGTTACCTTTCCCGGTACCTGGACGAGCGGTGTCGCTACCGCTTATCCCTTGTACTCGGGACGAGTTCGTGCACACTGGAGGCGGCTGACCTCTATTTTATTTGACTGTTTGTTGCGTCTCATGTTCCTGCGCCTGGGGTAGTCGGACCTCCCCCCCGACGCCGGAGCGCGCTTCCTTCTTTTTTGTTAAGCCTTTATTATTTTTTAGCGTTATTTGTTATCTACATAGTTATTTTTTATTTGTTTTTAATATATCCTAGTAATAAGCTGGGTCGAGTACGGCGACTTAAGCCCACGTAGGCAGTCGCCAAATTGGCTCCTTAAAAAAATAAAAGAAAAAAAAGTATGAAAACCTCAATAATATTCTGGCCACTGAATTACTTGCTGGCCTCCTTGCCTCTCTTCTGGGAGGAGGTGGCAACCCCTAGGAAGACCACCAGGCTCCCTGGGTTGGTCCACGGGTCCCTCTTAGAGATATTGTGTAGTGTGTGCTTATGTGAGGTTTGGGCAATCTATGAGTAGGTGTTTGATGTGTCGTCTTTGGTTGCATGTTGGTGTCTGGTCAAGGTTTATTCTGTTTGTCTAGTTGTTGTTATATAGATTAGAATCATCTATTGGTTTTTACTTTCGGGTTATATTGCACTTGGCTTATGGTTGTGACACTAGTCCCACTGCCACATGGTTCTCCCAGAGATTGAGTACTACGCTTAACTGTAGGTTTATTTTTGCGAGTGTGTTGGTTGGCAGTATCTGGGTGTTTGTGTATGTGTGTTGGCATTACCTGGGTACGAGTGTGGGTGGGTGGGTGTGTGTGTATGTGTGTTGGCAGTGTCTGGGTGCGAGTGTGTTTTGGAAGTCTTCTATTCTTTCATGGCGTTCATGCGAAGGTTTGAACATTAGCTCTTGCCGTGTTGTGTGTGAATTGTGCGTGCTGACTGCTTGGAATCAGGGTTGGGTAATGTCCTAGAGTATTTCAGTGTACTATGCAGTTGCACTCGACCGCATCTTTCGCGTATGGAGGGTGCAGCGCTAAGTCAGGTGTTGCGAAACATGTCTCACCTCGTTGTCGTCGTTTCTTGAGCATTACTTTCCCTTTTTGAGTGCTGGTGACTTATCGGGTGGTCACTTTTTCTCGGGGGGTTCATTATTATTTCTTCCTTAGTTTCTTGTTCCTCGTTCCAGGTCTTCCTTCGCGATGCCCAGATGATAGAGACTTGGATCGACTCGCGCGAGTCCGTGGTCAAAGACGAGCACCTCGGGGACTCGATTAGCGAAGTGGAAGATCTCCTCAGACGTCACGACGACTTCCTGCAGATGATCGATGTGCAGGAGGATAAACTGGACCCGATTAAACGATTTACTCTGGTCAGTCGGACTAGTCGTGTTTTTTAATTAAACCATTTGGGGGATTTTGGCTTGGATTTATTTCCCTCCTAAAAATACCTTCCAGTTCAATCCGTTTGCAACCCTTGTTAAAGGTAGCTCGTAGCCCCACAGATTGGCTTGCTCCGTATGGACACAGTGTTGCCCCGTTTGAATGTCCCGAGTGCCTCAAGTAAGCTACTATTATGGTGAAGACATTTTTCACCTTTTAACCTCTCCTCTGCAAATCCCTTCCAAAGAATTCTAGAGATCCCTACGTTGTTTTATTCTCCTTAGATTTAACTAACTGTTACTTATAAAATGCGCACTTTCCTAAATATGTAAAACCTGGACAATGACAAAAGAATCCCCTTGTTCACCCAGTGGGGCCCCTGTGTTCGGATCCCTTCCCTCTAAATCAGGTAGCCCGCGGCTATCATTGCATTGGTATGAGTTGCTCCGGACTTTTCCTTTCCTCATAAAATGACCGAGTTTGAGAGGTTCTTCGCGTGCGGTACTGGGACCAGGTTCCTTCATTTCCGCCAGCTTTTTTAGTAAATTTAGGTCTGATTGTTTGCGTGATAGTTGCTATATTTCACTGCTTCAGATTGGTCGGGCCTCACTCAATTTGACCCATTTGATCGCCTGTATTGACTCACTTCTGTCTTTCATTGCATTTAGTCCTTTTTTGTCTTTTATTTTAGAAATTTGGGGCCGTTTAAATTTCCTTGGCCATTCCCTTCTTTGGTTCCAGTCTAAAGAATAAAAAAAATTAATCAGAATTTGAGCTTCGACCTCAACACCAAACGTCTATTAGACTGATTATTCCTATTGCTTTCATTGATTGGATGTGGGGAGAATGAGTTAATGGGTATAGAATAAACTCTCCTTCCTATTTCAGATAGAAGAGCAGTACAGAGCTCAAAAGAAGAAAGAGGAGGAAGGCAGAATGGCTGATGCCCAGCGGAAAGAGCAAGAACGGATGGAAAAACTGAAGCGGCAGGAGGTTCTTCGAATTACCGATGTGCGTAGTCTAGGTTATCTTATCGGGAGACCCTTAAAGGAGTGTCAGGGGCAGTCGTGCATCTGACATCTTTAGGAATGCAATTCGTGCCCTCCCGGCCATATTGCTTAATGGTGGATCTGGAGCTATATATCTTGCACACATTTTGGCTTCCTATATCTTCACCACTTTCTCTACAGTTATGTCCTTGCAAGCTTTCAGGCAGAGAAGCCCTCATCAGGGTTCCCTTAAATTAAAAAAAAAATCCTACATGCTTCATTTGTCCTTTCCTAGTATCGCTCTACCTGGTAGCACCCCAAATAGTCTTCCATGACTTGTACTTTTCACACATTTTCATCTTCCCTTCACTACTTTATAAGGCTTAAAATAACTAGATTGCGGAGATGTACTTGTTATTCTTCTCGGATTTCTGCCTTTACAACTATGAGATTCTTTTAGTCGCCCTGCGGTGATGTCGCAGCCTTGCTCTCGTATAGGGGAGGGGGGGGGGATTACTCGTGTAAACTGTGTATAACACTATTGCAGGTCAAATTTTTGGCTGATATTTGGAATATGTAACATGGTACAAACGTGAAACTTGGTCCACTGAAATATCTTAGGTAGGTACGTACGCAGTTAACATTTCAATTGTATTTGATAAGATTCATACAAAGTTATGTTATGTATTTTGATGTGCTTTCAACTCTGTCACGCCTTATTGCAAGTGTACGAAAATGCCAATTTAAGGTAATGAAACAAAGTATTATCGTTATATTACCATTTTATTGTAATAATGAAACACGCTGCCGAAGAATAGCAGCGAAATATATGAAACAAACACAATTACATTGTTGGTGCTGTACTTTAGTGTCTATGTAACTTCCTTGTTTAGAAATGACATCAGTCCTTTGTCTATTGAAGCTTTTAGCCGACTAATCTGGGAAGATGTTATGGTACCAGCAACTATTTTGATCTTTTCCACAAGTCATCCTTCGATGAAAACCGATTACCTCCTTCATACACATTCCTGTTCGAGAAGGTTTAGTTCAGGAGAACAGGAAGGCCAGGTCATAAGTGATTGGCCTTTGATTCCTAAAGTACGAAATTGTAGCCTTGGCTGAATGTGAAGGAACATTAACATGCATAAAAATCAATCGCCGTCGACGTGAGAGTAGCAGATCATATAACCATGCTGCAAAATGTTCCTCCAGAAACGCGGTGTAAGAGTTGCTGGTGAGTTTGACACCTGCTGGAACTCGAAAAGGCCCGACAAGTTCATTTCCTATCATTCCCGCCCAACCTACCCCCCAATGCCGCGAAGGCTGGAGGTTGCTTTCTGTCGTCTCCGAATTGGGCACACTCGCGGGACGCACCGCCATTTGATGGAGCGCTCGCCAGCGCCCTACTGTGAAGACTGCGTTGTTTCCAAGACTGTTCGACATATTCTTGTTGAATGTCCCAGTCTGGGCAATCTTCGCGCACGTTACCTGTCCAGGTACCGGGATGGGCGGGGTCGCTACCGCCTGTCCTTTGTACTCGGGACGAGTGCGTGCACATTAACTGGTGTTCTTGTAGACTTTTTGGGGGGAGGCGGGCCTTCTCCCTTTTATTTAACTAGGTTTTGTTTTGTTGTTTTCTTTGTAGGTCGCACGCTCCTGCGCCGGGGGAAGGGGGGCCTACTCCCGACGCCGGAGCTTGCTTCCTAAGTGTTGTCATCTTTCCTTTTTATCATTGTTTTGTTTTCATATTCTTATTTTAAAGTAGCCTAGAGCTAGGCTGTGTGATTGCGGCGACTTATGCCCAAGTGGGCAGTCGCCAGAAAATATCATTCCCGCCCAAAACATGACTCCACCACCTCCTTGTTGACGCCGAATGCAATGCGGGCAAGAGGCTCCAAAAAGTAACCCAAACTTTGGCCCAGCCAGAATAGCTCTGGCCTTATCCGTGAAGGACATTTTGGAAATTGATCTTCATGTACTTCCGTGCCCAATCAATACGCTTCTCTGTGAATTTTGCTCAGGATGAGCCTAGCGATTCACTTAACACTTGTGGCCGTCTCTTTAAGGATCCTACACTGGGTGCTTCTGGACAAAGGAGCAACTCCAGCACTTTCAAATATGGCAGCACTTGTGTTACCGAGGTCTTTTCTTACTTGGCTACTTATTTTTCGGATGTCGCTGGGATACACATCTTCTCGTACCTTTATCTTGGCTTGGTTTGGTGATGGGGGTTTTCCACATACGCCTTCAATGTTCCTGTATTCCGATCAAGCTCTTCAGCTAATTCTCCAACAGATGAGCTTTCTGCGAGACCTGCAACAATCCACGTCTTCTCTGTAGCTGTCAGACGTCGTTTCAGGGGCATTTTCGTACACCTGCAATAAGGCGTGACACAGTTGAAAGCACATCAAAATACATAACTCAACATAACTTTGTATGTATCTTATCAAATACGATTGAAATGTTAACTGCGTACGTACCTACCTACCTAAGATATTTCAGTGGACCAAGTTTCACGTTTGTACCACGTTATATATTCCAAATATCGGCCAAAAATTTGACCTGCAATAAAGCGTGATACACAATTAATTAGTCCTTCAATGTGGCTCAAGTTTAGTGATTCGTGTTTTGATGAGCCTAGAACTGTCTGGTCGAGTAGCCCCAAGAGCCTGAGGAAGGATGTAGTCTGTACCAGGTTTTCATTCAGAGCCCCCGGAGAGTGTGTATTGCGTGTTGGCATGTCTGATTGATTGTATTTCTATGCAGTCTTCCATTGTGTGGTGCGGTGTTGCATTATTTCAGGCATCCAACACTTCTAGTTCAGAAGGGCCGGATGATGTCTACACCGCATCTTGTCCTGGTTGACTGTCTTCACTAGGTAGGGTGCATGTAACAGGGTGTTGTATGAAAGTGACAGGTTAGAGCGTTGAGGGAAGTGTATGTGTATATATATATATATATATATATATATATATATATATATATATATATATATATATATATATATATATATATATATATATATATATATATAAATGGTGATCCAAACGACGTGTCTACAGTGGGTTGCAGCTGCCGAAAAGTCTAATAAAATTCGGACTCCATCCTGCGACTCTCCACAGCTGATGTGGCTTAGCTTCCCGCTGTGATTGGAAGTGGTTATTACACTCGCCTATGCCGCAACTAGTGGGTGTGTGTAGATATGTTTCTGGAAGCTGCTTTGAAGGTGTGGGCAGAGTTGAGTTTTTCTAAAAATCGGATGGTTTTTCTTTGTGGGATTGGGTGTTCTACAATGTAGTGTAGTGGATGCTATGGGTTTGTGTATCTCGTGTCGGTGATCCTTAACCTTGAGGGCTGGTTTCAGTCCGTCTGTAGGTGTAGTAGCTGTGCTGTTTTTTTAAGGCTGTTTAGTGTGGCTTGAAGACTGTTGTGGCATCTTTGAGAGAGGTTCAGTATTCAAGCATTGCGTGCATATTCCATTACTGTATTTATGAATTATTTATAAACTGGTTGTTTTTGTTTTTTTCAGTGATCGAGAGCTTTGTCTCTGTACATTTTGGGGGGGGATTTGAGACATGTGTGAATTTCATTCGCGTATTGTGTGTTATAGGGATGGTGTTTATGGTTAAGTGAGGCGTGTTTTCCTCGTTATGTATCGCTGTTGAGGAGGGTAGCTGTGGATTTCGGTGGGAGTATTTTGAGCTTCTTTGTGGTGGTAAACAAGTTGTGTAGTTTGTAGAGGTAGGATTGTAGGAGATGAGTAGCAGTTTCTTTCTCTCAATGCGACAAAGGAAGAGTTATGGCGTTGCGCGTGTCGTGCATGTAAAGGTTAAAAAGGGTGAGGGATGGTCTGCATCCTTAAGGGACACTGTTTGATGTTTGGCCAGCAAATGTCGCATGGGTGTGTCTACCTACCAAATAGTTGGCTAACCATCTTTTTGTGTTGTGCAGGTTGGTATTGTATATTTTGTGATGGATGGCATCAGAAGTTTTACTGATGTCTAGTCTTCTGTGTGGTTGTGCTGGATCGATACCATCCTAGATTCTGGTCTTTAAATACTAGTTGAGTGTAGTTGTCTAGGTGCTCAGGGAATATGTGTAGTGATTTAGCTTAAGATTAAGAGTTCTGAATTTCGAGTGCAGAGGAGGAGAATGGGACTGTGTGAAAATGGTAATGTTGGGTTTAGGGATTGTAATGATTGTACTATGTTTCCAGATGTTTGATATTGCGTTGTATGAGTGAGTGGCTGTAGTTTGCAATGTTGGCGAGTATTTGTATTCCATGTGGTCCGGGGTGTCTGATTTGTCTGTTGCTTGCGTTGTCTTCACTACAAACAGCTGACTGCTTGAGGTTGTGGTTGAAGTGATTCTTCTGACGGTTCCCCGTAAGGGGCGCGGCGATTTGCCATCCTGGCCGCCGTGCTGACGGGATCCAGCGCTCCGTCCGGCCCCAGCTTAGCCTCTCTTCCTTCCTTCAGATAGCCTGTATTTCTCTCCTACCTCGTCGCTTTTCATGCAACCTCTCCCACAACTTTCTCTGGTCAGCCTCTAATTTCACAGGGTAGAAGCTGACCTTCTTCTCAGCCAATCGCCTGACGAATCGGGGCTGAGGGGGGAGGGGACAATGTCCCCTAACCCCTGAGCTCCGGTCTGGGGTGGTTGGGTTTAACAACCTGCTTCATCCCCACCCATACCTTCCTCACATCCCTTTTCCTCTCGTCTTCAAAATCTATCTTTTTTACGCCGTGTTCAAGGTGGAGCCGCCATGCCGAAGGACTGCCAGGCCACCAGGCGGGAGGGGTGGTCCCAAATGGTGGCGCCTGGCTCTGCCGGGCCTGTAAGCACCTCTTGCAGTACGGGCTACTGCAAGAGGTGATGAGCTATTGCGTCCCGTAGCACAAATAGGGTCACCATGTCCAATGATGCAAAACAAAAACATCTCCCCTTAATTCCCCCTAAAACAACGGAGCCGCTTACTCCTCTCCTACGCCTACGGGTGAAGGGGACTCCCCCTCACCCCCTTCTCTGGAGGTGCTTTCGGGCACCTCCCTATTTCAAGCGGCAGTCCCTCCTTTGCTTTCTAAGGGGACTGCCAAGAAAGCCAGCAGTCAGCCCATTGCCAAACCGCCCCTCGTGTAAGCGGCTCGGTAGGGCAAACCCCCCTTAGGGGGGAGAGGGAAGCCAGGCCCCTTCGGTCGCTTCCCTCAAAAGACCTGCTGGCAAGAATATTAAACCTTGCCGGGGTCAAGGCCTGTGCCTGCCCACAAAAGACTCATGACGCTGCCAAGGGGACCTGCGATGTCCTGGGAGGGGATGGCCAACTGGAAGCCCCCCCTGTGATAGACATGGTCCTTGAGGAAAACCAGCCTCAGACGGTAGGGCCTTCCATGGGGGGGAATCCGGGCTCGGCGCCAAGCACCGAACCCGAATCCGCCCCTATGCAAGATCCTCCTCAAACGGCTGGGGATTCTGAGGTAGTACAAGGAGGGGAGGGATCTCCTCCGGATGATGCCCCTACGACCACCAGGACCTTCTCCATTTCGGAGAAGGACCTGGCTGTGGCCGGTACATCTGGCCTGGGAGCTTCTACAGGCGGAGGTGAGAAGCGGGTTCATTGCCCGCCCTCCTCTCCTAAAAAGAAAAAGACGAAGAAGACTCGGGGCTCCTCTCCATCTGCGTGGACGGATGGGTCTGCTGCCACTCTGGCAAGTGACCAAGCCAAGATCGGCACATCCGGCCCCTCTGCCCCCCCGGGTACGGAGCTCCTGACCATGACGAAGACCAAAAGTGCACAGGGAGGAGCCTCGATGACATCGGGGCCCCTCATTCAGAGGTTACCTAACGTTTTCGAGCCTGCTGGCTTCAAACGCTTCCTCGTTATGCGCTCCACTGATGGCACCATGTTGTCCAAGGGCAACTGATCCATCAGAGGAGAGGATTAGCTAGTGCAATTGGTAGAGAGTCGAAGGTAACCCGTCTCTCGGACGGGAGCCTTCTGGCGAATGCGGTGAATCCCGCCCAGGCGGCCAAGATAAGTGCTCTTCGGACACTTCATGGCACCCCGGTGAGTGTGACGCCGCACTCTACCATGAACTTTGTGAAAAGAGTAATTTATGCGAGGGAACTCGTTGACTACTCCATTGAGGACATCACCCTAGAGCTGGCCGACCATGGGGTGGTCAAGGTCGAACGTGTGATGAGAAAACAGGGAGGGGTCTCGAGACCCACCCCTACACTCTTCGTCACGTTCGACTGTGACGAGCTCCCTGAGTCGGTGCGTGCCGGTTGGTACTGCTACCGCGTGAAGGCATTCGTGCCACTGCCGCGGCGGTGCTATTATTGTCACCGCTTCGGCCATACGAATCGCTCATGTAGATGTGCAAAGTCGGGGTCACCCGAAGTCTGTGTAAATTGCTCCAAGGTCGCACACGATAAGTCCAAATCGTGTGTGGCTAAGTGTGTCAATTGCGGAGATCCGCACCCTGCTTCTTCGAAGCAATGTGGTGCATATCTCCTTGAGAAAGAAATCCTGGCCGTTCAGGCCCAGGATCGACTCTCATTCCGCGAGGCTAAGGACTTGGTCCTGGCGCGCCCGGCTCTGCCTGGGACGTCATATGCCTCAATAGTTAGAAAGGCACCCTCTGCTCCTGGCCCATCCAGGCCAACGAGCACGGTTGTTTCCGCGCCCATTCGGAGCCCTTCTGCGGGCTCTACCCAACCCGGGCGCTCCCCTGGTAAAGCTGGCGGCAAAAAGGGTTCATACCCAGCCCCGGCTAAAACCAGGGCTCCCCCCTCTTCCCCCAGCGTGACCGTTTCCCGTAAGGCGAAACGGCCACGCGCCTCCACCGAGTCGTTAGACTCACAGGAGGCAACACCCCTGAAGATGGTTGCTAGGCCATCTTTCTGGGTTCCTAAAGCTGTCCCCCGAAAGGAGGACAGCAACAAAGGAGCTTCGGCTCCTTCGCCCACGCCCCGAGGTGTGGCGAGTGGCTCGGAGACGGTGGTTCCTCGAAAAGAGGGCCCCCCGCCTCCGAAGCCGCAACGCCCGCCTAAGGTTTCGAGGCAGAAGGGAGGAAAAGACTCTCATGGCGAGCCCAACCTCCCCCAATAAGTCCTCGAAGGCGACAGCGCTTTGTCCGGCCAACAGCGCCCGGGAAGCGTACGGCCATTCCCGTGAGGGTCTTCAGTTCGAGGAGGGCCCCCGCGTCTCCTCCGAGCTAGGCCTGTAGGGCATATTCCTTCAATGGAATTGCCGTGGACTCCGGGCCAACTGCGAGAAGCTCGTCTCGTCCCGCTCCCTGTTAGCTATCTTTTTGCAGGAGACCATGCTAGGCGCGTGCCCCCTGCCCGCCTTCCTGGGGTATAAGGGTCTTGCGACCCCACCACCGCGGGTCGGCCGGGCTGGGGGATGCGCGGTTTACACCCGGCATGATGTCTCCCTTCTTCCGTTCTCTTTAGATAGCCCCTTCCAGGCAGTGGCTGTGCAGCTGCACCTGGATAGGAGGTATACTATCATTTCTGCGTACATTCCACCGTCAGCTGACTTCGATGCGGGGGACTTCTGCCGCGTCGTGGCACGGTTGCCGAGGCCCTATCTCTTGCTTGGAGATCTGAACGGCAGGCATCCTCTGGGGAGATTACTCCATAAATCCCAGGGGACAAGTCCTTGCCGATCTGATCGAAGAGCTTGAGATTGGTGTCCTAAACGTGGATGAGTTTACGCATCACTGTCCGAAAACCGCTTCATTTTCTTGCCTTGACCTATCTTTGTGCTCTTCGGATGCACAGCCTGATTTTGATTGGGGGGTGGTCTATGACGTCCAAGGTAGTGATCACTTTCCCATTCAAATATCATTTTCAGGGCAACTGCCGCCTGAGAGACCACCTCGGTGGTGCTTGGCGCGGGCGCGGTGGCCTGCTTTTCAGGAAATGACTGAATTCTCTATCTCAGTCGAGGAGTTTAGTTCGGTAGATAAGGCCGTTGAGTTCTTCTCCGGCAACCTCATCGCCGTGGGCCTGACTACTATTCCTAGGACGTCTGGCCGTTTTGCACGCCGACCACTCCCATGGTGGTCGGCCGAGTGTGAGACGGCCCTCAAACAGAAGCGTTATGCCTACATGCGCTATAAGCGCCGCCCGAACGATTTCACTGTCGCTGAATTTCGTCGGGCGAGGGTTAGGTTCCGGTATATTTCGAAGCACGCCCGCCGCTCTTCTTGGCGGGCATACGTGTCTTCACTTAACGGGAAGACCCCTTTAGCTGAGGTGTGGAAGCGAGTCAAAAGGATTCGGGGCAAGTTCTCCAGGAGAATGGGACCGCAATCTCGGACCCCGCGTCCGTGGCGGAATCCTTAGCGACCGCTTTTTCCGCATTCTCTAGCCGTGTCCTGCTCCGCCAGCATTCAATGCACGTCGTGATGTCGCGGAAGGCCGCCGGCTGTACTTTACCTCCAGAGGCGGAGAACCTTTCAACGACAAGTTTACTGTGAGTGAGTGTCGTTCCGCTCTCGCTTCGTGCGCGGACACCGCCCATGGTCCGGACGATGTCCCGTACGCCATGCTTCGACACTTGGTTGACGAGGTATGGCCTTTCTGTTAGATTTGTTCAACAGGATCTGGGTGGAAGGTCTTCTCCCAGACTCCTGGCGAATCGCTACTGTGCTCGCCTTTCGCAAACCGGGGAGAGATCACTTTACTCCGCCCAATCTCTCTAACCTCTTGCGTGTGCAAGTTGATGGAGAAATTGGTAAATGTTAGATTAGCCTTTTTCCTGGACAGCGGAGGCCATCTGTCTACCGCACAGTGCGGCTTCCGCAAGTACCACTCCACGTCGGATGCTCTGCTCCGACTGGAAAATGCCGTCTGCGAGGCTTTCCTTCGTAGACAACACTACGCCACGGTCTTTTTCGATCTGGAGAAGGCCTATGATACCGCATGGCGATACGGTATCATGGAGACTCTCCACACGATGGGGGCGAGGGGACGCCTCCCAATGTTTATATCTGAATTTTTGCGAGATCGTCGGTTTCGCGTACGGGTGGGGGAAGCCCTCTCCGGCCCAAAGGAGCAGGAAGAGGGTGTCCCGCAGGGAAGTGTCCTCAGTGTCACACTCTTTACCCTGAGCATCAACGGCATCACCTCGGTGCTGCTGGAAGATGTTCTCGCTACGCTCTACGTGGACGACCTATCGATCTCTTTTGGCGCGGCCCAGATGCCAACTCTGGAGCGTTGACTCCAACAGGCATTGAACCGCGTCTCTCGCTATGCCGAAGCGCACAGGCTTCGGGTTTCTTTGGCCAAGACTAAGGAGGTGCACTTCTGCCGCCATCTACTGCTTCACCCCGACCCAGATTTGTTTCTTAATGGGGTGCGCCTGGATGTGGTTGAGTCGCACCGTTTCCTTGGTCTTGTATTCGACCTACACCTCACCTGGGAGGCTTATATTCGCAGCCTTAGGGTCTCTTGTACCCGCGCCATGGACATTCTCCGTTCCGTGACGTTCAGCGCTTGGGGCGCTGATAGGGCTACTGCCTTACTTTTTTATCGATCCTTTGTTCGCTCGAAGCTCGACTACGGATGCGAGTTTTATGCATCCGCAGCCGAGCGTTTATTGCGGAAGGTGGATTCGATCCACCACACCGGCCTTCGCCTTGCGACCGGTGCCTTCCGCACTTCCCCCATTGAGAGCCTGTTGGTCGATGCTGGGGAGATGCCACTCGCTCTGCGCCGCGTGCAGTACATCACTCGCCTGTACGCGCGAGCCCGGCGCCTTCCTCAGTCGCCAACAGCTCTCACTGCATCCGCAGCTGATCTCGATGGTGCCTATGCCTTCGAGATGTAGATATAGCTCTCGGGCCGGTGGCGCCCCTGGTTCTGCCCAGGACGCCACCCTGGAGGGTACCACATTTGGCTATTTTTCGCCACGCCTCTGCTCCCAAATCTTGTACTGCGCCGGGAGTATTGCGTTCGACCTTATTGGAGCACACATCGTGTCACGCTGGTACCGTGCCAGTGTATACGGATGGCTCCAAGTCCCAAGAGGGGGTCGGCTTCCACGCCGTATCCCCTCTGTTTGAAGTCAGCGGGGCTCTACCAGGCGCTGCGTCTGTCTTCACGGCCGAGCTGGTGGCAATACACCACTCGGTACGGGAGATTACGTGACGTGCCCGGTTCGGTGACCGGATTGTGATCTATAGCGACTCACAAAGCACCCTGAGTGCTCTCGGGGCATTGGAATCTCTGCATCCCCTGGTTCGCGAAATCCGTGACGCCACGGTTTTGGCGAGCCGGGCAGATGTCGAGATTATATTCTGCTGGGTTCCTGGACATGTAGGAATTGCGGGGAATGAGGGCGCCAAAGAGTCGGCGAAGACTGGGCGACCAGACCAGCGTTTCGCTCTTCCTCACACCGATTACATGGCAGGAATATGGGCTGCTTGGCAAAGAAGATGGGAGACGGTCGAGGGGAACTTAGTCTTCCCATTCCGCCGCGATTGTTCCCATGGCTCTACCCCCCAATGCCGCGACGGTTTCGGGTTCCTTTCTGTCGTCTCCGAATTGGATACATTCGCGGGACGCACCGCCACTTGATGGAGTGCTCGCCTGTACATTGTCCACCAGACTGTTCGGAACATTCTTGTTGCATGTCCCAGTCTTGGTGATCTTCGCTCACGTTACCTGTCCCCGTACCTTGACGAGCGGGGTCGCTACATCTTGTCCCTTGTACTCTGGACTGGTTCGTTCACACTGACTTGTGAACTTTGACATTTTGTGTCAGGCTGGACTCCTTTATTTAACTGGACTTCTTGTTTTCTCTTGTAAGTTCCACGTTCCTACGCCCGGGGGAATGCGAGCCTCCGCCCGACGCCGGAGCGTGCTTGTTGCCCTTTTCCTTTTTTTATTAATTGGTTTTCATATTTTTATTTTAATGTAGCCTAGTACTAGGCTTTTGTGGCGATTACGGCGACTTATGCCCAAGTAGGCAGTCGCCAGATGGTTTCCTAAAAAACAACAACAACAAAAATCCCTCTCCCAAATCCAAACACGGATTCTACAGCTATGCTCTTGCCATCACGGTCATGGCCCATCACTAAGCAGTCCTGCGCAGTTCATGCTCTTCAGAGTTCAACAAAACCACTTCCCCACAAAGTTGAGCTAGTCGCAATTCCACTTCACAAGAACTACCCCCTTACACTCCCCTTCCTCCCCACTCTCTTATATTAAGCACAAACGAGTACGCCTATTTTGTCGACTATGTCGAATGAATTTGTATTTGGGGCTATTATCAGGTGTTTGGTGTTGTGCTTCTAACGTAAGTATGTACTGGTGTGTGTGGGTGTTCTTTCGAACCTGTGCCCCGATTTTTACTAAGTTCGGATGGACGTCTGCAGGCTCGACGTCGAGAAGATGAGCGAAGGAGAACGCAAGAGATCAAATTTAATAGGGAAGAGGACCCATCCAGGATGGCGCTGACTGCAACACCCGCAGTGATCTCGTCGCGTGAAGACCACGATACAAGGTAGTGTGGTTGTTCTCGTTTGTGGTTTAGGGCACCGTCTCGCCAAGATTTACTTCTTACCTCGCAAGGGTCTAAGTTTGGCTAATAAGGGCTGCCCACGGTCTTGCGACCAATTGGCTTTCTGATCATTATGTTGACTTCATTACCCCGTCTGGGGACACCGCCTAGGGAAAGGAACTGGCGGTACATATAATAGTGAGCCGTGTATGGAGTTGGGTTTTATAAATAGGGGATTTTTTTTAAGCAGCGCTGTAATGTCAGCCTCTCGTCGTTGAAAGAGGAGAGTGGGTTGGGTGCGCGAGACGCTTGGTTAAGAAACTTATACAGGGTGTCCCATAAATCGTGCACCATCATGGTTTTCAAAAAAACACTGTTATTGATAAGAATTATAAAAAAAAGTCTCAAATTGAGAACCCTCAGCAATAAAACACGAATCAATTCTCTTCATGAAACTGTCTTTCACACTCCTGATGGTTTCAGGGGTGATCCTTTGGCACTCAAATCATCAAGAGTGTGTGGGTGGAAGATTCTGGTGCACAGCAGATTTGAGATGTCCCCAAAGGAAATAGTGAAGGGGAGTAAGATCTGGTGATCGGGGTCGCCACTCCACAGGACCTCTCCGTCCAATCCATGTTAGGCAACGTTTGGTTCAAGCACACAATTAGCAAAGTGTGCTGGAGCTCCATCCTGCTGAAAAAGGTTTTATCCTAGACTTATGGGAACATACTCAAGGTAGTCGAACAAGGTCTGTAGGAGCTCTAAATAGGTTTCACCAGTGACATTATCATTGAAAAGGTAAGGGCCAATGATTTCCTTACCCCAAATTCCAGCCCAGACCATGATCCTCGGGTTGTTCTGATTGTTTCCCTCCTCATTCCAACGTAGATTATCTGACCGATAGCCTTATTTTGCCGGTTTACTTGGCCATTCAAAGGGGAATGGCTTCTTCACTGAAGAATCCATTCACATAATTCCAATCGTCTATCTGCGTCGTCACCATGAAGAGCTTGCACCTTGTACGCATGAAATGTATGAATCATGAAAATGTTTAGCTCCTGGCTTCCTCTTCTCACTGATTTTACAGGAATGTTAATAACATTCGCCCACACCATCGGTGGATGTCTCTCGATCAGTTGCACTCTTTGGTCGCCCACATCTCTCATCACGGTCAGCAACTGAGCCACTTTCTTGGAAGTGGTTGATTAAACGGTAGACAGTGGTATGGCTCAATGGTTCTCGCTCAGGGTGAATGAGGTCGAATTCTTCAGCTACTGAGCGGTGTATTGCCCCATGTCTTCCAAACATGAAAACAAGTTGAACTCTTTCATCTACTCGTAGTTTCTCAACCATATTTCAATCAGAATGATATAAAATAAATTGCGTCAATTATTATCAATAAAGATATTTTTTAAATCAATAAAGGTGTTTTTTTAAACCAGGATGGTGTTCGACTTCTGGGACACCCTGTATAATCGCAGAGGGGTTGGCGGCAACAAAAGAAGGGAGCTCGTTGTAAACCGAGTATACAAGATTAGATTCAACCTGGTTGTAATGATGGGATAAAATGAAGAGCGTGATGTAGTGGAAGATATCGGGACGGCAAAAGAAGTAGAGATCCTCTTACTATGGGGACGAATGACGACATGTTAAGGTTGGGGACGGGTCAAGAAGCTTCTTGTGATTGCTGGGGGGGAGGGGGAGTTGTCGTTTTTTTTGCTTCTAGTTCATACCGTTTGAGGGGTATCTCAGTGGGGGCAGAACCACTTGTCGCTACAAGGCATGTTAGCAATGTCAAATTAGACTATTGTATAATTCCATCCTGTGACTTAACATGCCCAGTGTGGATTAACTTTTAGTGTTGATCTGTGTTTACACTGATCTGGGGGCTATAGCAGGAGTGTAGTGGAGAATGATTGGACTTTGCTGATTCCACTCGATTTTCATTTTCATCAGTTTGGCCAGTGTTCCTACACTCGGTATTTCATTTAGGGGAAATGTCCTTGTTGGTTTCACTAATTTCCTTCTCTATCCATAGAAATTTAGAAGATTATTATCATTATTTCAAGATAGGTTTGAAGTCCATACACTGCCGCCTTAAATTATTTGCATAAATGAGCAACATAGTGATATATCATTTTCCTCCTTCCCCTCCTTCGTGTGGCGCCATGCTAAATACTGCCTTTTTCCTGGCTTTAAAAGCATGATTTCGATACCCGAATTTATGTAAACATTAAAAAGCATCAGAAAAGTTTGATTTCGAAACAAATCAAGAGAAGAGGCGTTGATGCCAAGCCTCGACGAAACATTGTTGATGCCTTAAACTGCTTATGTTAAGGTTTTCCAAGCTCGGATGCTTATCTTTACATGTTTGCTACGATGTTTTCATTTCTTCTTTCCTATCCACGATTTTCTAATTGTACTAACTCTGGAGCTGATTCTATCATCGGCTATTGTAAAGGGAGTGTGCGCTATATATATATATATATATATATATATCTATATCTATATATATATATATTTATCTATATATATATATATATTTATCTATATATATATATATATATATATATATATATATATCTATATATCTATATATCTATATATCTATATATCTATATATCTATATATCTATATATATATATATATATATATATATATATATATATATATATATATATATATATATATATATATCTATATATATCTCAGTATTCCGAGACTTTAGTTAATATTTGTCATCCTTACCCCCTAGCGATTCCTTCTATTTATCTTTGAGGTTCATTGCCTCTTTCCCGTTCTTCACTATATGGTAATACCATCGCCTGTACCCTAGAGAGCCCCTCGTAAGGGATCTTTGTAAATTGATAAATCGCTGCCTTTTGTCATGTCTGTAAACTCAGCCATTTTAAATGTGGTTAAACTGCTAAATTGTTAATAATATAAATATATTTGTTACCTGCCTCTCGCTCCCTTGGTTATTAGAGGTAAGTTGATGCTACTGACGTGAATTCATCAGCCATCAAATTACCACAATTTCTAAAACTATTCCAGTGATTTACAAATGCTGAAATGTTGTTTAGAGATATTGAAATGATTTCAATTCGCTCGAATAAATGATTTGGGTTAGGTTAGGTTAGGTTAAGGTGGAGGTTAAATGGAGGTCTCGCAAGCCCAATGTATAAGGCTTTGGGGGTTCCACTCCTGTGTGCCACGTACGTCACCAAATACAGCCCCGATGTGTCTTTCTCTTTCATTTCTTTGTAAACACATTACTCTTCTGTCCCGGAACTTTCGAAAGGTGTTTCCATTACCCCCCCCCTCCCCCTACACACACACACACACACACACACACACACGTAGGTACATAGTCCGGGTGAGGCGAAGGATTCCCTGATTTTGGGGAAAATCACTACCGATCTGTATAACAAATTTTCTTCCAACGGGAACAGATTGTCATTCTGATCTTCGTGCCAATTTCATTATCCTGTCGGGGTACTCAATAAATAAAAGACGTCATTGTTAGGCCATCGCCTTTCGTAGTTGATGGTTATTTAAGTAAGCCCCTTGTAGCACGTTCGGTGGCGCCTCTAAGGGTGTATTCCTGCGTTGGTCGAGGTCGTCAGTCTAAGGTTCGAATGCATGCCGTTGTGGGCGAGGTGGGGAGGGATGGATAATTGCAGGGAATATATAGCAGTCATTGATAAGAGACTTGATTTCCTCAGATTCAATTCAAATTTGACATTTTTTTCGAGAATGAGCTATGGTTATCATGTTACTCATGTTCTTGCGCATGCTTCTAACAAGACCAAGCATGTTTTTTTATGTTATGTCACCTCTATTAGTAAGGCAAGTGGGGTTAGGGGGACATTTGCATTGTTTTTTCTCTCTTGGTCAGCTTCGACATTAGTTTTAAATGAATTCTCGGGCGTATTCCTCGAGTACCAAGTGAGTTGAAATGCTCCCGAAGCCCCCCTGTTCATGACTGCTGTCTAAGGTAATGTGCATGCATCCTTAAAACTTTCTCCCCGATCTTGATGTCAATGTCCTATAATCGTGTATCGTCTGCTTCTAATCATGGTGTTCCACTCTAGAATTAATTCCTAGATATTCTTGAATATAAAAGTTTTCTACACCTAAGGATTCGCATTTGCACCTTCCTACACCCAACACAGTGGAGTGACGACCGGAGCAAACAGACTTGTCTTACATTATATATTAGTCCAATCTGACTTTTTTTATTCACTCGTTTCTGCCTCTGCAACAGATTTCTACCCCCCTATCCCACTCTTTTCTTACACTTCTACCTCTGGTTTATCTACTTATCCTTTTAAGTACTTTTGAAATGTTTATGCTCTGTACAGAATTGTTTTAGCTGGTTTAAATGAAGTTTCTATTGGCGAGGTTTGACTTTGCAGTCCTTGCACCCTCTATCTACAGGGTGTCCACAAAGTCTGGGTACATAGGGGATAAATACATACCTTTAGAACAAAACAATATTATTTAATTATAATGTTAATAAATTATATTTTCAATATGATTTCCATTATTTGCAATGCATAATTCGATGCACCTTGCTAAATTCTTGTGAACTCTATTGAATAGGTGTACATTGCCGTCGATTTCAGCACACTGACTGATAATGCGTTCTGTCAAGTGGTTTAGATTTGCAATCTTCATTGAGTAAACTTTCTCTTTTAACATACCCCAGAAAAAGAAATCAATGGGAGAAAGGTCTGGTGAACGAGGGGACCACTCCACATGACCTCTTCCAATCCAGTGAGGAAAAGTGCCATTCAGCCAATCTCTAACATTTGTAGCAAAATGGGCAGGGGCTCCATCCTGCTGAAACCAGTCCGGAAGTCCCTCGCCTAGGCGCTCAATTTGAGGCATTAATTTGTCTCTCAACATGTTTAGATAAGTCTCACCGGTTACATGTTCATCAAAGAAGAAGGGTAGCACCTGAGCTTTCCACAAACCACACCACACCATCACTTTTTGGCAGCCTTGCTGTTTGGATGGATCCATCCAATGTGGATTGTCTTGAGACCAGTATCGAAGATTCTGTCTGACTTCACCATTAACATAAAACAAAGCTTCATCACTGAACAACAAAAGGTCTTTAGTAAAATTGATATTTTCATCCAATTTATCTGAAAACCATTCGCACATCTGCATTCGTCTATCGGGGTCGTCTTCATTTAAGTGATGCAATATCTGTAATTTGTACGGATGGAACTTCTGCTCTACCAGGATTTTGTGGATAGTTGACCTTGGAACACCCAACTCCATGGATGTCCGACGAAGTGATTTCTTTGGGCTAGCAGCAATCTTGGCCATGACAACCTCTTTCGTTTCGTCTGAAGTCTTTGGTCGCCCGGAACGGGGTTTGTCCAAGACACTGCCTGTTTCTTTAAACTTCGTGACCAATTTCCCGACGGCAGTAAAATAAATAGGTTGCCGATCAGGGTGTCGAAAGTTAAATTCATCGGCGATTTTGCGATAAGACCATCCTTCTCGTCCACTTAAGAGTACCAACTCGATTCTTTCTTCTATAGACAGAGCCATCATTCGATCTGGGGAGGAAAAATAACATAAATAAATAAAATATTAAAATTCCTATGTACCCAGACTTTGTGGACATCCTGTATTAGTTTCATGCTTTTACTTCCATTTTCTTGTATTTTTACTTAAGAGAAGAATCAACGTTTCCTCCTTAGTTTTCAATATTTTTCCTGTGCTCTACATATAATTAAAAGAACAATTCTGCAACAAGCCTTTTTTCTATTGGCGTTTTATTGGCTTTCCCTATGAATGTTTTCATAATGACGAGCCAGTGCTCGTCAAGGTCTACATAACTCAAATTATTGCACGGTTGTTTGTTTTTTCCTCTTTAGCGTTTTGAGTATTTACTAAAAGTTTAATTTATAAATAATTTCGTAGTTTCATGACTATCCAATGTTCGCATTCAAAATTTAATATTGGGTGGACGCATTAATGGGTGTTACAAGCCATTGTGTTGCACCAACTCTAGACTAGGCATACCTCATCCAAATAATTCCTCGTTCATTTCATGTTAAAACTTAACTTAAAAGAAAAAGAAATAGAGAAAGTCTTTTAGACCTAATATTAGGTTTTTTATACCTAGTGTCCCCTCTTTTACTAGCATGATATTTATTATACTCTCCTTAAATGGAAACATTTTAGCGTAACAATAAAACCCCAATATGTAGAGGTTCATTGGGGGTTTAATGAACCTCGTGGCGTAGTCATTTATAGCTCTTGCTTGCCCTAGCCGTGGAATACGATGAAAGAACTTTGCCTATTTCCCGATAGGATGCAAAGATAACTAAATTTACTGTCGAGTGTTATTTTAATTTTAGCGATTTTATCCCTCCCTCTGAAGATATCTTTTGCGTTTGATCAACATCGGGTACAAACGAGAGTGACATTCCGAGTGTTTCTAGTTTGTCATAAATTTCACTTACCTTTCATTGACTGGTGAGTGTTCTATGCTAAACCTCTTATACTATTTTTTGGGGGGAATACCGGGAATCTTGACTCCTCTTTACTCTAATCTGGCATTTGTTTTCCCTCACTAGAGGTGTCCAAGGGTAGCGTCTATGGCACTTATAGCTTCCTTTCTTCCCTCACCTAAAGGTTTTACACAGGTGGGTTGGTGCCGGTCTTCTTAGAGTAAAATAACCGTTGTAGTGACTGAACTAAACTTAGTATTTTGTCTATCTCGGTTTATCCAAACGTGACCTAATGGAATCTCGTATTGCATGTGCTCACCTTTTGCCTGTCTTCCTCTCGCATGCTCTGCTTTCCTCGCGTGGTCCCGCGTGCGTGGCCGCCTCCCACAAACCCCTTCCAGCAGCCGTAGCAGCTCGTTCGATTCCAGCGATGAGGACTACGAGTCGTTGCCGGATTCTGGATTCTTGAAAAGGTACGCCTGGAGGGAAGGGGAAAAAAAGGGGTCACCCCACCCTACAACCTTCGTAATCGCCCCACGCGAGGAAGCGTAAGGTTTCCTGATTTGTGGTCCGTTTTTGTACATTGGTGTTCTTAAAGTTTTCACTTGCGAACCACTTTAATTACTTATGCCATTAGTGGTTGGTAGCCGACAGATGGGCGCTATAAAGAAATATAATACATATTGCGACTCACTTATGGGCGCCATTGACCTTATGTACTTCAGATGTTGAGTGCCAATTTTGTCGTAAAAATCAATAGTCAATTTTGCTTTTCCCGTTTGATTGTTGTCTCTGAATTCCCTTGGCCGGGATTATAGGCAGACGAAAGAAGGGAATGAATAACGGGTTGCCATTTATAGCTCCATTGATCTCTGCTCCGTTAAATTCCGATGGCTCATAGCCATTATTAGTCTACCCGTTCGACTAAAATTGGGAGCGATTAACTTTAACAAACTAGTATACGGAGACGCTTAGCGAGATTTATTTTGCCTAATGACCCAAACGAGATCAAATTTCCTTTGGCCTCTGGACTTGTCGCTTCTAGCAACTGTGCAAACTATCCGAGAATGAAAGCGATTCATTGTAGCTTTCTATCTTGCCTTTTTTTAGTCAGCCGCCCACGACATGGTTTTTTGTTTTTTCAGTTGCTCAATTTTTATTAAAGAGAGACTAAGGGGATTCCCCATTTGCTCAATCAGGTAATTGCGCGTGTAATAATAATCTAAAATGAGGTAACTTTTGTAATTTTAGTTCCCTTTTCGTCTTACTCAAATTTTAAGGTATGGTGAAGTCTTTGACAGAAAGCTTAGTACTTGAAGCTATTTTAGAAATAGTTGTTTACCATGGCACACACTACTATTCCGTCTACAGGACCTACCGAAGGAGTTTGTATCCGCAGTTCCCCAACGTGGAGCGGGTGGCTCTCCCTTGGGCCACGAAGTCTTTCCACGCTCGGTGGTTGATGGCAAAACGCTGTACCGCTCTTCATGCCCTCCATCTCTCAATGGGATATCTCCCTGGTGCCCTCGGGCTTTTTACCGATTGTCATTTTAATCTTTATGTGGACTTCATTCTTGATCGAAAGGGTCGGGTGGCGCATATAACATCTTGAATGAGTACTACTGAAGCTTCTTGTTTTGTTATTTAATCCGCAGGGAGAGAGCTGCTCAGGATCGTGCAAGTCCATCACCCCGACCTGGTGCTCAAGCGAGTCCCAGCACCCTGAAACGAGGTAACAGCCTTCGGCAAGAACTATTCCGACACACCTTTTATTCCACTAACACTGGTGGTAAGTGCATGTCTACACTACGGCCACTCTCGATTTCCTTGGTTTCTTCTCGATTCTTCCCTCTCACTAACTTCGATTTGAAGCACCCCTTTCTTTCTTTCTCTTTCTATAAATAAATAATAAAGGGTTTAATATCCTAACATTTGTGTTTTGTGGGAAAACTGCCACTGTGGAAGGGACTATAAAGAGGTTGATAATTCGGAATAGGCGTTCGAATGTTTATAGCCATTACTTCATGGAGGTTATGAAATCTATCCCCGAATGACCAAACATTTAGTGGTAAAGTTTCCTGTACCAATTCATGTCTTAAACTCCTTCCGTTGATAACCCATTTACTTCCACTGGCTATAACTTATGTAGATTGTCACCTTAATTCATTAAATTATCGGTTGTTTCTTCGTGACACGATGCGTTATAGGTTTCGACTCTAACTGCGAGTGATTTCCTTACCTTTTATCTCTGGTAGTAGTCGAGCGTTAATCCTTAAGGTCACAAATACCGGCGTTTTGGTCTATAATTGGAAATACATGGTTTGTCGATGGTTCTGGGGGAAAAAAAAAGTAGTTTTCACTTCATTGAGTCGCCATTTGATCTGTTCAATTCCTCAAGTTTCCAGCCACACGTTTCCTTCTGAAGAACCATAAAGGGCACGAAGCTCAAGCCAAGATTGCGTAAGCTCACGTTTGTTCCGCTTTGGTCTGTTTCCTGCATGATTAATAGACACTAACGTTGACTGAATCGGTCGACTTCTAAATTTTATCCATTAATTTGGGACTTTCGTGGACAAACTGGATGGTAAATATTCGGTTTTAATAGCACTATTTTCATCCTTAAATACCCCCTTGGTATTCTGGCGCATGAAGGTGTGGGTGTCTTCAGAAGCCGCTACCTCGGGAGACGCGGTCTTGAGGAAAGTCTTTATTCACCGACTCTCATGGTTTTGTTTGGAATTATCTCTAACATTAACGCACCTGCCTGTCCCTAGGACGAAGGGTAATCTACTCGAGAGTACTTGTTTAGAGTTAAAAAAAATAGACTACATCATTTGGACTTAACAATGTTCACT
Organism: Ceratothoa steindachneri; assembly: GCA_963969495.1. Taxonomy (NCBI): domain Eukaryota; kingdom Metazoa; phylum Arthropoda; class Malacostraca; order Isopoda; family Cymothoidae; genus Ceratothoa; species Ceratothoa steindachneri. The sequence continues at coordinate 1,791,530 of OZ018323.1, forward strand.
GCACCAATCTTTGTCATTCTTGATCCTTTGAGGCCTTAGATGGGTGTAAACTTGTGGGTAACTCTTCTCCTAATGTGTATGGACATGGTCGTTTTGGTCTATTTACTAGGACATTCAAGGAATAAGTATATTTTCCCCCAATCCTTATTCTTTTTCTGTCCCCGTTTCCTCGTCGATTTCTTGGGCGTTTACTTCCCTAATGGTTTTTGTATAGCTATGAACTGATGTCTGATGATTGCAGTGGTTGCTTCCCTAAAAAAGATCATTTCTATTTCCACTCAAGTAATGATTGATTTCCAGTTGTTTCTTTGCACTTATCAAGAATTCCACTCCTTTTTGTCTTATATTCAAATATAAGTTATAGCACGGCAATAACGCAAGCACAAACACTGCGCACGATCTTCTGCGGATAGATTTTAGTTTTGACTATAGCGTCTCCAGTCTAAAAGAAAAATTGCGCATCTTGATAATGCTCGCTCCTGATTCCTTTCTTTTACTTTTTCGCTACCAAGACCTGAAACGTGCGGAGAGTATGAAAATGGACTCGAAGAAACCGAAGCGAACGCCAAGCTTCACGACGCGAAGGCGGACACAGAGCTTCAGGAAACACAAGCGGATGGAGAATCTTGACAATCTCCCTCCGGTCGAGATTCAGGGTTACTTGGAGAGGAAGCAGGAGCTCCAAACTGGGGGCAAGAAAGCTACCATCCGCTCATGGAAACTCTTCTACACAGGTGAGAAGTACTGCTGGTACACGGAAAACTACAAACTGGTCAAACTACCCACTCCCACCTTTATGCCCTTTTCTAGACAAGGCCACCTGGTTGTAGGTCAATCATAGTGATAGTGTTATGTAGTGCAGCAGCTATTCCGCTTAAGGTTCATCCCTGGCAGAAGGCCCCAAACATGCTCCCTCTATTCACACATCCCCGTAGGGGGCGCGGCTATTTGCCTTCCTGGCTGCCGCGCTGACGGGCCTCAGCGCCCCGTCCGGCCCCAGCCTAGCCTCTTCTCCCCTTTCCGCTAACAACCCTTTAGCCTTATCTGGCAATTTCTTTCCCAACTCTACTACTTCCTCCCTCTCTTCAAAGCATTTGTTTCGATGGGATTGGACTTCTCTACTCTCGTTCGGGCCTGTGCTAGTTTCGGTCGGCGAGAGGTCTGATTCTCGTGTAGTCTGTCCTGGCTTGATCCCTTCCCCCATCAACACCTGCGGAATATTGGCGGCTACCAAACCATCCCCTTCCACCCGTTTTTTTTTTGGCCGCCAAGAAGGGGTGAAACTTCACAGTCGGCGTTCAGTTCGCGGGACCGTGCTGTGGCTGTGAGGGGGGGGGGGGTGGTTAAGGCCCACCAGGTATATCCTGCATGGTCCGCCAGGCTTACACTGAGGTTACCTGGCGGTGAAGTCCATGGTCCCCTCTGTAAGAGGCCCCGCGCCTAGACGCCGACTGCGTCGTTTAGAACCGGCCCGTTGTCTGCGCCAATGGGCATTCGCGGGGCTAATGGAAACCAACCCATAGGCCTTTCTCTCGGGTCTCGGGGTCCGCTCGTTTATTGGATCTGGCAAGATTGTACTTTCGCGGGCGGTAGATTCCTGTTCATGTTCGAACAAATTCTTTAGCAAATCCCTCTTAAAAACCCAATGAAACCAGCAAAAAAAGTCTTAAGCTGCGCATCCCCTGCCCCCTCCCCCTTACTTTCCAGCCCGTCGAAGAAAATGGATACGAATCTACTAACTCGAGGAAAGAAAAGTACAAGACGTAGATAAAACTGGTGGGAGAACTTTAACCGCAAGATCGCCCCCCAAAACAACTGGACAGATAGAAGAAAATTGCATAGAAACGAGCAAGGTCTCCGGAAAAACGACCAAAGTCAGTAAGAAGTCCGTCGGAAGTTTCAAACTCCAGCACGATCCACCAAAACGCTGCCTGAACTGCTCTCACTGCAGGTACTCCCAGGACAATTTGTTGATCGATCTTTCAGAAGAGTTTACCTGATAAAACCAGAAAGCCAACAAACAAACCTAATGAAGACATGCATGGTCAAACAGAGTAAAGATTTCCAAAAACTATTCAAACTTCCCAGATCACAATTTCCACCCCTCTCGCCTCAACCAGATAGTAGTATACTAGTCGAAGTAAAAACAAAAGAACAAGCGGAAAAAAACCTTTACATTAAAAGAATTGGCAGGAGATAAAGTAATAGTAACAGCACATCCCTCCTTTAACATGCGTAAAGGCGTAATAATAGAACCCAACTTCGCCCAATACTCAGAAGCGGAATTAATTGAAGAATTAAGTGAGTACTTTGTCACTCAATTGCACAGAGTACATAAAACGATTAACAACAGCAAGATACCAACTAACACTTACTTCATATCATTTGACCTATACATCCTACCAAAATATATATCTAGGATGGCGCCGCTTCACAGTTAAAGAATTCAAACCTAGCCCCAGAAGATGCTACTACTACCAAACTTTTGGGCACGCTACAAACACCTGTCGTCGCAGGAATCAGGGCTTTGTGCCCACCTGCGTCAACTGCGCAAATGCACTACACCCTGAAAAAAATCGAAAATTGCCCAACGGAATGTGTAAACTGTGGAGAGCCCCACCCAGCATCAAGCAAAAACTGTAATTGTCTACAAATTCGAAGAAGTAGCATCCATACGTGAAAAAGAACTACTAAACTTTAAAAGATGCCAAAGAAAAGGCACAGACCTCCATAGGAACCAGAGGAAACTCTTATGCCTGTGTAAAAAAAACCCAACCCCCAACCTTCCCTGAAACAGCGACGGAGCCGCCCTCGGGCAGCTCCAGCAAAAAAATGGAGGTCCCCCATCCCGTGCTTACGCAGGGGACCCTCCATATCTCTCCAACCGGAGAGGAGGCTTACTCCTCTCCTACACCTACGGGTGAAGGGGACTCCCCCTCACCCCCTTCTCTTGAAGGGCTTTCGGGCACCTCCCTCTTACCAGCGGCAGTCCCCTCTGTTCTTTCCAAGGGAACTGCCAAGGAAGCCAGCAGCTCCACATCGAAGCGGCTCGATAGGGCAAACCCCCATAGGGGGGAGAGGGAAGCCAGGTCCCTTCGATCGCTTCCCTCAAAAGACCTGCTGGCAAGAATATTAAACCTTGCCGGGATCAAGCCTGTGCCTCCCCACAAAAGACTCATGACGCTGCCAAGGGGACCTGCGATGTCCTGGGAGGGGATAGCCAACTGGAGGCCCCTCCTGTGATAGACATGGTCCTTGAGGAAAACCAGCCTCAGACGGTAGGGCCTTCCATGGGGGATAATCCGGGCTCGGCGCCAAGCACCGAACCCGAATCCGCCCCTATGCAAGGTCCTCCTCAAACGGCTGGGGATTCTGAGGCAGTACAAAGAGGGGAGGGATCTCTTCCGGATGATGCCCCTACGACCACCAGGACCTTCTCCATTTCGGAGAAGGACCTGGCTGAGGCGGGTACATCTGCCTGGGGGCTTCTACCGGCGGAGGAGAGAAGCGGGTTCATTGCCCGCCCTCCTCTCCTAAAAAGAGAAAGAAGACTAAAAAGACTCGGGGCTCCTCTCCATCCGTGGGGGCTGCAGGGACGGATGGGTCTGCTGCCACTCTGGCAAGCGACCAAGCCAAGATCGGCACATCCAGCCCCTCTGCTCACCCGGGTACGGAGCTCCTGACCATGACAGACCAAAAGTGCACAGGGCGGAGCCTCGATGACATCGGGGCCCCTCATTCAGAGGTTACCTGGCGTTTTTGAGCCCGCTGGCTTCAAACGCTTCCTCGTTATTCGCTCCACTGATGGCAGCATGTTGTCCAAGGGCAACTGATCCATCAGCGGAGAGGATTAGCTAGTGCAATTGGTAGAGAGCCGAAGGTAACCCGTTTCTCGGACGGGAGCCTTCTGGCGAATGCGGTGAATCCCGCCCAGGCGGCCAAGATAAACGCTCTTCGGACACTTCATGGCACCCTGGTGAGTGTGACGCCGCACTCTACCATGAACTTTGTGAAAGGAGTAGTTTATGCGAGGGATTTTTTTTTTTTTTTTTTATTAAGGGGCTATCTGGCGACTGCCGACTTAGGCATAAGTTGCCGTAAACAAACAGCCTAGTTCTAGGCTACTTCAAAATAATTCAACAGGAAACGACAATAAAAAGAAATAACAATAACAAAGCAATAACAAAAACAACAACAACAATAAAACCGGGTTAAATGAAAGGGAGAAGGCCGGCCTCCCCCCAAAAGTCAATAAGTCCACCAGTCATGGTGCACGCACTCGTCCCGAGTACAAGGGACAGGCGGTAGCGCCCCCGCCCATCCCGGTACCGAGACAGGTATCGTGCGCTAAGATCACCCAGACTGGGACATTCGACAAGAATATGCCGAACAGTCTGGGGGACGACGCAGTCGTTGCAATAGGGCGCATGCGAGCGCTCCATCAAGTAGCGATGCGTCACACGATTGTGTCCGATTCGAAGACGACAGAAAGCAACCTGAAGCCGCCGCAGCATTGGGGGATAGGTCCATGGGAACAGTCGCGGCGCAATGGCACGCAACTTTAAGTTCCCTTCGACCGTCTCCCATCTTCTTTGCCAAGCAGTCCGAAGAGCTGCCCGTATTCCTGCCATGTAGTCGGTGTGAGGAAGAGCGAAACGCTGGTCCGGTCGCAGAGTCCTCGCGGACTCTTTGGCACCCTCATCGGCGCGCTGATTCCCCGCAATTCCTACATATCCAGGAACCCAGCAGAACATAATCTCGAAATCCACCCGACTCGCTCACCTAGATGTCGAAACATGGCGTACGGGACATCGTCCGGACCATGGGCGGTGTCCGCGCACGAAGCGAGAGCGGAACGCAACAGTAAACTTGTCGTTGAAGGGTTCTCCGCCTCTGGAGGTAAAGTCCAGGCGGCGGCCTTCCACGACATCAGCGTTTTGCTCTTCCTCACACCGACTACATGGCAGGAATACGGGCAGCTCTTCGGACTGCTTGGCAAAGAAGATGGGAGACGGTCGAAGGGAACTTAAAGTTGCGTGCCATTGCGCCGCGACTGTTCCCATGGACCTATCCCCCAATGCCGCGCCGGCTTCAGGTTGCTTTCTGTCGTCTCCGAATCGGACACACTTGTGTGACGCATCGCTATTTGATGGAGCGCTCGCCTGCGCCCTATTGCAACGACTGCGTCGTCCCCCAGACTGTTCGGCACATTCTTGTCGAATGTCCCAGTCTGGGTGATCCTCGCGCACGATACCTGTCCTGGTACCGGGATGGGCGGGGTCGCTACCGCCTGTCCCTTGTACTCGGGACAGATTCGTGCACATTGACTTGTTGACTTTTGGGGGGAGGCCGGCCTTCTCCCTTTCATTTAACCAGGTTTAATTGTTGTTATTGTTATTGTTATTTCTTTTTATTGTTGTTTCCTGTTAAATTTTTTAAAGTAGCCTAGAACTAGGCTGTTTTTTTACGGCGACTTATGCGTAAGTCGGCAGTCGCCAGATAGCCCCTTAAATTTAAAAAAAAAAAAAAAATATGCCTCTGTAGTTGAAATGAGCAGAGTGACCACCACGGGGTTAAAGCAAAAACTCAACCGCGCCCTCCCGAGGAGCCTGCACCACAGGCCTCGAATATTGAACCCTACCCCAGGCATATGGTCGACAATCGACCATCTCCTCCCCCAAAAGCAGTTGCCGCACCGCGAGGCTCCTGCACCCGATACCTCTATGCTAAACACCATCCGTAGTAGAGAGGTAAACCTACAATCAAAATCACAGCAAATCCCTGAGCACATCGACCCCCACCCCGAACAGATGGACACTCAGGATATACCAGAGATCGTCGTCCACAATCTCGGTCACCTCTTCAGTCTTTTGCCACCCCCAACCAAAATACCTACCACTGACATCACCTACGAAGAGAAGGTAGAACACGAGAAAGAGACTCAAGACCCACGTGGAACAGACCTTGTCCCCACCAAGTACATTGAAGCTCGAATCATACCACCAACGAGCCACTTTCCTCACCCACCAACAGAAGCAGAAAAAAAAGATAATCCGTCCTCCTATTATTGACGGAACACAACACCTCCCTCAACAGTAGATACCCAAGACACAAACAAGAAAAACAGTAACAAAGAAGAACCAAAACCTCAAAGACCAGTCCGCAGCAGACTCCAGTGGCCACAGGCCCCTAATAAATCAATGGGCGCCACGACCTCCGCAAAAACCAAATCGCTCACTTCTCGAACCAAACCAAAAGAATAATGAAGCTAATCCAGTGGAATATCCGCGGAATCAAAGCCAACTGCGAAGAATTAAGGCTTCTTGTAGCGGCCGAGAGCCCCGCCTACGTCCGTTTCCAGGAAACCATGTTGGGAATACACCCACCACGAAAATTAGAGTTACAGTTGCGTATCCACCCCAATACCAAATGATGGCAGCACATCCGGCAGCTGTGCCATCTACACCAATCAAGATGTTCCCACATTACCTATCAGATTAAATTCACCTCTGGAAACAATCGCCATGACCATGCACATCAAGGAACGGTACATGATCCGCCTTCCAGTCACCTCCTTACGAGATTTGATCTAACAACTACCAACTCCATTCACTCTAATGGGAGACTTTAACAGTCGTCATACTGAGTGGGGCGACAGAATATGCAACGCCAGAGGAAACGAGCTATCAAAGCTAATAGAAAACCACCAACTTGGAATCATGAACCAGGGCGAAGGTACTAGATTTAACATACAAACAGGTACCCTATCAGCATTAGATCTAGCCCTCTGCTCACCCGACATCTCAGCGGACTTTGAATGGAGAATCTTGGATGACCTAAAAGGAAGCGACCATTACCCGATCATCCTTTCCTCAGACGAGGGTTTACCCACCTCGGGTATACCACGATGGAGACTGGACCAAGCAAACTGGCTAAAATTCAACAAAATCACAGATATCCAACTTGATGACATCCCCGAGACGGAGGAAGCGCTGGAAATCTTTACATCCATCATATTTCAAGCAGGTAAAACATCCATCGCAACCAGCTAAGGATAACCTAGTCGGAGATCTATACCATGGTCGAGCCCAGAATGCTCTGCTGCACTGAAAGAACAAAGGAAAGCCTACCGAACATACAAACGATGGCCAAATCAGACAACTAAAATGGAATTTAATAAGAGCTAAATATAGATACTTATTTAAACAAACCCGCCGGAAATCATGGAGAGGTTATGTCTCCACGATAAATTCTAACCCCCCCCCCCCCATCCACCGCACATTGGAGCAAGATCCGAGGGATGCTAGGTAAACCCAACCAAGACCCTACCCCTGTACTTCGGATAAATGAAACACTATCTTAAACCCCATCGATGTAGCAGACACGCTAGCGACTCGCTTTGCCAAAATATCAAGTAGAGCGAACACACCCGAGTTCGCCCAATACCGGTTGGAGAGGGAGTGCTCACCTCTAAACTTCGCATCAAGAGAGTACAAATCTTACGAGGAATTCAGCAAAAAAGAGTTCGATACAGCTCTTGCATCATGTCGAGACACGGCCCCAGGCCAAGACAATATACCTTAAGCAATGCTGCGCCAGCTAGGGAAAGGGGGTAAACGCTTCCTCCTAGATATATTCAATAAAATATGGATGGAAAACGCCTTCCCAGATACCTGGAGAAGGACTACAGTTCTAGCTTTCTGGAAACCAGGAAAAGACCCAACCAGTCCCCAAAACTACAACCCAATCGCCCTAAACTCCTGTATATGTAAACTTATGGAAAAAATGGTGAATGTACGCTTAACATGGTTCCTTAAAGCAAAATCCTGCATATCCCCATCGCAGTGCGGATTCCGAAAATTACACTCAACCACGGATGCCCTTATCCGTCTGGAATCCGCGATATGTAATGAATTCGCTAGGAAACGGCACTAGGTAGCCGTTTTCTTCGACCTCAAAAAGGCGTACGATACGTCATGGCGTTACTGGCGTTACGCCATCTTAAAAGACCTCCATAACCTCGGACTACGCCGACAACTACCAAACTTCATTCAAAATTTCCTAACCAACCACACCTCTGTAAGATTAGGTAGCGCGAAATCCAAATCATTTCTACAGGAAGAGGGCGTTCCACAAGGCAGCGTATTAAGCGTACCCCTGTTTGCTATAGGAATCAACGATATCTCACAAAACCTCCACAAGACATTAAAGCCAACCTTTATGTAGATGACTTCTCTATCTCTCTAGCAGGTTCCGAAATGGCAACAATAGAACGTCGCCTCCAGATCGCCATCAACAAAATGACGAGATAGTCTACTACCCACGGCTACCAATTCTCAGCCGAGAAGACCAAAGTAGCCCACTTCTGCCGTCGTAGAAGGTGTATTAGTAAACCTGACCTATACCTATACCAAAAGAGGATTGCAGTCGTTGAGAACTATAAATTCCTACGACTAACTTTTGATAGAAGGTTGACATTGGAACCACATATAAGAAACATTAAAAACTCTTGTAAGAAAGAAATCAAAGTCATACGTACAGTGTCACGCCACGACTGGGGAGCTGATCGCGAAACACTTCTCATTCTCTACCGCTCCTTAGTCCGACCCAAACTGGACTACGGATGCGAGATCTACTCCTCTACTTCCAAGAAACGCCTTGCACTCATAATACATTAGCCAATGAATGTCTCCGCATGGCTACCGGAGCCTTCCAATCATCACCCATACCGAGCCTACAATGCGATACCGGGGAGACACCACTAGACCTCCGTAGGATGGAACTCTCTCTACGCCTCTTTTACCCCCATCCAGCGACTCCCAACATCGCCGACTTCAACCGCCATCATGAATGACCAAATGGATGATATTTTTACAACACGCCTAACTCTCCCACGACCATTTGGAATAAGAGTGCGACTATGGATGGAGGAAATCGGAGTAACGATGAACCCCATCCATCCACTTGCTTTCCCAGATATTCCATTTTGGAAAAAAACTTTAAAGGCAATATAACAAAACAATCAACAACTACCCCTTTCCCCCTGGGAGAGAAAATTCAATTCTTTACCCACGCAGCAACACACATGGGTATACATATATACACCGACGGATCAAAATTCATAGACGGAACAGGATTCTCGGTGATATCAAATAACTACAGGTTCTCTGAAAAACTACCCCAAACATTATCAATCTTCACTGCCCAGTGCTATGCCTTAAAACATGCAGTACATTGGGCATACAATAACCCAACATCAGATGAATTCACAATCTTCACCGACTCCTTCAGCAGCCTACAAACATTAGAACGAATGACAGACATCTATCTAATTCTGTTAGAAATAAGAAACTACGTATATAGAGCAGCATGCGAAAGAAAGAAAATTTCCTTTTGCTGGGTCCCAGCACACGTCGGGGTAGCTGGAAATGAACAAGCTGATACAGCGGCAAAAAACACCACCCTTCGTATAATCAGGCCCAATGATATACCAATACCATATGAGGACTACATCATTGCAATATTGGTGGCCATTCAGGAGAACTGGATGGGCAGATTTATACAGACAAAATAAGATGCGACACATTTTCCAAAACTTATCGCCATGGAACTCACCCGCCGGCAAGAGGTATCCGTATGCAGACTCAGCATCGGACATTCACTACTCGCACACGGATACCTAATGGAGAAAGACTATCCCCCCCTACTGTGAAGATTGCATTCTACTCCTCACAATTGCACATATTTAGGAATGCCCAACCTATGGAGAACTCCGACGAAGATACATACCCATCGATGATGGGGGTACCCTCGATATCCTAAGATCTGCACTAACGGCTGAAAATATCCGCTCTGGCAGCGGAATCATCCGCTACCTCGAGGAGACAGGACTATTAAGGAAGCTATAGATAAGTCTCCACTAGCACGATCTAAATTTTAATGAATTTTAATTATTTTAACACATTATCATACCATTTTTCCATCTAGTGCTTCAATCATCACTGCATAATCACCACCTCATCATATCAGACACAACTTTTATATCTCATCTTTAAAACTTTTTTACTACAAAACGAATTACGGTGCAATCACCTCGCTGTGAGCACCAAGGGACTCGTAAATAATCCATTCATCCATCCATCTACATATTCACACCCATCATACTCGGGATCATTCACATAATCGACCCACCTTCTTAATCCTTCTTACACCCTGACACTCAATCTCCAACATTCCCTTCACCAAGTCTGCCCATACATTCTTCTTAAAAGGCAATACAACCTCCACTCAAATATCTCATTCCCACCACATCTCTTACCCAGCTTTTCCTTCATGCACACCAAGCACCCCTCTAGAACCCACCCATCATTGGGCTTAAATTCGACTTGCCTGTAAAAATGGGTTATTTAAACCCTCGGCATTTAAGCTTTTATTTTTGTTCAATTAAACTTATCATTCGATTATACTCATTCCTGAAGCTCTCGCTAGAATAGTGGATTACTGCGTTTGACTTGTAACGTCAAGGTGCCCTGTTCAATCCCAAGTGAGATCTGGCCAAACGCGCTTTCGGGCTCTCCAGTGATTGTCATTCTGATCTCTATGCGTATCATCAGGTCGAGGCCCGTCTCGTCCACGAGCGAGAGTCGGTTGGCGCAACGTAAATATATTATACTAACTCCCCCTCCCCGATGTGTCTACTGCACTACCTCGATGAAAATGCCGCGTCCTTGATCAGGGTCGTATATCTGGAATCTACTTGTCGTTGCTGGCTACAAGGGTTTTGCCACCCCATCACCACGGGATGGGTGCCGGGCAAGAGGATGAGTCATTTACACCCGGCATTATGTCTCCGTTCTTCTCTTTAGTTTAGAAACCTCGTTTAAGGTAGTAGTGGTACAGCTTCACCTGGATAGAAGGTATACCTTTATTTCAGCGTGCATTCCACCGTCAGCCGACTTCGACGCGGTGACTTCGCGTTTTGGCACGGTTGCCGAGGCCCTTTCTCATGCTCGGAAATCTGAACGGTAGACACCCCCTCTAGGGACAATACTCGATTAATCCCAGGGGGTCAAGTCATTGACGAGCTGAAGATAGGCGTCCTAAATGGCCGCTTCATGTTCCTGTCTTGATATTTGTCCTGTCCGGATGCACAGCCTAATTTTGGGTGGCGGGTAGTCGATGACCTCCATCGTAGTGATCACTTTCCCATTCAAATATCATTTTCTGGGCCCCTGCCGCCTGACAGCCCACCTCGGTAGTGCTTGGCGCGGGCGCGGTGGTCCGCATTTGAGGAAATGACTGATTTATCTGTCTCAGTCGAGGATTTAAGTCGGTAGATTAGGCTGTTGAGTTCTTCTCTGGCAACCTCATCGGCTTGGGCCAAACTAATGTTCCTAGAATTTCAGGCCCTTTTCCACGCCGGCCGCTCCCGTGGTGGTGAGGCGACCCTCAAAAAGAAGTGTTGCCTACATGCGCTATAAACACCGCCCGAACGATTTCAGTGTCTGTGAATTTCGTCGAGCTAGCGCCAGGTTCCCGAATATTTCTAAGCCCGCCAGCTGCTGTTCTTGGTGGGCATACGTGTCTTCACTTAACAGGAATATCCCGCTAGCAGAGGTGTGGAAACGAGTCGAAAGGATTGGGGGCATGTTATCGCAAGACCCACCTCCCGTTCTCGGGGAGAATAGACCCCAATCCCGGACTACGTCCTTGGTGGAATCCTTCGCGACCGCATTCTCTAGCCAGGATGCTGCTCCGCCAGTATTCAATGCACGTCGTGATGTCGCGGAAGGCCGCCAGCTGGACTTTTCCTCCAGAGGCGGAGAGCCCTTCAACGACGAGTTTACTTTGAGTGAGTTGCGTTCTGCCCTCGCTTCGTGCGTGGGCACCCCCACTGGTCCGGACGATGTCCCCTATGCCATGCTTCGACAAGCGAGACATGGCCTTTCACTGAGATTTGTTCAACAGTATCTGGGTGGAGGGTCTCCTCCCGGATTCCTGGCGAATCGCTACTGTTCTCGCTTTTCGAAAACTGAGGAGAGATCCACTCTACCCCGGCTGGTTTCCGCCCAATCGCTCTAACCTGCTACTTGTGCAAGTTGATGTAGAAATTGGTAAATGTTAGATTAGCCTTTTTCTGGACAGCGGAGGCCATCTGTCCTCTGCACAGTGCAGCTTCCGCAAGTTCCACTCCACGTCGGATGCTCTCCTCCGACCGGAAAATGCAGTCTGCGAGGCCTTCCTTCGTAGACTGCACTACGCCACGTTGTTTTTTGATATGGAGAAAGCCGCCTATGATACCGCATGGCGGTTCGGTATTATGGACTCTCCACACGATGGTGGCCTGGGGACGCCTCCCACTCTTTATATCTGAATTTTTGCGAGATCGTCGATTCGGCCTACAGTTGAGGGGAGCCCTCTCCGGCCCAATGGAGCAGGAAGAGGGTGTCCCACGGGTAAGTTTCCTCAGCGTCACACTCTTTGCCTTGAGCATCAATGGCATCCATCATCTTGGTGCTGCCGGAAAATGATCTCGCTAAGCTCTACGTGGATAACCTTCCGATCTCTTTTGGCGCGACCCAGATGCCAACACTGGAGCGTCGACTCCAACAGGCATTGAACCGCGTCTCTCGCTATGCCGAAGCGCACAGGCTTCGGTTTTCCTTGACCAAGACTAAGGTGATGCACTTCTGCCGCTATCCACGGCTCCACCCTGACTCAGATTTGTTTCTAAATGGTGTGCGGCTGGAAGTTGTGCACTCGCACAGTAACCTTGATTTTGTATTAGACCGACGCTTCACCTGGGAGACTCGTATTCGCAGCGTAAGGGTCTCTTGTACCCGCGCCAAGTATATTCATCGCTCCCTGACGTTAAGCGCCTCGGGCGGTGATAGTGCTACTGCCTTACTTTTTTATCGATCCTTTGTTCGTTCGAAGCTCGACTACGGATGCGACTTTTATGCATCCGCAGCCGAGCGTGTATTGCAGAAGGTGGACTCGATACACCGCACCGGCTTTCGCCTGACGACCGTTGCCTTCCGCACTTGGCCCATTGAGAGCCTACATGTCGATGCTGCGGAGATGCCACTCGTTTGCGCCGTGCACAGTGCATTAATCGCCAGCAGCTCTCACTGCATCCGCAGCTGATCACGACGGTGCCTCTGCCGCCGAAAGACGCCAGTCATACCCTAAGCCCTTCGGGTTTAGTGCCAGGAAACTTCTTGAAGAGCTAAGTATAGCTCTCGGGCATGTGGCGCATCCTGGTTCTGCCCAGGACGTCATCCTGGAGGGTGCCACCTTTCACTATTTGTCGCCACGCCTCTGCCCCCCAAATCTCTACACTTCCGAGAGTATTGTGTTCGGAGATTTTTTGGAGCACACTTGTCACGCTGGAACTGTGCAAGTGTATACAGATGGCTCCAAGTCCCAAGAGGCTGTCGGCTTCCACGCCCCATCTCCTCTGTTTGAAGTCAGCGCGGCTCTCAGGCGCTGCGTCTGTCTTCACGGCAGACCTGGTTGCAATACACCGCTCGATACGGGAGATAACGCAACGTGCCCGCTTCGGAGACCGGATTGTGATTTATTGTGACTCACACAGCGCCCTGAGTGCTCTCGGGGCATTGGAATCCCCTGGTAGACGATATCCGTGACGTCATGGTTTTGGCGAGCCGGGCGGATGTCGAGATCATCTTGTGGACGAGCCGGGTCGCTACCGCTTTTCCCTTGTACTCGGGACGCGTCCGTACACAGACTTAACAGACTTGTGGATTATACGACTTTTTGGACCAGGGTGGCCTCCATTTCATTTGACTCGTTTTTTGGTAGGTTGCATGCCTACCCCTGACGCCGGAGCGCGCTTCCTTCTTGCCCTTATGCTTTGTTTTTTTTTTGTTTTTTTTATCGTTATCCGTTTCTTAATATAGCCTATTAGTAGGCAGTGTTGTGTACGGTCACTTATGCCAATGTAGGCAGTCACCAGAGCGCCCCCTCCTTCCCAAAAGAAATCTTGTCGCTGCTTATTTCAGGGTTCTCCTTTCTAGAACATCTAAACGTCGGCAAATCTAGTATTTATTTAAACGATTTCATCATGTCTTTCTCTTTGTATGCATGGTAGGAGGAACAGCCATCCATGCTGTCTTCCTCCTCGACGTGTCGTAAAAAGCAACTAAACCTTGATATAGGCAGCTGGCTCGGAAACCCGTGCCGCCCGAAAATTGTTATTGGCAGCCCTTCTCGCATTATGGGAAATCGGTTACGGGTATAGGATAAAAAAAGGATCTCGCGCGTGTTCCTTCAGCCTCCATTAAAAAATCCGCTCTACACTAAAGTTTATTCGACCCGCTTCAATACCTCAGGATTACCTGCCCACCTCGTTCACTCGGACATCATAGCGCCCAAGCGAAAATGGGAATAGATTTGCCCCTATAAACCTCCCTTCGATGCATCCACTTCGCCCCTGAAAAGCAGTCTTGAATAGTTTTTATGCTTGGTCTGTTATTTCCATGGCTTCTATTCGTGTTCCCTTCACTTATCGCGAAGAAGAGAGACAAAAAAAAAACAAGCTCTGGATAAGCTTTGCTCCTTGCAGTGTTATGCGGGCAGCTGCTGTGTTTCTTCAAAGATGATGACGATTTCTATGATCAGAAAGCCGCGTCGCCACCTGTCTCCATCTTCCAGGCTCGGGTGGAGAAAGCCGAGGACTACACGAAAAAGAAGAACGTGTTCAGGTTGGTCGCAAGCTCTTGCAGCTAAATTGAGGAACTTTATTTTACCTATAACTCCTTAGTTTCATGTCCTCGTGTAACCCAAATTGTTAGTTGCTTTAGTGACGTTAAAAATTATTAGTAATTCTAATGGCCTTTCTTTTACATGGACTAATATCTGTGTGTCATTTAATCCTAGATTGTCGCTACTTTCCCCCTTTTAGCTTATTCTTCGTTGGTTTATGCACTGACAAATAGAAACGAAGCGATATACTTCTTATGATGAGACTTTTCAGAGTGATTACGCGAGACGGAGCAGAGTACCTGCTTTTGGCTTCGTCAGAGACTCATCTAGAAGAATGGATCAGCAAGCTCACCTTCCACGCTCAGCTACCCCCTTCGATGCAGCTTTTATCATACGATAACCATAAGGTTCGCGCTCTCTTTAACTGCTTCTCAGCCCATGTACTGAAAAAAATATGGGAGAGTTGGTTAATTTCAGTGATCCCAAACTACATCCTTCGAATCTTCCCAATTTCTTCAAGGGCGATTTTAATATTTGTACTCTATGGTCTCTTAACCCTAGAGATGCCCAAGTTTCACTTCAATGACCTAAGATTTTCTATTTTTCTCTCTTCGTCGCTTTCCTCTTTCTTTCTAATGGAAAATTGTTTATCATAATAGTTTCTACCAGTAACATACCTAGTCTTTACCTGTTTCCCTGCCATCACTGGTTACAGCTAAGACACTTGTATTATCTGATGGGTAGCCAATGGTATAAACGTAACCCATTTTCATTGGTTCGTCTCAGGATCCGTCAGCTTCGGATTCGGCGCCTTCACTTCCCCTCTATCAAGGGCCCTCTCGGGACTCTGACGATTCATCAACAAACTCCACCCCGGAAATTCGCCACCATCGCCATGCCATAAGCTCACACCCCCAGGGTCCGGTGGGTTCCAATGATCCACCCTCGAGACATGCGCCTGCCCACGCTATTGATAATCCTCTGTACGCCAATCTAAGGAGCGTAAGTGTACGAACTTCTTGGTTGCCCCACTACGCCCCATGAATTAAAAGAAATTGAGTGATACAATCTTACTAAACTTTATCAGCATAATCTGATTTTTTTTTTAAATATTTAAGGTTAACGAAAGAGTGCGTCCAGCCCTACCCAAGACGGGTACCGACTCCGCTAATCATCGCCCCTCGTCCTTCTATTCTTCTACGACTGATGAAGGGCCAATTTACCAAAACCGTGTTTCTGTCGTGCCTTCGCATGGTTAGTGTCCTTGCAACTGTTAAATCCGGGGGGGTTTTCGTATCCTGCACATCTATACACGGTTGCTCCTGAAAATTAATGTCTTATATGCCTCCATCATCCGGACTTATTATGTGACTGTTATTTTCTTCGTATTGTCCCTTATCATTTTACGTTATTTCCGCAAGGTGATTCGCTTGCAGGGGTTTTGTACTGTTTCCTTGAATAATTCGCATCCCTCTTTCCAGAGGAAACAAATTGGAAGGAAAATTTGTATCAGAACCTCCCCGACAAGCACAGGAGAAGGTCTGCTGAGACGATCACAGTGGAAGGTAGTTTGGATTGATTTCCCCCATCCTTTTTCCATATAAGACATGTCTCGATCCCAAGACGTGGGAGGTGGGCGTGACTTTCCGGATCGAGTATTCAGCTGGGGTTGATTTTACTTCTAGCTCTCCTGGTTTACACTTTGGGAACTTCAGTTTGGTTGGTTGCATCTTCTAAGTAGCATTTGCAAACCTTCTTCCTCACCTCCTTATATCGCAATAGAGGGAATATCAATGCTCGTTCTTAGTGTCACCAAATTGATGATGAGCTTTTTTTTTCGTTCTATGGGTACTCTGATTTAAAGAATAAAATAAATACACAACTCTGTTCGGGCAGGGTTTTTTTAGTACGTGACAGCCCAGTTACACTAATGGTCTAAACTGGGTTTTGCTCCATTTTTGGAATACGGTATGGTTCAAATATTTTCCTATTACGGTTCTGTGCATGCATTCGCTTGAACTTTGTAACTGTAATAATAAACGTGAGACATAGCCGCTTCAAATATTGATTCAGCATGGGGTAAGTCTTCTCACTCTTTCTTCCCCCTTCCTGAATGAAGGCAAGATTTAACTGGCAATAATGCATAAAGAATTATTCTTGAGTGTACTTGTATGCAGTGGGGCACGCTTTGTTAAAAATCTTTTTGCATATCAATGCACGTAGCTTTGTGGTAAACTGATTGGTTATTGCTGAACCAGGTATATACAAGGTATACACACACACACTGATGAATTCCAATATTTAACTACTGTCATATTTCTCGCCTCCATGGTTCTAATTTCAAAATGAAACGGCTGATATAAAAATTACTAATTTACTTTGTTTGATTTAATTGTCTTAAATTTCTAGCCTTCCTGTATTTTAAGTCATTTTGGAAATAATTTCATGAACTATGAGGCTGTCGTCTTCACCCGTAAGCATCTGCACAAACTGAGATTGAAGTTTTGTCCAGTTTGGGGGCTTCTAAGTCGGGTTGGGATCTGCTAGTTGCCTTTTCCGGCACTTCGCCGGCAAGGAAGATTAAAATTGTTGTGTACAATCTTGTTTCCGGGCGTATTCACCACCCAGTCCCCAGAATTACATGTTAATTAGCTTTGTTGCACCAATATCTGCCCGCCATATTCTTTTTTTCATCCAATCCGTTCTCATCTTTGAATGTCGTTTGGGTTTATTTTTGATCAAAATCGCTTCCCTTTTACTTCAGGCTGATAAGAATTAATGAGAGTATCATTCGAGTCGCAATTAGTTCCCACCCTACTTATCTGTTTTTCCTTCAAAACCGCCGGTACGCTGCAGATCAGTACCAAACCGTTAATAAGGACTAATACTCTTACGACCCCTGTAATCAATTCCTTCTGAGATTCGTTTTAAGCTCTAAGCTCCTTTTCTCCATACAGCGGTATCAAAGAACCCATTGCACATTTTTTAAGCTTTGAAAATTGCATTTTGAGAGGGACATTAAAGATTAATTTGACCCGTTGGCTGCGTTTTTTAGAGTTCTACTAATTCGTCCATCTGTGCCTCTATCTGAGTACTCCTCGCAACTTTGTTCCTGTTGGTTTGAATGCATATTTTCCATTTTCCGTAGTTTCCTCCTAGCTCGTGTGTATATTCTAAACAAAATGCCAATGTCTTAATCAATGGTCGCTATTTCCTTCTTTGCTCTCCTCCAACGATCTCTGAACCCGTTGACATTTACCGCAGAAGTTCCACCCCTTCCCGCTTCTGCACCTCCATCCAAAGGGATGCCGAGACCTCCCGTGGCACCCGCGAGAGGGGTAGTGTACAGTCAGCAGCCGACTTGGGAGTACCAGCAAGCATCTCCTTATAGTCAGTCTGCGAATCACCACCACCAGTCACAGCAGTACTACCATCACCAACTACCACACTACCAGGCACCACACCCCCATTTCAGCCAGGTTTCTTCTGCTCCCTACCAGCACTACACCAAGGGTCAGTTTATGTGGCCATCTCTCGTTTTCAGTAGATTTTGATATGTTCCGCATGTAGCTATGTAGCGTTTGTCCATGTTTCATGTAATGGCACTTGTCTGATGCACGGCTTGTCCATTTTCCCAGTGCTCACTCTTACTCTGACTAACTTCTTTCTTTTGTTTTACAGCTACGAGGAACGGCGATTCCACGGACGGGGTCCCCGGAAGTCGACAGGTAATGTTGAGAGGCAATTTTGGCCTGAAATACACTGCTAATGTTGGGTTAGAAAAGATAATTGAAATTAATATAGCGTTGGTCCTTTTTTTTGGCAGCGATAACTGCTTCAATACTTCGAGGAAGATTCATACTAGTTTTGGACAGTGGCTATGGGAATTTTTATTCATTCCTGTTTCAGCCCTTTTGGTGATTTAGGATCTGATGATTGCTGGAGCCAATCTAAGTCGAGGTTTTTAACAATTTTAGCAGGGATTAGACTCATTTTAGTCCCGGAAGAAAGCGTCGTCATTAGGAAACTGTTTGTACCACTGGCTGAATTGGTTATCACAAATTTACAAACACTGGGTAGAAGTAATCTTACCATTCAGTGCTATTATAAAAACAAGAGAATTCTTCCACGATATGGCTGCCCAAACCCACACACCACCGCTTCCATACTTCAAGGTTGGGGTCAGTAAATTAGGATCAAACTTTTTTGGTTGTCACCCATGCATAAATTCGTCTTGAATACGGAAAAAGTGTGAAGTATGATTCGTCAGAAGATAACATTCTTCCATTGGTTCATTGTCCACTTATTGTGGTCTTTGCAGCATTTTTTTTAATATTGGTGTGGAAAAGAAAAGGTTTAGTAATGGCAGCCCTTCAATGGTATCCAACTGCATTGCGATCTCGATGAAGTATTTTAATTGGTAAGATGTCGGTTTAGCTCTGTAGTCGTTCTGCAATTCATCGATACAATACGTTTTAATGCTCTCCGCTCTTTGTCACCGAGTTTCTCCTTCCATCCTCAGTTACACCTCTCAGAGCTCCTTTTCCCTTATGGGATGCTAGCATGACTATAGACAGTTCCTCTCGAAACGTTAAACAAGTAATCAGTTTTGTTACCAAAGCCCCAACCATTTGCGCTTCAATTTTCCCTCGAAGTCAAAGATCACACAGATTGACATAAAAGGCATCTCTATCCGTTGGAATTTCCAATGAGTACTGCATTTAGAGCTTGTTCCATGTGGTTACGTCATCAACGTTAAACTGTATTGCCAGCAGCTAGACCACGTGTACGACAAACTAAAGAAGTATCCTGCTTTATCAACCGATGTGGCTCCTGGTGACTGGCCTATTTCGCTCAATGGCACACTTCATCAAAAGTGTTGAATCGCTGATCTCGGAGGGAGTGAAGAAAGCTGACTGGTATCTGGGACAGATTCGAATGCTGGCTAATCGATGGAAGAAGATCGTAGAGAATGATTGACTTTATTTTGAAGAATAAATGTTGATGTTGCTCTATAAAATTTTGTTGTCTTCTTTCCGCTTTCTAAGTGAGTAAGATCTTTCTGGCCAACTATATAGATGTTTAAAAGGAATTGTGCAACAAAAGCTCTTCTCCATTTGAAAAGAAATGATAGAGAAACCGAAAAGGAATGGTTGCAGTTGGCAGAGTGAAAAGAATTGGAGATAGCGAGCCACCGTAACGGTCAGCGATTTGTTTTTCTGGCCGCTGTGCTGAAAGGACCCTGCGCCCCGTCCGGCCCTACCTTAGCCTCTTCTCCTTTGACCCCCTGTCTTTTTACCCTGCTTCCTCACTCTCCCTACAACTTCTCCCACAACTTTCTCTGGTCGGCCTCTAATTTCACGGGTTAGACACCGACCAGCTTCCTCTCGCCTAACCATCGGGGCTGAGGTGGGAAGGGTACAACGCTTCATCACTCCTGAGCTCCAGTTTGGGGTGATGGGTTTTTAACAACCTTTCACGGTCTATCAATTTTATGCCCAGCCCAAGGTAGAGCCGCCATGCCGAAGGGTTGCCTGGCCACTGGGCGGGAGGAGTGGTCTTGAATGGTGGCCCCTGTATTCACCTCTCGCAGAGCGGGCTACTGCGTGGGAGGATTAGCGTTTGCGTCCCGTAATCTTATACGGTCACGATGCCCAATGATGGAAATTTCACAAATTATCATTTGCCCTTTACCCTCAGGACTATGGGTGCAGGGGACCCACCCTGTTCTCTGGAGTGCCGATGGGTGACTCCCTCTTTCCAGCTGCAGTCCCAAGAAAGCACGCAGGCGGCCCAATATTGACCAGCGGGAGCGGCTCGATTACGAACCCCCTTAGAGGGGCAAGGGATGACGGGGCCCGTCGGTCCGTGCCCCCTCACGTCTGGCACTTGTGCATTCTGAGTTTACAAGGGGTCACCGTACATGCCCCCTCTCTTCCCCGAAGGATGCCGGTTCGCCTGCCCCAAGGAGAGACAAAAGGTTTCTCGAATGAGATCCGTGATGGGGGTGGGATGACCACATGGAGACCCCCATGAGGTGAGCCAACCCCAGACGGTAGGATCTTCCATAGGGTCGAACCTGGGCTAGCTGCTAAGCACAGAACCCGAGGCCTCACAAGGGGAGGAGGCATCTCCTTCCCCGGCTGGTGCCCCTGTGACTGCAAAGACCTCCATTCCAGAGAAAGATTTTGCAGAGACGGGTCCATCTGTCCTAGGGGCTCCTTTCCTCGGAGGAGAGAAGTGGATTCATTCCACCCTCTTCAAATGCTTTCTCGTTATTCGCTCCATTGATGGTCGCATGTTGGACAAAGGTAACAAGCCGTCAAAGGAGAGAACTAGCTAGCATAATTAGATGAGCCGTTTCTCGGACGGGAGCCTTCTGGCGAATGTGTCGAATCCCTCCGAGGTGGCCATGATTAGTGCCCTTCATACTGTAGCGGCGGGATCGCGAGTCACCAGCCAAAAGTTCCCGCCGCCCTCACAAGGTCCGCTCGGTCGTTCAAGAAGAGTGTATTGTGGAGAGAAGAGTATTTTATATTTTTAATTTACACAAAAAAATAGAAATCAACTACAACCCCAGAAAACAAAAATGTAAATTTGCCCAATTACCAAAATATTAACTATTTTTAACCACAACCAAAAGATATTTATATATATATATATATATATATATATATATATATAGAGAGAGAGAGAGAGAGAGATAGATATAGATAGATAGATAGAGATATATAGATATAGATAGATAGATATTGGGCCTTACAACTTTACCCTGGCCACACACACGCAAATAAGGAAATGTTTAGGGCTTCACAACCAGATTGCCCAGTGCCACCATGTGAGTCTGTCCAACTTTCTTCAGCTTTGGGAGCGCTATTACCGGTATGGGAGGAAGGGGGGGGGGGAAAGGAAGGCGGGCCCGCTTTCTTGAGGGAAGAGAGGTTCCTTTTTCTTAAGGGACTGGGAGTCCAGCTCCAGCCAAGGCGAATGATCCACACTCAAGGATGGGGAAATGGGAGGGCTCAGTCTCCAATCGATGCGTCCCTTTACTACCACACGAGAGTGAAGATTGGCTTCAGCCGTCTCCGAAAGCCAGATGTCGGCGACAATCGGTACCACAGAACTGGAAAAGAGAAGGCACATTCAGTCACTTATTCACTGCCACACTCAAACATCTTTACTCGTAACACATTCAACCATATCCACTCTCACACAATCTTCACTCACCTATCCTCCGTCTAGGCGGCTCTTCCTTCCTCAGTCACAAACTTTACTTCCAAACTTTTACCTAACACGTTATAGTTATGCTGAAAGAATCCGCCTAAAAAGAAAACGGGAGATGAATGGGGGAGCACGATAGAGATCTATCGAGTCCCCCCACACAAAGCAAAGACGGTGATCACACGATCCACACACACACACACACACATAGGGAAGGGGAGGTGGACAACCAAACTACTACAATACACTTAATGGCACTCCGCTCTGTGTGACGCTGCACCACTCTAGCATGGTTTATGTATGACTACGTCGTACATGTCATCACCTTAGAGCTGGCCGACCATGGGGCGGTCAAGGTCGAACGTGTGATGAGAAAACGGCGGGGGCTCGAGACCCACTCCTACATTCTTCGTCACATTCGACTGTGACAAGCTCCCTGAGTCGGTGCGTGCCGGTTGGTATTGGTACCGCGTGAGGCATTCGTGCCACCGCCGTGGAGATGCTATTACTGTCACTCTGCCATACTCTGCTCGTGTCGACGTGCAAATTCTCGGTTACCCAAAGTCTGCAAGTTGCTCAAAGGCCGCACACGATAAATCCAAATCGTGTGTCTCCATTTCGGAGAGCCGCACCCCGCTTCTTTGAAGCAATGTGGTGCGTATTTCCTTGAGAATGAAATCCTGGCCGTCCAGCCTCAGGATCGTCTGTCATTTGGCTGCCTGGGACGGCCTATGCCTCGAGCACGGTCGTTTCCACGCCAATTCGGAAACTGCGGGTTCTACCCACCCTGGGCGTTCCATTGGTACAGCTGGCGACACAAAGGGGTCACACCCAGCCCCGGCTAAAACCAGGGCTCCCTTCCCTTTCCCCCAGCGTGACTGTTTCCCGTAAGGCAAAACGGTCGTGCACCTCCACAGTGTCGTTAGATTCACAGGAGGTAACACCCTTGAAGTTGACCGTTAGGCCATCTTGCGGGGTTCTTAAAGCTTCCCCCCGAAAGGAGGACAGCACTAAAGCCAGTGTTAGGCTGGGTGGCTCAAAGAACGTGGATCCTCCAAAAGAGGTATCCCCGCCTCCATAAGGTTTCGAGGCGGAGGGACGAAGGCGAGCCCAACTTCCCCGATAAGTACTCGAAGGCGACAGCAACTTCAACGCATTGTCCGGCCAACAGTGCCTGGGAGTTCTGCCTTTGAAGACGGCCCCCGCATCTCCTTCGTGCTAGGCCTGGAGGGCATATTCCTTCAATGGAGATGCTGTGGACTCCAGGCCAACTGGGAGTTGCTGCGGAGGCTCGTCTCCTCCCATTTTTCCTTGGCTATCTTTAGCAGGAGACGGTGCTTGGCGCGTGCCCCCTGCCCACCCTACCGAGGTATAAGGGTTTGGCTACCCCACCACCACGTGATGGGGGCCGGGCATGCAGAATCCCCATTTACACCCGGCATGATTTCTGCGTTCTTCTCTTCGCTTTAGGTACCGCGCTTCATTTTCCTGCCTCGATCAATCTTTGTGCTCTCCGGATGCACAGCGTGATTTTGGATAGGGGATAATCGATGACCTCCATGGTAGCGATCACTTTCTGGGCCGTTGCCGCGGGCATACGTGTCTTATCTTAACGAGAAGACCCCTCTATCAGGGTTTGGAAAAGAGTCAAGAGGATTAGGGAAAGTTCTCTCAGGATCCCCCTCCCTTTCTCCAAGAGAATGGGACCTCGCGACCGCTTTCTCCGCATTCTCTAGCCGGGATGCTGCTCCGCCAACATTCAATGCGCGTCGTAACTTCGCGAAAGGCCGCCGACTGGACTTTACCTCCAGAGGTGGAGAACTCTTCAATGACGGGTTTACTTTAAGTGAGTTGCGTTCCGCTTTCGCTTCGTGCGCGGATACCGCCCCTAGTCCAGACGATGTCCCGTACGCCATTCTTGGACACCTGCGTGAGCGAGGCATGGCCTTTGTTAGATTTGTTCAACAGGATCTGGGTACAAGGTATCCTCCCAGATTCCTGGCGAGTCGCTATTGTGCTCGCTTTTCGCAAACCGGTGCGAGATTACTCTACCCCGGCCGGTTTCCGCCCAATCTCTACCCTCCTGCGTGTGCAAGTTGATGGAGAAATTGGGCAATGTTAGACGTCTTTTTCTGAACAACGGTGTCCATCTGTCTACTGCACAGTGCGGCTTCCGCAAGTTCTACTCCACTTCGGATGCTCTGCTCCGAATGGAAAATGCCCTCTGAGAGTCCTTCCTTCGTGGGCAGCACTACGCATGGCGATACGGTATCATGGAGACTGTCCACACGATGGGGTTGAGGGGACGCCTCCTGCATAAAGTTGCAGGAAGAGGGTGTCCCGCAGGCAAGTGTCCTCAGTGTCGCACTCTGCCATGAACATCAACGCATCACCTCGGTGCTGCAGATGTTCTCGCTATGCTCCGTGTGGACGACCTTTCGATCTCTTTTGGCGCCGCCTAGATGCCATCTCTAGAGCATTGAACCGACTCTCGCTATGCCGAAACGCACAAGCTTCGGTTTTTCTTTGGCTAAGACTAAGGTGGCGCATATCTGCCGCCATCCACGTCTCTACCCTTACCCAGACTTCTAATTTGGGATCGCATGTAAATCGTGGATACGTACCTTTTCTTTGGTTTTGTATTTGACCGGCGGCTCATTTTCGCAGCCCTACGGTCTCTTGTACCCACGCTACGAACTATTCTTCGTTCTCTGTCGTTCAGCGCCTGGGCTCCTTCTTATTTTATCAATCCTTTGTTCATTCGAAGCTCGACTAAGGATGCGAGTTTTATTCATCCTCAGCCGAGCTATTATTGGGAAGTTGGATATCTACCGCACCAGCCTTCGCCTGGCGACCGGCACCTCCAGCATGTCCCCCAATAAAGCCTACGTGTTGATGCTGGGGAGATTCCACTCGCTCAGCGCTGTGTACAGCACATTATTCGCCTGTACGCACGAGCCAGGCGCCTTCCTCAGTCGCTAACAGCTCACTGCATCCGCAGCTGATCTCGACGGTGCCTATCTGACCGAGAGGCGCCAGTCATGCCCTAGGTCCTTTGGGTTTAGGGCTAGAAAACTCCTTTGAGAGCTCGGTATAGCTCTCGGGCCGGTGGCGCCCCTGGTTCTGCCAAGGACGACACATGGGCCTTTGCTCCCATAGCTTCTACAGCGCCTGGGATATTGCGTTCGGCCTTTTTGGAGCACACTTCGTGTCACGCTGGAACCGTGCTAGTGTATACGTATTGCTCAGTCCCAAGAGGGGGTCGGTTTCCACGCCATATGCCCTCTGTTTGAAGTTAGCGGGGCTTTGCCAGGCTCTGCTTATCTTAACAGCCGAATTGGTTGCAATACACAGATCATTACAAGAGATAACGCGACGTGCCCGGTTCGGAGACAGGATTGTGATTTATAGTGACTCACAAAGCGCCCTGAGTGCCCCCGGTGCATTGGAATCATCGCATCCTTTGATTCGCGATATCCGTGACGCTAGTTTTGGCGTGCCGGGCGGATGTTGAGATTATCTTCTGCTGGGTTCCTGGACATGTAGGAATTGCGGGGAATGAGGGCGCCAAAGAGTCTGCGAGGACTGGGCGACCAGATCAGTGTTTCGCTCTTTCTCACACCGACTACATGGCAGGAGTGCGGACTGCCCTCCGGGCGGCTTGGCAAATATGTGAGATGGTCGAGAGGAACTTAAAGTTACGTGCCATTGCGCTGCGACTATTCCAATAGACCTACCCTCAAATGCCGCGACTGTTCCAGCTTGCTTTCTGTCATCTCCACATTGGACACACTCGCGAGACGCACCGCATTTGCTGGAGCGCTCGCTCGCACCTTTCTGCAACGAGTGCGTTGTCCTCCAGACTGTTAATCACATTCTTGT
Organism: Ceratothoa steindachneri; assembly: GCA_963969495.1. NCBI lineage: Eukaryota > Metazoa > Arthropoda > Malacostraca > Isopoda > Cymothoidae > Ceratothoa > Ceratothoa steindachneri. The sequence continues at coordinate 1,817,360 of OZ018323.1, forward strand.
TGAATTTCCCAGTCTGGGTGAGCTTCGCGCATGTTACCTGTCCACGTACCGGGACGAGGAGGGGTCGCTATCGCTTGTTCCTTGTACTCTGGACTGGTTCTCCACAGAGACTGACTATACGACTTTTTGAAGGAGGCTGACCTCCTTCACTTTATTTGAGTCGGGGGGGGGGGGGTTGTAGGCTGCATGCCCCTGCGCCGGGGAGAGGCAATCCTACCCCCATGCCGAAGCAGGCTTCGTTCTTTTTAACTAATTTTGTTTCTTTTGTTCCCTTTTTTGCTCCCTTAGGCTTTGTTTTTTAATCTAGCCTAACATTAGGCTGGGGTGTGAGTACGGCGGCTTTTGCTCTAGTAGGCAGTCGCCAGATGGGCTCCTATAATAAAAAAAAGAAATGGCGAGGCTAGTTGAATATAATGCCGAACGCTCGGGGGGGAAAAATCATTACAAAATGGCAAGTAACTTGGAAGTGCAAAAGGAAACTTCTTTGCAGGGATGAAGTGGACATGTAAGCATGTTAAGAAAAAGCTACCCAATATACGAAACTGTGCAATCATAGTTTGAACGCATACCTGGTAGACACTTGTGATTTCTTCCCAAATGGTTCGAATTTATGTTAGTTCCTGAAGTCCCCTCCTACTTCATGACTTGAGTCGAGGATTTTACTTCGGCATTTCTTGTTCCTCTGCTTCTTTCATATAGGCTTCTTATTCCCCATACTTGCCTTACCGCTGAAGTTGGGTAGCGATGACCGAGTTGAGGAGACCCCAGTGGTCAGAAAGTCACCCGCACTATCTCAGTACATTCGCCGCAAGCGGATCGTCTTTTGCTCTTCCCGATATAAACACGTATGTCTACTTCTATTTCATTTCTCTGTACCCTCTCTTAAATCCTACATTTTCAGTTGTCGAAATCCTTCTTAGAGCACAACCCTACCAGCCATTTTATCCCTAGTAATCATGCATTCCCAGCCATCCTACTTATTGGCGACATAAATGCGACTGAGGAATGTATCAAGCGCGTCTCTGTTACTCTCATTAAAGCACTCAACTCTGGTCTTCAACTGCAGGCAGAATACATCTCCCCACATTTTTTCCCTATTCCCCGTTCGCAAGTTTTTTATCGACATTTGCACGTCACCTACCTCCGTTTTAACACTTTCATATATCTCCTACTAAACCCTTTCGTTACTGTGTACGCGTTTATGTGTTTCTACTTTATACCAAGGACGTTAGTAGAACGTCCAGCTTTTTCTTACCAGGCGATAAAAGTGGGTCATAAATTTGTTACCCTTTTGGATTTATATTATCAACTAGAGAGAGCGTTCTATATAAAAGTAATATTTCCAGTCCGCTTTGTAAATCTGGGGCCGGTAACGAAAGGGTTAAGAACTCTCGCTTCCGTTACCCGTCGTCACTAAAGAGGTTCATAGTTGTACATTTGATTTCATCTGCTCCGTCCGAATTAGTTCTTCCTCAGTAATTACTATAATCTTTCATTCGTTGGCCTTCTTCCCTTCCCCTGCTTTTATCCCATTCTGTTAACCTATTCAGTCCTGATGAATATACATCCCCTCTTCAAAGATTGGCCCCTATCGTTATATACATGTCAACTTTCAAACTACCCCAACAGAACCGCTGTAGCGTTTCGGCCATTCAACCTTGTGTATGTCAAATAGCAGGAGGACGAGTGTTGTAATCCTTCCTCCCAACTATTCCTTACCTTTAAAGCCCCCAAAGGAGCATAATAAAAGCTATAATTATTACCCCTCTAGCCTTAGAAAATCCACCTTTACTCTCTCACCTTAATAATCTCATAGACTCGAGTTGCATTTGTTCCTATCGTACGCGTCTCTACAAGAGGCCTACTCTTGCCCTTTCGAGTAGTCTGCTCTTTTTATGTACTTGTACAGAAGGCGATTTAAATTCGCCTTCTCTAATATTAAGGTAGACAAAAGTTTTCTTTCCCATTCATGTTGTTTACCCTCATTGTCTTAGCTTCATTCCCCTTGCTCCTATCTTGATTTTTCCCTTTTATTCTTCCATTCCACGTCTCTTTGCCGTTGTCCTAAATGTTATCTTTGCACCGCAGCCGTACAGCGATCACGCCAGGTCGACCATGTCCCTGCCCCCAGGAGCATCTCTCCCCCCACACCACAAACAACACGGCAGCCATCCTTCAGAGCCAGGCCTTTCCGCTGCGCCCCCTGCTCACCACCGGCACTCGATGGGAGCGGTGCTCGACCGCAATGAGAGCTCTTCGGAGGGCGACTGCCCCACTCTGGGGCCCTCGAACGGTAAAGAAAAGAAGAAAAGTTCAGTGTTCAAGTTTCTAAGTCGGAGAAAGGGTGCTCAGGTGTAGGCCCCAAACCCGTCTTGAGAGGCCTCCCAATGTGTGTTAATTATGTAAGCATTTCATAGTGTGTATAAACCCAAAGGAAACTATCTACTCCAAGCCACTTTATACGAAATGTTGATTCACTTTAATTTTTCCCCCCTTTCCCCCTTCCTTCTCCTTCCCGTCTTGTTTCGTTCTTCATTTTGTTTACTGCAAATGCGTTTGGGGAATGCTTTTAAACCAAATGAAAGATAGCCGTTTTATTTTATGCTTAATGTACAGTATATAAAGTTTGGCAAATATTTCAATCTATATTTTGAAGATATCTGGTATTTTGTTGGAGAATTTACACTAATAAATATATTTACTTTATTTTTATTCTTATTAACGATTCTCTCAAGTATTGTCGTTGTTAGCAGATCTCGCCAAATACGAAAGTGGTACAGATCCAGGTTCCATTGAACATGAATTCCCAGAGTTGTCGCAAGTCAAGTGGATACGGCACAGGTTCGATATGAACACACCATTCATTGGTATTGCGAGCCGGCCGCCCATTGCCGTATACGCTGATGCCGCAGCGCAGAATAAATAGGTCCACAAGTGGATATGGCCAATTACAGCACCGCTTTCATTTCCCTCCCTCTCCACAGCACAAGCGGCCTCCTCATCCGCAGTGCTTCCTGGACTGGCTTCAGACTACCTCCCATTTGTTCGATCTGATGCGTGGTTAGTAGGCTGGACTGTGACTGAGCGGACTTTTATAAAGCCACTTCTCCCTTCTGCTTTAATGCTTTCACTTCTCCCACTGGTCAGTATGAAAGCTTGTGACTAACCTGGGTTCTCATCAGGGAGGTCGCACCGTGCAAGATGGCTAGAGATGTCTCAATGACCCGAAGTAGGAAATACCTGATGCTGGGGTCGGACTCCATTACCACGTGCGAAGCGCCTTAAGATGCTGCTGTAATGTCATCATTGCCGGTGTCCTGGGTTGGTTGCAGTGGCGTGCATACAAGGGAGGCAATGCTTCACCTATTTAAGAAGAAGAAAAGAAAAAAGTTACATCCCCGGAAGGGGCGCGGCCATTTGCTTTCCCTGGCCGCCGTGCTGACTGCACTCAGCGTCCCGTTTGGCTCTAACTTAGCCTCTTCTCCTTTCTGACAGCCTGTGTTTTCTACCCTGCTTCCTCACTTTCCCTACAAGCTATCCCACAACTTTCTCTCGTCGGCCTCTAATTTCACAGGTTGAGGCCGACCAGCTTCCTCTCACCCAACCATCCCGGATCGGGGCTGAGGGGGAGGGGACAACGCCCCCTCACCCCTGAGCTCCGGCCTGGGGTGGTGGGTTTTTAACAACTTGCTTTATCCCCACCAACACCTCCCTCACATTTCCTTTCTACCTCTATCGATTTTACGGCGAGCCCAAGGTGGAGCCGCCATGCTGATGAGCTGCCAGGCCACTAGGCGGGAGGAGTGGCCTCAAATGGCGGCAGCCGGCTTTACCGAACTCGTACTCGCCCCTCGCAGAGCGGGCTACTTCGTGGGGGTGATTAGCGTTTGCGTCCCTTTTAAAAAACTGGGTCACCATGCCCGATGCTGATAAAAAAAAAAAACCTTTCCCGTTACCATCGTCGGAGCCGCCTTCGGGCAGCTCCACCGAAAAAAATGGAGGCTCCTCTCCAAACTACATACTTCTATTGGAGGGGAGGCTTACTCCTCTCCTATACCTACGGGTGTAGGGGACACCCCTCACCCCCTTCTCTGGAGGCGCCCTGGGTGCATCCCTCTTCCAACGGCAGTACCTCCTTCTCTTTCACAAGGGACTGCCAAAAAAGCAGACAGGCGGCTCATAATTGACCCGAGATGGCTAACCCCTTTAAGGGGTCGAGGGAAGACAGGGCCATGTCCTCCAAAGACCTGCGGGCGCGCATAGCGAACTAACAGAGCGTCACAGTACGTGCCCCCATAGCTTTTACGGTGTATGTCGGCTCCCATGTCCAGAATACCCTAAAAGCTACATCGAAGAGGACGAGTGATATCTTGAGGTAGGATGGACACTTGGAGGCACCCCCTCCATCCCTAAGATATACATGGTTCCTGAGGTGACCCAGCCCCAGATGGTAGGACCTACCATCTGGCCTAGGGGCTCCGGCCAGCGGAGGGGAAAAGCAGGTTCATTCTCCGCCCTCCTCTCCTAAATTGAAAAGAAGATTAAAAAAAAGACTCGGGAATTCCTTTTCTTCCGCGAGAGCTACAAGGGCGGACGGGTCTGCTGCCGTTTCGATAAGCAACCAAGCCAAGGTCGGCCCATCCGGCCAGGTTGTTCTCCCGGGTGAGGAGTTGCTGACAAAGACCAGAAGGGCAAGTGCGCAGAGCGGAGCCTCGATTACTTCGGGGGCCCTCATTCAGGCTACATGGCGTTTTCGAGCCTGCTGACTTTGAGCTCGTTATTCGCTCTACTGATTACAGCATGTCTAAGGGCCACATGATCTATCAGAGGAGAGCTCTAGCTAATGTGATTGGTAGACACCCGAAGGTGACTCGTTTCTCGGACGAGAGCCTTTTGGCGAATGCGTCGAATCCCTCAGAGATAGCAATTATTAGTGCTTTTCGGACACTTGGTGGCACGCCTGTGAGTGTGACGTCGCACTCTACCATGAACTTCGTGAAAGGGGTAGTTTATGAGAGGGAACTCGTGGACTACTCTATAGATGGCATCACCTTAGAGCTGGCCGACCATGGGAGCGATCAAGGTCGCGTATGATGAGAAATCAGGGAGGGGCCTTGAGACCCACCCCTACACTCTTCGTCACGTTCGACTGTGACAAGCTCCCTGAGTCGGTACGTGCCGGTTGGTACCACTACCGCGTGAAGGCATTCATGCCAATGCCGCGGAGGTGCTATTACTGCTACCGTTTCGGCCATAATAATCTATCCTGTCGACGTGCAAAGTCGGGGTTGCTCGAAGTCTGTAAGTTGCTCCAAGGCCGCACACGATAAGTCCAAATCGTGTGGGATCGAGTGTGGCAATAGCGGAGAGCCGCACCCCGCTTCTTCGAAGCAATGTGGTGCGTATTTCCTTGAGAAGGAAATCCTGGCCGTTCAGAGTAATGATCGTGTCTCATTTCGTGAGGGTAAGACTTGGTCCTGGTGCGCCCGGCGATGCCCGGGACGTCCTATCCCTCAATCTTGAGAAAGACACCTTCTACTCCTGACCCATCAAGGCCTACGAGCACGGTCATGACCTCGCCCATTCGTAACACTTCTGAGGGCTCTACCCACCCCGGGCACTCCCCTGGTAGCGCTGGTGGCACAAAGGGTTCACACCCAGACCTGGCTAAAACTAGGGCTTCCCTCCCTTCCCCCAGCCTGACCGATTCCCGTAACGTGAAACGAACGCGCGTCTCCGCCGACTCGTTCGACTCGTAAGAGACGACACCCTTGAAGGTGGTGGTGAAGCCATCTTCCAGGGTTCCAAAGGCTGCTACCGGAAAGGTGGACAGCATTAAAGAAGCTTCGGCTACTTCACCTACACCCAGTGTCGGGCTGGGTGGCGTGGAGACGGTGGATCCTCCAAAAGAGGGAACTTCGCCTCCGAAGGGCGAGGGCACGGTAGTCTGCATGTCGGGGAAATGACTGATTTCTCTATCTCAGTCGAGGAGTTTAGGTCGGTTGATGAGGCGGTTGAGTTATTCCCCCGAAACCTTCTCGCCGTGGGCGTGACTACTATTCCTAGAACGTCTGGCTGTTTTGTACACCGACCACTCCCGTGGTGGTCGGCCGAGTGTGAGACGGCCCTCAAACAGAAGTGTTATGCCTACCTGCGCTATAAGCACTGCCCAAACTATTTCACTGTCGGTGAATTTTGTCGGGCTATGTTCTGGTATATTTCGAAGCTCGTCCGCCGCTCTTCTTGGCAGGCATAAATGCCTCCACTTAACGGGAAGACACCTCTGACAGAGGTGTGGAAGCGAGTCAAAAGGATTTAGGGCAAGTTCTCGCAGGACCTTCCTCCCGTTCTCCAAGAAAATGGGACCGCAATCTCGGACCCCGCGTTCGGGCGGAATCCTTCGCAACCACTTTCCTCGCATTCTCTAGCCGTGTTGATGCTTCGCCAGCATTCAATGCGAGCTGTGATGTTGCGGAAGGCCGCCGACTGGACTTTACCTCCAGAGGCGGAGAACCCTTCAACGACAGGTATACTCTGAGTTAGATGCATCCGCTCTGGCTTCGTGTGCAGACACCGCCCCTGGTCCGGACGATGTCCCTTACGTCATGCTTCGACACCTGGGTGAGCGAGGCATGGCGTTTTTGTTAGATTTACTCAACAGGATCTTGGTAGCGGATATCCTCCCAGATTCATGGCGAATTGCAACTGCGCTCGCTATTGGCAAACCTGGCAGAGATCACCCTACCCCGAACGGTTTTCTCCCAATCTCTCTAACGTCCTGCGTGTGCAAGTTGATCGAGAAATTGGTAAATGTTAGATTATTTTTTTTTCTGGACAGCGGAGGCTATCTGTCTTTTGCACAGTGCGGCTTCCGCAAGTTCCACTCCACGTCGGATGTTCTGCTCCGACTTGAAAATGCCGTCTGCGAGGCCTTCTTTCGTAGACAGCACTACGCCACGGTGTTTTTCGATCTGGAGAAGGCCTATTATACCACATGGCGGTAGGGTATCATGGAGACTCTCTACACGATTGGGGCGAGTGGACGCCTCTCAATCTTTATATCTGATTTTTTGTGAGATCGTCGATTCTGCGTACGGGTGGGAAGAGCCCTCCCAATAGAGCAGGATGGAGCTGTTCCACAGAGAAGTGTCCTCAGTGTCACACTTGTTGCCCTGAGCATCAACGGCATCACCTCGGTGCCGACGGAAAATGTCCTTGCTACGCTCTACGTGGACGACCTTCCGATCTCTTTTAGCCCCGCCCAGATGCCAACTCAGAAGTGTCGACTCCAACAGGCATTGAACCGCCTCTCTCGTTACGCCGAAGTGCACAGGCTTCGGTTTTCTTTGGCAAAGACTAAGGTGGTGCACTTCTGCCGCCATCCACGGCTCCACCCTAACCCAGACTTGTTTCTAAATGGGGTGCCCCTAAAAGTGGTGGACTCGCACCGTTTCCTTAGTCTTGTATTTGATCGACAGAATGTGGACTCGATCCATCACACCGACCTTCGCCTGGCGACTGGGGCCTTCCCCCCCCCCCCCCCATTGAGAGGCTACTTTTCGATGTTGGAGAGATGCCACTCGCTCTGCGCTGTGCACAGTGCATCTCTCGCCTGTACGCGTGAGCTCGGCGCCTCTCTCCGTCGCCAACAGCTCTCACTGCATTTGCAGCTGATCTCGACGGTGCCTATGCTCTCTCTACGCCCCCCTCCCCATTGTAAAGCCTTCATCATCGGCTTAGTATACGCTCAAGGTCATTCGAGCGTCCCTCGGTCAATTTTGTCCGTTTGTTTGCACGGTGACTGTCCTCACCAAGTCTCCCCCACCCCCTTTATGGCCACTGAGTACCGTGTACATCTAAAGTGTGTATAACTCTGTTTAAACTCCTTTTAATCTTGTAAAATAATATTAATTTGCATATTAGTAAAGTTATTTTTGTACCCGTTTTTCATTATCCCAGAACCTCCAAGATAGTAGACTGTGGCCAACCTACCTTCAGTAATTTTCACTCTGCTTATATTATAAAACTCCCACGCACTCATAAATGCAGAAAGGGTTAACTTTACCCTATTCTACGACATCTATATTTAACTGGTATCAGGTTTAGGGGGTTAATCTTGGTCAATCAATTGATTGAAATTTCATTAATCTATTGGTTAACCTTGGATAAAATTGTTAATTGTTGACTAATCTTGGTTCAGGTTCTAGAGTTTAACCATTGCATACCTATTTGCGAAGTGTATTTGTTTCCGTTCTTATTTATTTTTTTCTGAATTGATTGTTGAGTGACCGTAGTATTATTCTTCGTATTGCTGTGCTTGGACTGCTGTAACTCTTGTCTCAATTACAGTGAAATCTCGACCGCAAAAGCACTCTCGCGAGTGTTTGGCCCCTTCTTTGTTCTTCGTGTTTTCATTGGTTAGCAAAACCATTCGCACTCCCTTTCGGGCGTAAAGGAATCATTATTCCGCCATATTTATTGTAGAACGTTAATTTAATTCTTTTGTTGTGCCCATCGCCTAAACCAGCATCATGTCGCCGTTTGAAATTTTCAAAGCCCAAGGTGAGTCACTCGGACTCAGTGGGAGAGATCTGATGGCCTACATCCAAGAAGAAGAAATAAGATATTGAGCCGAAACAATAGACAGATTAGAGAGAGAGAGAGAATTCGCTCTCACGAATTGGAAATGGGCAGAGGGAGGAACAAGACGCTCTCCATAAACTGCTTGAGTGTTAGACTAAACACACCGCAATCTGTAAACATGAAACTCCCCGTTTTTAAAGAAGGCAAAGTCTTTGGGTCTTATCTCACCCACTTCGAAAAGATCTTCGAGGTGAACCAGTGGGAGATCGAGACGGACAGCGTAGGACAATTATTGCCCCTGTTGAGCTCTCAAATTACGGATTATTTTATCTCGCTTCCACCAGAGGCAACAATTGATTACTCATCGTTAAAAGCCGATTTGCTTGCCGCTTACAACATGACCGCGGATTTCTATCGAGCCAAATTTAGGCACTGTTGCATTCAACCAAACCAGACCTTTCGACAGTTCGGCTACTCTCTACAGCGTCATTTTAATTTTTGTTGGCACGTCCAAGTTGCTTCAGGAATACGACGCCCTAGTCGATTTCATCCTCAAGAACCAATTTCTTGCGTCGCTCCCTTCGGAAATCAGGTCCTTCGTGAAGAACTGGAGGTGCCATACTCTTAAGGAATGCATCGATGAGGCAAACGTCTAGGCGGCTAGCCACAACTGCTATCCGAAGGAAGGGAAGAAATCAGAACCCTCATCTCTTAAATCCAAAACCAGCAAGAACAAATTTGTTCCTAATAATGAGAATAAGTTCGTTAAGGTGACTGAGCACCCTAAACCCAAACCTCTCTTCTCGTTGAACCACCGTGATGTTAAGCCCTTTTCTCTCAATCCCCCTGCTTCGTCGTTATCTAGGAGAACCATCGTGTGCTATTACTGTGGAGTTCCTGGCCACATGAGATCCAACTGCCCTCAAAACTCGCAGTTTAGAAGCACCCTTCCTTCTCACCAGGTACACCAGGTTAGTGCCACTTCTACGCCCCCACCGTCGCAAAATGAAGCCCCCTCTTCTTAGAATCCGCCGAATACGGCTGGCCTCCAGGTAAACCTTTTGTTCAATAAAAGTACCACTGGGGCACTCCAATTTGAAACTGGAGCCGTAAATGGGTGCCGGATCTCCACCCTCGTCCGTGATACAGGGTGTGCGTGCATTGTTATATCCGATGCCGCAGTGTATGATTACTTGGGGCGAGCCAATAAATTTCCCATTGTTCACTGCTACATTGAATCCGCGTATTTTACTGGTTGGGCTGAAGTTGTGGCAGCCTCCATCAAGTTTTGCTCTGTCCTAATTGTTCAGTTGCCCCGGGTTTCTTCCGCCACCGTGGCTCAACACGTTACTACCCGTTCCCACGCGAAGAAGGAACTGAAAGCCCCTACACCTCTGGAACCCCCGTGTGCCCCCGAATTCCAGAGTGGGATAACCCATAATTTTGCCAAAAGCCAGAGGGAATGTGAATCTCTTCGTCCCCTGTGGTTCAAAGCCCAGAATAAGACACGCGAAACCGTCAGAGGAAATAAGGTGATTTCCTTCCTAGTCAAGAAAGACCTCGTCTATCGAGTGTGCACCGAGGACTATGTGTAACCCGCTCATACGTCCCTCCAATCCTGAAAACGGCTCACGATAGTCAATTTGCTGGTCATTTTTAGTCACACGAAGACCGTTCAGAGGATCTTCGAACATTTTTATTGGCCTAGCGCGGCTGACGAAATTCTGCGATATTGTCGTTCGTGCGACATTTGCCAAAATACGGCAATAAAGTGACGAGTCAGACCTGCCCCCTTGCAGAAGGGACCACTATTCTCTGAGCCCTTCTCCCGAGTAGCTATCATCCTAGTCGGACCGATCCACCCACCACCGAGCGAAGGCCATAGTTACGTTTTAACGCTGGTCGACTTTGCCACTCTATTTCCCGAGGCTGTACCACTCAAGAAAATCGTTAGCATCCCCTGCGCTGAAGCCCTTATTTCCATCTTTTCCCGTGTGGGCTTGCCCAAAGAAATCCTTTCGGATCGTGGTCGTCAATTCACCTACAAATTAATGGAGTACGTTGGTAAATTATTAATGATCAAGCCCCTGTTTACCACTCCTTTTCACCTGAGTGGGAATGGAATGGCATCAAGGCCATTCTCAGGAAGTTGTGTGCAGATCAGCCCACTGAATTTCACCTCTTCCTTCTGGTACCCCTCTTTTTTCCTGGATGAAATTCCCCATTATACATGGGGATTCGCCCCCTTTGAACTTGTATATGGTAGAAACGTCAGAGGCCCCGTGAGTATCCTAAAGGAACTTTATTCCAATCAGAAATTGGATCAAAATATCCAGACTTCATACTCATATCTACTGGATTTGAGAAAGAGGCTGAAAAAGTGTGCCTAAATTGCGTCTCAGAACGCCGACGTCAATTTTAACAAGTATAAGACATATGTATTTCGATTGCAAGCCCAAAGAAAGGAAATTTAACCCAGGAGAAGAAGTTTTGCTTCTCCTCCCGACGGACAACAACAAATTGTTGAGCCAGGGGAAGAGCCCCTACCAGGTATTCGAGAAGCGTGGCCCTGTCGATTACCTTATTGAACCCCTCCAAGGGGTACCGCCTTGCCGTAGCGGAGGGGCTTGCGAGCTCTGACCCCAGGAGCCGTACCAGGGTAAGACTAAGTTCTTACAAAGGTCCAACCATACTGGATAGGTCCTGGGTGAAGAGCCAGACCAAGCGTACCCCACACCTTGTGGGGCAATTGTGTTCCTGAACTCCAGTGCACTTTTGGCCCACCTGGTTCCAACTATAGAATGCCTCTGTACGGGTCGACGGATGCGCCCACTGGGGGGCATCGTCTGAAGGACCGTGCCATAGAGGAGGTTTGGTTGCCTGGGTCGCCGTTTTGTTTCCGGGAGGTCTTCGCACCGCAGCCCAGAGAATCTCCGTTATGCGGCTCAGGTGTTTTTAAAACGACAGTGGGAGTCGGGGGGCGGGTTACCCCACCTGGGCTGTAAGGGCGCTCCTTGGACTCACGATGACGATTTGGTGCATTCCCTCGGCTCCAGAGGCAGCCCAAAATAAAAAATAACATATGGGTAAACTTAACAAAAATAACTCCCAGAGACCGCAGGTTTCTGGTCATCGTGCCTTGAACTCTGATATTAGAAGATTTGACCCTTTTGGGTCAGAAGTTGACCTTGAGCTCGATTATGACAGATTTTTAGTTTTAAAAGCAAATGATAGTCTTCTTAGTAAGGCTGATATTTTTTATGTCAATGAGGATTTTATTGAAAAATGTGGCGAACCTGCTCAAATGTGGCCACGTAATGATGGCGCATTGATAGTCGAGGCAAAATCAAGTGAACAGCATCAGCGAATTAAAGAACTACAGTCCTTAGCTTCTGTAGACATGTCCTCTGCTTCGCACTCGACATTTAACACTTTTAAAGGCGTTATCCGATCGGGAGAACTAATAGATTATGACATCGACAGACTGGTGTCAAAACTTACCAGTCAGAAGGTTTTAAGTGCCCACCACATTTCCCGGTTTGTGAATGGCGCTAGATACCTACCGCCACAATAATCATAACCTTTAACAAATTGGAGCCACCCAAGTACATTAAGGCTGGCTACCTTAATATCCCAGTCAAGCCTTACATTGAAAACCCACGGCGGTGCTTCCATTGCCAACGCTTTGGCCATGTAAGCAATTTTTGCAAACAGGCAAGGTTGTGTGTCAATTGTGGAGCAGACTTTCATGGCACACTCTGTTTTAAACAGCCATGCTGCCCTAACTGTGGTGAATAACACCCTGCATCATCACAGTAATGTACTTTCTCTCTCTATGAGAGGGAAGTCATTACCATTAGAAACAAGAACAGGGTCAGTTTTAATGAGGCCAGAAGAAGAGTAAGGGAGACGTACGTCCAACCTGGTGTGAGCTTTTCTGATGCTCTACGTTCTACCAGGCCAAGGAAAGAGAGAAGCCGGAGATATCCTACCGGCTCTCCTCTGCCTGACCAGGTAAAGAGTCCCCCCCGTCCTAAACGTGCATCTTGTGATGAACACTCTTTGTCGGCATCTAACAATGTTTCTGAGGTTGTCAACAAGAAGAGGAACCTTCCTTCCTCTCCTGGTTCCCCAAGGGTGGCTAAACACCTTGCTACCGCCCCAGAGCATGTAGATGTTAATCATGTTGGTCCTCAAGTAGTATCCATCTTACCTCTGGATATCCACCCCCCTCCTAAAGGACCAAGAACTCCTTCAGCTCCAAAGCCAACTATCACTCCAACTCCCCTTGTTGATACTGCTTTGGAACTCCTTCGACCCCAAAAAGAGAAGGAATCAACCCTTGCTCCTTCCCAAGAGCCAGCTGTGGGGGAGGCTCTCCCCTCATCTCAGGAGAAACCCCAAAATCTGAGTCTACATCCTTCTCCGCCAGCATCGGACCCACAACCTTCGCCGATACCCTTGCTACCATCATCTCATCTACCATCCCAACTAATACCACCAACTGCGTCAACGCCATCTGTCCCATCGACACCTGAACTAACTCCTGGAGTTGTTTCTATCTCCCCTTCTCCAGTGAAGACAGTTCTCTCGTACAGCCACATATCAAAATCTGATACACTGCCTCTTACAGAAAAACGAAAACTCAAACTTCCAACGCCTCCTTTGCCATACTCTAAACCTAAGGTTAGTATGACACGAACTACTTCTGTTGGTAGTTCAAACCCAAAATCTCCTACCCCTAACGGTAAGAAGAAATCTAGCATTATACTTAAACGCTAACAATGTCTCCAATTATTCATTGGAACCTCCAAGGTCTCTTCCCCAAATGGGAAGAGCTCAAGCTCCTGCTTAAAGATTACAATCCCAATTGTATTGCTTTACAGGAAACTTGTTTAGGTACTCGTAGAGTACCCAACATTTCTGGTTTTGTGGGATATTATAAGAACTCCGGAGAACCAATTCATGGTTCTGCTGTTTTAGTTAACAACAGGGTTCCCCACAACCAACTATCTCTTAATACAGACCTGCAGGCGATTGCTGTCCGCCTGTTTTCCAGTCGCCATTATTCAGTCTGTTATTTGTATCTTCCTCCTAGCGATGAAAGAGATACAGCTTCTTTAGCTACAAAGTTGGCCAATTTAATTGCCCAACTCCCGCCTCCCTTTTTATTGATCGGTGATTTTAATGCTCGACACCCCCTCTGGGGGAGGACCATGATAACAACCCTAGAGGAAATATGATTGAGGGATTTCTGGGTAGTAATGATGTCTGCTTTCTTAACAATGGCAGCCACACATCATTCCACATCCAGACAAACAGCTTTACCTGTGTGGACTTGTCTCTCTGTTCACCAATCTGTAGAGCTGACTTTGACTGGGCAGTGGATCCTGACTTACGAGGCAGCGATCACTTCCCTATTGTAATGGGGGCGATGGGGAATATCGCGCAACTCATAGCCTATGTTCCCTAAATGTTGGCACACCACCTTCACGTGGTGCCCCTGTTTTTTAACTAAGCGTGTGCCCAACGTCCGAACACCAGGCGGGATATCCTGGTGTGGGTATCTAAGGGTACCCACCAACCTTTTGGGGCAGTTGTGTGTATGGACACCAGCACACTTCTGGCCCATATGGTTGTCTTTGCTGTGGCCCTGCAGTTAGTGAATGGCATCACAAGGCTAGGTGACCTCACACCAACATAAAAGGTGGGTGAGGGGAACCCCATGAGGCGGTTTGATGACCAAACACTGGCATCACTCCGGCATCCCCAAATAACCTTGTGGGGCGACTGTGTGTCTGAACCCCAGCGCACTTTCGGCCCACTTGGTCCTAGTCAGTATGTGTACTCTGTACGAGTCGACGGATGTACCCACTGGGGGGCATCGTCCGTAGGACCGTGCCACGGAGGTAGGTTTGGTTGCCTGGGTCGTTGTTTTGCTTTCGGGAGGTCTTTGCACCGCAGTCCAGTAAAACTCCGTTATGCGGCTCCGCTGTTTTTGAAACAACAGTGGGAGTCGGGGGGCGGGCTACCCTGTCTGGACTGTATGGGCGCTCTCCGGACTCACGATGGCGATTTGGTACATGCCCTCGGCTCCAGAGACACCACTTATAAAAATCAAAATCATATGGGTAAACTTTCCAAAAACTCATCCCAGAGACCGCCGGCCTCTGGTCACCGTGAAAAAAGCAGAGATCTTCGTCGCTTGGATCCTTTTGGATCAGAAGTAGACGAAGAACTGGATTATGACCGCTTTATTGTACTCAAATCCAGCAACGAACGTTGTCCTCTTAGCAAAGCTGACATCTTTCATGTCTTTGACGACTTCGTAAACAAGTGTGGCGAACCTGCTCAAATGTGGCCGCGCAATGATGGCGCATTGATTGTCGAGGCCGAGTCAAATGAGCAGCAAAAGAGAATTCAATCTCTCGAAAAGTTAGCCTCAGTGAATGTATCATCCGCGTCTCACCCGACATTTAATACCTCCAAAGGTGTTATTCGATCGGGTGAACTCATTGAGTATGATATCGACAGGTTGGTGACAAAACTTGCCAATCAGAAAGTAACAAGTGCACATCGCATTTCTAGGTTTGTGAATGGCGCTAGGGTCCCTACCGCCACCATAATCCTAACTTTCAACAGATTGGAACCGCCCAAGTACGTCAAGGCTGGCTACCTTAACATCCCAGTCAAGCCTTACGTCGAAAGCCCCGGCGGTGCTTCCATTGCCAACGCTTTGGCCATGTAAGCAAGTTTTGTAAAAGCGAAAGGATTTGTGTAAACTGCTCAGCAGAATTTCACGGAACACCCTGTTCCAAACAGCCGTGCTGCCCCAATTGTGGCGGAGACCACTCTGCCACATCACAGCAATGCACCTTCTTCCTCTACGAGAGAGAGGTCATTGCTGTTCGAAATAAAAACAGGGTGAGCTATAAAGAGGCTAGACGAAGAGTTAGGGAGACTTACGTTCAGCCTGGCGTGAGCTTCGCGGATGCTCTGCGCACCGCCACGCCAAAGAAGGGGAGAAGCCAGAGACCATCTACAGGCTCTCCTGAACAAACAAGAAGTCCTCCACAACCGAAACCCAGGTCTCCGCGCAGAGATGTGCCTCAACAGGTAAGGGGTTCTCCACACCCTAAACCCGCATCTCCACGCACACCTGAAAAGGTTAAGAGCCCCCCTCGACCGAAACCACGATCAATCGGTAGAGAAAACTCTTCACCAAAATCTAGCCTAGCTTCTGATGGCACAAAGAAGAGGAACCTTCCATCCTCTCCCGATTCACCAAGAGTGGCAAAACACTTTGCCACCGCTCCACAAGACGTAGATGTGAATCGGATTGGGCCGCAGGTGGTGTCTATTCCAGCTCTGGACATCCATCCTGCCCCAAAAGAACAGAGAACTACAGCCCCAAAGCGAGTAGTCAGCAACCCACCCCTTGCTGATACTGCTTTGGAACTCCTTCGAGCCCTAAGTGAGAAGGAATCAACCTGTACCCCATCACAGGAAACAGCTGTAGTAGAGGCTGCCCCCTTATCCAAGGAGGAGCCGAACCAACCATCAGATTCCAAGAATCCTTCGCCAGCCGAACAATCGCTGCCACCATCACCAGCCAAGTCGATGTCATCGGCTCACGAAATGACTGATGGAGATGCTCCCACATCTGCTTCTCCAGTCAAGACAGTCATTTCGTATAGCCAGCTAACAAAATTGCCACGTTTAAAAGAAAAGCCGAGAGCTAAATTAACGCTCCCGATGCCTCCAGAGTCATACCCAAAACCGGTAATTGGTATGACCAAAACTACCCCTGCGGGTAGTATAAAACCAAAACCTCCTACCCCTAAGGGTAGGATGATTGTCTTAAAGAGGTAAGGATGTATCCAATAATTCATTGGAACATCCAAGGTCTCTTCCCCAAGTGGGAAGAACTCAAGCTCCTGTTTAAAGACTACAATCCTGATTGTATAGCTTTACAGGAAACTTGCTTGGGTACTCGTAGTGTACCCAATATTCCTGGTTTTGTGGGATACTATAAGAACCCTATAGAACCAATCCATGGTTCTGCTGTGCTCATCAACAGCAGGGTTCCCCACAACCAGATCGACCTTGCGACAGACCTGCAGGCGGTCGCTGTCCGCCTGTTCTCCCATCGCCACTATACGGTCTGCTCGCTTTACCTCCCTCCAAGTGAGGAAAAAGACACAGCCTCTCTAGCTAGAAAACTAGTAGAGATAATTAAACAGCTCCCCCCCCCTTTCTATTGATTGGGGATTTTAATGCTCGACACCCCCTTTGGGGGGACCATGATAAGAACCCTAGGGGAAACATGATTGAGAAATTTCTGGGCGAAAATGATGTCTGCCTTCTAAACGATGGCAGCCATACATCATTTCACATCCAGACGAGCAGCTCTACATGCGTGGACTTGTCCCTCTGTTCACCAAGCTGTAGAGCTGATTTTGACTGGGCAGTGGATCCTGACTTGCGAGGCAGCGATCACTTCCCCATTATTATAGCGCCATGTACAGGTGGCCCCCCTCCACCACCTAGTAAAAAATGGAATGCAAAAAAAGCAAACTGGCCTAAATTCAGGCACCTCTCGAGCCATGACGGGTCCTTCCCTCATGAAGATATTGACGTGGCTATCGATGACCTCCTAGTCCACGTCAATAAAGCGGCTAACTCCTCCATCCCGCTCTCCGGCTCAACCGCTCGCGGACCACAAGTTCCCTGGTGGTCGGCTGAATGCTCGAGATGTGACTGAATGTAAAATGGCTTGCCGACGTTACCATCGCTCCCCTACGATGGTAAATAAAATTGCTCGTAACAGAGCAAGGGCAGCACGGCGACGCATCCTTCGACAGGCTCGAAAGACCTCTTTGGAAGGTTACATCGCGTCCATAAGTTGGCAAACGCCTATAGACAAAGTGTGGAAAAAGGTCAAAAAGCTATTGGGCAAATCCAATGGCTTTACAGCTCCCAACATTGTCCAAGCTGGAGAATTGTTGGGGGACTTGTCCCATATTTCCAATGTCTTGGCCAGATCATTTGCTAGCATCTCAAGCCCAGATAATTATGAGATGCAATTCCAGTTCTTTAGGCTCCAACAGGAGCAGCAACCGCTCAACTTTATGGAGCCTAACATGGATAACGAGTCTTACAACCGACTCTTCTCTATCCATGAGCTCCATAATGCACTGAAGCACTGTAGATCCACTGCCCCCGGATCGGATGGCATTTCCTATGATATGATTAGGAATATGCATCCATCCCTTCTCTCTCATTTACTGGACATTTACAACTGGATTTGGATCAAGGGCCGCTTCCCTTCCATGTGGAGAGAGGCCGTAGTCCTTCCATTCCGCACACCAGGAAAGGACGGGACGGAGCCCACCCATTACCGCCCCATTGCTCTTACCAGTTGTCCATGTAAAGTGTTTGAGAGAATGGTCAATTTCAGACTCGTCTGGTTTTTAGAGACTCAAAATCTCATATCTCCTTCTCAATCAGGGTTCAGGAAAAAGCAGAGTACGACAGACCTGCTTGTCCGAATGGAGTCACTCGTAAGAGATGCTTTTTCAAAGAAGCAGCACGCCATCGCTGTCTTCTTTGATATTGAGAAAGCATACGATACCACCTGGAGGCGTGGTATCCTTAAACAACTCCATGATTGGGGCCTGCGGGGTTACCTCCCCAGGTTTGTCGAGCAATTTCTGATGCGACGCACACTACGCGTAAGGGTTGGAGGCACCTTATCGGAGCCCGTGGACCAAGTTGAGGGTGTGCCGCAGGGAAGTGTCCTCAGTGTCACCTGCTTCTCTGTGGCCATTAATGGCATTGTTAGAAATCTCCCTCCCGAGATTTCGTCGACGCTATATGTGGATGATCTGGCGCTCATTTGTTCTTCGCCCAGACTCCCATTTATCGTCCGTAAGCTACAGCGAGCTATAAGCACTGTAGCTGAAAATGCTTCCTCCAAGGGTTTCCGCTTTTCCGCAGTAAAGACCAAGGCTGTTCACTTTTATGGGCATAAGTTAGTGACATGGGACCCCCCCCATTTGTCGCTATATGGTGTGCCTATAGATTTTGAGCCCCACTTCAAATATCTGGGGGTCATATTTGATTCAAGGCTTTCTTTCCGGCACCATGTGGACGCCTTGAAAAGGTCTTGTTTAAAGAGAATGGACATAATGAAACTGTTGTCTCACACTTCTTGGGGAAGTGATCGACGTACTCTGTGGCTCCTGTATCTAGCATTGGTCCAATCAAAGCTAGACTATGGATCACAGGTGTACTCCTCTGCCTCGCCATCCATTCTCGAATAACTAAACACTGTGCGTAACCAGGGTGTGCGCCTGGCTTCTGGAGCCTTTAAGTCCTCCCCAGTGTGGAGCCTCTACGCAGAGAACGGGGTTCTCCCCCTTCCCTATCACAGGCTCAAGTCTAATTTAAACTACCTCCTTAGACTTGAGCAACTACCGCAGACGCCAGTGTATGAGTGCATGTTCAATACACGGACAGTGGCCTCATACGATAGATCTCCATCTCTGGCTCGCCCCTTTGCTCTGCGTATGGCCGAGCACACTGGGCAACTAAGGGAGTTCTCAGTGATTCCCTTTACCATGCCAAAGACCCCCCCGTGGCTCATACCACCTGTAATGGTATGTAGGGAACTAGCTGATAGGCCCAAGGATCACCACCTGCCTGTAGTATTGAGAGCCATGTATGGCGACCACTCCTCTCAACATCGACATAGCACTTTTGTGTTCACCGATGGGTCCAAGTCACCGGACAGAGTTGGAGCAGCTGCTGTCTTTCCATCTGAGACAGCATTGGTCCGCCTGCCAAACGCAGCTTCCGCATTCACAGCAGAACTCGTTGCTATGATGGCGGCACTGACTATCATAGCTGGCAGGCCATCTGGTTCTCATACTATTTTTACCGACTCCCTTAGTTCGCTTCAAATGTTGGGTGATGTTGGTTCGAGCCATCCGTTGGTTTCCAAGATCCAGCGGTGGCTCCTACGACTATCGCCCATCCACGAGATATCCTTCTGCTGGGTGCCTAGTCACGTGGGCATCCCAGGCAATGAGAGGGCAGATGCTGCAGCCAAAGAAGCAGCATCACTGGGGACAGCTCCAGTGGCCCCAGTCCCACTCTGCGATGCCTATCCTCTGACCAATGAATACGTGGTCGGCCTATGGCAGAAGAGGTGGAATGAGCTCCCTCCCACCAAGCTCCACTCCATAAAACCCTCCGTTCACCCATGGCCACGTACAACTAGACATCGTAAAATGGAGGTTGCGCTTGTCCGTCTGAGGATAGGCCATTGCCGGCTCACCCATGAGCATTTAATGAGTGGGCTGCCCCCACCCATGTGCATTCTGTGTGGGGTACAAATATCTGTCCTCCATATATTTGTAGAATGCCCATTACTAAGGAATCTCAGAAGGACGACTTTTCCCTTCATTACCAGAGAGATGGCCCCCCCAGCAGGCTCTGCGGGGCATCTTTTCTGAGACCCATTGCTTCTTTAACGTGACTAGGATACTAACCTTCCTAAAAGAAAGCAATCTTTTAAACAAAATTTAAAATAATTTTATATATTGTTGATCTATTCATAGTTTATGTTTTTACATTTTGTTGAGTTTTTAATAGTCTATTTCTTGTTAAAAGATTTTAACCGACTTAATATTGCATAATATGGCAATATTTTAAAAATAATAATTTTAAATTCACTGCCCATAAGTGAATTTGGCTGCGAGATAGCCCATCTGGGCTACGCAGCTTTTAAATTTTTAATGCACTATTCATTCATTCATTCATACGATCGATCTCCATCGCTGGCTCGCCCCTTTGCTCTGCGTATGGCCGAGCACACTGCGCAACTAAGGGAGTTCTCAATGATTCCCTTTACCATGCCAAAGACCCCCCCGTGGCTCATACCACCTGTAATGGTATGTAGGGAACTAGCTGATAGGCCCAAGGATCACCACCTGCCTGTAGTATTGAGAGCCATGTATGGCGACCACTCGGGGGCGATGGGGAATATCGCGCAACTCATAGCCTATGTTCCCTAAATGTTGGCACACCACCTTCACGTGGTGCCCCTGTTTTTTAACTGAGCGTGTGCCCAACGTCCGAACACCAGGCGGGATATCCTGGTTTGGGTATCTAAGGGTACCCACCAACCTTTTGGGGGCAGTTGTGTGTTTGGACACCAGCACACTTCTGGCCCATATGGTTGTCTTTGCTGTGGCCCTGCAGTTAGTGAATGGCATCACAAGGGCTAGGTGACCTCACACCAACATAAAAGGTGGGTGAGGGGAACCCCATTAGGCGGTTTGATGACCAAACACTGGCATCACGCCGGCATCCCCAAATTACCTTGTGGGGCGACTGTGTGTCTGAACCCCAGCGCACTTTCGGCCCACTTGGTCCTAGTCAGTATGTGTACTCTGTACGAGTCGACGGATGTACCCACTGGGGGGCATCGTCCGCAGGACCGTGCCACGGAGGTAGGTTAGGTTGCCTGGGTCGTTGTTTTGCTTTCGGGAGGTCTTTGCACCGCAGTCCAGTAAAACTCCGTTATGCGGCTCCGCTGTTTTTGAAACAACAGTGGGAGTCGGGGGGCGGGCTACCCTGTCTGGACTGTATGGGCGCTCTCCGGACTCACGATGGCGATTTGGTACATGCCCTCGGCTCCAGAGACACCACTTATAAAAATCAAAATCATATGGGTAAACTTTCCAAAAACTCATCCCAGAGACCGCCGGCCTCTGGTCACCGTGAAAAAAGCAGAGATCTTCGTCGCTTGGATCCTTTTGGATCAGAAGTAGACGAAGAACTGGATTATGACCGCTTTATTGTACTCAAATCCAGCAACGAACGTTGTCCTCTTAGCAAAGCTGACATCTTTCATGTCTTTGACGACTTCGTAAACAAGTGTGGCGAACCTGCTCAAATGTGGCCGCGCAATGATGGCGCATTGATTGTCGAGGCCGAGTCAAATGAGCAGCAAAAGAGAATTCAATCTCTCGAAAAGTTAGCCTCAGTGAATGTATCATCCGCGTCTCACCCGACATTTAATACCTCCAAAGGTGTTATTCGATCGGGTGAACTCATTGAGTATGATATCGACAGGTTGGTGACAAAACTTGCCAATCAGAAAGTAACGAGTGCACATCGCATTTCTAGGTTTGTGAATGGCGCTAGGGTCCCTACCGCCACCATAATCCTAACTTTCAACAGATTGGAACCGCCCAAGTACGTCAAGGCTGGCTACCTTAACATCCCAGTCAAGCCTTACGTCGAAAACCCCCGGCGGTGCTTCCATTGCCAACGCTTTGGCCATGTAAGCAAGTTTTGTAAAAGTGAAAGGATTTGTGTAAACTGCTCAGCAGAATTTCACGGAACACCCTGTTCCAAACAGCCGTGCTGCCCCAATTGTGGCGGAGACCACACTGCCACATCACAGCAATGCACCTTCTTCCTCTACGAGAGAGAGGTCATTGCTGTTCGAAATAAAAACAGGGTGAGCTATAAAGAGGCTAGACGAAGAGTTAGAGAGACTTACGTTCAGCCTGGCGTGAGCTTCGCGGATGCTCTGCGCACCGCCACGCCAAAGAAGGGGAGAAGCCAGAGACCATCTACAGGCTCTCCTGAACAAACAAGAAGTCCTCCACAACCGAAACCCAGGTCTCCGCGCAGAGATGTGCCTCAACAGGTAAGGGGTTCTCCACACCCTAAACCCGCATCTCCACGCACACCTGAAAAGGTTAAGAGCCCCCCTCGACCGAAACCACGATCAATCGGTAGAGAAAACTCTTCACCAAAATCTAGCCTAGCTTCTGATGGCACAAAGAAGAGGAACCTTCCATCCTCTCCCGATTCACCAAGAGTGGCAAAACACTTTGCCACCGCTCCACAAGACGTGGATGTGAATCGGATTGGGCCGCAGGTGGTGTCTATTCCAGCTCTGGACATCCATCCTGCCCCAAAAGAACAGAGAACTACAGCCCCAAAGCGAGTAGTCAGCAACCCACCCCTTGCTGATACTGCTTTGGAACTCCTTCGAGCCCTAAGTGAGAAGGAATCAACCTGTACCCCATCACAGGAAACAGCTGTAGTAGAGGCTGCCCCCTTATCCAAGGAGGAGCCGAACCAACCATCAGATTCCAAGAATCCTTCGCCAGCCGAACAATCGCTGCCACCATCACCAGCCAAGTCGATGTCATCGGCTCACGAAATGACTGATGGAGATGCTCCCACATCTGCTTCTCCAGTCAAGACAGTCATTTCGTATAGCCAGCTAACAAAATTGCCACGTCTAAAAGAAAAGCCGAGAGCTAAATTAACGCTCCCGATGCCTCCAGAGTCATACCCAAAACCGGTAATTGGTATGACCAAAACTACCCCTACGGGTAGTATAAAACCAAAACCTCCTACCCCTAAGGGTAGGATGATTGTCTTAAAGAGGTAAGGATGTATCCAATAATTCATTGGAACATCCAAGGTCTCTTCCCCAAGTGGGAAGAACTCAAGCTCCTGTTTAAAGACTACAATCCTGATTGTATAGCTTTACAGGAAACTTGCTTGGGTACTCGTAGTGTACCCAATATTCCTGGTTTTGTGGGATACTATAAGAACCCTATAGAACCAATCCATGGTTCTGCTGTGCTCATCAACAGCAGGGTTCCCCACAACCAGATTGACCTTGCGACAGACCTGCAGGCGGTCGCTGTCCGCCTGTTCTCCCATCGCCACTATACGGTCTGCTCGCTTTACCTCCCTCCAAGTGAGGAAAAAGACACAGCCTCTCTAGCTAGAAAACTAGTAGAGATAATTAAACAGCTCCCCCCCCCTTTCTATTGATTGGGGATTTTAATGCTCGACACCCCCTTTGGGGGGACCATGATAAGAACCCTGGGGGAAACATGATTGAGAAATTTCTGGGCGAAAATGATGTCTGCCTTCTAAACGATGGCAGCCATACATCATTTCACATCCAGACGAGCAGCTCTACATGCGTGGACTTGTCCCACTGTTCACCAAGCTGTAGAGCTGATTTTGACTGGGCAGTGGATCCTGACTTGCGAGGCAGCGATCACTTCCCCATTATTATAGCGCCATGTACAGGTGGCCCCCCTCCACCACCTAGTAAAAAATGGAATGCAAAAAAAGCAAACTGGCCTAAATTCAGGCACCTCTCGAGCCATGACGGGTCCTTCCCTCATGAAGATATTGACGTGGCTATCGATGACCTCCTAGTCCACGTCAATAAAGCGGCTAACTCCTCCATCCCGCTCTCCGGCTCAGCCGCTCGCGGACCACAAGTTCCCTGGTGGTCGGCTGAATGCTCGAGAGCCGTGACTGAATGTAAAATGGCTTGCCGACGTTACCATCGCTCCCCTACGATGGTAAATAAAATTGCTCGTAACAGAGCAAGGGCAGCACGGCGACGCATCCTTCGACAGGCTCGAAAGACCTCGTTGGAAGGTTACATCGCGTCCATAAGTTGGCAAACGCCTATAGACAAAGTGTGGAAAAAGGTCAAAAAGCTATTGGGCAAATCCAATGGCTTTACAGCTCCCAACATTGTCCAAGCTGGAGAATTGTTGGGGGACTTGTCCCATATTTCCAATGTCTTGGCCAGATCATTTGCTAGCATCTCAAGCCCAGATAATTATGAGATGCAATTCCAGTGCTTTAGGCTCCAACAGGAGCAGCAACCGCTCAACTTTATGGAGCCTAACATGGATAACGAGTCTTACAACCGACTCTTCTCTATCCATGAGCTCCATAATGCACTGAAGCACTGTAGATCCACTGCCCCCGGATCGGATGGCATTTCCTATGATATGATTAGGAATATACATCCATCCCTTCTCTCTCATTTACTGGACATTTACAACTGGATTTGGATCAAGGGCCGCTTCCCTTCCATGTGGAGAGAGGCCATAGTCCTTCCATTCCGCAAACCAGGAAAGGACGGGACGGAGCCCACCCATTACCGCCCCATTGCTCTTACCAGTTGTCCATGTAAAGTGTTTGAGAGAATGGTCAATTTCAGACTCGTCTGGTTTTTGGAGACTCAAAATCTCATATTTCCTTCTCAATCAGGGTTCAGGAAAAAGCAGAGTACGACAGACCTGCTTGTCCGAATGGAGTCACTCGTAAGAGATGCTTTTTCAAAGAAGCAGCACGCCATCGCTGTCTTCTTTGATATTGAGAAAGCATACGATACCACCTGGAGGCGTGGTATCCTTAAACAACTCCATGATTGGGGCCTGCGGGGTTACCTCCCCAGGTTTGTCGAGCAATTTCTGATGCAACGCACACTACGCGTAAGGGTTGGAGGCACCTTATCGGAGCCCGTGGACCAAGTTGAGGGTGTGCCACAGGGAAGTGTCCTCAGTGTCACCTGCTTCTCTGTGGCCATTAATAGCATTGTTAGAAATCTCCCTCCCGAGATTTCGTCGACGCTATATGTGGATGATCTGGCGCTCATTTGTTCTTCGCCCAGACTCCCATTTATCGTCCGTAAGCTACAGCGAGCTATAAGCACTGTAGCTGAAAATGCTTCCTCCAAGGGTTTCCGCTTTTCCGCAGTAAAGACCAAGGCTGTTCACTTTTATGGGCATAAGTTAGTGACATGGGACCTCCCCCATTTGTCGCTATATGGTGTGCCTATAGATTTTGAGCCCCACTTCAAATATCTGGGGGTCATATTTGATTCAAGGCTTTCTTTCCGGCACCATGTGGACGCCTTGAAAAGGTCTTGTTTAAAGAGAATGGACATAATGAAACTGTTGTCTCACACTTCTTGGGGAAGTGATCGACGTACTCTGTGGCTCCTGTATCTAGCATTGGTCCAATCAAAGCTAGACTATGGATCACAGGTGTACTCCTCTGCCTCGCCATCCATTCTCGAAAAACTAAACACTGTGCGTAACCAGGGTGTGCGCCTGGCTTCTGGAGCCTTTAAGTCCTCCCCAGTGTGGAGCCTCTACGCAGAGAACGGGGTTCTCCCCCTTTCCTATCACAGGCTCAAGTCTAATTTAAACTACCTCCTTAGACTTGAGCAACTACCGCAGACGCCAGTGTATGAGTGCATGTTCAATACACGGACAGTGGCCTCATACGATAGATCTCCATCTCTGGCTCGCCCCTTTGCTCTGCGTATGGCCGAGCACACTGCGCAACTAAGGGAGTTCTCAGTGATTCCTTTTACCATGCCAAAGACCCCCCCGTGGCTCATACCACCTGTAATGGTATGTAGGGAACTGGCTGATAGGCCCAAGGATCACCACCTGCCTGTAGTATTGAGGGCCATGTATGGCGACCACTCCTCTCAACATCGGCATAGCACTTTTGTGTTCACCGATGGGTCCAAGTCACCGGACAGAGTTGGAGCAGCTGCTGTCTTTCCATCTGAGACAGCATTGGTCCGCCTGCCAAACGCAGCTTCCGCATTCACAGCGGAACTCGTTGCTATGATGGCGGCACTGACCATCATAGCTGGCAGGCCATCTGGTTCTCATACTATCTTTACAGACTCCCTTAGTTCGCTTCAAATGTTGGGTGATGTTGGTTCGAGCCATCCGTTGGTTTCCAAGATCCAGCGGTGGCTCCTACGACTATCGCCCACCCACGAGATATCCTTCTGCTGGGTGCCTAGTCACGTGGGCATCCCAGGCAATGAGAGGGCAGATGCTGCAGCCAAAGAAGCAGCATCACTGGGGACAGCTCCAGTGGCCCCAGTCCCACTCTGCGATGCCTATCCTCTGACCAATGAATACGTGGTCGGCCTATGGCAGAAGAGGTGGAGTGAGCTCCCTCCCACCAAGCTCCACTCCATAAAACCCTCCGTTCACCCATGGCCACGTACAACTAGACATCGTAAAATGGAGGTTGCGCTTGTCCGTCTGAGGATAGGCCATTGCCGGCTCACCCATGAGCATTTAATGAGTGGGCTGCCCCCACCTATGTGCATTCTGTGTGGGGTACAAATATCTGTCCTCCATATATTTGTAGAATGCCCATTGCTAAGGAATCTCAGAAGGACGACCTTTCCCTTCATTACCAGAGAGATGGCCCCCCAGCAGGCTCTGCGGGGCATCTTTTCTGAGACCCATTGCTTCTTTAACGTGACTAGGATACTAACCTTCCTAAAAGAAAGCAATCTTTTAAACAAAATTTAAAATAGTTTTATATATTTATTGTTGATCTATTCATAGTTTATGTTTCTACATTTTGTTGAGTTTTTAATAGTCTATTTTTTGTTAAAAGATTTTAACTGACTTAATATTGCCTATTAAACTAATTTTGGTCCCAAGGACATTTCTGCTTTTTTTTATGTATTTTAATATGGCAATATTTTAAAAATAATAATTTTAAATTCACTGCCCATAAGTGAATTTGGCTGCGAGATAGCCCATCTGGGCTACGCAGCTTTTAAAATCTCAATGCACTATTCATTCATTCATGGCGACCACTCCTCTCAACATCGGCATAGCACTTTTGTGTTCACCGATGGGTCCAAGTCACCGGACAGAGTTGGAGCAGCTGCTGTCTTTCCATCTGAGACAGCATTGGTCCGCCTGCCAAACGCAGCCTCCGCATTCACAGCGGAACTCGTTGCTATGATGGCGGCACTGACCATCATAGCTGGCAGGCCATCTGGTTCTCATACTATCTTTACAGACTCCCTTAGTTCGCTTCAAATGTTGGGTGATGTTGGTTCGAGCCATCCGTTGGTTTCCAAGATCCAGCGGTGGCTCCTACGACTATCGCCCATCCACGAGATATCCTTTTGCTGGGTGCCTAGTCACGTGGGCATCCCAGGCAATGAGAGGGCAGATGCTGCAGCCAAAGAAGCAGCATCACTGGGGACAGCTCCAGTGGCCCCAGTCCCACTCTTCGATGCCTATCCTCTGACCAATGAATACGTGGTCGGCCTATGGCAGAAGAGGTGGAGTGAGCTCCCTCCCACCAAGCTCCACTCCATAAAACCCTCCGTTCACCCATGGCCACGTACAACTAGACATCGTAAAATGGAGGTTGCGCTTGTCCGTCTGAGGATAGGCCATTGCCGGCTCACCCATGAGCATTTAATGAGTGGGCTGCCCCCACCTATGTGAATTCTGTGTGGGGTACAAATATCTGTCCTCCATATATTTGTAGAATGCCCATTGCTAAGGAATCTCAGAAGGACGACTTTTCCCTTCATTACCAGAGAAATGGCCCCCCAGCAGGCTCTGCGGGGCATCTTTTCTGAGACCCATTGCTTCTTTAACGTGACTAGGATACTAACCTTCCTAAAAGAAAGCAATCTTTTAAACAAAATTTAAGATAGTTTTATATATTTATTGTTGATCTATTTATAGTTTATGTTTTTACATTTTGTTGAATTTTTAATAGTCTATTTTTTGTTAAAAGTTTTTAACTCAACTGACTCAATATTGCCTATTAAACTAATTTTGGTCCCAAGGACATTTTTGCGTTTTTATATATTTTAATATGGCAATATTTTAAAAATAATAATTTTAAATTCACCGCCCATAAGTGAATTTGGCTGCGAGATAGTCCATCTGGGCTACGCAGCTTTTAAATCTTTTATGCACTATTCATTCATTCATTCCCTATTGTAATAACACCATGTACCGGTAGTACTCCTCTACCATAAAGCAAAAGATGGAATACGAAAAAAGCAAACTGGCCTAAGTTCAGGTACCTCTCGAGCCATGATGGATCCTTCCCTCATGAAGATGTTGATGTGGCTATTGAAAATTTTCTAACCCACATCAACCATGCAGCTAACTCCTCCATCCCACTCTCCGGCTCGGCTGCTCGTGGACCACAAGTACCCTGGTGGTCTGCTGAATGCTCGAGAGCTGTCACTGAATGTAAACAGACTTGCCGACGTTACCACCGATGCCCCACGATGGTAAATAAAATTGCTCGTAACCGAGCAAGGGCAGCCCGGCGACGCATCCTTCGACAAGCTCGAAAGACCTCGTTGAATGTTTGTTACGCGTCAATAAGCTGGCAAACCCCTGTAGACAAAATCTGGAAGAGGGTCAAAAAGCTATTGGGGAAATCCAATGGCTTTATAGCCCCCAACATTGTACAAGCCGGAGAACTCTTAGGAGACTTGTCCCATATTTCCAATGTCTTAGCCAGGTCGTTTGCTAATATTTCAAACCCAGATAACTATTCCATCCAATTCCAGTGCTTTAGACTACAACAAGAGCAGCATCCTATCAACTTTATGGAGCCTAACATGGATAATGAGCCTTACAATCGGCTCTTTTCTCTCCATGAACTCCATAATGCATTGAAGCACTGTGGATCGACTGCACCAGGATCGGATGGCATTTCCTATGATATGATTAGGAATGTGCATCCATCCCTCCTCTCACATTTGCTGGACATGTATAATTTTATCTGGATTAGGGGCTGCTTCCCTTCTATGTGGAGGGAGGCTGTGGTTTTACCCTTCAGAAAACCAGGAAAGGATGGTACAGAACCAACACATTACCGCCCCATTGCCCTTACTAGTTGTCCATGTAAATTATTTGAGAGGATGATCAATACAAGACTCGTATGGTTTTTAGAGACAAACTACCTCATATCTCCCTCTCAATCAGGGTTCAGAAAAAAGCAGAGTACCATCGACCTGCTTGTTAGAATGGAATCTATATATAAGAGATGCTTTTTCAAAGAGACAGCATTCAGTTGCGGTCTTCTTTGATATTGAGAAAGCATATGATACCACCTGGAGGCGTGGCATCCTTAAGCAATTCCATGATTGGGGCCTGCGGGGTTTTCTCCCCAGGTTTGTCGAGCAATTACTCATGCAGCGCACATTACGTGTAAAAGTTGGAAATGCCCTATCAGAGCCTGTAGAGCAAGTTGAGGGTGTGCCACAGGGAAGTGTCCTCAGTGTCACGTGCTTCCCTGTGGCCATCAACAGCATTATGACAAATGTCCCAGCTGAGATTTCCTCGACTCTATATGTGGATGATTTAGCACTTATTTGTTCATCGCCTAGACTTCCATTTGTCATCAGTAAACTACAACAAGCTATAAATACTGTAGCTGATAATTTTTCTTCTAAGGGCTTCCGCTTTTCCGCACTAAAGACCAAAGCTGTCCATTTTTACAATCATAGATTGGTGACATGGGACTCCCCCCATCTGTCACTCTATGGTACCCATGTCAACTTTGAGCCCCAATTCAGATTTCTAGGGGTGATATTTGATTCAAGGCTTTCTTGGAGGCCTCACTTAGACGCCTTGAAAAGGTCTTGTCTGAAAAGAATGGACATAATGAAATTACTGTCACACACCTCTTGGGGAAGTGATCGACGTACTCTGTGGCTTTTGTATTCAGCATTAGTCCAGTCAAAGCTGGACTATGGGTCACAGGTGTACTCTTCTGCCTCGCTGTCCACTCTTGAAAAATTGAATACTGTGCGTAACCAGGGTGTGCGCCTGGCTTCTGGAGCCTTCAAGTCCTCTCCTGTGTGGAGTCTCTATGCAGAGAACGGGATTCTTCCTCTTCCCCTTCACAGACTCAAGTCTAACCTTAAATATCTTTGTAGACTTGAACAATTGCCATGGTTACCAGTATATGAGTGCACGTTCAATTTGCGAACAGTGGCCTCATATGATAAACTTCCATCCCTGACTCGACCCTTTGCTCTGCGCATGGCCGAGCACACAGAACGTCTAAGTGAGATCTCTATTATTCCATTCTCAATACCAAAGATTCCCCCATGGGTCATACCGCCTGTAGTGGTATGCAAGAGACTTACTGGCAGGCCCAAGAATCAGTCCTTGCCTGTAACCCTGAGAACCATGTTCGATCACCACTCCTCTCACCATCGACCTAGCAACTTTGTATTCACCGATGGGTCCAAGTCATCGGACAAAGTTGGAGCTGCTGCTGTTCTCCCATCTCAGACAGCATTGGTTCGCCTACCAAGTGCATCTTCTGTTTTCACAGCAGAACTTGTTGCCATTCTTGCTGCACTCTTTGTTATTGCTCCAATGCCATCTGGTTGTTTTACAATTTTCTCTGACTCACTCAGTTCTCTGGAGACACTGGGTGATTTTGGTTCTAGCCATCCACTGGTTTCCAAGATCCAGCGGTGGCTTTTTTATCTTTCTTCCTTCCACAAGATTTCCTTTTGCTGGGTGCCTAGCCATGTGGGCATCCCAGGTAATGAAAAGGCGGATGCCGCAGCCAAGGAGGCGGCATCTTTAGGGACATCCCCATCATCCCCAGTCCCACTTCGTGATATCTATCCTCTCATCACCGAATATGTAGTCGGCTTATGGCAGAAGAGGTGGGATGAACTTCTTCCTACCAAGCTCCATTCTATAAAACCTTCAGTGCTACCATGGCTACGTACCATGAGACCACGTAGACTAGAGGTTATTTTGTGCCGACTGAGGATAGGCCATTGCCGCCTCACTCATGAATGCTTGATGAATGGGCAGCCTCCACCTTTATGCATCCTATGTGGAGTACAACTATCCATCCTTCACATTTTTGCTGAGTGCCCCCTTTTGAGAAATCTAAGGAGGAGGGTCTTCCCTTTCATTACTCAGCAGATGACCCCCCACCAGGTCCTGCGGGGCATCTTTTTAATTTTTTAGAAGAATCTAATCTTTTAACCAAAATTTGATATATTAGCTCATGATTCTATATTTGCTGCTGTTGTATCCATTATTGACCTATCTATAGTCTATGTTTTTATATTCTTAACTCTTGCATCTATTATTGAGTCATCTATAGTCATCTATATGTTTTTTATCCTTTGTTGAATTTTAATAGCTTATTTTTCACGTGTCTCTCTTTGTGCGAATAGAACTTTTACATTTTTAGAAGAATCTAATCTTCTAGCCAAAATTTTGATATATAGTGCCATGATTTTATATTCTCTGGCTTATTGTCTATCTCTTAGATGTCTCCCTTTCTATGAATAAAATGTCTAAATTTTCAGAAAAATCTAAATCTTTTAGACAAAACTTAATATATTATTCAATGATTTTATACTTTTTGCCCTTGTATATATCATTGACCCATCTATAATCTGTTTTTTATTCTTTGTTGAATCTTTAATAGTTTATTTTTATATGTTTTCTTTTACATGAATAGATTGTTTACATTTTTAGAAGAATATAAACCTTTTAGACAAAATTTAATATATTCCCCCTTCCCTTTGTTGAATTATTAACAGTTTATTTTCTACATGTCTCTTTCTATGTTAATAGAATGTCGTAAGTTCCAGAAGTACCTAAACAAATTAATATATAGTGCCATGATTTTATATTCTCTGGCTTATAGTCTATCTCTTAGATGTCTTCCTTATGTGAATAAAATCTCTAAATTTTCAGAAGAATCTAAATCTTTTAGACAAAACTTAATATATTATTCAATGATGTTATACTCTTTGATCTTGTATATACCATTGACCAATCTATAATCTATGTTTTTTACTCTTTGTTGAATATTTAATAGTTTATTTTTATGTTTTCTTTTAATTTTTAGAAGAATCTAAACCTTTTAGACAAAATTTAATATATTCTCCCTTCCCTTTGTTGAATTATTAACAGTTTATTTTTTACATGTCTCTTTCTATGTTAATATAATGTCTAAGCTTCAGAAGCATTTAAGCAAATATATAGTGTCATGACTTCATATTTACCATTTTTGTATCTATTAGTGGCCCACCTATAACCTGTTTTTTATCCTTTGTTAAATTTCTATTAATTTACCTTTTAGAATGTTTAAATTTTTTAGTTAAAATTTATATTGTTATGACTTTGTATATATCTTTGAATTTGGCTGCGGGATAGTCCGTTTGGGCTTTGCAGCATCTTTTCTCGGCACTATTCATTCATTCATTACCTTATTGAAACCCGCTCGAGAAGAAAGCTCTTCCATATTAATATGCTCAAGCGGTGCCACCGGTGCGCAATCATCAACCAGATAGTTGCAATCGACGAAGAATCCACCATGGAATCTAACTACCCCCTGGACCCATTTTGCGTAGTCTGTGTCACCTGCGTGGAGCAAGACAAGGAATATCCG
Source organism: Ceratothoa steindachneri (assembly GCA_963969495.1). NCBI lineage: Eukaryota > Metazoa > Arthropoda > Malacostraca > Isopoda > Cymothoidae > Ceratothoa > Ceratothoa steindachneri. The sequence goes on from OZ018323.1 coordinate 1,850,048, forward strand.
TTGCATGTCTTGCCTGACTTTAATAATTCCCCGCCTGCGAAAATTAAGATATGCGACCAGTTATCATCTCGTCCAAAGGATCAACTACAAGCGCTCCTGAGTCGTTTTGGTGACGCCATCACCGAGATCCCCCGTTGTGCTACCAACTTTGAGCAAGATATACAGTTAATCACTCTGGAACCCATCTGTTCCAAAACCCTACCCCCTGCTTATACACCTCAGGGAAGCATTCAATAATAAAGTGGATAAACTTCAAAGGTTGCAGATCATCGAACCTTCGGAGTCGAGCTACTGTTCCCCGGTTGTCATGGTAAAGAAGGCCGATGGTTATTATCGAATGTGCATCGATTTTAGAAAGATAAATTCGGTTACCGTATTCGATGCCGAACCAATCCCCACCATAGATCAGAACCTCCGCTTTTTTTGAGAAGGCCAAGTTTATCCCCGAGTGGGATTTATGCAAGTCCTATTATATCAGATCCCCCTGAGGGTGGAGAGTGAAGAAATTTACTGTTTTCTCCACTGAGAAGGGCCTTATGCAGTTCCGGCGGCTCCCTTTCGGTCGGGTGACGGCTTGCAGCAGTTAAAACCGGATGAGGAGGAGGTTTTAGAAGGCTTACCCAACGTCACCTTCCATTTCGACCCCGGTAAGGGGCACGGCGATTTGCTCTCTTGGCCGCCGTGCTGACGGGACTCAGCGCCCCGTCCGCCCTAGATTGGCCACCTTTTCTCCTTCTGCTCACCCCTACTTCGTCTCTGTACCAATTCTCTTTCCCCCTGCATCGTCCTAACATCTACGTTTGTTTGTTGATCTCGGTGTATCAGAGTTGTCCGTCAAGGGGCGCGACCCTTTAGCTGGTCCTGCCTGCCTGTGTTGGTTGGTGGGTGTCTAAGCCTGTGTGGCGCTCTTGGGGGTCTTTGCTTCACCAATCGGTAAATTTTCAAGGCTGGCCGGCCATTTTTAAAACGAAAGTTGGGTCAGGAGTCGAAGGGCTTAACCTCCTGGTTGAGCCGGCGCTCCGAGTAGTTGTCTCGACAGTAGACAGTGACTGCGCTGGGCGAGTTCGCACCTTCTTTTATACTCTACTTTATATTATATGGGTAATAATAAAAAATTATATCCCAGAAGTCGCAGACTTCTTGCGACTTCTGGTTCTCGTCCTACGCCTGTCAATAAGTACTCTTTTCCGCGCTTGTTTGATCCCTTCGCAGAACAGATAGATTCTGATTTGGATTATCCTCGTTTCCAGGTGCTGAATTCCAGTTCCGGGTCAGCGCTTTCTAAATTGGACGTGTTTGATTCGAATGGGGATTTTTGAGTCCCGCTGTGGTGGGCCTCGCCTTATGTGGGCCCATGGTAGTGGTGAGAGCAGTGTGGCGCAGTGCGGGATTTGTCCTCCCTTTCGCTCCGTCCGGCCCCAGCTTAGCCTCTCTTCCTTCCCCCCGTAAGGGGCGCGGCGATTTGCCATCCTGGTCGCCGTGCTGACGGGATCCAGCGCTCCGTCCGGCCCCAGCTTAGCCTCTCTTCCTTCCTTCAGATAGCCCGATTTCTCCCCTACCTCGTCGCTTTTCATACAACCTCTCCCACAACTTTCTCTGGTCAGCCTCTAATTTCACAGGGTAGAATGCTGACCTTCTTCTCAAGCCAACCACCCCGGATCGGGGCTGAGGGGGGGAGGGGACATTGTTCCCTAACCCCTCAGCTCCGGTTCGGGATGGGTTTTTTTTAACAACCTGCTTCATCCCCACCCACATCTTCCTCACATCCCTTTTCCTCTCCTCTTCACAACCTATATTTTTTACGCCGTGTCCAAGGTGGAGCCGCCATGCCGAAGGACTGCCAGGCCACCAGGCGGGAGGGGTGGTCCCGAATGGCGGCGCCTGGCTCTGCCGGGCTTGTAAGCACCTCTCGCAGTGCGGGCAACTGCGAGAGGTGATGAGCTATTGCGTCCCGTAATCAAAAGAGGGTCACCATGCCCATGTATGAAAAAAAACAAAAACCCCAACCCCCAACTTCCCCAAAAACATCTACGGAGCCGCCCTCGGGCAGCTCCACCGAGAAAATGGAGGTCCCCCCCCTTGTGCTTGCGCAAGGGACCCTCCATAATTCTTTAACCGGAGAGGAGGCTTACTCCTCTCCTACGCCTACGGGTGTAGGGGACTCCCCCTCACCCCCTTCTCTGGAGGTGCTTTCGGGCACCTCCCTATCTCCAGCGGCAGTCCCTCCTTTGCTTTCTAAGGGGACTGCCAAGAAAGCCAGCAGGCAGCCCATTGCCGACCGCCCCTCGTGCAAGCGGCTCGGTAGGGCAAACCCCCTTAGGGGGGAGAGGGAAGCCAGGCCCCTTCGGTCGCTTCCCTCAAAAGACCTGCTGGCAAGAATTTTGAACCTTGCTGGGGTCAAGGCCTGTGCCTCCCCACACCACCTGACTAGTGACAATACTGCCAAGGGGACCTGCGATGTCCTGGGAGGGGATGGCCAACTGGAGGCCCCTCCTGTGATAGACATGGTCCTTGAGGAGACCCAGCCCCAGACGGTAGGGCCTTCCATGGGGGGGAATTCGGGCTCGGCGCCAAGCACCGAACCCGAATCCGCCCCTATGCAAGGTCCTCCTCAAATGGCTGAGGGCTCCGAGGCAGTAGAAGGAGGGGAGGGATCTCCTCCGACAGGTGCCCCTACGACAACCAGGACCTTCTCCATTTCGGAGAGGGACCTGGCTGAGGCTGGTCCATCTGGCCTGGGGACTTCTGCCGGCGGAGGTGAAAAGCGGGTTCATTCCCCGCCCTCCTCTCCTAAAAAGAAAAAGACTAAAAAGACTCAAAAGACGAAGAAGACTCGGGGCTCCTCTCCATCCGCGGGGGCTGCGGGGACGGATGGGTCTGCTGCCACTTTGGTAGGCGACCAAGCCAAGATCGGCACATCCGGCCCCTCTACCCCCTCGTGTGCGGAGCCCATGACTACGACTAAGACCAAGAATGCACAGGGCGGAGCCTCGATGACATCGGGGCCCCTGATTCAGAGGTTACCTGGCGTTTTCGAGCCCGCTGGCTTCAAACGCTTCCTCGTTATTCGCTCCACTGATGGCACCATGTTGTCCAAGGGCAACATGATCCATCAGAGGAGAGGATTAGCTAGTGCAATTGGTAGAGAGCCGAAGGTAACCCGTTTCTCGGACGGGAGCCTTCTGGCGAATGCGGCGAATCCCGCCGAGGCGGCCAAGATAAGTGCTCTTCGGACACTTCATGGCACCCCGGTGAGTGTGACGCCGCACTCTACCATGAACTTTGTGAAAGGAGTAGTTTATGCGAGGGAACTCGTTGACTACTCCATTGAGGACATCACCCTAGAGCTGGCCGACCATGGGGCGGTCAAGGTCGAACGTGTGATGAGAAAACAGGGAGGGGCCTCGAGACCCACCCCTACACTCTTCGTCACGTTCGACTGTGACAAGCTCCCTGAGTCGGTGCGTGCCGGTTGGTACCGCTACCGCGTGAAGGCATTCGTGCCACTGCCGCGGCGGTGCTATTACTGCCACCGCTTCGGCCATACGAATCGATCATGTAGACGTGCAAAATCGGGGTCACCCGAAGTCTGTGTAAATTGCTCCAAGGTCGCACACGATAAGTCCAAATCGTGTGTGGCCAAGTGTGTCAATTGCGGAGAGCCGCACCCTGCTTCTTCGAAGCAATGTGGTGCATATCTCCTTGAGAAAGAAATCCTGGCCGTTCAGGCCCAGGATCGACTCTCATTCCGCGAGGCAAAGGGCTTGGTCCTGGCGCGCACGGCTCTGCCTGGGACGTCATATGCCTCAATAGTTAGAAAGGCACCCTCTGCTCCTGGCCCATCCAGGCCAACGAGCACGGTTGTTTCCGCGCCCATTCGGAGCCCTTTTGTGGGCTCTACCCAACCTGGGCGCTCCCCTGGTAAAGCTGGCGGCAAAAAGGGTTCATACCCTGCCCCGGCTAAAACCAGGGCTCCCCCCTCTTCCCCCAGCGTGACCGTTTCGCGTAAAGCGAAACGGCCACGCGCCTCCACCGAGTCTTTAGACTCACAGGAGGCAACACCCCTGAAGATGGTCGCTAGGCCATCTTCCGGGGTTCCTAAAGCTGTTCCCCGAAAGGAGGACAGCAACAAAGGAGCTTCGGCCCCTTTGCCCACGCCCCGAGGTGGAGCGAGTGGCTCGGAGACGGTGGTTCCTCGAAAAGAGGGCCCCCCGCCTCCGAAGCCGCAACGCCCGCCTAAAGTTTCGAGGCGGAGGGAGGAAAAGACTCGCATGGCGAGCCCAACCTCCCCCAATAAGTCCTCGAAGGCGACAGCGCCTTCAGCGCTTTGTCCGGCCAACAGCGCCCGGGGTTCTGCCCCCGGGAAGCGTACGGCCATTCCCGTGAGGGTCTTCAATTCGAGGAGGGCCCCCGCGTCTCCTCCGAGCTAGGCCTGGAGGGCATATTCCTTCAATGGAATTGCCGTGGACTCCGGGCCAACTGGGAGGAGCTGCGGAGGCTCGCCTCATCCCGTTCCCCGTTAGCTATTTTTTTGCAGGAGACCATGCTAGGCGCGTGCCCCCTGCCTGCCCTCCCGGGGTATAAGGGTCTTGCGACCCAACCACCGCGGGACGGCCGGGCTGGGGGATGCGCGGTTTACACCCGGCATGATGTCTCCGTTCTTCCTTTCTCTTTAGATACCTCCTTTCAGGCAGTGGCTGTGCAGCTGCACCTGGATAGGAGGTATACTATCATTTCTGCGTACATTCCACCGTCAGCTGACTTCGACGCGGGGGACTTTCGCCGCGTCGTGGCACGGTTGCCGAGGCCCTATCTCTTGCTTGGAGATCTGAACGGCAGGCATCCTCTCTGGGGAGATTACACCATAAATCCCAGGGGACAAGTCCTTGCCGATCTGATCGAAGAGCTTGAGATGGGTGTCCTAAACGTGGATGAGTTTACGCATCACTGTCCGAGAACCGCTTCATTTTCTTGCCTTGACCTATCTTTGTGCTCTTCGGATGCACAGCCTGATTTTGATTGGGGGGTGGTCGATGACCTCCATGGTAGTGATCACTTTCCCATTCAAATATCATTTTCAGGGCAACTGCCGCCTGAGAGACCACCTCGGTGGTGCTTGGCGCGGGCGCGGTGGCCTGCATTTCAGGAAATGACTGAATTCTCTATCTCAGTCAAGGAGTTTAGGTCGGTAGATGAGGCCGTCGAGTTCTTCTCCGGCAACCTCATCGCCGTGGGCCTGACTACTATTCCTAGGACGTCTGGCCGTTTTGCACGCCGACCACTCCCATGGTGGTCGGCCGAGTGTGAGACGGCCCTCAAACAGAAGCGTTATGCCTACATGCGCTATAAGCGCCGCCCGAACGATTTCACCGTCGCTGAATTTCGTCGGGCTAGGGCTAGGTTCCGGTATATTTCGAAGCACGCCCGCCGCTCTTCTTGGCGGGCATACGTGTCTTCACTTAACGGGAAGACCCCTTTAGCTGAGGTGTGGAAGCGAGTCAAAAGGATTCGGGGCAAGTTCTCGCAGGACCCCCCTCCCGTTCTCCAGGAGAATGGGACCGCAATCTCGGACCCCGCGTCCGTGGCGGAATCCTTAGCGACCGCTTTTTCCGCATTCTCTAGCCGTGATGCTGCTCCGCCAGCATTCAATGCACGTCGTGATGTCGCGGAAGGCCGCCGGCTGGACTTTACCTCCAGAGGCGGAGAACCCTTCAACGACAAGTTTACTGTGAGTGAGTTGCGTTCCGCTCTCGCTTCGTGCGCGGACACCGCCCATGGTCCGGACGATGTCCCGTACGCCATGCTTCGACACCTGGGTGAGCGAGGCATGGCCTTTCTATTAGATTTGTTCAACAGGATCTGGGTGGAAGGTCTCCTCCCAGACTCCTGGCGAATCGCTACTGTGCTCGCCTTTCGCAAGCCGGGGAGAGATCACTCTACTCCGACCGGTTTCCGCCCAATCTCTCTAACCTCTTGCGTGTGCAAGTTGAGGGAGAAATTGGTAAATGTTAGATTAGCCTATTTCCTGGACAGCGGAGGCCATCTGTCTTCTGCACAGTGCGGCTTCCGTAAGTTCCACTCCACGTCGGATGCTCTGCTCCGACTGGAAAATGCCGTCTGCGAGGCTTTCCTTCGTAGACAGCACTACGCCACGGTGTTTTTTGATCTGGAGAAAGCCTATGATACCGCATGGCGATACGGTATCATGGAGACTCTCCACACGATGGGGGCGAGGGGACGCCTCCCAATGTTTATATCTGAATTTTTGCGAGATCGTCGATTCCGCGTACGGGTGGGGGGAGCCCTCTCCGGCCCAAAGGAGCAGGAAGAGGGTGTCCCGCAGGGAAGTGTCCTCAGTGTCACACTCTTTGCCCTGAGCATCAACGGCATCACCTCGGTGCTGCCGGAAGATGTTCTCGCTACGCTCTACGTGGACGACCTTTCGATCTCTTTTGGCGCGGCCCAGATGCCAGCTCTGGAGCGCCGACTCCAACAGGCATTGAACCGCGTCTCTTGCTATGCCAAAGCGCACAGGTTTCGGTTTTCTTTGGCCAAGACTAAGGTGGTGCACTTCTGCCGCCATCCACGGCTTCACCCCGACCCAGATTTGTTTCTTAATGGGGTGCGCCTGGATGTGGTTGAGTCGCACCGTTTCCTTGGTCTTGTATTCGACCGACGCCTCACCTGGGAGGCTCACATTCGCAGCCTTAGGGTCTCTTGTACCCGCGCCATGGACATTCTCCGTTCCGTGACGTTCAGCGCTTGGGGCGCTGATAGGGCTACCGCCTTACTTTTTTATCGATCCTTTGTTCGCTCGAAGCTCGACTACGGATGCGAGTTTTATGCATCCGCAGCCGAGCGTTTATTGCGGAAGGTGGATTCGATCCACCACACCGGCCTTCGCCTTGCGACCGGTGCCTTCCGCACTTCCCCCATTGAGAGCCTGTTGGTCGATGCTGGGGAGATGCCACTCGCTCTGCGCCGCGTGCAGTGCATCACTCGCCTGTACGCGCGAGCCCGGCGCCTCCCCCAGTCGCCAACAGCTCTCACTGCATCCGCAGCTGATCTCGATGGTGCCTTCCGCCGAGATACGCCAGTCATACCCTAAGCCCTTTGGGTTTAGGGCCAGGAAACTCCTTCGAGAGGTAGATATAGCTCTCGGGCCGGTGGCGCCCCTGGTTCTGCCCAGGACGCCACCCTGGAGGGTACCACATTTGGCTATTTGTCGCCACGCCTCTGCTCCCAAAGCTTGTACTGCGCCGGGAGTATTGCGTTCGATCTTTTTGGAGCGCACATCGTGTCACGCTGGTACCGTGCCAGTGTATACGGATGGCTCCAAGTCCCAAGAGGGGGTCGGCTTCCACGCCGTATCCCCTCTGTTTGAAGTCAGCGGGGCTCTACCAGGCGCTGCGTCTGTCTTCACGGCCGAGCTGGTGGCAATACACCACTCGGTACGGGAGATTACGCGACGTGCCCGGTTCGGAGACCGGATTGTGATTTATAGCGACTCACAAAGCGCCCTGAGTGCTCTCGGGGCATTGGAATCTCCGCATCCCCTGGTTCGCGAAATCCGTGACGCCACGGTTTTGGCGAGCCGGGCAGATGTCGAGATTATCTTCTGCTGGGTTCCTGGACATGTAGGAATTGCGGGGAATGAGCGCGCCGATGAGGGCGCCAAAGAGTCCGCGAGGACTCTGCGACCGGACCAGCGTTTCGCTCTTCCTCACACCGACTACATGGCAGGAATACGGGCAGCTCTTCGGACTGCTTGGCAAAGAAGATGGGAGACGGTCGAGGGGAACTTAAAGTTGCGTGCCATTGCGCCGCGACTGTTCCCATGGACCTATCCCCCAATGCCGCGGCGGCTTCAGGTTGCTTTCTGTCGTCTTCGAATCGGACACACTCGTGTGACGCATCGTTACTTGGTGGAGCGCTCGCATGTGCCCTATTGCAACGACTGCGTCGTCCCCCAGACTGTTCGGCATATTCTTGTCGAATGTCCCAGTCTGGGTGATCTTCGCGCACGATACCTGTCTCGGTACCGGGATGGGCGGGGTCGCTACCGCCTGTCCCTTGTACTCGGGACGAGTGCGTGCACCATGACTGGTGGACTTATTGACTTTTTGGGGGAGGCCGGCCTTCTCCCCTTTATTTAAGGTTCCTTTTTTTGTTATTGTTTTGTTTTAGATTGCACTCTCCTGCACCGGGGTGAGGGGGACCTCCCCCCGCTGCCGGAGATTGCTTCGATTGTTAAGTTTTTCAAATTTATATTCATTGTTAAGTTTTCATATTTTAACTTTAAAGTAGCCTAATTCTAGGCTGTCGTGTTTTTCGGCGACTTATGCCCAAGTGGGTAGTTGCCAGATGGGCTCTATAAAAAAAAAAAAAAAAAAAAAAAAAAACTCTCTTCCTTCCTTCAGATAGCCCGATTTCTCCCCTACCTCGTCGCTTTTCATACAACCTCTCCCACAACTTTCTCTGGTCAGCCTCTAATTTCACAGGGTAGAATGCTGACCTTCTTCTCAAGCCAACCACCCCGGATAGGGGCTGAGGGGGAAGGGGACATTGTTCCCTAACCCCTCAGCTCCAGTTCGGGATGGGTTTTTTTTAACAACCTGCTTCATCCCCACCCATACCTTCCTCACATCCCTTTTCCTCTCCTCTTCACATTCTATCTGTTTTACGCCGTGTCTAAGGTGGAGCCGCCATGCCGAAGGACTGCCAGGCCACCAGGCGGGAGGGGTGGTCCCAAATGGCGGCGCCTGGCTCTGCCGGGCCTGTAAGCACCTCTTGCAGTGCGGGCTACTGCAAGAGGTGGTGAGCGATTGCGTCCCGTAAAACAAAGAGGGTCACCATGCCCAATGATGAAAAAAACAAACATCTCCCCTTAATTCCCCCTAAAACAACGGAGCCGCCCTCGTGCAGCTCCAGAGAAAAGATGGAGGTCCCCCCCCCCTGTGCTTGCGCAGGGGACCCTCCATACCTCTTTAACCGGAGAGGAGGCTTACTCCTCTCCTACGCCTACGGGTGTAGGGGACTCCCCCTCACCCCCTTCTCTGGAGGTGCTTTCGGGCACCTCCCTATCTCCAGCGGCAGTCCCTCCTTTGCTTTCTAAGGGGACTGCCAAGAAAGCCAGCAGGCAGCCCATTGCCGACCGCCCCTCGTTCAAGCAGCTCGGTAGGGCAAACCCCCTTAGGGGGGAGAGGGAAGCCAGGCCCCTTCGGTCGCTTCCCTCAAAAGACCTGCTGGCAAAAATATTAAACCTTGACGAGGTCAAGGCCTGTGCCTCCCCACTAAAGACTTATGACGCTGCCAAGGGGACCTGCGATGTCCTGGGAGGGGATGGCCAACTGGAGGCCCCTCCTGTGATAGACATGTTCCTTGAGGAAAACCAGCCTCAGAAGGTAAAGCCTTCCATGAGGGGGAATCCGGGCTCGGCGCCAAGCACCGAACCCGAATCCGCCCCTATGCAAGGTCCTCATCAAACGGCTGTGGATTCTCAGGCAGTACAAGGAGGGGAGGGATCTCCTCCAGGTGATGCCCCTGCGACCACCAGGACCTTCTCCATTTCGGAGAAGGACCTGGCTGAGGCCGGTCCATCTGGCCTGGGGGCTTCTACCGGCGGGGGTGAGAAGCGGGTTCATTCCCCGCCCTCCTCTCCAAAAAAGAAAAGGACGAAAAAGACGAAGAAGACTCGGGGCTCCTCTCAATCCGCGGGGCCCCGTAAGGGGCACGACGATTTGCCATTCTGGCCGCCGTGCTGACGGGACTCAGCACCCCGTCCGGCCCCAGCCTAGCCTCTCTTCCTTCCTTCAAAACACTTGTTTCCTCTCTTTTCACAGAACCTCTCCCACAACTTTCTCTGGTCAGCCTCTAATTTCACAGGGTAGATGCTGACCTTCCTTTCAGCCAACCGTCCCGCATCGGGGCTGAGGGGGTGGGGGACAATGTTCCCTAACCCCTGAGCTCCGGTCTGGGGTGACTGGTTTTTAACTACCTGCTTCATCCCCACCTATACCTTCCTCACATCCCTTATCCTCTCGTCTTCAAAATCTATCATTTATACGCCGTGTCCAAGGTGGAGCCGCCATGCCGATGGAGTGCCAGGCCACCAGGCGGGAGGGGTGGTCCCAAATGGCGGCGCCTAGCTCTGCTGGGCCTGTAAGCACCTCTCGCAGTGCGGGCTACTACGAGAGGTGTGCGCTATTGCATCCCGTATTAAAAGAAGGGTCACCATGCCCAATGATGAAAATCACACCAAAAAAACCCAACCCCCAACTTCCCCAAGAACAACGGAGCCGCCCTCGGGCAGCTCCAGCAAAAAAATGGAGGTCCCCCCCCCCTGTGTTTGCACAGGGGACCCTCCATATTTCTCTAACCGGAGAGGAGGCTTACTCCTCTCCTTCGCCTACGGGGGGGGCGATGGGGAATATCGCGCAACTCATAGCCTATGTTCCCTAAATGTTGGCACACCACCTTCACGTGGTGCCCCTGTTTTTTAACTGAGCGTGTGCCCAACGTCCGAACACCAGGCGGGATATCCTGGTTTGGGTATCTAAGGGTACCCACCAACCTTTTGGGGCAGTTGTGTGTATGGACACCAGCACACTTCTGGCCCATATGGTTGTCTTTGCTGTGGCCCTGCAGTTAGTGAATGGCATCACAAGGGCTAGGTGACCTCACACCAACATAAAAGGTGGGTGAGGGGAACCCCATGAGGCGGTTTGATGACCAAACACTGGCATCACTCCGGCATCCCCAAATTACCTTGTGGGGCGACTGTGTGTCTGAACCCCAGCGCACTTCTTGGCCCACTTGGTCCTAGTCAGTATGTGTACTCTGTACGAGTCGACGGATGTACCCACTGGGGGGCATCGTCCGCAGGACCGTGCCACGGAGGTAGGTTTGGTTGCCTGGGTCGTTGTTTTGCTTTCGGGAGGTCTTTGCACCGCAGTCCAGTAAAACTCCGTTATGCGGCTCCGCTGTTTTTGAAACAACAGGTGGAGTCGGGGGGCGGGTTACCCTGTCTGGACTGTATGGGCGCTCTCCGGACTCACGATGGCGATTTGGTACATGCCCTCGGCTCCAGAGACACCACTTATAAAAATCAAAATTTTATGGGTAAACTTTCCAAAAACTCATCCCAGAGACCGCCGGCCTCTGGTCACCGTGAAAATAGCAGAGATCTTCGTCGCTTGGATCCTTTTGGATCAGAAGTAGACGAAGAACTGGATTATGACCGCTTTATAGTACTCAAATCCAGCAACGAACGTTGTCCTCTTAACAAAGCTGACATCTTCGATGTCTTTGACGACTTCGTAAACAAGTGTGGCGAACCTGCTCAAATGTGGCCGCGCAATGATGGCGCATTGATTTTCGAGGCCAAGTCTAATGAGCAGCAAAAGAGAATTCAATCTCTTGCAAAGTTAGCCTCAGTGAGTGTATCATCCGCGTCTCACCCGACATTTAATACCTCCAAAGGTGTTATTCGATCGGGTGAACTCATTGAGTATGATATCGACAGGTTGGTGACAAAACTTGCCAATCAGAAAGTAACAAGTGCACATCGCATTTCTAGGTTTGTGAATGGCGCTAGGGTCCCTACCGCCACCATAATCCTAACTTTCAACAGATTGGAACCGCCCAAGTACGTCAAGGCTGGCTACCTTAACATCCCAGTCAAGCCTTACGTCGAAAACCCCCGGCGGTGCTTCCATTGCCAACGCTTTGGCCATGTAAGCAAGTTTTGTAAAAGCGAAAGGATTTGTGTAAACTGCTCAGCAGAATTTCACGGAACACCCTGTTCCAAACAGCCGTGCTGCCCCAATTGTGGCGGAGACCACTCAGCCACATCACAGCAATGCACCTTCTTCCTCTACGAGAGAGAGGTCATTGCTGTTCGAAATAAAAACAGGGTGAGCTATAAAGAGGCTAGACGAAGAGTTAGAGAGACTTACGTTCAGCCTGGCGTGAGCTTCGCGGATGCTCTGCGCACCGCCACGCCAAAGAAGGGGAGAAGCCAGAGACCATCTACAGGCTCTCCTGAACAAACAAGAAGTCCTCCACAACCGAAACCCAGGTCTCCGCGCAGAGATGTGCCTCAACAGGTAAGGGGTTCTCCTAACCCTAAACCCGCATCTCCACGCACACCTGAAAAGGTTAAGAGCCCCCCTCGACCGAAACCACGATCAATCGGTAGAGAAAACTCTACACCCAAATCTAGCCTAGCTTCTGATGGCACAAAGAAGAGGAACCTTCCATCCTCTCCCGATTCACCAAGAGTGGCAAAACACTTTGCCACCGCTCCACAAGACGTGGATGTGAATCGGATTGGGCCGCAGGTGGTGTCTATTCCAGCTCTGGACATCCATCCTGCCCCCAAAGAACAGAGAACTACAGCCCCAAAGCGAGTAGTCAGCAACCCACCCCTTGCTGATACTGCTTTGGAACTCCTTCGAGCCCTAAGTGAGAAGGAATCAACCTGTACCCCATCACAGGAAACAGCTGTAGTAGAGGCTGCCCCTTTATCCAAGGAGGAGCCGAAGCAACCATCAGATTCCAAGAATCCTTCGCCAGCCGAACAATCGCTGCCACCATCACCATCCAAGTCGATGTCATCGGCTCACGAAATGACTGATGGAGATGCTCCCACATCTGCTTCTCCAGTCCAGACAGTCATTTCGTATAGCCAGCTAACAAAATTGCCACGTTTAAAGGAAAAGCCGAGAGCTAAATTAACGCTCCCGATGCCTCCAAAGTCATACCCAAAACCGGTAATTGGTATGACCAAAACTACCCCTACGGGTAGTATAAAACCAAAACCTCCTACCCCTAAGGGTAGGATGATCGTCTTAAAGAGGTAAGGATGTATCCAATAATTCATTGGAACATCCAAGGTCTCTTCCCCAAGTGGGAAGAACTCAAGCTCCTGTTTAAAGACTACAATCCTGATTGTATAGCTTTACAGGAAACTTGCTTGGGTACTCGTAGTGTACCCAATATTCCTGGTTTTGTGGGATACTATAATAACCCTATAGAACCAATCCATGGTTCTGCTGTGCTCATCAACAGCAGGGTTCCCCACAACTAGATCGACCTTGCGACAGACCTGCAGGCGGTCGCTGTCCGCCTGTTCTCCCATCGCCACTATACCGTCTGCTCGCTTTACCTCCCTCCTAGTGAGGAAAAAGACACAGCCTCTCTAGCTAGAAAACTAGTAGAGGTAATCAAACAGCTCCCTCCCCCCTTTCTATTGATTGGGGATTTTAATGCTCGACACCCCCTTTGGGGGGACCATGATAAGAACCCTAGGGGAAACATGATTGAGAAATTTCTGGGCGAAAATGATGTCTGCCTTCTAAACGATGGCAGCCATACATCATTTCACATCCAGACGAGCAGCTCTACATGCGTGGACTTGTCCCTCTGTTCACCAAGCTGTAGAGCTGATTTTGACTGGGCAGTGGATCCTGACTTGCGAGGCAGCGATCACTTCCCCATTATTATAGCGCCATGTACAGGTGGCCCCCCTCCACCACCTAGTAAAAAATGGAATGCAAAAAAAGCAAACTGGCCTAAATTCAGGCACCTCTCGAGCAATGACGGGTCCTTCCCTCATGAAGATATTGACGTGGCTATCGATGACCTCCTAGTCCACGTCAATAAAGCGGCTAACTCCTCCATCCCGCTCTCCGGCTCAACCGCTCGCGGACCACAAGTTCCCTGGTGGTCGGCTGAATGCTCGAGAGCCGTGACTGAATGTAAAATGGCTTGCCGACGTTACCATCGCTCCCCTACGATGGTAAATAAAATTGCTCGTAACAGAGCAAGGGCAGCACGGCGACGCATCCTTCGACAGGCTCGAAAGACCTCGTTGGAAGGTTACATCGCGTCCATAAGTTGGCAAACGCCTATAGACAAAGTGTGGAAAAGGGTCAAAAAGCTATTGGGCAAATCCAATGGCTTTACAGCTCCCAACATTGTCCAAGCTGGAGAATTGTTGGGGGACTTGTCCCATATTTCCAATGTCTTGGCCAGATCATTTGCTAGCATCTCAAGCCCAGATAATTATGAGATGCAATTCCAGTGCTTTAGGCTCCAACAGGAGCAGCAACCGCTCAACTTTATGGAGCCTAACATGGATAACGAGTCTTACAACCGACTCTTCTCTATCCATGAGCTCCATAATGCACTGAAGCACTGTAGATCCACTGCCCCCGGATCGGATGGCATTTCCTATGATATGATTAGGAATATGCATCCATCCCTTCTCTCTCATTTACTGGACATTTACAACTGGATTTGGATCAAGGGCCGCTTCCCTTCCATGTGGAGAGAGGCCATAGTCCTTCCATTCCGCAAACCAGGAAAGGACGGGACGGAGCCCACCCATTACCGCCCCATTGCTCTTACCAGTTGTCCATGTAAAGTGTTTGAGAGAATGGTCAATTTCAGACTCGTCTGGTTTTTGGAGACTCAAAATCTCATATCTCCTTCTCAATCAGGGTTCAGGAAAAAGCAGAGTACGACAGACCTGCTTGTCCGAATGGAGTCACTCGTAAGAGATGCTTTTTCAAAGAAGCAGCACGCCATCGCTGTCTTCTTTGATATTGAGAAAGCATACGATACCACCTGGAGGCGTGGTATCCTTAAACAACTCCATGATTGGGGCCTGCGGGGTTACCTCCCCAGGTTTGTCGAGCAATTTCTGATGCGACGCACACTACGCGTAAGGGTTGGAGGCACCTTATCGGAGCCCGTGGACCAAGTTGAGGGTGTGCCGCAGGGAAGTGTCCTCAGTGTCACCTGCTTCTCTGTGGCCATTAATAGCATTGTTAGAAATCTCCCTCCCGAGATTTCGTCGACGCTATATGTGGATGATCTGGCGCTCATTTGTTCTTCGCCCAGACTCCCATTTATCGTCCGTAAGCTACAGCGAGCTATAAGCACTGTAGCTGAAAATGCTTCCTCCAAGGGTTTCCGCTTTTCCGCAGTAAAGACCAAGGCTGTTCACTTTTATGGGCATAAGTTAGTGACATGGGACCCCCCCCCCATTTGTCGCTATATGGTGTGCCTATAGATTTTGAGCCCCACTTCAAATATCTGGGGGTCATATTTGATTCAAGGCTTTCTTTCCGGCACCATGTGGACGCCTTGAAAAGGTCTTGTTTAAAGAGAATGGACATAATGAAACTGTTGTCTCACACTTCTTGGGGAAGTGATCGACGTACTCTGTGGCTCCTGTATCTAGCATTGGTCCAATCAAAGCTAGACTATGGATCACAGGTGTACTCCTCTGCCTCGCCATCCATTCTCGAAAAACTAAACACTGTGCGTAACCAGGGTGTGCGCCTGGCTTCTGGAGCCTTTAAGTCCTCCCCAGTGTGGAGCCTCTACGCAGAGAACGGGGTTCTCCCCCTTCCCTATCACAGGCTCAAGTCTAATTTTAACTACCTCCTTAGACTTGAGCAACTACCGCAGACGCCAGTGTATGAGTGCATGTTCAATACACGAACAGTGGCCTCATACGATAGATCTCCATCTCTGGCTCGCCCCTTTGCTCTGCGTATGGCCGAGCACACTGCGCAACTAAGGGAGTTCTCAGTGATTCCCTTTACCATGCCAAAGACCCCCCCGTGGCTCATACCACCTGTAATGGTATGTAGGGAACTAGCTGATAGGCCCAAGGATCACCATCTGCCTGTAGTATTGAGAGCCATGTATGGCGACCACTCCTCTCAACATCGGCATAGCACTTTTGTGTTCACCGATGGGTCCAAGTCACCGGACAGAGTTGGAGCAGCTGCTGTCTTTCCATCTGAGACAGCATTGGTCCGCCTGCCAAACGCAGCTTCCGCATTCACAGCGGAACTCGTTCCTATGATGGCGGCACTGACCATCATAGCTGGCAGGCCATCTGGTTCTCATACTATCTTTACAGACTCCCTTAGTTCGCTTCAAATGTTGGGTGATGTTGGTTCGAGCCATCCGTTGGTTTCCAAGATCCAGCGGTGGCTCCTACGACTATCGCCCACCCACGAGATATCCTTCTGCTGGGTGCCTAGTCACGTGGGCATCCCAGGCAATGAGAGGGCAGATGCTGCAGCCAAAGAAGCAGCATCACTGGGGACAGCTCCAGTGGCCCCAGTCCCACTCTGCGATGCCTATCCTCTGACCAATGAATACGTGGTTGGCCTATGGCAGAAGAGGTGGAGTGAGCTCCCTCCCACCAAGCTCCACTCCATAAAACCCTCCGTTCACCCATGGCCACGTACAACTAGACATCGTAAAATGGAGGTTGCGCTTGTCCGTCTGAGGATAGGCCATTGCCGGCTCACCCATGAGCATTTAATGAGTGGGCTGCCCCCACCTATGTGCATTCTGTGTGGGGTACAAATATCTGTCCTCCATATATTTGTAGAATGCCCATTGCTAAGGAATCTCAGAATGACGACCTTTCCCTTCATTACCAGAGAGATGGCCCCCCAGCAGGCTCTGCGGGGCATCTTTTCTGAGACCCATTGCTTCTTTAACGTGACTAGGATACTAACCTTCCTAAAAGAAAGCAATCTTTTAAACAAAATTTAAAATAGTTTTATAAATTTATTGTTGATCTATTCATAGTTTATGTTTTTACATTCTGTTGAGTTTTTAATAGTCTATTTTTTTTTGTTAAAAGATTTTAACTGACTTAATATTGCCTATTAAACTAATTTTGGTCCCAAGGACATTTCTGCTTTTTTTATGTATTTTAATATGGCAATATTTTAAAAATAATAATTTTAAATTCACTGCCCATAAGTGAATTTGGCTGCGAGATAGCCCATCTGGGCTACGCAGCTTTTAAATTTTAAATGCACTATTCATTCATTCATTCCGTTCACCCATGGCCACGTACAACTAGACATCGTAAAATGGAGGTTGCGCTTGTCCGTCTGAGGATAGGCCATTGCCGGCTCACCCATGAGCATTTAATGAGTGGGCTGCCCCCACCTATGTGCATTCTGTGTGGGGTACAAATATCTGTCCTCCATATATTTGTAGAATGCCCATTGCTAAGGAATCTCAGAAGGACGACCTTTCCCTTCATTACCAGAGAGATGGCCCCCCAGCAGGCTCTGCGGGGCATCTTTTCTGAGACCCATTGCTTCTTTGACGTGACTAGGATACTAACCTTCCTAAAAGAAAGCAATCTTTTAAACAAAATTTAAAATAGTTTTATATATTTATTGTTGATCTATTCAGAGTTTATGTTTTTACATTTTGTTGAGTTTTTAATAGTCTATTTTTTGTTAAAAGATTTTAACTGACTTAATATTGCCTATTAAACTAATTTTGGTCCCAAGGACATTTCTGCTTTCTTTATGTATTTTAATATGGCAATATTTCAAAAATAATAATTTTAAATTCACTGCCCATAAGTGAATTTGGCTGCGAGATAGTCCATCTGGGCTACGCAGCTTTTAAATTTTCAATGCACTATTCATTCATTCGCCTACGGGTGCAGGGGACTCCCCCTCACCCCCTTCTCTGGAGGTGCTTTCGGGCACCTCCCTTTTCCCAGCGGCAGTCCCCTCTTTTCTTTCCAAGGGGACTGCCAAGAAAGCCAGCCGCTCCCCATCAAAGCGGCTCGGTAGGGCAAACCCCCTTAGGGGGGAGAGGCAAGCAAGGCCCCTTCGGTCGCTTCCCTCAAAAGACCTGCTGGCAAAAATATTAAACCTTGCCGGGGTCAAGGCCTGTGCCTCCCCAAACAAGACTGGCGACACTGCCAAGGGGACCTGCAATGTCCTGGGAGGGGATGGCCAACTGGAGGCCCCTCCCGTGATAGACATGGTCCTTGAGGAGACCCAGCCTCAGACGGTAGGGCCTTCCATGGGGGGGAATTCGGGCTCGGCGCCAAGCACCGAACCCGAGTCCGCCCCTATGCAAGGTCCTCCTCAAATGGCTGAGGGCTCCGAGGCAGTAGAAGGAGGGGAGGGATCTCCTCCGACAGGTGCCCCTACGACAACCAGGACCTTCTCCATTTCGGAGAGGGACCTGGCTGAGGCCGGTCCATCTGGCCTAGGGGCTTCTGCCAGCGGAGGTGAAAAGCGGATTCATTCCCCGCCCTCCTCTCCAAAAAAGAAGAAGACTAAAAGGACGAAAAAGACTCGGGGCTCCTCTCCATCCGCGGGGGCTGCGGGGACGGATGGGTCTGCTGCCACTTTGGTAGGCGACCAAGCCAAGATCGGCACATCCGGCCCCTCTATCCCCTCGTGTGCGGAGCCCCTGACTAAGACCAAGAGTGCACAGGGCGGAGCCTCGATGACATCGGGGCCCCTCATTCAGAGGTTACCTGGCGTTTTCGAGCCCGCTGGCTTCAAACGCTTCCTCGTTATTTGCTCCACTGATGGCACCATGTTGTCCAAGGGCAACATGATCCATCAGAGGAGAGGAGCATCAACGGCATCACCTCGGTGCTGCCGGAAGATGTTCTCGCTACGCTCTACGTGGACGACCTTTCGATCTCTTTTGGCGCGGCCCAGATGCCAACTCTGGAGCGTCGACTCCAACAGGCATTGAACCGCGTCTTTCGCTATGCCGAAGCGCACAGGTTTCGGTTTTCTTTGGCCAAGACTAAGGTGGTGCACTTCTGCCGCCATCCACGGCTTCACCCCGACCCAGATTTGTTTCTTAATGGGGTGCGCCTGGATGTGGTTGAGTCGCACCGTTTCCTTGGTCTTGTATTCGACCGACGCCTCACCTGGGAGGCTCATATTCGCAGCCTTAGGGTCTCTTGTACCCGCGCCATGGACATTCTCCGTTCCGTGACGTTCAGCGCTTGGGGCGCTGATAGGGCTACCTCCTTACTTTTTTATCGATCCTTTGTTCGCTCGAAGCTCGACTACGGATGCGAGTTTTATGCATCCGCAGCCGAGCGTTTATTGCGGAAGGTGGATTCGATCCACCACACCGGCCTTCGCCTTGCGACCGGTGCCTTCCGCACTTCCATCATTGAGAGCCTGTTGGTCGATGCTGGGGAGATGCCACTCGCTCTGCGCCGCGTGCAGTGCATCACTCGCCTGTACGCGCGAGCCGGCGCCTCCCTCAGTCGCCAACAGCTCTCACTGCATCCGCAGCTGATCTCGATGGTGCCTATGCCGCCGAGAGACGCCAGTCATACCCTAAGCCCTTTGGGTTTAGGGCCAGGAAACTCCTTCGAGAGGTAGATATAGCTCTCGGGCCGGTGGCGCCCCTGGTTCTGCCCAGGACGCCACCCTGGAGGGTACCACATTTGGCTATTTGTCGCCACGCCTCTGCTCCCAAAGCTTGTACTGCGCCGGGAGTATTGCGTTCGACCTTTTTGGAGCACACATCGTGTCACGCTGGTACCGTGCCAGTGTATACGGATGGCTCCAAGTCCCAAGGGGGGGTCGGCTTTCACGCCGTATCCCCTCTGTTTGAAGTCAGCGGGGCTCTACCAGGCGCTGCGTCTGTCTTCACGGCCGAGCTGGTGGCAATACACCACTCGGTACGGGAGATTACGCGACGTGCCCGGTTCGGAGACCGGATTGTGATCTATAGCGACTCACAAAGCGCCCTGAGTGCTCTCGGGGCATTGGAATCTCCGCATCCCCTGGTTCGCGATATCCGTGACGCCACGGTTTTGGCGAGCCGGGCAGATGTCGAGATTATCTTCTGCTGGGTTCCTGGACATGTAGGAATTGCGGGGAATGAGCGCGCCGATGAGGGCGCCAAAGAGTCCGCGAGGACTCTGCGACCGGACCAGCGTTTCGCTCTTCCTCACACCGACTACATGGCAGGAATACGGGCAGCTCTTCGGACTGCTTGGCAAAGAAGATGGGAGACGGTCGAGGGGAACTTAAAGTTGCGTGCCATTGCGCCGCGACTGTTCCCATGGACCTATCCCCCAATGCTGCGGCGGCTTCAGGTTGCTTTCTGTCGTCTTCGAATCGAACACACTCGTGTGACGCATCGCTACTTGATGGAGCGCTCGCCTGCGCCCTATTGCAACGACTGCGTCGTCCCCCAGACTGTTCGGCACATTCTTGTCGAATGTCCCAGTCTGGGTGATCTTCGCGCACGATACCTGTCCCGGTACCGGGATGGGCGGGGTCGCTACCGCCTCTCCCTTGTACTCGGGACGAGTGCGTGCACCATGACTAGTGGACTTATTGACTTTTTGGGGCAGGCTGGCCTTCTCCCTTTCATTTAACCCGGTTTGTTGTTGTTGTTGTTATTGTTTTTGTTATTGCTTCTTTATTGTTATTGTTATTTCTTTTTATTGTTTCCTGTTTAATTTTTAAAGTAGCCTAGAACTAGGCTGTTTGTTTACGGCGACTAATGCCTAAGTCGGCAGTCGCCAGATAGCTCCTTAAAAAAAAAAAAAAAAAAAAAAAAAGTCCTTCCTTTCGGAGGTCTCGGTTTCGGTTGTGCCCCCCTTAGCTCCAACGAATTGTGGCAATATGAAGTTTCGAGAATAAAAGCTAAACTTTCGTCCCAGAGGGTTACGGACGTTTATAGGGTTTCTAATTCTGTTGGTCCCGCTAAGGTTCCTACGAGTACGATCATCGTTACTTTTAAACGTCAGGATGTGCCCCAGTTTGTTCGTGCTGGTTATCTTCGTGTCTCTGTGTCTTATTATGTCAAGCTCCCCAGACGTTGTTTTAATTGCCACCCCCGTAAGGGGCACAGCGATTTGCCATCCTGGCCGCCGTGCTGACGGGATCCAGCGCTCCGTCCGGCCCCAGCTTAGCCTCTCTTCCTTCCTTCAGATAGCCCGATTTCTCCCCTACCTCGTCGCTTTTCATACAACCTCTCCCACAACTTTCTCTGGTCAGCCTCTAATTTCACAGGGTAGAATGCTGACCTTCTCCTCAAGCCAACCACCCCGGATGGGGGCTGAGGGGGAAGGGGACATTGTTCCCTAACCCCTCGGCTCCGGTTCGGGATGGGTTTTTTTTAACAACCTGCTTCATCCCCACCCATACCTTCCTCACATCCCTTTTCCTCTCCTCTTCACATTCTATCTGTTTTACGCCGTGTCTAAGGTGGAGCCGCCATGCCGAAGGACTGCCAGGCCACCAGGCGGGAGGGGTGGTCTCAAATGGCGGCGCCTGGCTCTGCCGGACCTGTAAGCACCTCTTGCAGTGCGGGCTACTGCAAGAGGTGGTGAGCGATTGCGTCCCTTAAAACAAAGAGGGTCACCATGCCCAATGATGAAAAAAAAAACCATCTCCCCTTAATTCCCCCTAAAACAACGGAGCCGCCCTCGTGCAGCTCCACAGAAAAGATGGAGGTCCCCCCCCCCTGTGCTTGCTTGCGGGGGTTTCGGGGCTGCATGCGCAATATATAGCCTTTAAGGCTACTTAGCCTCTGCACCCTAATTGTTGGCGCATTACCTGCTCGTGGTGCCCCTGCTTATACAGAAATTGTGTCCAACGACCGAGTGCCTGGCGGTATAACCTGGCTGGGCAGGTGGAGCTCATAGTCTTGGTTGACATTCCACCTAGGAGAGGGACAACTCTGACTTCAAACCCGGGCAGATGTCGCTCGTTAGCCATGGTAGGCACCCCGTAGAGAGCGCGGCGATTTGCCTTCTTGGCCGCCGTGCTGACGGGCATCAGCGCCCCGTCCGGCCCCAGCCTAGCCACTTCTCCCCTTTCTGCTAACAACCCTTTAGCCTTATCTGGCAATTTCTTTCCCAACTCTACTACTCCCTCTCTTCAAAGTCTTTGTTCCGATGGGATTGGACTTCTCTAACTCGCGTTCGAGCCTGTGCTAGTTCCAGGCGGCGAGAGGTCTGATTCTCGGGAGTCTGTCCTGGCTTGATCCCCCCCAGCAATACCTGCGGAATATTGGCGGCTACCAAACCATCCCCTCCCCCCCCCCATTTTTTTTGGCCACCAAGAAGGGGTAAAACTTCACAGTTGGCGTTCGGTTCGCGGGACCGGGCCGTGGCCAGGGTGGACTAGGAAAGGGTTAAGACCCACCAGGTATATCCTGCATGGTCCGCCAGGCTTACCCTGAGGTCACCTGGCGGTGAAGTCCATGGCCACCTCTGTAATTGGCCCCGCGCCCGCGCCTACACGCCGACTGCGTCGTTTAGATCCGGCCCGTTGTCTGCGCCAATGGGCATTCGCGGGGTTAATGGAAACCAAGCAATAGGCCTTTCTCTAGAGTCTCCTATCAACTCGTTTAGTGGATCTGGCAAGACGGTACTTTCGCGGGCGGTAGATTCCTGTTCATGTTCCAACAAATTCTTTAACAAACCCCTCTTAAAAAAACCCAATGAAACCAGCAAAGAATGTCTTAAGCTGCGCATCCCCTCCTCTTTCCCCACCCCCTTTACTTCCCAATCTATCGAAGCAAATGGATACAAACCTACTAACTCGAGGAAAGAAAAGAACACAAGACGTGGATAAAACTGGTGGGAGAACTTTAACAACAAGATCGCCCCCCAAAACAACTGCACAGATAGAAGAAAATTGCATAGAAACGAGCAAAGTCTCAGGAAATCAAAATTCACCACCGCAAAAACGAACAAAGTCGGTAAGAAATCCGCCGGAAGTTTCAAACTCCCAGCAAGCAGCAGGTCCAGGACGATCCACCAAAACGCTACCTGAACTGCTCTCACTGCAGGTACTCCCAGGACAATTTGTTGATCGATCTTTCAGAAGATTTTACCTAATAAAACCAGAAAGCCAACAAACAAACCTAATGAAGACATGCATGGTGAAACAGAGTAAAGATTTCCAAAAACTATTTCAACTTCCCAGATCACAATTTCCACCTCTCTCGCCTCAATCAGATGGTAGTATACTAGTCGAAGTTAAAACAAAAGAGCAAGCGGAAAAAACCTTATTATTAAAAGAACTGGCAGGAGATAAGGTAATAGTAACACCACATCCCTCCTTTAACATGCGTAAAGGCGTAATAATAGAACCAGACTTCGCCCAATACTCAGAAGCGGAATTAATTGAAGAATTAAGCGAGTACTCTGTCACTCAAGTACACAGAGTACATAAAACTATCAACAACAGCAAGATACCAACGAACACTTACTTCGTCTCATTTGACCTAGATATCCAACCAAAATATATATATTTAGGATGGCGCCGCTTCACGGTTAAAGAATTTAAACCTAGCCCCAGAAGATGCTACTACTGCCAAACTTTTGGGCACTCTACAAACACATGTCGTCGCAAGAATCAGGGCTTTGCGCCCACCTGCGTCAACTGCGCAAATGCACTACACCCTGAACAAATCGAAAATTGCCCAACGAAATGTGTAAACTGTGGAGAGCCCCACCCAGCATCAAGCAAAAAATGTAATGTCTACAAATTCGAAGAAGAAGTAGCATCCATACGTGAAAAAGAAAGACTAAACTTTAGAGACGCCAGAGAAAAGGCACAAACCTCTATAGGAACCAGAGGAAACTCTTATGCCTCTGTAGTTGAAATGAGCAGAGTGACCAGACCCCCATACCACGGGGTTAAAGCAAGAACTCAACCGCCCCTTCCCGAGGAGCCTGCACCACAGGCCCCGAATATTAAACTCCCCAACTCCACGCATATGGTCGACAATCGACCATCTCCCCCGCCCCCCAAAAGCAGTTGCCGCATCGCGAGGCACCTGCACCCGATACCTCGATGCTAAACCCCATCCCTAGCAGAGAGGTAAACCTAAAATCGCAACCACAGCAAATCCCGAAGCACATCGACCCCCACCCCGAACAAATGGACACTCAGGTTATACCAGAGATCGTCTGCCCACAACCTCGGTCACCCCGTGACAGCGTTTTGCCACCACCAATAAAAATGCCTACCACTGACATCATCTACGAAGAGAAGGTAGAAGAGGAAAAAGAGACCCAAGACCCACGTGGAACAGACTTCGTCCCCACCAAACAAATTGAAGCTCGAACCATACCTCCAACGAGCCACCTCCCTCACCCACCAACAGAAGCCAAAAAAAAGATAATCCGTCCTCCTATTATTGACGGAACACCAACACCGCCTCTAACAGTAGATACCCAAGACACAAAGAAGAAAAACGGTGACAAAGAAGAACCAAAACCTCAAAGACCAGTCCTCACCAGACTCCAGTGGCCACAGGGCCCTAATAAACCAATGGGCACCACGACCTCCGCAAAAACCAAATTGCTCACTTCTCGAACCAAACCAAAAGAATAATGAAAATAATCCAGTGGAATATCCGCGGAATCAGAGCCAACTGGGAAGAATTAAGGCTTCTTGTAGCGGACGAGACCCCCGCCTGCGTCTGTCTCCAGGAAACCATGTTGGGAATACATCCACCACGAAAGCTACCGAATTACAGTTGCGTAACCACCTCAATACCAAATGATGGCAGCACATCCGGCGGCTGTGCCATATACATCCATCAAAATGTCCCCACATTACCCATCAGATTAAATTCACCTTTGGAAACAATCGCCGTGACCATGTACATCAAGAAACGATACACGATCGCAAATGTCTACCTCCCACCCACAGGACCCCTTCCAGTCACCGCCTTACGAGACTTGATCTCGCAACTATCAACTCCATTCATTATAATGGGGGACTTTAACAGTCGTCATATTGAGTGGGGCGACAGAATATGCAACGCCAGAGGAAATGAGCTATCAAAGCTAATTGAAAACCAGCAACTTGGAATCATGAACCAGGGCGAAGGTACTAGATTTAACATACAAACAGGTACCCTATCAGCATTAGATCTGGCCCTCTGCTCACCCGACATCACAGCGGACTTTGAATGGAGAATCTTGGATGACCTAAAAGGAAGCGACCATTACCCGATCATCCTTTCCTCAGACGAGGGTTTACCCACCTCGGGTATACCACGATGGAGACTGGACCAAGCAAACTGGATAAAATTCAACAAAATCACTGATATCCAAGTTGATGACATCCCGGAGACGGAGGAAGCGCTGGAAATCTTTACATCCATTATATATCAAGCAGGTAAAACATCCATTGCAACCAGCTCAGGACAACCCAGTCAGAGATCTACTCCATGGTGGAGCCCAGAATGTTCTGCCGCACTGAAAGAACAAAGGAAAGCCTACCGAACATACAAACGATGGCCAAATCCGACGACTAAAATGGAATTTAATAAAAAGAGAGCTAAATATAGATACATACTTAAGCAAAGCCGCCGGAAATCATGGAGAGCTTATGTCTCGACGATAAACTCTAAAACCCCCATACACCGCACATGGAGCAAAATCCGAGGGATGCTAGGTAAACCCAGCCGAGACCCTACCCCCGTACTTCGGATAAATGGAAACACTATCTTAAACCCAATCGATGTAGCAGACACGCTAGCGACTCACTTCGCCAAAATATCAAGTAGAGCGAACACAACCCCCGAGTTCGCCCAATACCGGTTGGAGAAGGAGTGCTCACCTCTAAACTTCGCATCAAAAGAGTACAAATTTTACAACGAAGAATTCAGCAAAAAAGAGTTCGATACAGCTCTTGCATCATGTAGAGACACTGCTCCAGGCCCAGACAATATACCTTATGCAATGCTACGCCACCTAGGGGAAGGGGGTAAACGCTTCCTCTTAGATATATTCAATAAAATATGGATGGAAAATGCCTTCCCAGACACCTGGAGAAGGGCTACAGTTCTAGCTTTCCGGAAACCAGGAAAAGACCCAACCAGTCCCCAAAACTACCGCCCAATCGCTCTAACTTCCTGCATATGTAAGCTCATGGAAAAAATGGTGAACGTACGCTTAACATGGTTCCTTGAAACGAAATCCAGCATATCCCCATCGCAGTGCGGATTCCGAAAATTTCACTCGACCACGGATGCCCTTATCCGTCTGGAATCGGCGATATGTAACGCATTCGCCAGGAAACAGCACGTAGTGGCTGTTTTCTTCGACCTCAACAAGGCATATGATACATCATGGCGTTATGCCATCTTAAAAGCCCTCCATAACCTCGGATTACGCGGACAACTACCAATTTTCATCCAAAATTTCCTAACCAACCGCACCTTCTCTGTAAGATTAGGTAGAGCGAAATCCAAATCATTTATACAAGAAGAAGGCGTTCCACAAGGCAGCGTCTTAAGCGTACCCCTGTTTGCTATAGGAATTAATGATATCTCACAAAACCTCCATCAAGACATTAAAGCCAACCTTTATGTAGATGACTTCTCTATCTCCCTAGCAGGTTCCGAAATGGCAACAATAGAACGTCGCCTCCAGATCGCCATCAACAACATCACGAGATGGTCTACTACCCATGGCTACCAATTCTCAGCTGAAAAGACCAAAGTGGTCCACTTCTGCCGTCGTAGAAGATGTATTAGGGAACCTGACCTATACCTATACCAAAAGAGGATTGCAGTCGTTGAGAGCTATAAATTCCTAGGGCTAACATTTGACAGAAGGTTGACATGGGAACCACATATAAGAAGCATTAAAAACTCTTGTAAGAAAGAAATGAACGTCCTACGTACAGTATCACGCCACGACTGGGGAGCTGATCGCGAAACACTTCTGACTCTCTACCGCTCTTTAGTGCGACCCAAACTGGACTACGGATGCGAGATCTACTCCTCTACTTCCAAGAGGCGCCTTGCACTCATCAACACTGTGGCGAATGAATGTCTCCGCATGGCTACCGGAGCCTTCCGATCATCACCCATACCGAGCCTACAATGCGATACCGGGGAGACACCACTAGACCTCCGTAGGATGGAACTCTCTCTACGCCTCTTTAGCCGCATTCAGCGACTCCCAACATCGCCGACTTCGACCGCCATCATGAATGACCAAATGGATAATATTTTTACAATACGCCTAACTCTCCCACGACCATTTGGAAGTAGAGTGCGACTATGGATGGAGGAAATCGGAGTAACGATGAACCCCATCCATCCACTTGCTTTCCCAGATATTCCATTTTGGAAATCAACTTTAAAGATATGCCATGGTAACATAATAAAACAATCAACAACTACTCCCCTGGGAGAGAAAATTCAATTCCTTACTCACGCAGCAACACATATGGGTATACATATATACACCGACGGATCAAAATTCATAGACGGAACAGGATTTTCGGTGATATCAAATAACTACACGTTCTCTGAAAAACTACCCCAAACATTATCAATCTTCAGTGCCGAGTGCTATGCCTTAAAACATGCAGTACATTGGGCATACAATAACCCAACATCAGATGAATTCACAATCTTCACCGACTCCTTCAGCAGCCTACAAACATTAGAACGAATGACAGACATCCATCCAATTCTGTTAGAAATAAGAAACTACGTATATAGAGCAGCATGCGAAAGAAAGAAAATTTCCTTTTGCTGGGTCCCAGCACACGTAGGGGTAGCTGGAAATGAGCAAGCTGATAGAGCGGCAAAAAATGCCGCCCTTCGTCCAATCAGGCCCAATGACATCCCAATACCATATGAGGACTACATCATTTCAATAAAGGCCGCCATTCGGGAAAACTGGATGGCCAGATGGGCAGATTTATACGGACAAAATAAGATGCGACACATTTTCCAAAAGTTATCGCCATGGAAGCCTCGAGAACTTACCCGCCGGCAAGAGGTATCCGTATGCAGATTACGCATCGGACATTCACTACTCACACATGGATACCTAATGGAGAAAGGCTATCCCCCCTACTGTGAAGATTGCATTCTACCCCTCACAATTGCACATCTCATCGCGGAATGCCCAACCTATGGAGAACTCCGACGAAGATACATACCCATTGATGGTGGGGGTACCCTCGATATCCTAAGATTTGCACTAATGGCTGAAAATATCCGCCCTGGCAGCGGAATCATCCGCTACCTCGAGGAGACGGGACTATTGAAGAAGCTATAGATTCGTCTCCAGTACACGATATAAATTTTAATGAATTTTAATTATTTTAACACATTACCATACCATTTATTCATTTAGTACTTCAATCATCACTGCATAATCACAACCTCATGATATCAGACACAACTTTTATAACTGGTGTTTAAAACTTCTACTACAAAACAAATTACGGTGCAATCACCTCGCAGTGAGCACCAAGGGACTTGTAAATAATCCATCCATCCATCCCCCTGTGCTTGCGCAGGGGACCCTCCATACCTCTTTAACCGGAGAGGAGGCTTACTCCTCTCCTACGCCTACGGGTGTAGGGGACTCCCCCTCACCCCCTTCTCTGGAGGTGCTTTCGGGCACCTCCCTATCTCCAGCGGAAGTCCCTCCTTTGCTTTCTAAGGGGACTGCCAAAAAAGCCAGCAGGCAGCCCATTGCCGACCGCCCCTCGTACAAGCGGCTCGGTAGGGCAAACCCCCTTAGGGGGGAGAGGGAAGCCAGAAGCCAGGCCCCTTCGGTCGCTTCCCTCAAAAGACCTGCTGGCAAAAATATTAAACCTTGCCGGGGTCAAGGCCTGTGCCTCCCCACTAAAGACTTATGACGCTGCCAAGGGGACCTGCGATGTCCTGGGAGGGGATGGCCAACTGGAGGCCCCTCCTGTGATAGACATGGTCCTTGAGGAAAACCAGCCTCAGAAGGTAGGGCCTTCCATGGGGGGGAATCCGGGCTCGGCGCCAAGCACCGAACCCGAATCCGCCCCTATGCAAGGTCCTCATCAAACGGCTGTAGATTCTCAGGCAGTACAAGGAGGGGAGGGATCTCCTCCGGATGATGCCCCTGCGACCACCAGGACCTTCTCCATTTCGGAGAAGGACCTGGCTGAGGCCGGTCCATCTGGCCTGGGGGCTTCTACCGGCGGGGGTGAGAAGCGGGTTCATTCCCCGCCCTCCTCTCCAAAAAAGAAAAGGACGAAAAAGACGAAGAAGACTCGGGGCTCCTCTCAATCCGCGGGGGCTACGGGGACGGATGGGTCTGCTGCCACTTTGGCAAGCGACCAAGCCAAGATCGGCACATCCGGGCCCTCTGCTTCCCCGGGTACGGAGCTCCTGACGATGACAAAGACCAAAAGTGCACAGGGCGGAGCCTCGATGACATCGGGGCCCCTCATTCAGACGTTACCTGGCGTTTTCGAGCCCGCTGGCTTCAAACGCTTCCTCGTTATTCGCTCCACTGATGGCAGCATGTTGTCCAAGGGCAACATGATCCATCAGAGGAGAGGATTAGCTAGTGCAATTAGTAGAGAGCCGAAGGTAACCCGTTTCTCGGACGGGAGCTTTCTGGCGAATGCGGCGAATCCCGCCGAGGCGGCCAAGATAAGTGCTCTTCGGACACTTAATGGCACCCCGGTGAGTGTGACGCCGCACCCTACCATGAACTTTGTAAAAGGAGTAGTTTATGCGAGGGAACTCGTTGACTACTCCATAGAAGACATCACCCTAGAGCTGGCCGACCATGGGGCGGTCAAGGTCGAACGTGTGATGAGAAAACAGGGAGGGGCCTCGAGACCCACCCGTACACTTTTCGTCACGTTCGACTGTGACAAGATCCCTGAGTCTGTGCGTGCCGGTTGGTACCGCTACCGCGTGAAGGCATTCGTGCCACTGCCGCGGCGGTGCTATTACAGTCACCGCTTCGGCCACACGAATCGATCATGTAAATTGCTCCAAGGGCGCACACGATAAGTCCAAATCGTGTGTGGCCAAGTGTGTCAATTGCGGAGAGCCGCACCCTGCTTCTTCGAAGCAATGTGGTGCATATCTCCTTGAGAAAGAAATCCTGGCCGTTCAGGCCCAGGATCGACTCTCATTCCGCGAGGCTAAGGACTTGGTCCTGGTGCGCCCGGCTCTGCCTGGGACGTCATATGCCTCAATAGTTAGAAAAGCACCCTCTGCTCCTGGCCCATCCAGGCCAACAAGCACGGTTGTTTCCGCGCCCATTCGGAGCCCTTTTGCGGGCTCTACAACACCCGGGCGCTCCCCTGGTAGAGCTGGCGGCAAAAAGGGTTCACACCCAGCCCCGGCTAAAACCAGGGCTCCCCCCTCTTTCCCCAGCGTGACCGTTTCCCGTAAGGCGAAACGGCCACGCGCCTCCACAGAGTCGTTAGACTCACAGGAGGCAACACCCCTGAAGATGGTCGCTAGGCCATCTTCCGGGGTTCCTAAAGCTGTTCCCCGAAAGGAGGACAGCAACAAATGAGCTTCGGCCCCTTCGCCCACGCCCCGAGGTGGAGCGAGTGGCTCGGAGACGGTGGTTCCTCGAAAAGAGGGCCCCCCGCCTCCGAAGCCGCAACGCCCGCCTAAGGTTTCGAGGCGGAGGGAGGAAAAGACTCGCATGGCGAGCCCAACCTCCCCCAATAAGTCCTCGAAGGCGACAGCGCCTTCAGCGCTTTGTCCGGCCAACAGCGCCCGGGGTTCTGCCCCCGGGAAGCGTACGGCCATTCCCGTGAGAGTCTTCAATTCGAGGAGGGCCCCCGCGTCTCCTCCGAGCTAGGCCTGGAGGGCATATTCCTTCAATGGAATTGCCGTGGACTCCGGGCTAACTGGGAGGAGCTGCGGAGGCTCGTCTCGTCCCGTTCCCCGTTAGCTATTTTTTTGCAGGAGACCATGCTAGGCGCGTGCCCGCTGCCTGCCCTCCCGGGGTATAAGGGTCTTGCGACCCCACCACCGCGGGATGGCCGGGCTGGGGGATGCGCGGTTTACACCCGGCATGATGTCTCCGTTCTTCCTTTCTCTTTAGATACCTCCTTTCAGGCAGTGGCTGTGCAGCTGCACCTGGATAGGAGGTATACTATCATTTCTGCGTACATTCCACCGTCAGCTGACTTCGACGCGGGGGACTTCCGCCGCGTCGTGGCACGGTTGCCGAGGCCCTATCTCTTGCTTGGAGATCTGAACGGCAGGCATCCTCTCTGGGGAGATTACTCCATAAATCCCAGGGGACAAGTCCTTGCCGATCTGATCGAAGAACTTGAGATGGGTGTCCTAAACGTGGATGAGTTTACGCATCACTGTCCGAGAACCGCTTCATTTTCTTGCCTTGACCTATCTTTGTGCTCTTCGGATGCACAGCCTGATTTTGATTGAGGGGTGGTCGATGACCTCCATGGTAGTGATCACTTTCCCATTTAAATATCATTTTCAGGGCAACTGCCGCCTGAGAGACCACCTCGGTGGTGCTTGGCGCGGGCGCGGTGGCCTGCATTTCAGGAAATGACTGAATTCTCTATCTCAGTCGAGGAGTTTAGGTCGGTAGATGAGGCCGTTGAGGTCTTCTCCGGCAACCTCATCGCCGTGGGCCTGACTACTATTCCTAGGACGTCTGGTCGTTTTGCACACCGACCACTCCCATGGTGGTCGGCCGAGTGTGAGACGGCCCTCAAACAAGCGTTATGCCTACATGCGCTATAAGCGCCGCCCGAACGATTTCACTGTCGCGGAATTTCGTCGGCTAGGGCTAGGTTCCGGTATGTTTCGAAGCACGCCCGCCGCTCTTCTTGGCGGGCATACGTGTCTTCACTTAACGGGAAGACCCCTTTAGCTGAGGTGTGGAAGCGAGTCAAAAGGATTCGGAGCAAGTTCTCGCAGGACCCCCCTCCTGTTCCCTAGGAGAATGGGACCGCAATCTCGGACCCCGCGTCCGTGGCGGAATCCTTAGCGACCGCTTTCTCCGCATTCTCTAGCCGTGATGCTGCTCCGCCAGCATTCAATGCACGTCGTGATGTCGCGGAAGGCCGCCGGCTGGACTTTACCTCCAGAGGCGGAGAACCCTTCAACGACAAGTTTACTGTGAGTGAGTTGCGTTCCGCTCTCGCTTCGTGCGCGGACACCGCCCATGGTCCGGACGATGTCCCGTACGCCATGCTTCGACACCTGGGTGAGCGAGGCATGGCCTTTCTGTTAGATTTGTTCAACAGGATCTGGGTGGAGGGTCTTCTCCCAGACTCCTGGCGAATCGCTACTGTGCTCGCCTTTTGCAAGCCGGGGAGAGATCACTCTACTCCGACCGGTTTCCGTCCAATCTCTCTAACCTCTTGCGTGTGCAAGTTGATGGAGAAATTGGTAAATGTTAGATTAGCCTATTTCCTGGACAGCGGAGGCCATCTGTCTTCTGCACAGTGCGGCTTCCGTAAGTTTCACTCCACGTCGGATGCTCTGCTCCGACTGGAAAATGCCGTCTGCGAGGCTTTCCTTCGTAGACAGCACTACGCCACGGTGTTTTTTGATCTGGAGAAGGCCTATGATACCGCATGGCGATACGGTATCATGGAGACTCTCCACACGATGGGGGCGAGGGGACGCCTCCCAATGTTTATATCTGAATTTTTGCGAGATCGTCGATTCCGCGTACGGGTGGGGTGAGCCCTCTCTGCCCCAAAGGAGCAGGAAGAGGGTGTCCCGCAGGGAAGTGTCCTCAGTGTCACACTCTTTGCCCTGAGCATCAACGGCATCACCTCGGTTCTGCCAGAAGATGTTCTCGCTACGCTCTACGTGGACGACCTTTCGATCTCTTTTGGCGCGGCCCAGATGCCAACTCTGGAGCGTCGACTCCAACAGGCATTGAACCGCGTCTCTCGCTATGCCGAAGCGCACAGGTTTCGGTTTTCTTTGGCCAAGACTAAGGTGGTGCACTTCTGCCGCCATCCACGGCTTCACTTCGACCCAGATTTGTTTCTTAATGGGGTGCGCCTGGATGTGGTTGAGTCGCACCGTTTCCTTGGTCTTGTATTCGACCGACGCCTCACCTGGGAGGCTCATATTCGCAGCCTTAGGGTCTCTTGTACCCGCGCCATCGACATTCTCCGTTCTGTGACGTTCAGCGCTTGGGGCGCTGATAGGGCTACCGCCTTACTTTTTTATCGATCCTTTGTTCGCTCGAAGCTCGACTACGGATGCGAGTTTTATGCATCCGCAGCCGAGCGTTTATTGCGAAAGGTGGATTCAATCCACCACACCGGCCTTCGCCTTGCGACCGGTGCCTTCCGCACTTCCCCCATTGAGAGCCTGTTGGTCGATGCTGGGGAGATGCCACTCGCTCTGCGCCGCGTGCAGTGCATCACTCACCTGTACG
Organism: Ceratothoa steindachneri; assembly: GCA_963969495.1. NCBI lineage: Eukaryota > Metazoa > Arthropoda > Malacostraca > Isopoda > Cymothoidae > Ceratothoa > Ceratothoa steindachneri. The sequence continues at coordinate 1,883,055 of OZ018323.1, forward strand.
CGCGAGCCGGCGCCTCCCTCAGTCGCCAACAGCTCTCACTGCATCCGCAGCTGATCTCGATGGTGCCTATGCCGTCGAGAGACGCCAGTCATACCCTAAGCCTTTTGGGTTTAGGGCCAGGGAAATCCTTTGAGAGGTAGATATCGCTCTCGGGCCGGTGGCGCCCTTGGTTTTGCCCAGGACGCCACCCTGGAGGGTACCACATTTGGCTATTTATCGCCACGCCTCTGCTCCCAAAGCTTGTACTGCGCCGGGAGTATTGCGTTCGACCTTTTTGGAGCACACATCGTGTCACGCTGAAACCGTGCCAGTGTATACGGATGGCTCCAAGTCCCAAGAGGGGGTCGGCTTCCACGCCGTATCCCCTCTGTTTGAAGTCAGCGGGGCTCTACCAGGCGCTGCGTCTGTCTTCACGGCCGAGCTGGTGGCAATACACCACTCGGTACGGGAGATTACGCGACGTGCCCGGTTCGGAGACCGGATTGTGATCTATAGCGACTCATAAAGCGCCCTGAGTGCTCTCGGGGCATTGGAATCTCCGCATCCCCTGGTTCGCGATATCCGTGACGCCACGGTTTTGGCGAGCCGGGCAAATGTCGAGATTATCTTCTGCTGGGTTCCTGGACATGTAGGAATTGCGGGGAATGAGCACGCCGATGAGGGCGCCAAAGAGTCCGCGAGGACTCTGCGACCGGACCAGCGTTTCGCTCTTCCTCACACCGACTACATGGCAGGAATACGGGCAGCTCTTCGGACTGCTTGGCAAAGAAGATGGGAGACGGTCGAAGGGAACTTAAAGTTGCGTGCCATTGCGCCGCGACTGTTCCCATGGACCTATCCCCCAATGCCGCGGCGGCTTCAGGTTGCTTTCTGTCGTCTCTGAATCGGACACACTCGTGTGACGCATCGCTATCTGATGGAGCGCTCGCCTGCACCCTATTGCAACGACTGCGTCGTCCCCCAGACTGTTCGGCACATTCTTGTCGAATGTCCCAGTCTGGGTGATCTTCGCGCACGACACCTGTCCCGGTACCGGGATGGGCGGGGTAGCTACCGCCTGTCCCTTGTGCTCGGGACGAGTGCGTGTACTTTGACTGGTGGACTTATTGACTTTTGGGGGGAGGCCGGCCTTCTCCCTTTTATTTAACCCGATTTAATTGTTGTTGTTGTTTTTGTAATTGTTTTGTTATTGCTTTGTTATTGTTATTGTTATTTCTTTTTATTGTTTTCTGTTTAATTTTTTAAAGTAGCCTAAAACTAGGCTGTTTGTTTACGGCAACTTATGCCTAAGTCGGCAGTCGCCAGATAGCCCCTTAATTAAAAAAAAAAAAAAAAAAAAATTTAATTGCCTACCAGTTTGGCAATATGGGCAGCAATTGTAGGCAGGCTCGTCACTGTGTGGTCTGTGCATTGGCGTATCATGGCTCCTCTTGTGGGAATCATGAAGGTTGCGCCAATTGTGGAGGTTCCCATAGCGCGGCTTCGCGTTCTTGTCCCGTATTCCTTTTTGAGAACCCCGTAAGGGGCGCGGCGATTTGCCATCCTGGCCGCCGTGCTGACGGCATCCAGCGCTCCGTCCGGCCCCAGCTTAGCCTCTCTTCCTTCCCTCAAAATACTTGTTTCCTCTCTTTTCACACAACCTCTCCCACAACTTTCTCTGGTCAGCCTCTAATTTCACAGGGTAGATGCTGACCTTCCTTTCAGCCAACTGTCCCGCATCGGGGCTGAGGGAGTGGGGGACAATGTTCCCTAACCCCTGAGCTCCGGTCTGGGGTGGCTGGTTTTTAACAACCTACTTCATCCCCACCCATACCTTCCTCACATCCATTTTCCTCTCCTCTTCACAATCTATTATTTTTTACGCCGTGTCCAAGGTGGAGCCGCCATGCCGATGGACTGCCAGGCCACCAGGCGGGAGGGGTCGTCTTAAATAGCGGCGCCTGGCTCTGCCGGGCTTGTAAGTACCTCTCGCAGTGCGGGCTACTGCGAGAGGTGATGCGCGATTGCGTCCCGTGTCAAAAAGAGGGTCACCATGCCCAATGATGAGTTTAAAAAAAAAAAACAACCCCCAACTTCCCCTATAACATCGACGGAGCCGCCCTTGGGCAGCTCCAGCAAAAAAATGGAGGTCCCCCGCCTCCTGTGCTTGCACAGGGGACCCTCCATATATCTCTAACCGAAGAGGAGGCTTAATCCTCTCCTTCGCTTACGGATGTAGGGGACTCTCCCTCACCCCCTTCTCTGGAGGTGCTTTCGGGCGCCTCCCTTTTACCAGCGGCAGTCCCCTCTGTTCTTTCCAAGGGGACTTCCAAGAAAGGCAGCAGGCAGCCCTTAGCCAGCCGCTCCACATCAAAGCGGCTCGGTAGGGCAAACCCCCTTAGGGGGGAGAGGGAAGCCAGGCCCCTTCGGTCGCTTCCCTCAAAAGACCTGCTGGCAAGAATACTGAACCTTGCCGGGGTCAAGGCCCATGCCTCCCAAAGAAGACTAGTGACGATACTGCCAACGGGACCTGCGATGTCTTGGGGGGGGGAGTGGAGGCCCCCTCTAAGATAGACATGGTCCTTGAGGAAACCCAGCCTCAGACGGTAGGGCCTTCCATGGGGGAAAATCTGGGCTCGGCGCCAAGCACCGAACCCGAATCCGCCCCGATGCAAGGTCCTCCTCAAACGGCTGTGGTTTCCGAAGCAGTACAAGGAGGGGGAGGGATCTCCGCCAACCGGTGCCCCCACGACTACCAGGACCTTCTCCATTTCAGAGAATGACCTGGCTGAGGCCGGTCCATCTGGCCTGGGGGCTTCTTCCGGCGGAGGTGAGAAGCGGGTTCATTCCCCGCCCTCCTCTCCGAAAAAGAAAAAGAAAAAGACTAAAAAGACAAAAAAGACTCGGGGCTCCTCTCCATCCGCGGGGGCTGCGGGGACGGATGGGTCTGCTGCCACTCTGGCAAGCGACCAAGCCAAGATCGGCACATCCGCCCCCTCTGCCCCCCCGGTTGCGGAGCCCCTGACAAATAAGACTAATACCAAGAGTGCACAGGGCGGAGCCTCGATGACATCGGGGCCCCTCATTCAGAGGTTACCTGGCGTTTTCGAGCCCGCTGGCTTCAAACGCTTCCTCGTTATTCGCTCAACTGATTGCACCATGTTGTCCAAGGGCAACATGATCCATCAGAGAAAAGCATTAGCGTGTAATTGGTAGAGAGCCGAAGGTGACCCGTTTCTCGGACGGCAGCCTTCTGGCGAATGCGGCGAATCCCGCCGAGGCGGCCAAGATAAGTGCTCTTCGGACACTTCAGGGCACCCCAGTGAGTGTGACGCCGCACTCTACCATGAACTTGTTGAAAGGAGTAGTTTATGCGAGGGAACTCGTTGACTACTCCATTGAGGACATCACCCTAGAGCTGGCCGACCATGGGGCGGTCAAGGTCGAACGTGTGATGAGAAAACAGGGAGGGGCCTCAAGACCCACCCCTACACTCTTTGTCACGTTCGACTGTGACAAGCTCCCTGAGTCGGTGCGTGCCGGTTGGTACCGCTACCGCGTGAAGGCATTCGTGGCACTGCCGCGGCGGTGCTATTACAGTCACCGCTTCGGCCATACGAATCGCTCATGTAGACGTGCATTTTTTTTTTTATTTAAAGGGGCTATCTGGCGACTGCCGAATTAGGCATAAGTCGCCGTAAAAAACAGCCTAGTTCTAGGCTACCTTCAAAAAATTAAACAGAAAACAATAAAAAGAAATAACAATAACAATAACAAAGCAATAACAAAAACAATTACAAAAACAACAACAACAATTAAATCGGGTTAAATAAAAGGGAGAAGGCCGGTTCCCGCAAAAATTCAATAAGTCTACCAGTCAAAGTACACGCACTCGTCCCGAGCACAAGGGACAGACGGTAGCGACCCCGCCCATCCCGGTACCGGGACAGGTGTCGTGCGCGAAGATCACCCAGACTGGGACATTCGACAAGAATGTGCCGAACAGTCTGGGGGACGACGCAGTCGTTGCAATAGGGTGCAGGCGAGCGCTCCATCAGATAGCGATGCGTCACACGAGTGTGTCTGATTCGGAGACGACAGAAAGCAACCTGAAGCCGCCGTGGCATTGGGGGATAGGTCCATGGGAACAGTCGCGGCGCAATGGCACGCAACTTTAAGTTCCCTTCGACCGTCTCCCATCTTCTTTGCCAAGCAGTCCGAAGAGCTGCCCGTATTCCTGCCATGTAGTCGGTGTGAGGAAGAGCGAAACGCTGGTCCGGTCGCAGAGTCCTCGCGGACTCTTTGGCGCCCTCATCGGCGCGCTCATTCCCCGCAATTCCTACATGTCAAGGAACCCAGCAGAAGATAATCTCGACATCTGCCCGGCTCGCCAAAACCGTGGCGTCACGGATATCGCGAACCAGGGGATGCGGAGATTCCAATGCCCCGAGAGCACTCAGGGCGCTTTGTGAGTCGCTATAGATCACAATCCGGTCTCCGAACCGGGCACGTCGCGTAATCTCCCGTACCGAGTGGTGTATTGCCACCAGCTCGGCCGTGAAGACAGACGCAGCGCCTGGTAGAGCCCCGCTGACTTCAAACAGAGGGGATACGGCGTGGAAGCCGACCCCCTCTTGGGACTTGGAGCCATCCGTATACACTGGCACGGTACCAGCGTGACACGATGTGTGCTCCAAAAAGGTCGAACGCAATACTCCCGGCGCAGTACAAGCTTTGGGAGCAGAGGCGTGGCGATAAATAGCCAAATGTGGTACCCTCCAGGGTGGCGTCCTGGGCAAAACCAGGGGCGCCACCGGCCCGAGAGCTATATCTACCTCTCGAAGGAGTTTTCTGGCCCTAAACCCAAAGGGCTTAGGGTATGACTGGCGTCTCTCGGCGGCATAGGCACCATCGAGATCAGCTGCGGATGCAGTGAGAGCTGTTGGCGACTGAGGGAGGCGCCGGGCTCGCGCGTACAGGCGAGTGATGCACTGCACGCAGCGCAGAGCGAGTGGCATCTCCCCAGCATCGACCAACAGGCTCTCAATGGGGGAAGTGCGGAAGGCACCGGTCGCAAGGCGAAGGCCGGTGTGGTGGATTGAATCCACTTTCCGCAATAAACGCTCGGCTGCGGATGCATAAAACTCGCATCCGTAGTCGAGCTTCGAGCGAACAAAGGATCGATAAAAAAGTAAGGCGGTAGCCCTATCAGCGCCCCAAGCGCTGAACGTCACGGAACGGAGAATGTCGATGGCGCGGGTACAAGAGACCCTAAGGCTGCGAATATGAGCCTCCCAGGTGAGGCGTCGGTCGAATACAAGACCAAGGAAACGGTGCGACTCAACCACATCCAGGCGCACCCCATTAAGAAACAAATCTGGGTCGGGGTGAAGCCGTGGATGGCGGCAGAAGTGCACTACATTAGTCTTGGCCAAAGAAAACCGAAACCTGTGCGCTTCGGCATAGCGAGAGACGCGGTTCAATGCCTGTTGGAGTCGACGCTCCAGAGTTGGCATCTGGGCCGCGCCAAAAGAGATCGAAAGGTCGTCCACGTAGAGCGTAGCGAGAACATCTTCTGGCAGAACCGAGGTGATGCCGTTGATGCTCAGGGCAAAGAGTGTGACACTGAGGACACTTCCCTGCGGGACACCCTCTTCCTGCTCCGTTGGGGAAGAGAGGGCTCCCCCCACCCGTACGCGGAATCGACGATCTCGCAAAAATTCAGATATAAACATTGGGAGGCGTCCCCTCGCCCCCATCTTGTGGAGAGTCTCCATGATACCGTATCGCCATGCGGTATCATAGGCCTTCTCCAGATCAAAAAACACCGTGGCGTAGTGCTGTCTACGAAGGAAAGCCTCGCAGACGGCATTTTCCAGTCGGAGCAGAGCATCCGACGTGGAGTGAAACTTACGGAAGCCGCACTGTGCAGAAGACAGATGGCCTCCGCTGTCCAGGAAATAGGCTAATCTAACATTTACCAATTTCTCCATCAACTTGCACACGCAAGAGGTTAGAGAGATTGGGCGGAAACCGGTTGGAGTAGAGTGATCTCTCCCCGGCTTGCGAAAGGCGAGCAAAGTAGCGATTCGCCAGGAGTCTGGGAGAAGACCTTCCACCCAGATCCTGTTGAACATATCTAACAGAAAGGCCATGCCTCGCTCACCTAGGTGTCGAAGCATGGCGTACGGGACATCGTCCGGACCATGGGCGGTGTCCGCGCACGAAGCGAGAGCGGAACGCAACTCACTCACAGTAAACTTGTCGTTGAAGGGTTCTCCGCCTCTGGAGGTAATGTCCAGCCGGCGGCCTTCCACGACATCACGACGTGCATTGAATGCTGGCGGAGCAGCATCACGGCTAGAGAATGCGGAGAAAGCGGTCGCTAAGGATTCCGCCACGGACGCGGGGTCCGAGATTGCGGTCCCATTCTCCTTGAGAACGGGAGGGGGGTCCTGCGAGAACTTACCCCGAATCCTTTTGACTCGCTTCCACACCTCAGCTAAAGGGGTCTTCCCGTTAAGTGAAGACACGTATGCCCGCCAAGAAGAGCGGAGGGCGTGCTTCGAAATATACCGGAACCTAGCCCTAGCCCGACGAAATTCAGCGACAGTGAAATCGTTCGGGCGGCACTTATAGCGCATGTAGGCATAACGCTTCTGTTTGAGGGCCGTCTCACACTCGGCCGACCACCATGGGAGTGGTCGGCGTGCAAAACGGCCAGACGTCCTAGGAATAGTAGTCAGGCCCACGGCGATGAGGTTGCCGGAGAAGAACTCAACGGCCTCATCTACAGACCTAAACTCCTCGACTGAGATAGAGAATTCAGTCATTTCCTGAAATGCAGGCCACCGCGCCCGCGCCAAGCACCACCGAGGTGGTCTCTCAGGCGGCAGTTGCCCTGAAAATGATATTTGAATGGGAAAGTGATCACTACCATGGAGGTCATCGACCACCCCCCAATCAAAATCAGGCTGTGCATCCGAAGAGCACAAAGATAGGTCAAGGCAAGAAAATGAAGCGGTTCTCGGACAGTGATGCGTAAACTCATCCACGTTTAGGACACCCATCTCAAGCTCTTCGATCAGATCGGCAAGGACTTGTCCCCTGGGATTTATGGAGTAATCTCCCCAGAGAGGATGCCTGCCGTTCAGATCTCCAAGCAAGAGATAGGGCCTCGGCAACCGTGCCACGACGCGGCGGAAGTCCCCCGCGTCGAAGTCAGCTGACGGTGGAATGTACGCAGAAATGATAGTATACCTCCTATCCAGGTGCAGCTGCACAGCCACTGCCTGAAAGGAGGTATCTAAAGAGAAAGGAAGAACGGAGACATCATGCCGGGTGTAAACCGCGCATCCCCCAGCCCGGCCATCCCGCGGTGGTGGGGTCGCAAGACACTTATACCCCGGGAGGGCAGGCAGGGGGCACGCGCCTAGCATCGTCTCCTGCAAAAAAATAGCTAACGGGGAGCGGGACGAGACGAGCCTCCGCAGCTCCTCCCAGTTGGCCCGGAGTCCACGGCAATTCCATTGAAGGAATATGCCCTCCAGGCCTAGCTCGGAGGAGACGCGGGGGCCCTCCTCGAATTGAAGACCCTCAGGGGAATGGCCGTACGCTTCCCGGGGGCAGAACCCCGGGCGCTGTTGGCCGGACAAAGCGCTGGAGGTGCTGTCGCCTTCGAGGACTTATTAGGGGAGGTTGGGCTCGCCATGCGAGTCTTTTCCTCCCTCCGCCTCGAAACCTTAGGCGGGCGCTGCGGCTTCGGAGGCGGGGGGGCCTCTTTTCGTGGAACCACCGTCTCCGAGCCACTCGCTCCACCTCGGGGCGTGGGCGAAGGAGCCGAAGCTCCTTTGTTGCTGTCCTCCTTTCGGGGGACAGCTTTAGGAACCCCTGAAGATGGCCTAGCGACCATCTTCAGGGGTGTTGCCTCCTCTGAGTCTAACGACTCGGTGGAGGCGCATGGCCGTTTCGCCTTGCAGGAAACGGTCACGCTGTGGGAAGAGGGGGGAGCCCTGGTTTTAGCCGGGGCTGGGAATGAACCCTTTTTGCCGCCAGCTTTACCAGGGGAGCGCCCGGGTTGGGTAGAGCCCGCAGAAGGGCTCCGAATGGGTGCGGAAACAACCGTGCTCGTTGGCCTGGATGGGCCAAGAGCAGAGGGTGCCTTTCGAACTACTGAGGCATATGACGTCCCAGGCAGAGCTGGGCGCGCCAGGACCAAGTCCTTAGCCTCGCGGAATGAGAGTCTATCCTGGGCCTGAACGACCAGGATTTCTTTCTCCAGGAGATATGCACCACATTGCTTCGAAGAAGCAGGGTGCGGCTCTCCGCAATTGACACACTTGGCCACACACGATTTGGACTTATCGTGTGCGACCTTGGAGCAATTTACACAGACTTCGGGTGACCCCGACTTTGCACGTCTACATGAGCGATTCGTATGGCCGAAGCGGTGACAGTAATAGCACCGCCGCGGCAGTGGCACGAATGCCTTCACGCGGTAGCGGTACCAACCGGCACGCACCGACTCAGGGAGCTTGTCACAGTCGAACGTGACGAAGAGTCTAGGGGTGGGTCTCGAAGCCCCTCCCTGTTTTCTCATCACACGTTCGACCTTGACCGCCCCATGGTCGGCCAGCTCTAGGGTGATGTCCTCAATGGAGTAGTCAACGAGTTCCCTCGCATAAACTACTCCTTTCACAAAGTTCATGGTAGAGTGCGGCGTCACACTCACCGGGGTGCCATGAAGTGTCCGAAGAGCACTTATCTTGGCCGCCTCGGCGGGATTCGCTAGAAGGCTGCCGTCCGAGAAATGGTTCACCTTCGGCTCTCTACCAATTGCACTAGCTAATCCTCTCCTCTGATGGATCATGTTGCCCTTGGACAACATGCTGCCATCAGTGGAGCGAATAACGAGGAAACGTTTGAAGCCAGCGGGCTCGAAAACGCCAGGTAACCTCTGAATGAGGGGCCCCGATGTCATCGAGCCTCCGCCCTGTGCACTTTTGGTGTTAGTCTTGGTCAGGGGCTCCGAACATGAGGGGGTAGAGGGGCTGGATGTGCCGATCTTGGCTTGGTCGCCTACCAAAGTGGCAGCAGACCCATCCGTCCCCGCAGCCCCCGCGGATGGAGAGGAGCCCCGAGTCTTTTTCGTCTTTTTAGTCTTTTTTGTCTTTTTCTTTTTTGGAGAGGAGGGCGGGGAATGAACCCGCTTTTCACCTCCGCCGGCAGAAGCCCCCAGGCCAGATGGACCGGCCTCAGCCAGGTCCCTCTCCGAAATGGAGAAGGTCCTGGTTGTCGTGGGGGCACCTGTCGGAGGATATCCCTCCCCTCCTTTTACTGCCTCGGAGCCCTCAGCCATTTGAGGAGGACCTTGCATAGGGGCGGATTCGGGTTCGGTGCTTGGCGCCGAGCCCGAATTCCCCCCCATGGAAGGCCCTACCGTCTGAGGCTGGGTCTCCTCAAGGACCATGTCTATCACAGGAGGGGCCTCCAGTTGGCCATCCCCTCCCAGGACATCGCAGGTCCCCTTGGCAGTGTCGCCAGTATTGTGTGGGGAGGCACAGGCCTTGACCTCGTCAAGGTTTAAAATTCTTGCCAGCAGGTCTTTTGAGGGAAGCGACCGAAGGGGCCTGGCTTCCCTCTCCCCCCTAAGGGGGTTTGCCCTACCGAGCCGCTTGCACAAGGGGCGGTCGGCAATGGGCTGCCTGCTGGCTTTCTTAGCAGTCCCCTTAGAAAGCTAAGGAGGGACTGCCGCTGGAGATAGGGAGGTGCCCGAAAGCACCTCCAGAGAAGGGGGTGAGGGGGAGTCCCCTACACCCGTAGGCGTAGAAGAGGAGTAAGCCTCCTCTCCGGTTAAAGAATTATGGAGGGTCCCTTGCGCAAGCACAAGGGGGGGGACCTCCATTTTCTAGGTGGAGCTGCCCGAGGGCGGCTCCGTTGATTTTCTTGGGGAAGTTGGGGGTTGGGTTTTTTGGGTTTTTTTGTCATACATGGGCATGGTGACCCTCTTTTTAATACGGGACGCAATAGCTCATCACCTCTCGCAGTTGCCCGCACTGCGGGAGGTGCTTACAAGCCCGGCAGAGCCAGGCGCCGCCATTCGGGATCACCCCTCCCGCCTGGTGGCCTGGCAGTCCTTCGGCATGGCGGCTCCACCTTGAACACGGCGTAAAAAATATAAGTTGTGAAGAGGAGAGGAAAAGGGATGTGAGGAAGGTATGGGTGGGGATGAAGCAGGTTGTTAAAAAAAACCCATCCCGAACCGGAGCTGAGGGGCTAGGGAACAATGTCCCCTCCCCCCCCAGCCCCGATCCGGGGTGGTTGGCTTGAGAAAAAGGTCAGCATTCTACCCTGTGAAATTAGAGGCTGACCAGAGAAAGTTGTGGGAGAGGTTGTATGATTAGCGACGAGGTAGGGAAGAAATCGGGCTATCTGAAGGAAGGAAGAGAGGCTAAGCTGGGGCCGGATGGATCGCTGGATCCCGTCAGCACGGCTGTAGACGTGCAAAGTCGGGGTCACCCGAAGTCTGTGTAAATTGCTCCAAGGTCGCACACGATAAGTCCAAATCGTGTGTGGCCAAGTGTGTCAATTGCGGAGACCCGCACCCTGCTTCTTCGAAGCAATGTGGTGCATATCTCCTGGAGAAAGAAATCCTGGCCGTTCAGGCCCAGGATAGACTCTCATTCCGCGAGGCTAAGGACTTGGTCCTGGAGCGCCCAGCTCTGCCTGGGACGTCATATGCCTCAGTAGTTCGAAAGGCACCCTCTGCTCCTGGCCCATCCAGGCCAACGAGCACGGTTGTTTCCGCGCCCATTCGGAGCCCTTCTGTGGGCTCTACCCAACCCGGGCGCTCCCCTGGTAAAGCTGGCGGCAAAAGGGGGTTCATACCCAGCCCCGGCTAAAACCAGGGCTTCCCCCTCTTCCCCCAGCGTGACCGTTTTCCGCAAAGCGAAACGGCCACGCGCCTCCACCGAGTCGTTAGACTCACAGGAGGCAACACCCCTGAAGATGGTCGCTAGGCCATCTTCGGGGGTTCCTAAAGCTGTCCCCCGAAAGGAGGACAGCAACAAAGGAGCTATGGCTCCTTCGCCCACGCCCCGAGGTGGAGCGAGTGGCTCGGAGACGGTGGTTCCTCGAAAAGAGGGCCCCCCGCCTCCGAAGCCGCAGCGCCCGCCTAAGGTTTCGAGGCGGAGGGAGGAAAAGACTCGCATGGCGAGCCCAACCTCCCCCAATAAGTCCTCGAAGGCGACAGCGCATCCAGCGCTTTGTCCGGCCAACAGCGCCCGGGGTTCTGTCCCCGGGAAGCGTACGGCCATTCCCCTGAGGGTCTTCAATTCGAGGAGGGCCCCCGCGTCTCCTCCGAGCTAGGCCTGGAGGGCATATTCCTTCAATGGAATTGCCGTGGACTCCGGGCCAACTGGGAGGAGCTGCGGAGGCTCGTCTCGTCCCGCTCCCCGTTAGCTATTTTTTTGCAGGAGACGATGCTAGGCGCGTGCCCCCTGCCAGCCCTCCCGGGGTACAAGGGTCTTGCGACCCCACCACCGCGGGATGGCCGGGCTGGGGGATGCGCGGTTTACACCCGGCATGAGGTCTCCGTTCTTCCTTTCTCTTTAGATACCTCCTTTCAGGCAGTGGCTGTGCAGCTGCACCTGGATAGGAGGTATACTATCATTTCTGCGTACATTCCACCGTCAGCTGACTTCGACGCGGGGGACTTTCGCCGCGTCGTGGCACGGTTGCCGAGGCCCTATCTCTTGCTTGGAGATCTGAACGGCAGGCATCCTCTCTGGGGAGATTACTCCATAAATCACAGGGGACAAGTCCTTGCCGATCTGATCGAAGAGCTTGAAATGGGTGTCCTAAACGTGGATGAGTTTACGAATCACTGTCCGAGAACCTCTTCATTTTCTTGCCTTGACCTATCTTTGTGCTCTTCGGATGCACAGCCTGATTTTGATTGGGGGGTGGTCGATGACCTCCATGGTAGTGATCACTTTCCCATTCAAATATCATTTTCAGGGCAACTGCCGCCTGAGAGACCACCTCGGTGGTGCTTGGCGCGGGCGCGGTGGCCTGCACTTCAGGAAATGACTGAATTCTCTATCTCAGTCGAGGAATTTAGGTCGGTAGATGAGGCCGTTGAGTTCTTCTCCGGCAACCTCATCGCCGTGGGCCTGACTACTATTCCTAGGACGTCTGGCCGTTTTGCACGCCGACCACTCCCATGGTGGTCGGCCGAGTGTGAGACGGCCCTCAAACAGAAGCGTTATGCCTACATGCGCTATAAGCGCCGCCCGAACGATTTCACTGTCGCTGAATTTCGTCGGGCTAGGGCTAGGTTCCGGTATATTTCAAAGCACGCCCGCCGCTCTTCTTGGCGAGCATACGTGTCTTCACTTAACGGGAACACCCCTTTAGCTGAGGTGTGGAAGCGAGTCAAAAGGATTCGGGGCAAGTTCTCGCAGGACCCCCCTCCCGTTCTCCAGGAGAATGGGACCGCAATCTCGGACCCCGCGTCCGTGGCAGAATCATTCGCGACCGCTTTTTCTGCATTCTCTAGCCGTGATGCTGCTCCGCCAGCATTCAATGCACGTCGTGATGTCGCAGAAGGCCGCTGCCTGGACTTTACCTCCAGAGGCGGAGAACCCTTCAACGACAAGTTTACTGTAAGCGAGTTGCGTTCCGCTCTCGCTTCGTGCGCGGACACCGCCCATGGTCCGGACGATGTCCCGTACGCCATGCTTCGACACCTAGGTGAGCGAGGCATGGCCTTTCTGTTAGATTTGTTCAACAGGATCTGAGTGGAAGGTCTTCTCCCAGACTCCTGGCGAATCGCTACTGTGCTTGCCTTTCGCAAACCGGGGAGAGATCACTCTACTCCGACCGGTTTCCGCCCAATCTCTCTAACCTCTTGCGTGTGCAAGTTGATGGAAAAATTTGTAAATGTTAGATCAGAATTTTAAGTGAACAGCGGAGGCCATCTGTCTTCCGCACAGTGCGGCTTCCGCAAGTTCCCCTCCACGTCGGATGCTCTGCTCCGACTGGAAAATGCCGTCTGCGAGGCTTTCCTTCGTAGACAGCACTACGCCACGGTGTTTTTCGATCTGGAGAAGGCCCAATTTTTATATCTGAATTTTTGCGAGATTGTCGATTCCGCGTACGGGTGGGGGGAGCCCTCTCCGGCCCAAAGGAGCAGGAAGAGGGTGTCCCGCAGGGAAGTGTCCTCACTGTCACACTCTTTGCTCTGAGCATCAACGGCATCACCTCGGTGCTTCCGGAAGATGTTCTCGCTACGCTCTACGTGGACGACCTTTCGATCTCTTTTGGCGCGGCCCAGATGCCAACTCTGGAGCGTGGACTCCAACAGGCATTGAACCGCGTCTCTCACTATGCCGAAGCCCACAGGTTTCGGTTTTCTTTGGCCAAGACTAAGGTGGTGCACTTCTGCCGCCATCCACGGCTTCACCCCGACCCAGATTTGTTTCTTAATGGGGTGCGCCTGGATGTGGTTGAGTCACACCGTTTCCTTGGTCTTGTATTCGACCGACGCCTAACCTGGGAGGCTCATATTCGCAGCCTTAGGGTCTCTTGTACCCACGCCATGGACATTCTTCGTTCCGTGACGTTCAGCGCGTTGGGCGCTGATAGGGCTACTGCCTTACTTTTTTATCGATCCTTTGTTCGTTCGAAGCTCGACTACGGATGCGAGTTTTATGCATCCGCAGCCGAGCGTTTATTGCGGAAGGTGGATTCGATCCACCACACCGGCCTTCGCCTTGCGACCGGTGCCTTCCGCACTTCCCCCATTGAGAGCCTGTTGGTCGATGCTGGGGAGATGCCACTCGCTCTGCACCGCGTGCAGTGTATCACTCGCCTGTACGCGCGAGCCCGGCGCCTCCCTCAGTCGCCAACAGCTTTCACTGCATCCGCAGCTGATCTCGATGGTGCCTATGCCGTCGAGAGACGCCAGTCATACCCTAAGCCTTTTGGGTTTAGGGCCAGGAAACTCCTTTGAGAGGTAGTTATCGCTCTCGGGCCGGTGGCGCCCCTGGTTTTGCCCAGGACGCCACCCTGGAGGGTACCACATTTGGCTATTTGTCGCCACGCCTCTGCTCCCAAAGCTTGTACTGTGCCGGGAGTATTGCGTTCGACCTTTTTGGAGCACACATCGTGTCACGCTGGAACCGTGCCAGTGTATACGGATGGCTCCAAGTCCCAAGAGGGGGTCGGCTTCCACGCCGTATCCCCTCTGTTTGAAGTCAGCGGGGCTCTACCAGGCGCTGCGTCTGTCTTCACGGCCGAGCTGGTAGCAATACACCACTCGGTACGGGAGATTACGCGACGTGCCCGGTTCGGAGACCGGATTGTGATCTATAGCGACTCACAAAGCGCCCTGAGTGCTCTCGGGGCATTGGAATCTCCGCATCCCCTGGTTCGCGATATCCGTGACGCTACGGTTTTGGCGAGCCGGGCAGATGTCGAGATTATCTTCTGCTGGGTTCCTGGACATGTAGGAATTGCGGGGAATGAGCGCGCCGATGAGGGCGCCAAAGAGTCCACGAGGACTCTGCGACCGGACCAGCGTTTCGCTCTTCCTCACACCGACTACATGGCAGGAATACGGGCAGCTCTTTGGACTGCTTGGCAAAGAAGATGGGAGACGGTCGAAGGGAACTTAAAGTTGCGTGCCATTGCGCCGCGACTGTTCCCATGGATCTATCCCCCAATGCCGCGGCGGCTTCAGGTTGCTTTCTGTCGTCTTCGAATCGGACACACTCGTGTGACGCATCGCTACTTGATGGAGCGCTCGCACGCGCCCTATTGCAACGACTGCGTCGTCCCCCAGACTGTTCGGCTCATTCTTGTCGAATGTCCCAGTCTGGGTGATCTTCGCGCACGATACCTGTCTCGGTACCGGGATGGGCGGGGTCGCTACCGCCTGTCCCTTGTACTCGGGACGAGTGCGTGCACCATGACTGGTGGACTTATTTACTTTTTCGGGGAGGCCGGCCTTCTTCCTTTCATTTATCCCGGTTTTATTATTGTTTTGTTTTTGTTATCGTTTTTGTTATTGCTTTGTTATTGTTATTTCTTTTTATTTTTGTTTCCTGTTGAATTATTTTGAAGTAGCCTAGAACTAGGCTGTTTGTTTACGGCAACTTATGCCTAAGTCGGCAGTCGCCAGATAGCCCCTTAATCAAAAAAAAAAAAAAAAATCCTCCAGTATGAGGAAAACGGCTGAAGATTACTCATCGCTTACGCAAGCAGAAAATTACTCTTGCGTGAAAAAAATTATGCGCTAATTGAGAGAGAGGCTCTTACTATTATTTGGAGAATCTGTAAATTCAGAATGTATTTATCAGGCAAAGAATTTGTAGTGGAAACGGACGACAAACCCTTATCGTGCCTACGAAATGTCAAGAATAATAACGGTCGTTTGATGCGTTGGAGCTTGTTTCTCCAGGAATTCTACTTCCGCATTTTGTACTTAAAAAGCACCGATAACTGTATGGCTGATAGTTTAAGTAGGAATCCGTTAGATCCTTCGCCAAACAAATTCCGAGCCATTTCCTTTTTTTTTATCCATGTAGTAATTTTGTTGATAAAATATATTTGTATATTTAACCATATACAAGCTAGGCCTGGAGAGCAAATTCCTTCAAATTCCGGGCCACCAGGGATGAGCTACGGAGGCTCGTTTCCTCTCGTTCTCCGTTAGCTATCTTTTAACAGACCATAATAGGCGCCTGCCCCCTGCCCACCATCCCGGAGTCTAAGGGTCTTGCGACCCCACCACTACGGGATAGGGGGCGGGCAGGAGGCTGCGCGATTTAGACCCGGCATGTTGTCTCCGTTTTTCTCTTTGCTATAGATACCTCCTTTCAGTCAGTATTTGTGCAGCTGCAACGGATAGGAGGTATACCGCTACTTCCGCGTAAATTCCACCGTCAATGGAAATCGACGCGGGAGAATTCTGCCGCAACGTGGCACGGTTGCCGAGGCCATTTCTCTTGCTCGAAGATCTGAATCCTAGACACCCCTTCTGGGGAGACTACTTGATTAACCCCAGGAGCAATATCCTTGCCGACCTTATCGACGAGCTGGAAATAGGTGTCCGTTTCATTTTCATGCCTCGATCTATCTTTGTGCTCTCCAGATGCACGGCCTGATTTTGGTTGGGGGGTAGTCGATGTCCTCCATGGTAGTGATCACTTTCTCATTCAAATATGATTTTCTTGGCCGCTGCTGCTCGGGAGCCCACCCCTATCGTGCTTGGCGCGGAGGCCCGCATTTCAGAAAAATGACTGACTTCTCTGTCTCACTCGAGGAGTTAAGGTCGGCAGATGAGAACGTTGAGTTCTTCTCCGGCAACCTCATCCCCCTGTACCTAACTATTATTCCTAGAACGTTTGGCCGTTTAGCAAATTCACCGCTCCCGTTGTGGTTAGCCGAGTGTGAGGCAGCCCTCAAACAGTAGCTTTGTCAACATGTGCTATTGGCGCCGCTCGAACGACTGCTCTGTCGGTGAATTTCTTCGATTTAGGGCTAGGTTCCAGTATATTTCGAAGCACGCCCACCACTCTTCTTGTCGACATGCGTGTCTTCACTTAACGGCAAGACCCCTCTAGCAGAAGTGTGGAACTGAGTCAAAAGGATACGGGTAACTTATCGCAGGACCTCCTTCCCGTTCTCCAGGAGAATGGGGACGCAATATCAGACCCTGAGTTTGTGGTGGAATCCTTCGCGACCGCTTTCTGGGCATTCTCGAGCCAGGATGCTGCTCCACCAGCATTCTATGCGCGTCATGATGTCGTGGAAGGCCGCAGGCTGGACATTTCCTCCAGAGGCGGAGAACCCTTAACGGCAGGTTTACTTTGAGTGAGTTGCGTTCCGATCTCGCTTCGTACTCAGACCCCGCCCCTAGTCCAGACCTTGTCCCGTACGCCATGCTTCGACACCTAGGTGAGCGAGCTATGGCCTTTCTGTTAGATTTGTTCAACAGGATCTGGGTAGAGGACACATTCCGAGAATCCTGGTAAATCTCTACTGTACTCGCTTTTCGCAAAGCTGGGAGATCACTCTACCCCGGCCAGTTTCCGCCCAATATCTTTAACCTCCTGCGTGTGTAAGTTAATGGAGAAATTAGTAAATGTTAAATTAGCATTCTTTCTGAATAGCGGAGGTCATCTGTCTTCTAAACAGTGCAGCTTCCGCAAGTTCCACTACACGTTGGATGCTCTGCTCCAACTGGAAAATGCCGTCTGCAAGTCCTTCCTTCGTATACAGAACTATATCGCGGTGTTCTTTGATCTTGAGAAAGCTTATGATTCCGCATGGCAATACTGTATCATGGACACTCTCCACACGATGGGGGAGAGCGGATGCATCCTAATCTTCTTATCTGAGTTTTTGCGAGATCTTTGATTCCACACACGGGTAGGGGGATCTTTGTCCGGCCCAATGCAACCAGAAGACGGTGACCCTCAAGGAAGTGTCTCAGTGTCACACTCGTTGCCCTGAGCATCAGAGGCATCACCTCTGTGCTGCCGGAAGATGTTCTCGCTACGCTCTACGTGGACGACCTTTCGATCTCTTTTGGCGCGGCCCAGATGCCAACCCTGGAGCTTCGCTTGCTATGCAGAAGCGCATAGGCTCTAGTTTTCCTTAGGCAAGACTAAGGTAGTGCATTTCTGCCTCCAACTACGGGTCCACCCTGAGCCAGACTTGTTTCTGAATAGTTTTTGCCTGGAAGTAGTGTATTCTTACCTTTTCCTTGGTCTTGTATTTGTTTGGCCGACGCCTAACCTGGGAGGCTCATATTCTCAGCCTTAGGGTCTCCTGTACCCGCGCATGGATATTCTTCGTTCCGAAGCTCGAATACGGATGCAAGTTTTATGCATCCGCAGCCGAGTGTGTATCACGGAAGGTGGACTAGATCCACTACACCGGCCTTCGCCTGCGACCGGTGCCTTCCGCACTTCCCCTCTTAAGAGCCTACTTGTCCATTCTGTCGAGATTCCACTCACTCTGCATCGTGCACAATATATTATTCGCCTGTATGCACGAGCCCGGCCCCTCCCTCAGTCGCCAACAGCTCTCACTGCATGCGCAGCTTATTTCGACGGTGGCGATGCCGCCGAGAGAAGCTAGTCATACCCTAAGCCCTCTGGGTTTAGGGCTAGGAAACTCCTTCGAGAGCCAGGTATAGCTCTCGGGCCGGTGGCGCTCATGGTTCTGCCCAGGACGCCACCCTGGAGGGTATCGCCTTTGACCATTTGTCGCCACGCCTCTGCTTCCAAAGCTTCTACATCATCGGGAGTATTAATTTCGGCCTTTTTGGAGCACACTTCGTGTCAGGTTGGAACTGTGCCAGTGTATACGGATGGCTTCAAGTCCCAACAGGGGGTCTGTTTCCACGTCATATTCCCTTTTCTTGAAGTCAGTGGGGCTCTGCCATGCACTGCCTCTGTCTTCACACCTGAGCTGGTTGCAATACACCGCTCCGTACTGGAGATAACGCGACTTGCCCGGTGTGAGGACCGTATTGTGATTTATAGCGACTCACAAAGCGCCTTGAGTGCTCTCGGGGCATTGAAATCTCAGCACCCCTTGGTTCGTGATATCCGTGACCCCATTGTTTTGGCTAGCCGGGCAGATGTTGAGATTATATTCTGCTGAGTCCCTGTACATGCAGGAATTGCGGAAAATGAGCGCGCAAATGAAGGCGCCTAAGAGTCCTCGTGGACTGGGCAACGAGACCAGCGTTTCGCTCTTCTTCACACTGACTACCTGGCAGGAATACCCGCTGCACGCCTGGTGTCTTGGCAAAGAAACTGGAAATTTTGTCGAGGTGAACTTAAAGTTCAGTGACATTGCGCTACAACTGTTCCCATGGAGCTAAACCCAAATGCTGCGACGGCTTCAGGCTGCTTTCTTTCAGATCCGAATCGGACAATCGCGGTACGAACGGCCATTTGATGGAGCGCTCGCCTGTGCCTTATTGCGACGTCTAGGTCACCCCCCCCCCCCCCGACTTTTCCGCATATTCTTGTAAAATGTTCCAGTCTAGGTGATCTTCGCGCACGTTACCCGTCCCGGTTTCGGGACGAGAGGGGTTGCTACCGCTTGTCCCCTTGTACTCGGGACGGGTGTGTGCGCACAGGCTTGTGGACTATACGAATTTTTGGAGAAGGCTGGCCTCCTCCACCATGAATGCATCTCTGAATACAGGCTACTTCCCTGATGGCTATAAGGTGGCTAAAATCATCTTTATCCCCAAGGGGAACAAGCCCCCAGACCAGGTGGCCAACTATCACCCAATCTCTCTCCTAGAATTTTCCGGCAAGATCTTTGAGAAGATTATAGCCGACAGGCTGCAAAATCAGCTAGATGAGTTAGGAGCGCACAGCCCACAACAACATGAGTTCAGACCAAAAAGGGGCACTGAAACGGCCCTGGCGCTCCTAACTGAAAAGATCGCGCACTGCCAAGCAAAGGGTCAATATGTTGACATCGTGGTGAGGGACGTGCAGAAGGCCTTCGACAAGGTTTGGCTGAGTGAACTACAGTACAAGATCCTAGGTCTCCAGCTAAACCCGGTCCTGGAAAGGATACTTTGTGACTTCATCATGGACAGAAGGGCGCGTATCATGATAGGAGAGCACAAATGACCAGAATTCGAGCTATAAGCGGGTGTTCCCCAGGGGAGCTGCCTGAGTTTTTTTGCTTTACCTGGTCTTCATCATCAACCTCCCTACTCCTATACACCGGGACACGATGTATCTGCCATACGCAGACGACGTCACGCAGATCGTCCCCTGTAGGGTCAGGAAAGCGCGGGATCAGGCAATCAACACAATTGCAGAGATCTCTAACATTAACCAATATGAGAAGAAGTGAAAAATCCGGACAAATAGGGAGAAGTTTAAAATCCTCCAGCTCAGCCGAGAGTCAACGTGGCCCATTATAATAGATGGGATGAGATACGGCTACTCCGCCGAAGGCACCATCCTGGGCCTAAAGATCTCCGACCACGGATACTCGAGTCACTACAAGGAGAGGCAGATTATGGCTAGGAGAGAAATCCCCAAGCTATATAGGTTCCGTGATCTTAGCTCAGCGAACATCAAGAAATTATACCTAATGTTAATCTGGGCTGCGCTCATCTACCCTGCAGTAGTGACTCAAGCGACCAACAAGACCACTATAAGGAGGCTCCAGCGAGTGCAGAACTCTGCATCCCTCTGCATCAATAAAACCAGACGAAGAGGGCAACTTCGGCAAAGGGTACTGCAGCGCAGACAACGTCTGGAGCCCATTAATGTGACTACGCAGAAACTGGCTCAAAAAGTCTGGTCTACAATGGCCAATGATATCATCCCAGAACTAAGAAGAACTGGCGGCAGTATTAACATCCCTGCCAGATTACGCGGGAAGGTCGCTCGAAATCGGCGTTTTCCAAGTACGAGACACTGTTCCGAGGAGAACATAACACACTTATACATATGAACATAAAAATCACAAAACACAAAACATCCAACTAAGAGACAGACACCAAACCTACTAGTAAATACGAAAAGCAAACACAACGGAACAAAAACGAGAAGTAATGAACTATCTTTGAGCACTAATAAAGGCTCGAATGTTCAACATCGCGCCAACACTAGAGTTTAAGACAAAAAGACAAACACAGAGAAGAACACTAAAGAAGAACGAATACAAAGACAAACAACAACAACAAAACAAAATAACTAAAAAATAAAAACGCCTGCGATGCCCCTCAAACAAGGGCAACCCTACCCCCCACTTTAACCATCTATTATCTATCACTATCCCTATATTTCCAAAGAGTGAATATACCATCAATTCAGCCTCCTGAGACTTGGAAGAAAACTTGAAATATTTACGCTCAGCAACAAGTTACCGCCGGTAAAGGAGGTAAAGTCGATGAAAAGACACATCAAGAAACACACATCGACCTTTGCCTTCTCCCCGCGGGGACGACAAGATATATTTTCTGCAGAACCACGGATAGCCGACCTATGTCTGACTAACACCCCTTCCCTTCCCGCCCCCCTCATCGGGGCAAGGTAGCTGAAATGAACTGAACTGTCATTCACCTAGTCTCACTCCAACTATGTCGGTCCACTTGGATAGACATAATTGGAGACGTAAAAGAAATCAGGTTTGAGGATTTGCCCACTGTGGAACTCTAACGAAAGGGACCATCAAGTTACGAGGCGATGCTGAAATCTTTGGAGAAGAGTACGCTCTAATCTCTAATGGTAGTTTCCGGCTAGCAACAAAGGGGGACAAACATCCGTCCTTGTGTAAGTTGGAAGCAGCATCGATAACCAAACCCCAGACGGGGCGGCACCCCCGGGTGGTGGTAGTTGATTCGATCACCACCCATCATTAGGTCCGCCACATTTCATCCGTCTGAGCCCCGATCCCCCCCTATCATTCATCCATTCCATCCCGCAGTTCATGTTCATAGAAACTCGCTTGCGACGAGGAGGGGGCGGCTTTCAAAGCGCTCTAACAAGAAGAAGAAGCGGACCCTACAAAATCGAAAAAACATAAGCCGCATATAAGACATAACAAGAAGAAAGACAGCCCGAGCCCCCCCCCCCCTCCTCACTGGGGAAAATGGAACAAAATGGGACCACTCGGATCCAGCTGGGCACCATCGGCGGAAGCAACAGGCCTAGCCGAGAGAAGGTCTTCGAAGTAGTTTACGGAAAATTGAAGATCGCAATGCTACGACTGCTCGAAGTAACAACAGATTATGTTGCAATACGTGAAAAGGAGAAGGATATGGAGTGTATTACAAAAGAAGAAGGAGTCGAAACACTCCATGAAATAGGCCTACAACCGGCAATTCCACCGCAGATCCCAACCTATAGGAGCGTAGTCTACCGACGACTGGACCCTTGGATAGGACAGCACTCTAAGGAAGAGATAAAAGAGGAAATATCAAAAAATCAACCGTGGGCCAAAGTATGCGAAATTTGGAACAAGAGGGACAATTCTAAATACACTTACGTGTTTAAGGTTGTTTTCTCCGACACCACAATGGTGCAAAACTCAAAGGAGAATGGATTACTGCTTTTTAATGCAAAGATCAGTGGGGAGCAGATTGAGAGAGAAGAATTCACTCTCATACAATTCTGTTTCCGCTGTTATAAAATGGAGGCACACAAACAAAAGAATGCACAGAGCCACAGGAAATATGTTCAAAGTGCAGCGAGCCAGGGCACCACTGGAAAAACTGCAACAGTTCCAGGGAGAAGTATGAAAACTGCGTCCAAGGACATCGTTTCATGGTCATGGCCTGCCCAATGAAAAAGGAACTTATAAAAAAGAAGGTGCAGCGAAAGAAAGACGAGCATGAACGCAGACGCAAACATCATATGCTCAGGCGGCAAAAGGAGTATTCACAGAAAAATAAAAAAAAAAGACATACTTGAGAATCGAGAACGAAAACTCGACGAAGATACTGACCTGCATCTTATACGCTCACGTCAGGAAACTAACTCAACCAGGAGTATTCGCGAAGGAACTCAACCAAATGATCACTAAGAACGGCATGAGCGAAATGTGGTTTCCTGATAACCCTCCTTCAGGGGATGTACTACAACTGCAGCTTAATCCCAAACAGATGCCAGGAAAGAGCCAGAGCGAAAAGAAAAGAAGATAAAAATAGACGGCTTGACCCAAGAATTGAGGCCAAAAAAGAAAGAGAGGAGTCCACAAAAGCAGTACACTTGACCAAACCAAAGGACGAGGAACAGGTAGAAACTGAATCCTCTGAAACTACGGACACCTCAGACTCAGAGAACGCAAAAAAGTAAGTACGAAGCAAAAAAAGTAAAAGAGGAACAAAGAAAAAGATAGATGCAGACCAAATTAACCTCTGCATCTACGTGAGCGAACAATTGCCCTTCCCGAAGGATTGTGACGCAAACAAAATTTGCTTGAGACTAAAAAAGAAATACTATAAATGGAATTTCGACGCTCAATGCGAGGTCCTATACAACCAAAACGACGACTAATACCAGGAAACATTTATTGAACTCTTCCCAGCAGAGTTCAAAAAGAAGAGGAACTGGAAACGCAAGTCGACAACCCGTAAACACTAGGCCATCCACCTAAGCCAGAACAGAGAGTGGAAAACCAGAACAACAGGTTAAGGATCTTGACACTCAACGTAAATGTATGGGAGGGGAAAGCCACGGCATACGCAAACATATTCCGTGTGCTTGATCCCGACATCATATTAATCACGGAGGATGGTATCGATACGACCAACCAGCAGTTAAAGATACCAGGCTACAGAGTGATCTCAAAAATACATTCTCAGGAGAAGTACAACGATGTTGCCGTTGCCGTCAGAAGGAATCTCTCGTTCAGACACCTTCCGGATATGGACGAGTCCTTCGTGGCGGTAGAGCAGCACACTCTAGTGGGCAAGCTTATAACCGCGGCGTAATACCAACCACCTTGACGAAAGTACTTTCCTCTCACAAGCTTCTACACCCTGTTTGGCCACGACAGAATGGTATTCCTTGGGAGGCGACCTCAATGCCAGATGCCGAACGGCTGTCTATGGTAACACGAACGAAAGAGGCCAAAACTTGGAAATGATTGCGCGAAGGAAAAACATCCAGCGGATATGTCCGGAATTTCCGACCTATTTCACCGTAAGGTCAGCAACAAAGCCCTACATAATCATGACAAACGATGGCTTCTTCTTAAATTACCGTAGTGAACCAGGCCCAACAGTCCCCAGCGACCACATAGAAATCTTGACGACCATTTCTCTCACGCCAATACAGCTTCCAATCTCTCTTGGAAAAAGCTACGCTTCGGCTAACTTGGAACACTACAAGGAAATCCTTGCTAGATTTGAACCAGCGGACCTAAACGGAGCAAGGCTAGATAGGATCGATGAGGAGCTGGAGAAGATAACTGCCCACATGATCGAAGCAGATCGCGAGAGTGTACAGATAAAGAGGTACAAAACTCTCCCACAACCCATATGGACCGAAGAAATGAGAGAGATCACTAGAGTGCACAGGGAGGTGTACGAGGAAATCAGGAGAGAAGGTACAAATCGGGAAAGAACCACGCTGCTACGATGCCTGAGTGAAGAACTTAAGCAGGCTATTAACCAGCAACAGGCTGAAATCTGGGACAGCCTGATTGAAAAAGTTGACAGCGAGGTGCAACCCGATGTGTTCTGGCGACTTGTGAACAAGTTAAAATGTCTTACAAGTAGAGAAAAGACCCGCATTCAGGAGGGCGATGACTACTTGGAAGACCTGGCGGTATTGGAAGAAAGATTCCGCACATTCTGGAAGGATGTCTTCAAGATAACACCAGAAGACAATGCGGAATTAGACCAGGAATTCGAGGGCCAACTGATTGAAGATTTTAATCAGATTATGCATCGCACGATCCCGCATGCCTATGTCGATGAAGGGAGGATTTTGGCAGACCATGGCCACCCAACTACACCTGAAGAAGTCATGGTAGTCATAAAAACCTTCAAACAAAAGGCACCAGGCTAGACCTGCATCACCAAAAATAACTTGGTGCATGCCCCCCGGCAGATCATTCAGGCAACACGAACATCTACAATGCTTCCCTGAATACGGGCTACTTCCCAGACGGTTTCAAGATAGCTAAAATCATCTTTATACCTAAAAGGAGGAAGCCCGATCAACTGGTGGACTACAGGCCAATATCCCTCCTGGAGATTATAGGCAATTCTACGAGAAGTTTCTAGCTAACAGGTTACAAGACCAACTCACCGAGCTGGAAGTTCATAGCCATCAACAACACGGGTTCGGCAAGAGAAGGGGGACTGACACAGCCCTTGCCCTTCTCACCGAAAAGCTCGCCCGCTGTAAAGCTGAGAGGAAATATGTAGACGTGGTGATGCGAGATGTACAAAAAGCCTTCGATGAGGTTTGGCTAAGAGGTCTACAATATAAGATCCTAGGCCTCCAGCTGAACCCAATCCTGGAAATGGTCCTCTGCGACTACATCATGCGCAGAAAAGCCCAAATTTCGATCGAGGGCTACAGAGGACCCGAGTTTGAACTTGAGGCGGGTGTTCCACAAGGTGGCTGTCTGAGTCCGCTGCTGTACCTTTTGTACACACTACACTTACCTGATCCAGTAGGGAAGGAAGTGATGCACCTGCAGTTTGCAGACGTCATCCCACAAATCGTCCCCAGTAACTACAAACATGCTGGATTTCAAGAAAGGTAGACAGCCATCGAAATCAATAACATCAGTCGATACGAACGAAAGTAGAAAATCAAGACTAACTGCCGAAAGTTCCAGATTCTTCTAATTAACCGCCGAAAACGTGTGGATGTCTTAGTGGACGGCGAAGTAAACACATACAGAAATGAAGGCAAGTCTGCACTTAACATCCAAAGGATACAAAGGGCACATTAGCAGCACAATCTCCCTAGCTAAAATACAGCTCGGAAAACTGTATAGATTTAAGAGCCTCAGCTCCAAAAATCTTAAAAAGCTATACGAGGGGGAGTCAAAAAGTTCTCAGATAAATGGCCTAAAATTTTTATTTGTAATAATACTGTAATCATTTTTCTACATAAGCTCCATTAACATCTATACACTTTCTTAATCTATGAATCCAACGGTAAAGACCATCTTTGTAGAATTCACGGGGTTGTCTCTGGCACCAAGTAATGACCTGCTTTTTTGCTTCATCTAATGATTGAAACCGGGTTCCTTTTAGGTGTCCCTTTAAATTTGGAAACAGAAAAAAGTCAGAGGGTGCTAAATCAGGGCTATAAGGGGGATGAGCAAGAGTTTCCCATCGAAATTCCCGTAGCTGAGATCTCACAGCTTTGGACGAATGTGCAGGGGCATTGTCATGGTGGAACAAGATTTGCTTGTGGAGCTTTCCTCGTCGTTTTTTGGCTATTGAAGTTTTCAGCTTCCTTAAAACTCCTTCGTAATAGCTAGATGTAACAGTTTTTTGTCCTTCTAAGAAGTCTATTAAAATAATTCCCTCCGAATCCCCCAAAACTGTAGCCATTATCTTTTTAACGGACCTCTCTGTCTTGAACTTGATAAGCCCTGCTGCCCCCCTTGGGTGCCACTCTTTTGATTGATTTTTACTTTCAGGATCAAACTGATACACCCAAGTTTCATCTCCCGTTACGAGGCGCTCAAAAAAACTATCCTCGTTTGCTTCAATCTTGGTCAAAATAGCCAAAGAAAGGTTGGCCCTATGATTCAGCTGGTCTTCTCGCAACGCTTTTGGGACCCAACGTGCTGAAAGCTTGCTCAGGCCAAGATTTTCAGTTAGAATTCCAAATGCTGAGCCATGAGAGATTTCACATGCATTGGCAACTTCATCAATAGTAATACGGCGATCTTTATCCACTAGATTCCTCACAAGCTCGACATTTTCTGGGTTAATGGAGGTGGAGGGTCTCCCTTCACGTGGATCATCTTCAACTTCTTCTCTGCCCCCCTTGAAGCGCTTAATCCAGTCGTAAACTACCGCTCTACATGGCGAAGAGTCACCATAAACCTGTTGTAGAGCGTCAATAATCTTAACAGGCTTCCAATCAAGTTTAGTCAGGAATTTAATGTTCGCTCTTATCTCAAAATTTGCCATTTTATGGGTTCAAAAAAGTAACCTTTTTGAAGCACATCTAATACAAAGAGTCTCGACAAATTGAATGACGAATTTTGTAGGAATTGTTCAGAAAACATGAAAGTCGTGTTTGACCCTGTATTTACTTGTACAAAATCGAACATTTCAATAATCTGGCATTTGTCTGAGAACTTTTTGACTCACCTACGTATACTGTGCTGGTGCGCTCAACCTTAGTGAACCCGGTAGTGGTCATGCAGGCTGCGAGTTCCACCTCTCTCAGACAAATGCAGAGAGTGCAGAACAAAGCAGCCCGGCTTATAGCTGGAGCTCGAAGGATGAACCATATACAGCAAACATAACTGCACGCAAGAGCAGGTCTGAACCCACTGAATATGGAACTCCAGAGGCTAGGGAGAAAGACCTGGGACAAGATCGAAAATGAAATACTCCCGAATATGAACCTCGATCTAGACATTCCGAGAGCAGTTAGGGGACGCGCCACCAGGTAAGCCCTATTCCCAAGTGGTAGAAACTGCTCCCGAGAAAACCAAATTGAAATATATACTTGATCAAGAAAAGTAAAAACATCTAAGTGTAATAATAACTGAAGAAAAAGAGGCGAAGTGCCCACCATTAAAACAAAACAAACAGAAGTGAAAAAACAACCTAAAACCCGGCAAAATAAGAGTTATTTTATTGATATTTAAAATAACAAGAATATATATATATATATATATATATATATATATATATATATATATATATATATAGCAAGCAAAAAACTTGAAAGGCTTGAATGTCACGACGGAGGAAAGAAACAAATATATATATTTATTTAAACCCTCCCCAAACCATATATATATATATATATATATATATATATATATATATATATATATATATATATATATATATATATATATATATATATATATATATATAATAATAATAATAGTAATAATAAATGGGAGGAAGAAAAACCTGAGAGAAGCTTCTCTACACCAGGGCAAAACTCAACTTCTTTTTATCTTTATATGCCTACCACACATTTCCTACTTATTACATCAATTTCAATTTTTTAGCCTCCTGTGCAGTGGGACAATGTATATTCCGGACTCGAGTTTATACACAGTAAACGGGACTTATACACAGTAAACGGGACAACATACAAGAACATAAAGTGCGGAATGAAGACCTCAGAGATAAACTAATGGTAAAAAGTATTGAAAGTGACAAACAGTAAAGTGAAATTCAAATAATTAACAGTGTATAAACATGAAATGTATAAAGTGATAATAGTTAATACGAAAGTACTAGTGAATTGTGAATCTAGAAACGAATAGAATTAAAGATTCAGATAGTGAATAAAACCAAAATAAAAGTTCCAAGAGTGAAGAAGAGAGCTGAAATATAAATTCAGCAAAAAGAAAGTGTGAACAGTGTACTCACTAATTTAAAAGTAAGTGTACATTAAATAAAATCATTAAATAAATTTTAAACTGAAGAATATATAGCAATATTAGTGTGACTAGTAATATAGTAAACAAATAAGAATAGTAAAATAAAAACTAAATAACGTTAGCAGTGATAACTAAAAGATATAATTAGATATAATAATTAAGGTTAGCATGTGAAATTTAATCAAAAGTGCGAATTAGTAAACTAAATTAGTAAACTAGTAGGCTACAATATATGTCTTATGACGCCAAACGGTAGCTTTAGATGTGACCAATCACGGCAATATATTTTTGTTGTTGTTTTGGGGGTTTGTAACCTTTATTTTGTATTATTTACTAAATATCTGCGACTCTGCTCGTTTATAGTTTTTTCTAAGTTAGGTAAGGTTTCTTGATGTCTTTTATTGTTTTTTCCTTTTTTCTTTTTTTTTCGTATTTTTCTTTCGCTGCGAACGATAACAACTTTTTACTGGCAACGTCGTAGCTATAAATAGGACCTGCTTCACAAATTTTTCGGTTTCGTCATGCTCTAGTTGTGTTTCTTCGTTATATGAATTCGGGTTTATTTTGCATGACTGCGAAAAACTTTTGGATTTTTTAGAGGCGCATGAACTAATCGAGAAAACTATAAAATGCCCGAAATGGAGTGCGAATTTAAATTTTTCAGAAAATTTAATGTTTCGTTGCGATAAAATATATGTAAATGAAAACAGTAAGCAACAGCGGTGCTGTTTCAAACAATTAGCGCGTAGGGGTACATTTTTCGCGGGTTCCCATTTAAGTTTAAAAGACATTGTTCAAATTTTATATTTTTTGGTAATTAATCGTTTTACGTAAGTAAGTAAGTATTGTTTGTCATTAGGTTACCAGGTTTTTTTCTGCCAGTAAAAAGCTGTTGTCGTTGGCAGCGAAACAGAAATTACGAAAAATAAAATAGGAAAAAAAAACCAGTATGGGAGATATCACTGCGGGGGAACACCCTACGAGGATCCTGAGTTTAAATCAATTGGTGGGATCTGGGGGGTGAAGCCCCCCAGTATATACTCTTATACAAACAAATATAACGCCGTGATTGGTCACATTTGACGCTACCGTCTGACGTCATAAGACATATTGTAGCCTATAAACAGCGCCACCTACCGTGCGCCCCTAAACTGAAGTGTTACCAACTCAAGTATTAATGTAAATATAAAAACATTCCAGTGGTGTACAAATTAACTGCAAAAATGATGTAAACTGCCAAAAAACTGAGCTCCTGCGTAATTAGTTATTCCAGGAGGACCTATTTCACTTTTTGTGTACCTTTGCCTCTCACTAAATCTTTCCCCTTCTCAACTATAGTTTCATTTTCAACACTTTTTAACTATAATATTTATTTACTTTTGCATTGTATAAACTGGATTGTATATAGAAGTAGAGGTGAAAATACCCTCTTGTACCCCATTTTTCTCCAATAAATATATCATAATAATTCCGAATTTTTAGACTTGGAAGAAATCTACAAGCAAATTAGGCTCACCGAAAAGTTCACAGCCGGTAAAGGAGGGAAAAAAGCGAGGGCAAGTCGCCTCAAGAAAACGCCATCGATTTTTTACCATTTCCCCACGGGGACTTCAAGAACAAGATCTATTTTGTACGGAGCCACGTATAGCCGACCCACGATATCGTACTGCATACTGGGGAGTTTAACTTCCTATTTACGAAGGAGAAATTCTAAAAACTGTAAGTTTATCTTCCTATTTATAAGGTTCAATGTGTGAACCGTTTAAATTTTCATACAAATGTTTACTAACTTCGACCCCCACACATTTTTAGCGGGGTCGTAGGGTCCTTGGGCCCCATTCCCTCTTCCTGGGTGGTACGGCGATTGAGCATGTCCTCGTTTTTAAGTTCTTAGGTTTAACTCTTGATAGCAAGCTCACTGGGGGGCCTTATTTGCGTCTCTTGAGGGCTTCCTGTTCGAAGGTTATGGATTTGCTTCGAGTTTTATCCCACACCACTTGAGGTAGTGATAGGCACACCTTGTGGTCGCTTTATTTGGCGCTGCCAGGTGTACTTTCAGCGTCTCCTTCGGCCTTGAATTTACTTGACTCTGTTCGTTCGCCTATCCCTAGCCTCTTTGTTGAGGGTGGCCTGCTTCCCTTGCGATACCACCGGCTGCAGGTGTGCCTACGATTTCTGTTTCGTGTTCAGCAATACCCTTCATCCCCAGTCCATGAATGTCTTTTTGCCCCGTCCTCTTCGGCATCTTTTGATCGGCAGCCATCTCTATCCCGGCCTCTGAGGCTCCGTGTTGGGGATCATCTCTCCTCCCTGGGTGTTCCCGGAGTGTTGGCCCTCCCATTCCCGCCGTCTCCGTGTAGGAGCGTTCGCCTTCCTGAGGTCTGTACTACTTTTCGGCGTTTCGAAAAAGGGTCTACTGACCCTCGTCTATTAAAGTGTCTGTTTCTTGAACATGCGTGTCCTCATGCGCACCAGCGTTCCATCTATACTGACGGCTCGAACTCGGACCTCAGCGTTGGGTCGGCCGCGATATCCTCTACGGAGTCCCTTCGGTCGGCTCTTCCTCTTGTGGCATCTGTTTTTACCGCAGAGTTGACGGCCATTCTTTTGGCTTTTAATTTGATTTTATCGCTCAATTCTTCGGATTTTCTTGTTTTTAGCGACACCCGACCTGCTTTGGAGGCAATTCGTTCCCTTACGTCCACCCATCCTTTGTTTAAAAATTCGTTCCTGGCTGTTCAGAAATGCCTGACGTTACAGGGTGGCGTTCTGTTGGGCTCATGTTGGGGTTCCGGGCAACTAGGAGTCTGATCGGCTGGCCCGTTCGGCTGACTTTGAGGTACCGGATGATGCCCCTCAACCCTTCAGGGACTCCTACCCCGTAATCAGGACGTATATCTTTCGTTTGTAGCAGAGGGAGTGGGATTCGTTCCCCCCCCCCTTTCTAAGATGTCCCTTATTAAACGCTCTGTCCGTCCCTGGTCCTCTGACTCTCAGCGACTCCGGTCTTGGGAGGTTGCCTTTTGCCGGTTGTGAATTGGGCACACGCGATTCACCCATGGCTATTTCGTTTCGGGTGGAGGCCGAGTTGCCCTTGGTTGTCCCTTTTGCAGTGGCGAGCTGTTTGTGGCTCACATCTTAGTAGTTTGCCCTCGCCTTGCTTCTCTTCAAAATTCTTGCTTTCCTACCCTTTCTGCCCCCCCCCCCCCGCCCCCGCTCGACTTCGCTTTCTTTCAATAGAGGACTCCCTTCGGTCGTCTTCCCTCTTTATATTTCTATGCTTTCTATAAATTCTTTCCAGCTTTGTGTTTAGATTTATCGTTTCATCTTTTGTCTTCTGCCCTCCCGTACGGCTGGCGCATGTCATTTGTTTATTGCCCGAGCCGCCCTTGTTTTTAGAATGTATGCCGTATACCTGTAATTTAAGTGTGCATCTGTGTGTGTTGTGCGATTTTCTTTTAGTCCTTTGTTTTTCCCAATTTTTATTGGGTGTTTCCCCACACCCTTTATGACCTTTTCGGGTGACCCCGTTTTAACAGTACTGCCATTAAGGGTCCCCTAGAATTGGCTGGGTGCCACTTTGTTTCTCTTAAATAAATAAATAAACACTGGCGATTAAACCTCTTATCGTGCCCAGACGGATTTATTTAGCTGTGTTGACCTGTATCTCTGTTTCCCCGATTGCCTCACTGATTTTCGATGGTCAGCTCTTGATGACCTCCATGGGAGTAACCACTTCCCCATTGTCTTGTCGGCCGTTCATCCTAACCCTCATACAACCATGCCTCTCAGGTGGGACTTAGGCCATGCCAATTGTGAAGGCTTCCGAGAGGCGTCTTTCACAAGTGCCTCCTTGGGGACCTTCAATGGTGTCGACGCGGCAGTAATGTACTTCACATCGATTATCTACAACGCGGGCACACGGAGGACCTCGGAGTGTGCGACAGCCGTCAAAAACTACAATGTAAGCTCATGCCCAATTCCGGCGGAACCCAATCTTTTGCAATAAGGTTGACCGAAACCGAGCTCGAGTGCTTCGCCAAGAGGAGGGAGTTCCTTATGACAGCGTTTTGAGTGTTTTATGTTTCAAAATTGCGATTAATGATATCTACGAGGGGCGGTCAATAAGTTTTGCGAATCGGTAGGGCAAAACAGAGGAAGGGGGGTGGCTGTTTGTGGGGGTGTTATGACAAGTTATGACAAGTCAGGACATGCAGCCAAACGCTCCTGCCTCGTCTATTTAAGAAGCAGTAGCTGATCGCAGATCGTCAGTCACATATTTTTCAACAATGGAGAAGGTTGAGCACCGCGCAGTGATCAAATTTTGACCAAGGAAGGCAAGAATGCAAAAGAGATCCATGAACGCATGGTTGCAGTGTACACCGACACCGCCCCTTCCTATGCAACCATTGCTCGCTGGAATAGGGAGTTCCGCCATGGTCGTGAGTCCCTTGAAGCTGACCCCCGTCCAGAACGCCCGTCAGACGTGACCAACGAGGACAATGTGGCTCGTGTGGAGAGGATGATCCTCGAAAATCGACGGGTGAAGGTCGAAGAAATCGAGCGAGAACTTGGGATATCACATGGAAGTGTTATCAATATCATCCACGACAATTTGGCCATGACTAAGGTCTCTGTCCGTTGGGTCCCTAGAAACCTCACGAAACCTCACGCCCCATGATCGACTTCAACGACGTCAAAGTTCAGAGGAGCTGCTGCTCCTGTACAACCAAGACCCGGCGGGATTCGAGTCACGCATAGTGACAGGTGATGAAGCGTGGGTCCATCACTGGGATCCCGAGACCAAGCTCGAAAGTATGGCCTGGAAGGACAGGGGCTCTCCAACCTCCATTAAGTTCCGGACCCAACCCTCAATAAATAAATAAATAAACATCGGCGATTAAACCTCTTATCGTGCCCAGAAGGATTCTTTTAGTTGTGTTGACCTGTCTCTCTGTTCCCCGGATTGCCTCACTGATTTTTGATGGTCAGCTCTTGATGACCTCCATGGGAGTGACCACTTTCCCATTGTCTTGTCGGCCGTTCATCCTAACCCTCATACAACCATGCCTCTCAGGTGGAACTTAGGCCATGCCGATTGTGAAGGCTTCCGAGAGGCGTCTTTCACAAGTGCCTCCTTGGGGACCTTCAATGGTGTCGACGCGGCTGTAATGTACTTCACATTGATTATCTACAAAGCAGCCACACATGCCATTCCATGGAGGACCTCGAAGTGTGCGACAGCCGTCAAAAACTACAAGTTAGCTCATGCCAAATTCCACCCCCTTTGGGGGGACCATGATAAGAACCCTAGGGGAAACATGATTGAGAAATTTCTGGGCGAAAATGATGTCTGCCTTCTAAACGATGGCAGCCATACATCATTTCACATCCAGACGAGCAGCTCTACATGCGTGGACTTGTCCCTCTGTTCACCAAGCTGTAGAGCTGATTTTGACTGGGCAGCGGATCCTGACTTGCGAGGCAGCGATCACTTCCCCATTATTATAGCGCCATGTACAGGTGGCCCCCCTCCACCACCTAGTAAAAAATGGAATGCAAAAAAAGCAAACTGGCCTAAATTCAGGCACCTCTCGAGCCATGACGGGTCCTTCCCTCATGAAGATATTGACGTGGCTATCGATGACCTCCTAATCCACGTCAATAAAGCGGCTAACTCCTCCATCCCGCTCTCCGGCTCAACCGCTCGCGGACCACAAGTTCCCTGGTGGTCGGCTGAATGCTCGAGAGCCGTGACTGAATGTAAAATGGCTTGCCGACGTTACCATCGCTCCCCTACGATGGTAAATAAAATTGCTCGTAACAGAGCAAGGGCAGCACGGCGACGCATCCTTCGACAGGCTCGAAAGACCTCGTTGGAAGGTTACATCGCGTCCATAAGTTGGCAAACGCCTATAGACAAAGTGTGGAAAAGGGTCAAAAAGCTATTGGGCAAATCCAATGGCTTTACAGCTCCCAACATTGTCCAAGCTGGAGAATTGTTGGTGGACTTGTCCCATATTTCCAATGTCTTGGCCAGATCATTTGCTAGCATCTCAAGCCCAGATAATTATGAGATGCAATTCCAGTGCTTTAGGCTCCAACAGGAGCAGCAACCGCTCAACTTTATGGAGCCTAACATGGATAACGAGTCTTACAACCGACTCTTCTCTATCCATGAGCTCCATAATGCACTGAAGCACTGTAGATCCACTGCCCCCGGATCGGATGGCATTTCCTATGATATGATTAGGAATATGCATCCATCCCTTCTCTCTCATTTACTGGACATTTACAACTGGATTTGGATCAAGGGCCGCTTCCCTTCCATGTGGAGAGAGGCCATAGTCCTTCCATTCCGCAAACCAGGAAAGGACGGGACGGAGCCCACCCATTACCGCCCCATTGCTCTTACCAGTTGTCCATGTAAAGTGTTTGAGAGAATGGTCAATTTCAGACTCGTCTGGTTTTTGGAGACTCAAAATCTCATATCTCCTTCTCAATCAGGGTTCAGGAAAAAGCAGAGTACGACAGACCTGCTTGTCCGAATGGAGTCACTCGTAAGAGATGCTTTTTCAAAGAAGCAGCACGCCATCGCTGTCTTCTTTGATATTGAGAAAGCATACGATACCACCTGGAGGCGTGGTATCCTTAAACAACTCCATGATTGGGGCCTGCGGGGTTACCTCCCCAGGTTTGTCGAGCAATTTCTGATGCGACGCACACTACGCGTAAGGGTTGGAGGCACCTTATCGGAGCCCGTGGACAAAGTTGGGGGTGTGCCACAGGGAAGTGTCCTCAGTGTCACCTGCTTCTCTGTGGCCATTAATAGCATTGTTAGAAATCTCCCTCCCGAGATTTCGTCGACGTTATATGTGGATGATCTGGCGCTCATTTGTTCTTCGCCCAGACTCCCATTTATCGTCCGTAAGCTACAGCGAGCTATAAGCACTGTAGCTGAAAATGCTTCCTCCAAGGGTTTCCGCTTTTCCGCAGTAAAGACCAAGGCTGTTCACTTTTATGGGCATAAGTTAGTGACATGGGACCCCCCCCATTTGTCGCTATATGGTGTGCCTATAGATTTTGAGCCCCACTTCAAATATCTGGGGGTCATATTTGATTCAAGGCTTTCTTTCCGGCACCATGTGGACGCCTTGAAAAGGTCTTGTTTAAAGAGAATGGACATAATGAAACTGTTGTCTCACACTTCTTGGGGAAGTGATCGACGTACTCTGTGGCTCCTGTATCTAGCATTGGTCCAATCAAAGCTAGACTATGGATCACAGGTGTACTCCTCTGCCTCGCCATCCATTCTCGAAAAACTAAACACTGTGCGTAACCAGGGTGTGCGCCTGGCTTCTGGAGCCTTTAAGTCCTCCCCAGTGTGGAGCCTCTACGCAGAGAACGGGGTTCTCCCCCTTCCCTATCACAGGCTCAAGTCTAATTTTAACTACCTCCTTAGACTTGAGCAACTACCGCAGACGCCAGTGTATGAGTGCATGTTCAATACACGGACAGTGGCCTCATACGATAGATCTCCATCTCTGGCTCGCCCCTTTGCTCTGCGTATGGCCGAGCACACTGCGCAACTAAGGGAGTTCTCAGTGATTCCCTTTACCATGCCAAAGACCCCCCCGTGGCTCATACCACCTGTAATGGTATGTAGGGAACTAGCTGATAGGCCCAAGGATCACCACCTGCCTGTAGTATTGAGAGCCATGTATGGCGACCACTCCTCTCAACATCGACATAGCACTTTTGTGTTCACCGATGGATCCAAGTCACCGGACAGAGTTGGAGCAGCTGCTGTCTTTCCATCTGAGACAGCATTGGTCCGCCTGCCAAACGCAGCTTCCGCATTCACAGCGGAACTCGTTGCTATGATGGCGGCACTGACCATCATAGCTGGCAGGCCATCTGGTTCTCATACTATCTTTACAGACTCCCTTAGTTCGCTTCAAATGTTGGGTGATGTTGGTTCGAGCCATCCATTGGTTTCCAAGATCCAGCGGTGGCTCCTACGACTATCGCCCATCCACGAGATATCCTTCTGCTGGGTGCCTAGTCACGTGGGCATCCCAGGCAATGAGAGGGCAGATGCTGCAGCCAAAGAAGCAGCATCACTGGGGACAGCTCCAGTGGCCCCAGTCCCACTCTGCGATGCCTATCCTCTGACCAATGAATACGTGGTCGGCCTATGGCAGAAGAGGTGGAGTGAGCTCCCTCCCACCAAGCTCCACTCCATAAAACCCTCCGTTCACCCATGGCCACGTACAACTAGACATCGTAAAATGGAGGTTGCGCTTGTCCGTCTGAGGATAGGCCATTGCCGGCTCACCCATGAGCATTTAATGAGTGGGCTGCCCCCACCTATGTGCATTCTGTGTGGGGTACAAATATCTGTCCTCCATATATTTGTAGAATGCCCATTGCTAAGGAATCTCAGAAGGACGACCTTTCCCTTCATTACCAGAGAGATGGCCCCCCAGCAGGCTCTGCGGGGCATCTTTTCTGAGACCCATTGCTTCTTTGACGTGACTAGGATACTAACCTTCCTAAAAGAAAGCAATCTTTTAAACAAAATTTAAAATAGTTTTATATATTTATTGTTGATCTATTCATAGTTTATGTTTTTACATTTTGTTGAGTTTTTAATAGTCTATTTTTTGTTAAAAGATTTTAACTGACTTAATATTGCCTATTAAACTAATTTTGGTCCCAAGGACATTTCTGCTTTTTTTTATGTATTTTAATATGGCAATATTTTAAAAATAATAATTTTAAATTCACTGCCCATAAGTGAATTTGGCTGCGAGATAGCCCATCTGGGCTACGCAGCTTTTAAATCTTTTATGCACTATTCATTCATTCATTCATGCCAAATTCCAGCGAGACCCAATCTTTTGCAATAAGGTTGACCGAAACCGAGCTCGAGTGCTTCGCCAAGAGGAGAGAGTTCATCAGGACAGTGTTTTAAGTGTTTTATGTTTCAAAATTGCGATCAATGATATGTATTCCTCTCTCCCAGTGGGTGTATTAGCAATCTCGTTCATTGATGCCTTGGCACTCTACTGTTCCTTGCCTCGCTTTCCATCAGCAGCATATCGGCTGCAACTGGCAGTCGATGCGGTCTTAAAAAGTGCACAACTTAGGGGATTCCGCTTTTCCACGAGCAAAACTAAGGTAATGTAGTTCCACCGGGGTAGAGGGGCTCTTGTTCCGCCACATATCTCCCTGCAAAGTGTAGAGATAGAGTTCGTCTCTAAGTTTTGGTTTATGGACGTAACTCTTGATTCCAAGCTATCCTGGTTACCGCACCTATGACATCTTCGAACAGGCTGTTTGCGGGCTCTAGATATTTTTAAAGTCCTCTCCCATACGTCTGGGGGCAGTCATCGTTAAACACTGTGGTCAATATACAGTGCCCTCGTCCAATCCAAATTTGACTATGGATGCCAAATTTACTCCTCGGCTTCCCCCTCAGTCCTTAAAATGCTGAACCTGATTCGCAGCTTCGGAGTTCGTCTCTCCAGTGGAGCCTTCCGCACTTCTCCTGTTAACACCCTTTACTGTGAGAAAGTGGTGCTCCCCTTGCCCTATCACGGACTCCAGATTTGCATGCAATACCTCTACCCTGTACAGCAGACTACTGTATCAAAGGCATTCGATAGGTTGCCATCCTTATCCCGCCCCCTGAACCTCTGGATAGGAGATCATCTCCCCAACCTGGGTTGTCTAAGGGTCCTTGCCTTTCCAAAGTCGCTGACCCCTAGTTAGCGTGCTCCAATTGCCACAGTTTTTACCAGCATGTGGAGCCTGGGCAAGTCGTCCGTGGACCCTTGCTCCTTTAAGAGCCTGTTCCTAGAGCATACGACCTCACATCTACAACACTGCCCGATGGATGGTTCCAAATCAGACCGTGGCGTGGGTGCCGCAACCACCTACTCAGGAGAGCTTTTAACTTTGCCTTTGCCATGGCAGTGCTAAGACTAATATCGAAAAACATGCAGAAGAGAAAAGGGGAGAAAATAATGAATCTTAAAGAACTTGCAAAAGAGCGATATAGTGTTGCGAGCCCAAAACAGATATTAAGTACCCCCAGGTGAAAGTGATATGAATGAATTGGTAAATAAATGGAAATGTTTACAAAGAGCATATTCACTAGTAGCGGAAGAAATAATACCAAAGAAAGAAATAAGTGCAAGACAAAAGTGGATGACGGAAGATATACTAGAGATGATGGAAGAAAGAAGGAAATATAAACATAGTAATGTTTTTAGATATAGAGAAATAAACAGAAATAAAAAGATTTTCGGCTGCAAGAGAAAATTGGATAGAAGACCGGTGTGATGAAATTGGAAATTTATCAAAGAGAGATACACAGATAATGTATGAAAGAGTGAGGAAACTTACTGGTAAAGGAAGATTACGTACAGGCGAAACAATAATGAAGAAAAACAGTGAAATAGCAATGGAAAAGAAAAGTGTCCTTGATATATAGAAAGAGTATATCGAAGAATTGTTTGAAGATAATAGAACAGAGTAGTTAGAGCTTAATGTGGAAATGACTGGATCTGCTATTGGAGAAGATGAAGTAGAAAAAGCAATTAGTAAAATAAAGACAGGAAAGATAAAGATACAGATACAGATGTAGGGTGCGCTAAGGCCTTTGCAACGGCAGCGCAATAACTTTAATTCCTATTCAGGTTTAGGGCAGGTTCTGGGCTATTTCGATCTTTCTTTTCCTAGCTTTCCATAGTTCTTCAATATATAATGTGCATTTTTCTACTTCTTCTTCACTTGTTGGGTTGAACAAGAGCACTTTTTCCAATGTGGTGTCTCCTATAGTAGTATACTTTCTACGTATGTCTATTAGTCCCTCACAATTTAGTAGGAAGTGTCGTAGTGTCTCTTGCTCTCCTCGGTTGCAGAGGTCACATTTTCCCTCCTCTCCTGTAAACCTCTTCCTTCAATTCAGCTGCAGTGATTTGATTCTGCATTTAAACTTTAGCTTGGACTTAAATGAGTTGTCATATATATTTTCCTCCTTGATTACTTTCTTATTCATAAAATATGTACTCATTTTTGATTTCCTCTCCATACCTAGCCTCTATCTCTCTTCTTCCCATTTCCTTACTCTCTCCTTTATACTTTCTTCCTTCAACTGATTCAGTTTTTTCCATACTTCTTATGCTTAGTTCTTTCATATATCCTCTTACCGTACTTAGCCATTGGTTTCCTTCATTATTTTCTTTCATTTCCTCCAAATTTCTTTTAGTAACTCATTGTTTCCTTTCATCACATGTTTTGTGTAATTTAATTTTATCTTTGTCTCTTTCTTCCATTGTGTCACTTCCTATTTTTCCTCTTAATGCTTCCACTGCAGTGTAATTTGGACCACCCAGCACATGTCTCCACACTTTATTTTCTATTTTTTGTAGTT
This sequence comes from Ceratothoa steindachneri, assembly GCA_963969495.1. Taxonomy (NCBI): domain Eukaryota; kingdom Metazoa; phylum Arthropoda; class Malacostraca; order Isopoda; family Cymothoidae; genus Ceratothoa; species Ceratothoa steindachneri. The sequence continues at coordinate 1,922,587 of OZ018323.1, forward strand.
TTTCCAGTTCTGTTTTGTTCCATTCCACCACTGCCCTTCTTGTGAATATGCTTGGTAGCACTACACTCTTCCAATATGTTTTTCCTATTAGGATCTTGTTGCATGATCTCTCCATCAGAGAGAATGCCATGTTTGACATTTTCCTTGCCTTTTCTTTTTTATATATGTCCTACTTTCTGTAATTATAATTCCTAGGTATCTAATTTCATGAACAACTTCTATATCATTGATCTTTTCTGGTTTGGGTTCTTTCCAATTCATAATCATGCATTGATGCATGCATGTTTGTTGATGTTTAGGCCACACTCTGCAGATTCCTCCATGACTAAGCTTATTATCTGTGCTATCTCTTTTCTACTATTTGATAGTACGAGTCCGTTATCTGCAAAAAACAGCATTGGGATGTAGAGTTTACTGCTTCTAAAACCCACCTAGCTCTCATTTATCTTTGTAATAATGCTGTTTATAAGTAGCACAAAGAGCAGTGGGAAACCTGTGCAACCTTGGCGTATTCCACTGCTTACCTCTACTTCTCCAAATTTTCTTGGTCCCACATACAGCTCAGTCGTGTCTTCTGTATACATTGTTACTATGATGTCTATAATCATGGGGTTGCATTCATAATTTTTAAATATTTTTATCAATGTTGTCCTGTCTACCGAGTCAAAGGCTTTCTCAAAGTCTATGGCTGTCACAATAGGCTCCTGTTTTCTCATTTTACTATCCTCTATACAGTATTTTAAGATAAATAGGTTATCCTCCAATCTTCTGCCTTGCGTAAACCCTGCCTGTAGAACATTTATTTCTAATGTTTCGATGTGTTCCAAATTTTTTCCTTATATCAGATTCATTGTCAATTTGTAGTTGGTGTTAGTTAATGCTATGGGTCTATGCTCTTTTGCTTTAGAATTTTTCGTCTTGGGAATCATAACTGTTTTAGAAACCTTTCAGTCAGTTGGTACAGCATTTGTTGTTATGACCTTATTTAGGCTTTTTGTTCGTGCTTGTAGGCATATCCGATTTTCATTAAACCATTTTATTATTTCCCCTTTTATCTTATCTGGGCCTGATTGTTTCCTACTTTTTATTTCGTAAAGCACTTTCCACTTCTTCTTTTTTCCATCCTCCCACCCCATTGCTTCTCTTTGCTAGCATATTATTGTACCCTCTAAGCTATCCATCCATATGCTCCATTAATGTTCTTGGGAAGTATTGTGTTCGGTCGCCTACCTTGTACTTAATTCTTAGTTTACCTTTTCCATCCGGTTCCAAATTTCCTTTTTAATGCATCCTAGTGTTCTCTTATGATTTCTGGTATAATTGTTGTTTCATTTTTCTTTCTATACACTATTCTAGGATCTCTTATACGCCACCTTATGCTTGTTGTGTACTCCTCTTTAATCTTATCATTCCATTCTTTTTGATCTCATTTGGGTGCTTCCTGTATACTGTGTTCCAGAATTCTATCATTTTTCCAGGTACTATTTCCCAATCTATCTCATTTCCTTCCTCATCAGAAACTCCAGTTTCCTTTTCTTCTCTTTGGTTAACTCCCCTTAGTTTATTAATCAGATTCCACATCTTCTTTCCAGAGTTATGTGTTTCTTTTATTTCTCTAATAATCTTTTTCTCATGTTTAGTCATCTCCTCTTTTATTTTATGTTATACTTTTTTCTTCTGCTTGTTGTAGAGATTCGCATAGTGTCTTTTGTCATTCCTTTTCAGCCTGTTGTATCGCTTCCTTAGCTTGATTCCTTCACGTATCTCTCTATTCATCCATACTGGTTCTTCTATTATCTTCTCTCCATCGAGGGATATTACTCTCTTTTTTATATTTTTTCTTAGTGGTTCCTTCAGCATTATTCTTAATTAGTCTTTCTAGTTTTTTCATATCTATTTATTCTCCTTTGTGATTTAATTCTTCTATATCTTTTTGCATTTTCCTCATAAATTGTTCTTTTAATATTTCACAGTCTGTTTTATAGTACTCTCTCTCTCCATGATTTCGGTTTTCTTTCCTTTTTTATCTATATCTATCTTAAATATTTCCTCAAGTAGACAATGATCAGATAGATCAAATGTCTATTTTCCTTCATCTATAAACATAGTATCAAAATATTTCTACACGGCTTCATTTACTAAAATAAAATCAATTGCACTTCCTGTCTTCTTGTAATTTCCCCTTCACACTTCAAATCACCGTTTAGTAGTATCATATTCAATTTTCCATAATGTCTATAACTTCTCTTCCATTATAATTTAATGGTTGTGGTCTAATAAATCGCAGGTGGCCATTGAAATCGCCTAGTAAGATCACTATCTGCTCATCTTGCACTTTAGCTAGTTCATCTCCGATTCTTTTCATTATTTTTCCGTTTCGTATTCTATCAGAACCATCTCTATAGGTGAGCGGCAATGTTACCACAGTATTCCTCATTTTGACTTCTACTTTCATAATGGCGCTATTTTTACATTCCTTTTCGAGAATTTCACATCCTTCTTTGTTTCATAATCACTGACAGACTTCTTCCCTTTTTATCACTCATATCTCTCATTTTTTCAACAGCCTTAAATTCCTTTTGAGAATTCTATCTTCTTCTGCTTTTGCTGTGTTTCAACTAGACATAGTATACAACACTCATTCCCCTTCTCTGTCAATAAGTCTTCCACTTCAACTCTCTTCTCTTTCTTTAAGCCTTGTATATTAATCAATTTTATTTTTATTCCTCCTCTTTTACAGCTTCTTTCTAAAATAATTCTACGCACAAGTTGCCCGCTTTTGATGTACCATCCAGACTCCCCGTTTCAGTTTCTTGCTTTAAGTTCTTCTCTTAACATTTTATCTTTCTCTCTCTTTTTTTGTCATATCTGGGGCTATCATCACGTTTTTTAGCCTCTCGCTCTCCCCATTCTTTAAGTTCTTCGCTTTCCTCAGTATATCGAACTTTTCCCGTGGTCTAGGTTTTGGCAATCGGTTCCTATCATCATTATTTTCATTTCTCCTTCCTAATCTTATTACCTTTTCTATTGGCGCCCTACCTACTCCCACTCCTATATCAAATATTTCATTACATCTCTTCTCGTCATCCTCTTCCCTGTCTTTACCTCGTTCTTTACTGGATTCCTGCACTCCAAATAGTACAAGGTTATTAGGTCTATTCTTCTTGTCTTCTTCCTCCCTGACAACTTCTAGTACTTTTTCTGATATTTCTTCAATCATGCTTTTCTCTACCTTTATTCCTCCTTCAATATTCGCTACTTTCCTTTCTTTCACAAGTAGTCTCTCTTGCAGCTCTTCATTTTTTGTCTTTAAGAACATATTCTCTTCTCTTAATTTCTTCAGCGATTCCTTCATATCTCTCTGTTGCTCTTTGCACATCCTGCAATTCCATGCTATTATTATATCTCTGAGCTCTTTAATCTTTTGGTAATCCTTAGAACTTACTTTCTCGCAACCACAGTGAAACCAACGATTACATAGTTCACACATTAGTCCGAAATGGTTCTCCTTACCTCCACTTTGCATTTTGCACACCTATCATTCTCTCCATTGTGCACATCTTCTTTCTCTCTGTTATCCATTGAACCAACGCTATGTCTTCTCACTCCACTGTTTACCAACGTGGTCTCACAGCTCCTACACATCTCTTCGGTATTTACTCCCTTCAAATCCACACCTCTTGCATTTCTTCTTCAAAGGCAGTTGGAGAAGATGGAGTGGCAGTGGAAATGTTGCGTGCTCTGAATGACTTTAGTATTAGCAAAATAAGCAGCATTGCGAATGAGATATACAGTAGTGGAGAACTAAGTGATGATATGTGCAAATCAATATTTTCAACTATACCAAAGAAGTTGGGAACACTAGAGTGCAATAAACACAGAACTATAAGTATAATGAGTCAATTAGTTAAAGTAATCCTAAGGGTAGATTTAGAGAGAATGAGAACTAAGATAAGGAATGAAATAGCAGAAGAGCAATATGGCTTCACAGAAGAAAAAGGAACAAGAAATGATATATTTATACTAAGGATGCTAAGTGGGAGAAGTATTGAGATGCAGAAGGATTTGTACCTGTGCTTTATGAAAAAGGATTCGATCGAGTCAAACATGAAAACCTAATTGACGTTTTTAAGGCCGTGGGAGTAAACGGAAAAGATTTGAGAATTATACACAAACTGTATTGGAATCAGAAAGCAACAGTAAGAGTGGGGGCAGATTTGAGTGATTGGATAGATATAAGAAGAGGAGTAAGACAGGGGTGGGTTCTCTCTCCAGATCTGTTCTCCCTGTACATCGAGATGATAATGAGATCAATTGCGGATATAGAAGGTTTCAACATGGGAGGCCAAAATATAAAAAAACATAAGGTATGCTGATGACACGGTACTGATTGCTGACACCCAGGAAAAACTTCAGCACATTTTAGCAGGGGTAAAGGAAAGGAGTGAAGAAAAATGCCTGTCAATAAATGTGGCTAAAACAGAAGTTATGGTCATTAGTAAAAAGGCACCAGTCCCTAGGTGCATGGTAAGAGTGAATGACAAAGCTATTAAGCGGGTAAGAAGATTTTGCTACTTGGGAAGTTATATTATGGAAGACGGAAGATGTCACGGGGAAATTAAGAGAAGAATCTGCGAGGCAAAGAATGCATTTCAGAAGATGAGGAATATTTTGTTTAATAGACCCTTTTCAAGACGAACCAGACAAAGAACTGTTAAAACTTATGCCTGGGCTGTGCTGTTGTATGGATCAGAAGCTTGGAGGATCAATAAGAAAATATGTAGAGAAAAAGTTGAAGTCATTCGAGATGTGGGGTTGGCGGAGAATGTTGAAGATCTTGTGGATGGAGAGAATACCAAATGAAGAGGTACTAAGGCAAATGGGAACTGGAAAAGAATTCCTAAAAAATCTAAGAAGAAGTCAAATGAGATTTTTAGGACATGTTATGCGAAGAGGAAGAATAGAAAATTTGAGTCTAACTGGAAGAATCCTAGGAAGAAGAGCAAGAGGCAGACAAAGTAAGAAGTATATGGATTGAATAGCAAAGACAGCGGGAGAGGGAAACGCGGCTGGACGGATGCTACAAATGACAAGAGACAGAGAGGTGTGGCATTCCATGGTCGCCAACGTCTGCAGGAGGGGATGAGGTTGCGGTAAGGTACTTTGCCGCTGGCAGCTTTTATCTTCACCGTGGAACTTTCAGCCATTCTTTTAACTTTTAGACTGATCCAAATTTGACATTTTAGAGATTTCGTCATTTTCTCCGACTCTAAGAGTTTTTACAGGCAATTTTCTCTTTTAATTCGTCTCATCTCTTAGTCACAGAAATCTGCAACTGGCTGGTCCAGAATTCTTCCCGATATCGAGTTATATTTTGTTGAGTTCCCGGGTATGTAGGCGTCCTGGGCAACGAGAGGGCTGATCAGCTGGCCCGTTCAGCCTACTTACTCTCCGTAGATAACTCTGCATTGCCCTATCAGGATTTCTTTCTCTCTATAAGAGAATATACTTTTCAGTTGTGGCATGACGAATGGGATGAATGTTCATCTTTTAAATTATATAATACCAAAAAGTCTGTTCGCTCTTGGCCATCGATACTTCATAGACTACCATCCTTAGAGGTGGCCCTTTGCCGCGTTCGCATCAGGCACACAAGACTTACCCACGGTCATCTTGCTTCGGTTGATGCTCGAATCAGCCCTTGCTGCTGTTTTTGTAGTGGAGACCAATTGGTCGCCCATCTTCTACTGGAATGCCCTCATTTCACCACTATCCGGTCTTCCTGTTTCCCGACCCTTTCAACTATCCCTCGCCTGTCCTGCATTTGTTTCATTCTTGTAGAGGAATCTTTTAAACCCTCATTTTTCGAATGTTTATCACATAGTGGTCTTCTCCCTCTTTTATAACTAATTTGCTTCTTTTATTTTCCCTGCCACTTAGAATCTACTTGGATTGGGCAGCTGCGCAAAGGGTTCCTTACCTTAAACCTTGATGCAATAATGTCAACTCATTGGAGTTGATGCCATAATGACAAGTGATCGGTGTTGATGAAATAATGGCGAGTGATTACACTGATGCAATAATATAGTCTGAATGGCATTCGTCCATTTTTGATCCCTTCCTGATTGACGATGTTTCAATAAAGCGTTTGTTTGACCATGGTAGAATAATGACGTCCGATTTGCGTTGTTGTAATAATGGAAGCTTATTGACCCTGATTCAATAATGCGGACTAATTGGTGTTGATCAAATAACGGAGAGTTACTAGCCTTGATGCAATAATTCGCCTGATTGGCGATGAGGCAATTATGGTGTCTGATTGGTGCTGTCGCAGTACTGACGAAATATTGGTCCTGATGCAATAATCGCGACTGATTGCCTCTGATGCAATTATGGCCAATGATTGGCCCTCATGCAATAATAGCTACTGATTGGCGTTGGTGCATTAATGATGAGTGATTGACCTTGATGCAATAATGGCGACTGAAGGGCGTTGATGCAATTATATAGAATGATTGGCCCCGATGCAATAATGCCAATTGATTAGTTTTTATGAAACCATGGCGAGTGATTGTCCTTGATGATAAAAAAGCGAATGATTTGCTTCGATGCATTAAGTCTAATTAATTGGCTCTGACGCAATAATTTCGAACTGGCTTTTATGCAGTTATGGACTGAGTGGCTTTGTAGAAATAATGCCGACTGTTCGGTGTTGTTGCAATAATGGTGACTGATTGGCCCTGATGCAGTTATGACGTGTGATATGCGTTGTTACAATAATGGCCACTGATTAGCCCTCATTGAATATTGACGACTGATTAACCCTGATGCAATTATGACGCGTGATTTGCGCTATTGCAATTATGGAAGCTTATTGACCGTGATTCATTAATGGCGACTAATTGGTGTTGATCAAATAATGGCCAATTTGGCCCCGATTCAATAAGGGAAACTGATTGGAGTTGGTGTGATAATGACGGCTGATTTGCCCTGATTCAATAATTCCGACTATTGGCGTTGATGAAATAATGGCGAGTGATTGGCCCTGATTCTTTAATGGAGACTGATTGATGTTATAGCAATAATGGCAGCTGATACACCCTTATACAAAAATGGCGACTGATTGAAGTTGTAACAATAATGGAGACTAATTGGCGTTGTTGCAATATTGTCGGATCGTTCATCCTGATTCAATAATGGCAACTGATTGCCGTTGTTTTATAATGATGGCTGCTTACCCGGATTCAATAATAACGACATATCGGCGTTGATGAAATGATAGCAAGTGATTGCCTTGAGTCATTAATGTCGACAGTTTGGCGTTGTTGCAATAATGGCTACTGATTAGCCCGGATTAAATAATTGCGACTACTTGACGTGGTTGCAATAATGACGGCTGATTGGACCTGATTTGATAAAGGCAGCTTATTGGCGATATTGCAATAATAGCAACTGATTCGATCTAATTCAATAATGGTGTCATTAATTAGCGTTGTGGCAATAGTGAGGCTGATTGACCCTGATTCGAAAGTGGTGACTGATTGGCGTAATAATGGTCGCTGATTCATCGTGAATCATTGATGGAAACTGATTAGTGTCGATTAATTAAATGGCTAGTGATTAGCCCTAATTTATTAACTGTGATTTATTGGTTGTGTTGCCATGAAAGCGACTGATTGACACTGATTCAATAATAGCTTAGTGATTGGCGTTTGCAATAATGGCGGCTGATTGGTCCTGATTCTATTTTTGCGACAGATTGGTGTTATGAAATAATGGCGCGTGATCGCCCTGATTAAAAAAGGGAATTGATTTAGCGTTGATGAAATAATGGTCACTGAATAGCCTGATTTAATAATGTTGACTGGTTGGCGTTTTGCCATATTGGCTCCTTATTGACTCTGATTTAATTATGATGACCGATTGGCTATGATGCAATTATGGCTTCTGATTAGTGTCTTGCAATAATGGGAGTTATTGGCTCTAGTTCAATAATAGCGACTGATTGGCCCTGATGTAATTATGACGTATTATTTGCGTTGTTGCAATAATGGCTGCTGATTGGCCCTGATTGAATAGTTTTCTCGATTGGCCCTGAAGCAATTATGGCTTCAGATCTGCGTTGTTGCAATAAGGTAGGCTTACTGTCCATGTTCAATAATTGTGACTGATTGGCGTTGATACAATTATGGCGACTGATTAAAGTTGTGTCAATATTCGCGAATAAATTAACCTGATGTATTGATTGCGAGTGATTGGCCCGGATGCAATAATGGCGACTGACTGGCGTTGACGCATTAATGGTGACTGAAGGTTGTTGATGAAATAATGGCGAATGATTGTCCCCATTCAATAATGCTGACTGATTTTCTTTGATGAACTTATGGCGAATGATTAGCGTTGAAGCAATAATTGAGACAGAGTGGTGTTAATGTAATAATGGCGACTGATAGCCATTGATGCATTTATAGCGGCTTATTGGCTTTGATGCAATTATGACGATTGATTGGCGTTGTTGCCAGAATGGCGACTGTTTGTCCCTAATAAAATAATGGCTTCTGATTGGCTTAAAAGCAATTAGGTCGACTGATTGGCGTTGATAAAATAATGACAAATGAAAAAAACACTCAGGACGAAATCGCCCCACCGGATAAAGAAATCAACATAATAATCAGAATGACAATCGTGTTCAAGGTCAAAGGCACCAGGGACATGTTCTCACTATGAGAGAAGGTGAGCGAGCAGAAAGCTCTTCTTTTTCCACTGGAGGGTCACCTGTATTACACCAGGTGAGTGCAATACAATATTACCGCTCTATTTAATAATGCAATTTCAATAGAGACGTTAACAAAGCGAAAAAAGGAAAGATAAAAATTTAGGTAACCAACGATGGTATCTCGGTATCTGCCGGGACAGAAGAGTGATGTTGTGTCTGCGAAGGGAAGAGAGACGAAGAGATAGTGGTGTTGCTTGTGGCTATGTACTCGCTAACGGCTGCCTGGGACGGTATGCCAAACTGAGTGCGCCTCCAGCTAGCTCCCTACCATTTGTTGTGTCCGCTCTCAGCGGGAATCGAGCCGAGTGCCTAGGCGTGTAAATCACACGCTTTAGCCATTAATCAGGAAAAATCCCGAGCTTCGCTGTTGCATTCTTTGCCACACTTAAATTTTTCCACTATTAATGTTCTGATTATCCGAACCAAATTTTTAATCTTTCCCTTTTTTTTAATGTCTCTATATTGACATTCCATTGTTAAATGGTGCGGTAATATTGTTCTGATTTATCACTCAGCCTTAGTTTTTATCGTCCCTTGATACGTGATTTGTAGCTTAATTTCTGGCTTAGGTATTGTATGTTGATATGTAAAGTCCACATACTCTTAATTCATGCATTCAAACTTCTGACGAACACCTATAAACATTTTCCCGTACTTTGTTTTAACTATTTAATGTAGAAACTACTTTAAGTTTTCTAATTTTTGTTAAGAAAATTTTGTGTCAATAGACAAATAAAAAAAAATCGATGCGTGATTACCCATCGATAATATGTTCAAGATTTAGCCAAAACAAATTGAGATAAAATACCAAATAATTATTTCGGATTACCTAATTTTCTGAGTGTCCTCTTTTGGGGCTCAACCAATTTAATGTACCTCCTCATTCCCACTAAAGGAAGTTGACAAAGATTGGTAGAGCAGTTATGTCATTTTATTAGTACTGTCGTTGACATTTCTATTGATTTATTTTTCTTCTGTCTCTCCACTTTTCTTTGGCATTGTTTAGAAAATGTTCTTCATTTGAATTTCGCTTTTTAATTTTATTTAAAGAACAAAAGGTTCATTAATAATGGATCGCAACATCTGGGTTTCTCAACCAGAGTGTGATTTCCCCCAGTAATTTTAGGGTGATTGGCGCCACATTGGTAGACTGATACCGTTGGAATATTGTGTAATCTAATGGCTATCGTATTTGAATTTCGCAGATTAATTTAAAAATTGATATAAATATTTTGAATTTTATTTGTAAAAAATATTCTATTTATAATTAATATTTCGATTGTATATTTCGCCCCACACCATCCTGCAATGGTGCCTGAAGGCTGGGGGCGAGGGGAGGGATTTTACCTCATGATAAAAAAGGGTTATATTGAGAGAGAGAGAGAGAGAGAGAGAGAGAGAGAGCGAAAAAGGTTGAGAATGATTGGGTTACATAAACTTATATTTCTGAAAAACGGCCACTCATGTTTACATGGCTCAATTTTTTAATTGGCGAATATTCAGGGCCAACTGCAATTGTTGTGTGCACAATGGTAATTTCAATCCAACCCTATAAAAAATAAGGCCAGCGCCATATATCTTCAGATACATGTGAATTAAAATAATATAGAGTATATTTAATAATAAATTTAATTTCGAGAGGAATCTACATTCCTCCCCTTTCCTTCTTTTTCATTTCCCAAAAATGAGTACGAAAAGAGAATTCTTCGTCAGCCTCTTCACTGAATTTGGAGACTCGTCGACCATTATGGGATTCCACAGTCCCCAGGAGGCACCCCTAACCCCCCCTGGTCGAAATTCCATCACGCTCCTCGTGGAGCTGCTTCCAGCATCCTCCACTTGTCATTAGGAGCGGGCACGAGGTTGGCACTCAGGCCCATTCCAGGATGTGTCGGCGTCCTTGGCAGACGCGGTCCTCCCGGATCGGCCTACCTGGTCTTCTCCTTGCAGTCTTCCTCTTGGCGGGTGCCTCCTCCTACCAGCGAGCCATCTCAGGCGGCGTCGATTCCCTGTTCACGCCGATCCGTCCTGTACGTATTTATCTTGTGCGGCTCTCCGTAAACCCCTACATGTGTGTGTCAGGGAAAATTAAATTATCACCAAATCCTTTTTAATTAATTTTTTTGGTAGGTACATAACGTTTGTACTCCTTTGTTTGCGCGTTATGTTTGTGTGGTTCCCTGTGTGGTCTCTAATACCAAACGAGATTTAGCCTTTGAACAGATGGGAGGAACTATAATAATAGTAATTTTCTTCGTAGATGGTAACTAAAAACACCAAAGTCAGTGTAATAGTAAACTTCATCTCCTCTAAAGGATCCTAGAGGGGAAGGGAGGGCGGGGGGGGGGAGGTATTATAAACCTCCGGGAAAAATTTCGTACAAATAGCACAGGAACTCAAAAGTACGAATTTGCCCCTCCATTAAGAGAAAGTATTGCGTGTGGTAAATATTGTTATAAATCGTGGTTAAAAATAAGATAAGGAAGGTAATTTTAAAAACTTTCAGATACTTAATTAGGGAAGAACAGACATTCCCAGAACCATTTTATAGGTAGCCCTTGAAAGATACTATAAAAAAACTAGTAGCTTTCTTTAATTTTAGTACTCTCATTCAAAAATTAAATGAAGATGTTCAGCACATATATCAAAAGTTAAACAATTAAAAGGTTTAGTATAAGATTAACTTATTCTAATCTGCTTGAAGATGAGTACAGGTTGTGGTAATCATTTTAACCTAATTCCATCGTTCGATAGAATACCTTGGGCGAATTACCCTTCAGCGAGCAGATAGTCAAGGGACCAAGATCCATCCCTGGACAACGCCCGGGAGTAACCAAATTTCCTTCCCGTGCCAACATTTATGACGTCGCGCTCAACCCAAATGATACATTTCATCTCTACTGGCAGGTGAGTATCACGAGCGGGTTTAAGACACTGATCAACGATGGTGTGTTTAGAGGGAAGAAGGAGACAAAGATAAAAAAAATAATCAGGAATGTTGCGATTTTGTAGAAAATGATCGATCATATTTAGTTAGTCACCCCCTTTCCCCCATTTTCAATCATGGACGAGGTCCCTCGAGCGTATAATGAAATTCGCATAAAATAGGAATGAGTATCGCTGGCAAACCCGTGGCCACCGTGGCATTGTGTTTTGCCACCAAACAAGGACTATGGAACCCTTCGTGGCCCAAGAGAGGGTCACCTTTTACGCATCAATCGCGTGTGCCAATGGAAAACCGCAGTTTCCGAAGCGGATGAGTGATGCGTTGTATGTGCGAGAGAAAGAGAGGTGGGGGGGGGGGGGAGAAGAGACAGCGGCATTTCAATCGTATGTGTTTCATTAGATCGGGTTCATTGAGCCTGCCAATAGGCGGCTAACTCCCTACATACCTTGAAATTTTTGTGCCCGATCTCGTTGCGATTAAATCCGGTACCTAGGCGCCGGAAGTCCCACGTTTTATCTACTAGGCTATGGAAATGATATTACAACTAACATGTGGATTATTGCATGGCATCTCCGGTCCTAACACCCGCGACTTTGTGCCCTCTCTGCCCCATCGCCAGCATTGTGTGCCCCCATGCCCCATTGCCTGTAGGAGGATTTGGGGCTATGTAACTTCAACACATTTTCAACTTCCTTTCTTCACAATTCTCTCGCTACAAATTTTCTACGGGAGATGCCCTCGTTGATTTTATCTTTATTTATTTTTTAAATTCACTTGGCTAACGGGAGCTTCATCCTCTTTCATTAATGGATATAATCAAAATATCGGAGCTTTTGAAGAATAGCGGTCCCATTGGACCCAAGGACCCGTATCCTTCAATTTGAAAATAACACGATTCCTCCTCTTCAAAAACTATGCTAATGGTATTTTAGTATTAACCGTGGGTGGTTAGAACATCTCTCGTTTATGAGTTACATAGTTACAGGGAACCAGCAAGGACTACTTAGTCCACTCAAAGGCCACTCCCATTCTATACTAGCAGTCCTCTTTTGGACATTGTCGTCAGATACTCACTCGCGACTTTCAATCCACAACAGGGCTCCGTATTTAAACAATATCATTATTCGTAAAATAACTCAATTTTGTATTTAAAACTATTCACACTACTACCATTTACTACCTCCGCGGGGAGTGCGTTCTATTTATCGATGATTTTAAAAATGAATGTTTTTTTAGCTGTTTTTTCATAATTTATGCTTTCAAATTTCTTTAGAATTTTGAATACTTCGATAAGTTCGCCTCGCAATCGCTTAGATTGAGATTTGGTAGTTTTAATGTATTTAATCTTTCGATATTTGACTTATTTCTAATCGTGAAGGAATTATGTAACAAAGTCTTTTCTATGTATTACAAAAATATTTGAAAAGTGATCAGAAAAGATGAAAAAAATGTAGATGTCTTTCAGACAAGAAAGAAAAGTTCAAACAAAATTTCGTGCTCTTCCCCTTAGAAATCTTTCTCAAACCAATAGAGAAGTTGCTAAAAACCCGCATAAAAGTAGCAAAGCCATTTAGTTTTTCAAGTTAGTGGGGCTCCTTCCATCTCGAGAGAAACAAGATGTAAAACTCTCGGAAAATTTCAGACCGATTTGAATAAGAACAAATAAAGTCCCATGATTTGGGCTGCAGAACGTTTCAAATTGGTTGATGGTGTCAAAAATAGATTTGAAGACATACTTGCGAGTTCCTAGAGAAAACCTTCCTACCTCAATTCAAGAGACAACCAGTGAAGATGAGGAAGTCACTCGTCTTCATGCAGGATAATGCTCGTATCTATGACTATAAGTTAACTAGGAGTTGGTTAGTCAAAAGGATTTGTAGGAGGCTCAATTATGTACTGGCCTTTAAATTTGCTTTACTTTGTTATTACTGGGTTTTGCAAAGGTCATGTTAGACTGGTTTTTTGTTAATCTTTCGAGAGGTTTCCGCGTGTGATAGGAAAAAGCTCCGTCAAACCAACTAAAAGTTTTACTGTCATTAAAACGTATTTTTCGTCTCAGTGGCCACGATATCCAGGGCCGCCAAGTAAGAGGATAGCAAGTGCTTATGGTGCGTGGAAAGGCCTCTGTTCACCGATTGTATGCGAAAACAGAGTCGAGCGCACTGTCGTCGCTTTCTCAACGAATTGAAGAGTCATGGCTCCCAGCTCGTCTCCGGCCTTATTTCTCAAGTTCAGTAACCTACTCTCCGACCTATCCTCTACTGGTTCTCTCCTTATTTTCGGTGACTTCAATCTTCTTAGCCACACTTTTCGTGCATTCAATGACATCATCGACGTCTTCTCTCTTACACATGTGTCAATCCCAACACATATACATGGTAATACCCTGGACTTAGTCATCTCGAACCTCCATATCTCTAATCTAACAGTAACTGACCTTTCTAATACGATTTCCGACCACTGCTTGGTCAATCTTAAATTCTATATTCCCTACCACCTCCCTACTCGCTCGTCCCGAGATCCTACTCCTTTCCGGCGAATATCGTCAATTGGTACTACTTCTCTCTTTAACGACGTTGTTTCTGCCCTACCTCCTATTGATACTACTGCTTCACCTGACCAAACCTTAAACTCTCTGCACTCGCCTGCCTTGAGGTGCACGCCCCCCTTATCACTCCTTCTTCAAACAGACATCATCGTGCCTCTTGGTTCACCACGGAGCTCCTTCGTTCAAGGTGGTCCTTACATGCTCATGAACGAGTCCTCTGTAAAGCACGCTCCCGTGGGCAGGGCACGACCCCCCTCTCACTTGCCTATCGCCTTGCTGCTTCGACTTATTCTTCCAAATTAAAATCAGCGCTCGAGGCTCATTCACGCAAACTTTTGTCTCAAGCAAGAATGACCCTCGGACTATTTTTCGTCTCCTGAAGACTCATCTCTTCAGCATTGCCTTCTCTCCCCTGTAAACTTTCTCTACACTCGCTACACAACCTGCGCTCTGGGAGGGCTAACAGCCTTGAAGGGCGCATTATAAATACCTATTATTATTCTAAAGAAAAAACCTTGCCTGCCGATTCGGTCATCACCAAGCAGATGGATCACGTGGAAAGCTTCGGCCAGGAGGTCTCCGAGGTCTGCTACGTGTCCAAAACCAAGCCCCCGGCCTCCTTGATGATGCTCGGTGTCGTGGCTTCGAATGGCGACAAGATGCCGCAGGAGTGGTTCGCGACCGGTAATTTAGGCTCACAAGGACATCTTGGGCACGAAAGTCCTGCATTGAGTGAGAAAGATCACGAAGAAGGCGGACTACGTCTTTCAGCAGGACGTTGCCCAGGCCCACACGGCCAAGAACGTGCAAGAGTGGTTGGGGTCGAAAATGAACTTCTGTACAAAGGATTTCTGGCCGTTGTAGTCGCCTGTCCTCAATTCCATTGACTACAACGTGAGGGCGGAAGTCTAGGATAAGGCATGCAAGGTCCTCTACAGTAATGTGGAAGAGCTGAATTCCTCCGTCAACCGCGTCTGAGCCAGGGTGCGCGGCCTTTAGGTCTTACCTAAAGCGCGTGCTCGCTGCCAAAGCTGGCCATATTGATTAAAATTTAAAGCGAAACCCAAGGAAGGCATCGATATTGCTGTTAATGATTTTCCCCCAATAATTTAATGCAAAAACCAAAGAAGGCATCGTTATTCTTTTTAAGCCCTTCCTCCCAAGTATTTAAAGGGACAACCAACGAAAGCATCGTGAAAGCTTTTAATGATTTTCCACTCGAATTTAAAGCGGAAAACCAACGAAGTCATCGATATTGTTGATAATGATATTCGCATAGAAATTTAAGCAAAAAAAAAAAAGAAGACCGAAGGAGTTAATATTGCTTTTAATGATTTTCCTCCTCGAATTTAAAGCGAAGACCAAGGAAAGCGGCATCGATATTGCTCTTGATGAGTTTTCCCCTCGAATTTAAAGCGAAACCCTACGAATGAATCATTATTGCTTTTAATAATATTTCGCTGCGATTTAAAAGTGGACACCAAGAAAGGAATATATATTACTATTAATGATTTTCCCTTCAAATTTAAAGCAAAAAAAAAAGCTTCTATGGAATTGATATTACTTTTAACATTTTTACTCTCCAATTTAAACCTGACACCAACAAAGGCATTGTTATTGGTTTTAATGATTTGCCCACTCGAATTTAAAGGGAAAGCCTACGAAGTCATTGATATTGTTTTTAATAATTTTCACCTCTATAAATAAAAAATCAACGACTGCATCGATAATGCTTTTAATGATTTTCCCTAGAATTGAAAGCAAAAACCATCAATGGCATCGATATTGATTTTAAAGTTTCCCTTGGAATCTAAATGAAAAACAACGAAGGCATCGATATTGCCCTCGAATGCAAAACGGAAAAAACGAAGGAATCGATATTGCTTTTAAAAGACTTTCCCAATCGAATTTAAAGTGAAGACCAATCAAGGAATCGATAGTGCTTTTAATGATATTCCCCTCGATTTTAAAACGGAAACAAACTAGGCCATCGATATTACTTTTAAAGATTTTCCTCTCAAAGAAGTCATCGATATTGCTTTTAATGATTTCCCTTCTCAAATTTAAAGAGAGAATCCATGAAGGAATCGATATTGTTTTTAAGAATTTTCCCCTGTAATTCTAAGCGGAAAACAACGAAGGCATCGATATTGTTATTAATGATATCTCCCCCCCCCCCTCGAATTTATAGCGGACATGACGATGGCTTCGATATAGTTTTCAAATAAAATTTCCCCTCGAATTAAAATAGAGACCAATCAAGGCATCGCGATTTTGCTTTCAATAGGAATTCCCCTCGAATTTAAATCGAAACACAAAGAAGGCATCGATGTTGCAGCTAATAATTTTCGCTTTGAAATTAAAGCAAACACCAACGAAAGCATTGATATTTGTTTTAATGATTTTCCCATCGAATTTAAAGTAGAAATCAACAAAGGAGAGGATATTGCTCTTAATGATATTCTCCTCAAATATCAAGCAAAAAACCAAAGAAGACATCAATATTGCATTTAATGATTTTTCCTCACGAATTTAAAGCAATAAACACCGAAGGCATCGGAATTGCTTTTAAAGATTTTACACTCAAATTTAAAGCGGAAAACCATAAACAGCTTCGATATTGATTTTAAAGCAAAAAACAGCTATGGTATTGATAGTGCTTTTAATGATATTTCACCTCAAATTTAATGAGGAAAGCAACGAAGGATTCGATACTGCTTTTAATGCTTTATCCCCCTCGAATCTAAGGCGAAAACCTACTATGGAATCGATATTGTTATTTAATGAGTTTTCCCATCGAATTTAAAGCGGAAATCAACAAAGGATAATGTTCTTAATGATATTCCCCTCAAATTTCAAGCAAAAACCAAAGAAGGCATCAATATTGCATTTAATGATTTTTCCTCGTGAATTTAAAGCAATAAACACCGAAGGCATCGAAATTGCTTTCAAAGATATTACACTCTAATTTAAATCGCAAAACTAAAGTAGGCTTTGATATTGCTGTTACTGATTTTCCCCTTGAATTTAAAGGCATTGATATTGCTTTTTAATGATATTTCACCTCCACTTTAATGATGAAAGTAACGAAGGATTTTATATAGGTTTTTAAATGATTTTCCCATCGAATTTAAAGTGAAGACCAATTAAGGCATCGTTATTGTTTTAGTGAATCTCCCCTCTATTTTAAAACGGAAACGACGAAGCAATCAATATTACTTTTAAATGATTTCACCTCGAGCTTAATGCGAAGACCAATGAAGGCATCGATATTGCTTTCAATGACTTTCCTCCTCGAATTTATAGGAAAATCATTCAAAATTATTCTCCACAAATTTAAAACAAAAAAACAACGAAGGAATCGATATTGCTTTTAATGATTGTTCTTTTCGAATTTAAAGCGAAAACCAACGAAGGCATCGATATTGCTTCTAATAATTTTCCTCACGCATATAAAGTAAAAACCAAGGAAGGAATTGATATTGCTGTTAATGATTTTCCCCTAGAATTTAAAGCAAAAATCTCTAAGGCATCGATTTTACTTTTAATGATTGTTCCCCTAGAATTTAAAGTGGAAACCAACGAAGTCATCGATTTTGCTTTTAATGATATTTCCCCTCGAGTATAAAGCGAAAAACAACGAAGCAGATATTGCTTTTAATGACAATTCCCTTGCAATTTAAATCAAACGCCAAAGACAGAATCGAAAATTAATTTTAATGATTTTTCCCATCGATTTTAAAGTAAATCCAAAAAATGCATTGGAATTGCTTTTAATTAGTTTTCCCTTTGAAGTTAAATGAAAAAAAAACAACGAAGACATCGATATTGCATTTAATGATTTTCACCTGGAATATAAAGCGAAAAGCAACTAAGGCATCTATATTGCTTTTAACCCCCCCCCCCCCCCCGCCTAATTTAAAACGAAAATCAACCAAGGCTTTGAAATTGGTTTTAATATTTTTTCCCTCGAATTTAAAGCAAAAATAAAGGAAGATATCGAAATTTTCTTTTATTTCCCTCCCGAATGTAAAGTGAAAACAAATAAAGGCATCAATATTGTTTTAATGATTTGCCCTGGAACTTAAAATAAAACTAACGAAGGCAATGATGTTGCTTTTAATGATTTCAGCCGGGATTTAATGTGAAAACCGACGAGTGCTCGATAAGGTTCAAGTGAAAAACAACGACGACATTGATACTGTTTTTAATAATTTTTACCTCGAATATAAAGCAAAAACCAACGAAGTATTCGATAATTTTTTAATGATTTTCCCCACTAATAAGTGAGAAAATCGATGAATGTGCGATATTGTGCAAGTGAAAACCAACGACGACATCGATATTACTTGTAAAAATTTTCATCTCGAATATAAAACCAAAAGCAACGAAATATTCAATACTTTTTTAAGGATTTTCCGCATGAAATTTAATTAAAGCAAAAATTCACGAAGGCATCGATATTGCTTTGAAAGAGGTTGCCCTTGAATTTAAACTAAAAACCATCGAAGGCATCGATATTGGTTTAATGAGAATGAGTTATCCCTCGAAATTAAAGCGAAAACCAACGAAGGCATCGATATTTTCTTTTAATTATTTTTCCTCTTGAATGTAAAGCGAAAACCAAAGAAGGAATCTATATTAATTTTAATGTTTTTTCCCTCAAATTTGAGGCAAAACCAACAAAAGAATTAATATTCTTTCTATTTATTTTTCCTTTCGAACCTTACGTGAAAACCAAAGAAGGCATCACCATTCTTTTCAATGATGTGTCACTCAAATTTAAAGCAAAATCATGAAGGCATTAATATAGCTTTTAAAGATTTTTGCCCTAAACTTAAAACAAAAACAAACGAAGGCATGGATATTGCTTTTAATGCTTATTCCTCTTGAATTTAAACCAAAAACCAATAAAGGTATTGATATTAGATTTAATGATTTTTTCCTTCGAATTTAAAGCGAAAACCACGCGGAAGCGTGCACGGTTCTTATTCTGAGACTGCTCAGAGCAAACGAGGATCGGAGAAGGCTCCTGTTTGGATTCATTCTGAAGACTAAAGCATCAACTGCTCATAGAGGTTGGACACGCACCATCGACACCGATGAGTTTAGCTCCTTAAATTGGGGCAGAATTGAAGCAAACAGAGCTTCAAGACAAAATTTTTAGAGGACTATTTACCGATGAATTAAAGATAGCGCTTTTCCTAACTCGTACTCGTATTTTGCAATAACGTTCAAAGTTTAAAACCTATCTAATAATACTAACAGTGGATTTATTAAGTGCCTAAGAAAGTTCGTATGTTCTATTAAGCCTACACGCATGAATGAAAACATGGTTCAAGCGCTAGAATAGATTTTATCCGTTTCAGAATTTTTTCCAAGCCAAATGAAAGTTTATCTATACCTCCTGAATAAAACTACTGCTTAGGCGGCTTTGAAGCAAAAAAAAAAAAAACACAAACAAATTGAAGTATCTCTTCCGAGTGCGACCTTATCAAAGAATCATTGCCAATCTGATTATCAAAAGCAAAGGAAGATGTAATCTGAAGGAGACATCTCAGGATAGTAGGCGGATGAGGCAGTTGATCTAAACATAAACTATTTAGTGTAGGGGAGACCGAAGCTAGTTGTTACAATTTTACTATTTTTTACCTCTATTCAATAACTAATGAAGGAAACTTAAACAAATATTTGCTGTGAAAAGTTATTATGTGTGTTATCATAATCATGTAACAAAAAGGTTATATACTTTATAATTCCTGCGATATAGTTGAAAATAGCAGAAAAACCTTATGTATACAACTTGCGCCATATGCGGGGCAAGTTGTTACAGACCATGGGGTATATTGTTACAAGGTATGAAAAGAATCACATCTTTTAAAAACCAAAAGAAATTAGTTATCACTTCACTTCACATAGGTCAGATACATAATGAGCAATTTCATTTGTGCAACTTTCATGGGACCAATCTTTGCATTTGATGCCTTGCACCCATTGCCCTCCTGAGGCTGAATTTAACCATTCACCAACACATGCAAGACACCAATAACACGAGAAGAATGTATTTGGAGAATTGACAAAAGTCCATTTTCCTACCTAATTCGAGCATACTGAATTCAAATCTGAAATCAGATTCTCTCTAAATGCTACAGATTTTTCGTAATATCAATAACTAATATTATACAATAATTTTCATTTTATCACTCCTATCATCATGCCCTGAAGTAATTTTGAATCATCCTTTTGCGTTAGTTATAGTAAAGCAGGTTCTTTTGCACAAACATTTTATTGCATATGAGAAGAAACTTGAATTAC
This sequence comes from Ceratothoa steindachneri, assembly GCA_963969495.1. Lineage (NCBI taxonomy): Eukaryota > Metazoa > Arthropoda > Malacostraca > Isopoda > Cymothoidae > Ceratothoa > Ceratothoa steindachneri. The sequence goes on from OZ018323.1 coordinate 1,943,173, forward strand.
ACATTATGATTACAAATACTGTAATCAAATAGATGCTAATTTATTAATGACCGTACATCAGGCTGGAGGACCTCTTCTTGATTTCAATCGGGCAAAAATTTGCGTTTGTAACTGTTTCTCTTGTAAGTCTTCTCTGACTGACCTTGTATAATCGTCCAGCAGTAGTTCGCCATCATGTGTCTATCCCAGTGACCTTAGTAGCGCTCTTCCATCGTCATCAAATCCTGATGGAAGCGTTCCCCTTATTCGTCGCTCACGGCTGCCAGTGAGCTTCACACTCATGTTGCATCCCAGATCACGATATGCTAAAAGCATATTAGTGACCAGATCCTCGTAGTTATGCGTTTTTTTGTTTCCCAAGAAGTTACGAACAACGGCAGAAAATGAGAGCCAGGCTGCCTTCTTTTTTTTTAATTCATGGTGTTCACCAATCTAGAATCACTCAGAAGTGTTCGGATTTGGGGACCATCAAATACTCCTGCTTTTATCTTTTCGTATAATAAAGCAGGAAACGCCGATACTATGTACTGAAAACAATCATTGTCAGTGCTCAACGCCTTGACATACTGCTTCATTAACCCCAGTTTGAAATGAAGTGGAGGGAAAACGATCTTTTCTCGACTTAGGATTGGCTCATTAACAATGTTTGGCATTCCTGCTTCCAAAGTTTCCCGAACTGGCCAATCTTTTTGGGACCAGTGTTTGTCACGGGCTGGACTGTCCCACATACAGATATAGCATGGAAACTTTGTATATTCCTTCTGCTGACCAAGGAGGAAGTTGACCATCTTAAGGTCTACACATATGATCCAATTGTGTTCATGGTACTTAAGTAAATCCATAACCATTCTTATGTCATCGTGAGTTTCTCGCAGATGGACAGAGTGACCGAGAGAAACTGCACCAAAGTTATTGCCATTATGCAAAAGGACACACTTGAGGCTACGCTTAGAGCTATCCAAAAACAGTCTCCACTCAGCAGGGTTATAGGTGTCAAGTCCCAACTCGGTAAACAGACTGGAACATCGTGGCAGTATACAAATTGTTTGTCCTCAGAGAAATACTTAACAAATGTACTCCCCTTTGTTCGGTAATTTGATACCCGTACCGACCTGTCAAGCATATGTCTTTCACTCAACCTGGAGGCTAAAAGTTCTGCAGCTTTCTTAGAAAGCGCCAAATCACGTATCAAGTCATTCAAATCCTCTTGATTGAAACAGTGACGAGCTAATGACTGTTTAGCATCTGATGATGAATCTGCAGACTATGAATCCATTCCGTGGACCTCCGTATCAGGTACATCATTTTCATCCTCGGACGAAACATATCCACTGAAAATTGGAACTGGTAAAGACTCAGAATGAGATACTGGCCGGATCGCCGAGGAAATGTTGGGGTAGTCGATCTTGTGCCGATTTTCTTTCCAATCCCTTAAGTATTCTCCAGACAGAAATAACAGTCCGATACATGATCCTTTGGCTCTCGCCATACCATGGGGATTCTAAAAGGAAGATCATTTCTCTTTCTTTTCGTCTACTCACGAAGATATTCCACGGCAGTATCGCAAACATCATGTGGGGCCCACTTCTTATCTTGATCGCCAAGAGAAACATCAAAATATGTCCTTATAAGTTCGGATCACAAAGTTTGATATATTGCGCCTTTGACGAACTAGCATGTAACAGCCACATATGTAGCAGAAGGTGTCTGGATCATTAACGCAATTTCCTTTTGACGAAGCTATCACTCTAACATGAGACTTGAAAAAGAAACAATAATGTCAATATTTTGCACAATCTTACTTCTATGTGCTGTGAAGTATTTGCTTTCTACAACCACCCTCTCTGTCCGTCCGGAGGGCAGTTTTCGGGGAACGAGAAAATAGAAATTACAGAATAACTATAGCATGTAGGTAAAAATGGATTATATATTTGAAATCAACATGAAAAAAAGAGTTAAACTTGGTAGATAAATCTAAGTCACCAGAAAATGTGATTAAAATTGTTCACCTGGGTAATCTTCAATGTTCTTTCTGTTCTTATCTTCATCAGACTTCATAACCCTTTATTGTTCAGATTCCTTTTACAGGTTTTACTGTTGAGCCTTTTTCCTTGTGAATCCTCATTTTGTTCCTGTAGTTTCATCTTCACAGGTGTATCTGTTAGGATTGCTGTGTAGCGTTTTCTTTTGTTGCATCTTTGAGTCTTTCTTGGGCTAGCTTTTTTAAATGGTCGCGGCTCATCTGGGGTTTTGATTTCTCCTGTAGATCTTTGTTCTGTCTTTATAGAAGAAGGTGGTTGGTATATGTAAGGCCAATCTAAACCATCCTTGCTTGTACTTGAAACAGGGTCTCGAATCATATTCTCAAGGCTTGTTATGTGTTGAGGAGTTGGATGGTCTTGAGGAGGTTCACAGCTAAGTATCTTGTAGCCTATGCAAACTTCAGTAGGCTGTAATGGGCTTTTACCATTTGGGGGGCAAGTTGTTACTGATTGTAACAACTAGTCCCCAAGAAATTATTTTCCTTCTCCTTATAAATATTGCTATTCACTTAAAATATGGGGAAAATGAAGTCTAATCACATATGAAACATAAAGATAGTTATTTCATAAAATCACGTTATTTTTCATGAACATGAGTTTCATTAAGGTCTATGAAAATAATACGAAAGTTCAGAATACTTACCCAGAGTATCCCAAATCAGTTTGTTGCTTGTAGTTTCGCGGACGGGTGATCAACTTGATTAGCACTCAACGAAGACAAGGCTGGTACTGACGCCTAAACGTCTCAAGAACCTCGGCGGCAACTGTTGCCATATGATGAAGATATTGACAATGTATTAATCTACCCCTGTATGCAACTAGCCCTGGTCTTCTCTATCTCGCACTGTACATGCGATGTGTGCTTTTGTAATATCCTACAGAAACGACTCTATTGCGATTGACCAGCGTTCGATGCTTTCGGATAAATTCACCTTCAACTCTTCAGAGTTGGGCAGCGTATACTTCACTTTTTTTAGTTATTAGACAATCAAATTCGTAATGAAAAATTAGATGATAACAATGCATTCGAAGAGAGACTTCAACAGTCTTTTACTTCAAAGCTTAAGGAGTTTTATTCAAGAGACGGAAATAAACTTTTATTTTTTTGTGAAAAGATTTCTAGAACGGATGTGCATTATTTTGTACAATAAATTATTTTGTTTATATCGCATTTCCATTTATCCAGCTAAGTTAAAAAGAACGTACGAACTTTATTTGAAATCTGATATATGGCGCTCTACATAACTCCGGTCCCTTACAGATCGCTTGGTGGAAGAAATGGGTCTTTAATGACCTCATGTAGGCACTGAGAGAGGGAAATTAGCAGCCAACAGTTCATTCCACATCTTAGGGGAGCAGATTGAGATGTCACGGTCACCCTTACAGCACTTAAGTCTTCATAAAATATGCAGCAAAGGAAAATAACAGGAGTGTATGATTGACTCTATGCGATCGGAAAAAATTCGGTGAAGAAAACATAGATAGAAGTAGACCTCTCAGATAAAGAAAATGGATAGTTTATGAACAATATAGTGGTAGCAGGAAACAAGAAACCTAAGGTGTTGTGGATAAGATAAGAAGAATAGGTGTGAGATAGTAAAGGGTTAGAGCCCCCGAGTCCCCTCCGGCCTCCTCCTTGCTCCTTTCGCAGCAAGGGTGGAAGTGGGGGGTCAGTGAGAGAGCCTGGAATCCCCCGTTTCCCAATTTGCCTTTCTTCTTGTGCCCCAGGCACTGGGGGGAAGAGAAAAAGGAGCGATAGAATAGTGAGAAACCACCCTCGTTTGTATGTTGAGCTCGTTGGAAATGACAGTAGTGAAGTGTTAGGGAGAAAAGTAAGGAAGTTGGAGAGTTGCGGAGAGTTACAAGTTTGCTTGGAGTCCAAGCTAATCTCTGGCCGTTCTTAGATAGTCATAAGTTTGTATTTTAGTCGAAGAGTAAGTACCCGAGTTTCGGTTTAATGTTGATCATGTCTTTCTCCTATGTTTTTATGTTAGTTGGTGTTTGGCGTTCAAACCGTTGTTAGTTTGTAAGTTTGTCACTGGTAAAGTTTATTGTTCTTGTTTTCCAATGTATGTATTCGTTGTTGGCTAACTCTCTAACTGTTTCTACTATGAATGTTTTGGTTGCATTTTCTTTTATTCGGTCTTCTTGTTAATTTGTTTCTTTATTTATTTTGGAAGTCATTTCCTTCGTTTTGGTATTTATCTAAAGGTTGTCCTAAACAGTTATCTTAATCGGGAGTTTATCCTCATCGTAATTGGAGTTTATATGAAGTTCTTTATGTAAATATATCTTCATCTTATTCAGTGTCCATTGCCACCATGCTGCTTAGGAACAGTCTCCATCCAGCCCTTTGCACACTATTTGATTGGTTAGTTCTTCGCCAATTTCATCTCACGTCTTTTCAATGACTGCTTTCGCTCTTTTCTTCATTACTTTACTAAGGGGTTCAATGATTGCTTCTCTATGCAGGTCTTCCACTCCCCTTTATATCATTCTCGAGGTTGTTCTGAGATACATTGCTTTGTTTTGGATCTCTGCAATTTTAAGAGTTTGGTTCTTGATAGAGTGCCATCGAAATTGTCGGATAGATTAGTGTTGGTTGGATATTATTGATTTTTAAATTTTCTTCTTGTTCTGTTGACTGAATAATCTTAGCTTATATAATAATATTAGTTCATTTTTTTCTTCTTTACTGTTCTGTTGGTTACGTGTTCCTGTAACCCGATTTAGTTATGGTTAGACCCAGCACTTTACATACGTAGCTGTACCTGTATCTTATGTCATCTACGTATATATCTTATATCGATTTCCTGTATAATGGCATAATTTTAAATTTATCTCGATTCGTACAAATTTTCCATTTCTGTCCATATTGGTTTATCCTTCGTATTTCTTTTCCCGTTTTTCTCGCTTGAAACTGATCGTGCCTGTACAGTGACACATTAACTTGGGTTATGTCATCCACAAGCTGCAGGTTCATACATCCTTCGGTTGCTGGAGGTGGGATGTCTGCTGTATAGATAGCGTATAATACTAGACTCAGACACCCGCCCTGGGGAACCCCTGCTTCAAGCTTAAAAGCCTCCCCATGGTGACTGATTGTGTCTATATACGCGTATCTATCCATGACATAGTCGCACAGTATTCTCTCAATTTTATTGTTTAATCATAGTTGTAGTATTTTATACTGGATTTCCTTCTGCCAAACTTTGTCGAAAGCTCTAGACACATCTCTGCAGACGATGCCTATTCTCATCTTCTCGCTCTTTGTGTTTGCTAATTTTTCCATTATTAGACATAGTGCCATGCCCGTGCTCTTGTTTATAGGGAATCTAAATTAGCACTCATTATAGAAGTTGTTTTTATTGAGATTTTGATCGAGTCTGCGTTTTAAGATCTTTTCATATAAAGGGTCTTTCAACAAGGACGCTCGAGCTTTGTCAGGGGATAGTGGCCATGTTGTTAAAGTGACATCTGGCAACCTCACTGTGAACTGTTTAGTAGTACTTGGCAAGTCAGGATGAAAAGGTATAGCGTTGAATAGCATGTGCAAATCATCAAATGTTATTATCAAAATCAGTGCTCCGTTCGACAAACGTTCCGCGCATTACGTGATTTCTATCATCTTCAGCGACGAGGCCCATTTTTGGATGAATGGATTTGTGAACAAGCAAAATTGTCGGATTTGGGACCAAAACAATCCACATGAGATCCACCAGCACCAATTGCATCCCAACAAAGTCTAACAGAATCATTGGTCCGCCGTATTTTTTTGAGAACGAAGATGGGATTGCCATAACCGTCAACGGCGAGACCTACAGATCGATAATAAGCAACATCTTGTGGCCTCAACTGGATTATATGCCTGATATGGATACTGACAACATGTGGTTCCGACAGGACGGCACTACGTGCTACACTGCGCACGCCACGATAGACATTTTGCACCAGCGATTTCAGGGCAGGGTCATCTCGCGCGACAGCGACATCAACTGGCCACCAAGATCATGCGATTTAACGCCATTAGACTACTTTTTTGGGGGCTATCTTAAATCGCAGGTGTATGCGAATAATCCGCAAACAGTTGATATCCTCAAAGTTAACATAACGAACACCATCCAGCAAATTCAGCCATATTTATGCGACAAAGTCATCGAAAATTGGGCCTCCCGAATACGTTCCACCAAGCGAAGCCGTGGCGGACATTTGAACGACCTCATATTCCACACTTAACGCCATAAAATGTACTTTCAAATTTAAAATAAATTGAGTGCATATATCACACACAACTTGTTTTATTTACATTTAAAAATTGAGCGACCTTATTGAAAGACCCTATACTTTCCCGATGAAATCCAATAGCGAAATAGATCGGTAGTTTTCTACTAGACAAGGTGATTTTACGGCTTTTGTTATGAAAATCATTTTTGCCACTTTCAAGTCGTCAGGGAAGTAATCTGTATTCAGGCACGCATTGAAAACGTTCTTTAATCCTTCCAAGATGTTATTAGTTGCTTCAACATATCTTTTACTCGTGAGTTCCGATACCCCTGGTGCCTTCTGTTTAAAGCTGCTTATTTTCTTATAAGCTCTTCGGTCGTTATGATGGCATAATTTCCTTCGTTGGTGTTCTTATTTACGTCGACAAAGTAGTGATGGTTTGTTCTTTCTATTATTTGATTGTTCTATAATCTCATTTTCAAAGTCAATGTCGAAGTTATATTTTTTTCACTGATCTTAAAAACGTTTGTCCCGTGCTCTCTAAATACTCTTTTAAGTCGGCCTCGCCTTCTAGTTGGTTTCCTCTCTCATCTTTAAGTCTATTTTTCCTTTGTTGGCTTGTCTTTCATACTTTTCACCCATTTAAAAAACTCTTTTGGTGATCCTTCTACATATATCTTATGGATTACTCCGTTACATTGTTCTTCTTGCTTTTCCATTATTAATACAGTTAGCTCTCTCTTATTTCTTCTTAGCTCATTGCACAGCTCTCTGCATGGTACTTTTCTACCTATCTGTTCTGGAGTCTTGTACTTCCACGCTCTTATTTATCATTTCAGGTGTCCATCTGAAGGTCTATGCTTCTGTGGGTTCTTTTAGGGATTGTCTCATTATTTGCGTTTATCAGTATTCCTCTAATTTTCCTGAGTTTTTCGTCAATTTCTTCTAGTATCGTTTCGTTGAGTTATATGGTATGTGTAACGTAACGAATATTCTCTCTTAGTTTCGTAGGCTGGGTTATGTGATCAGCGAGCTTCTTTAGGATAAAGGAAAATATATATATAGCTGGATTCTTTATTCCTAGGTAAATAGTTGGAATAACTCCACAATTTTTAACCATTCTGAGACGGCTGCTTCATTAAAAACAGGAGGTCTGATGGAGATCGCGTTCGCGAGTTCTACTTCTTGGTGTGGAAGAAAGTGAACAGCTTATTGATGTCTTGATGCGTCGCCTAGTGAATCCATTTTGTTGTATGATCACGTTTCGTTCGACGAAGAGGGGTCACCAGTTATATGGTTTGTGTAACGTAACGAGTTCACTCTCGTAGTGATCAGCGAGCTTCGTTAGGATAAAGAGAAATATATATAGCTGGATTCTTTATTCTTAGGTAAATAGCTGGAATAAGTTTCGAAATGACGAACAGTAATGACAACTTTTCTTCTTGAATAATAATGATAACCTTTTCTGTCTAGGTTTTTCCACAAAAGTACACCTATATAAATAGTCATTTCATCTACTCATAACACTACAAATTTGAACCAATCAGGATTGAGATACATTTAATCATCATACATATGTTCATTTTTTTGGAATAACAGCCTTAGCCTTAACTAATTGACCAATCAGCTTTTAGACATAAGCACCGTAATAATTGTCTAATCAGCACCATGATAGATTTAAAAGGTTAATAACGCTTAAACCGTTTGCACATAAACACAGATGAAATCCATTTTCCGAATTTCGAACTCAAGGTGGGCGTTCCCCAGGAAAGTTGCCTGAGCCCTCTGCTTTACTTGGGCTTTACCATCGACCTCCCAACTCCGGTGCACAGGGGCACGATGTATCTGCAATTCGCAGATGACGTCACTCAGATCGTCCCGTGCCCGGTGAAGAAGGCAAGGGATCAGGCAATGCGCACAATAGCGGAAATCAATAACATCAACCGGTACGAGAGACGATGGAAGATTAGAACCAATAGGGACAAGCTCAAGATTATCCCACTGAACCGCAGGTTGACTTGGCCCATCATCATCGATGGGGGGAGATACGGCTACTCTGCAGAAGGCACTGTCCTGGGGCCAAAGATCCCCGACCACGGATACTCGAGACACTACACGGAGAGGCGCAACCTAGCAAAGAGAGAAATTTCCAAGCTATACTGGTTTAGAGATCTTGGCTCGGCCAATATTAGGAAAATATACCTGATGTACGTCCGGACTAAGCTCATCTACCCCGCAGTAGTGACTCAAGCAGCCAGCAAGACCTCAATGAGAAAACTCCAACGTGTTCAAAACTCCGCAAACCTATTAATTAACAAAGCCAGAAGGCGTGACCAACATCGGCAAAGGGATCTTCATAGGTAGAAAAAACGACCCTATCAATATCATCACCCCAAAATTGGGTAGGGAGGTCTGGTCAACCCTTACGAATCTTGTCATTCCGGAATTACAGGAAACTGGTTGCAGACTTAATATACCTGCACGACAACGGGAGAATGTCTCCCGTCGTAGCCAGTTTTCAAGTACTAAAATATGTTCTTAGGAAAACATAACATCACTCTACACATTACAGGAACACTAAAAACTAATGCAGTACAGCCCAAACCAAAACAAATAACAACACACTAAAACAACAGAAAGTAAATCGCTGAGCTAAAAGCTATAAAAGGCTTGAATGCTCAACAGAAATCAACCCCAAAATAAGTACACAAAACTGAAACACTAACAATAAGAAGAACACGATAACAACACATAAAGAAACAACATATAAAAATACAACATCAAAACAAGACAAAAAGAAAAAATCCAAAGAAAAGCATAAAGTGATGCGCCCCCTACTAGGGCAAAATACCCCTCCCCACTTTAAATTTCACCCACTTTTATCTACTACTATTCCGCCATCTACTAAATTGAGTATACCATCTTCTTCCGATTTTTTAAGCACTCAGTCAGAGCTCGGATCCAGCACACGATACTGAATGTGTATTCTCGGCAAAGGAGGTAAAGTTTGGGGAGGTGACTTGGATGGCGGGAGCTTTTCCCTACGAGGCCTTACAAGGAGAATAGCAGAAGCTTCCAAGTAGCATCGACTCAACATTGTTGCTATCTGTGACCCGCACGATTTGTGCTCCAAAAAGGTCTTCAACTTTTCATTTACAAAAGAAAGAATACTAAGCGGGAAGTCTATCTTCCCATTTACGAAAGAGATTAATACAAAGAGGGAAGTCTATCTTCCCATTTACGAAAGAGATTAATACAAAGAGGGAAGTTTGTCTTCCCATTTATAAGGTTCAATGTGTGAACCGTTTAAATTTTTCAAACGAATGTTTACTTGGTTCGACCCACACAGTGTGTCTTTGGTTGATAAGTTCTTAGGCTCTCTTTATATTTTGTTTAGTCTGCCTAACGATAGGCTTTCCATCCCTTTGATGGCTTATGTATGGGTAGCTGGTTTATTGTTAGCATGGTTTCTATATGGACACTAGTTGGTATGTCCACGGATTCTAAGTGGTAATTAAACGGGAGGTTAAAGTTCGACAGGCAGATATCTGGTTTTAGGGCTACATTGTCGTTTATGTACTCCTAGATTGGGAATTGCGGCCCCAATCTTTGGAGCAATCCCCTATCTAACATCATCTTCAGATCACTGCCCATGCCATTTGTGTTTGTATAACCATTTTCTGTGCAGTGGGTGTTTACGTCTCCAATACAGATGACTGGCTTTTTATTATTAAATAGTTTTGTGAAGTTGAAAATCGGGAGGCTATCTCTCCTCGGAGGTTTTCCCTCCTTTCCCCAGAGTGACCGTTTCCTGTAGGCGAAACGGCTGTGCGCATCCACCGAGTCGTTGGACTCACAGGATGGAACATCCCGGAAGTTTGTCGTGAGGCCATCTTCCGGGATTCCAAAAGCTGCCTCCCAAAAGGAGAACAACAGTAAAGAAGTTTCGGCTCCTACTCCCACAACCAGTGGTAGGCTGGGTGGCTCAGAGACGGTTGATTTTTCAAAAGAGGGACTCCCGCCCCTGAAGCCGCCCCACGTGCCTAAGGTTTCTAGGCGGATGGAGGAAAAGACTCGCATGGCGAGCCCAACCTCCCCCAATAAGTCATCGAAGGCGACAGCGCCTTCAGCGCATTGTCCAGCCAACAGCTCCCCGAGTTCTGCCTCCGGGAAGCGTACGGCAATTCCCGTGAGGGTCTTCACTTCGATAAAGCCCCCCGCGTCTCCTCCGAGCTAGGCCTGGAGGGCAAATTCCTTCAATGGAATTGCCGCGGACTCCGGGCCAGCTGAGAGGAGCTGCATAGGCTCGTCTCCTCCCGTGTTTTGTTAGCTATCTTTTTGCAGTAGACCATGCTGGGCGCGTGCCCCCTGCCCACCCTCCCGGGGTATAGGGGTTTTGCGATTTCACCGTCAACCGACTTCGACGCGGGGGACTTCCGCCGCGTCATGGCAGATTTACCTGGGCCCTTTCTCTTGCTCAGAGATCTGAACGGTAGACACCAGGGTTATGGAGCTGATACGAGGGGCGGTCAATAAGTTTTTTAATTCGGATATAAGGAATCGAGATATGGGAAAAAGTGTTTTATTATTTTTCAATATAACTACCCTCGACTTCAATACACTTGCGCCACTTGTCCCTGAGGCTTCGAATTCCCGACAACCAGAAATTTCCCAACTGCTGTTCATTCCACTCCTGGACGGCGAGCTGGACATCTTCATCGTCCCAAAACCGGCGCCCACGCAGTGCAGCCTTGAGCTGGCGGAATAAAAAGGAGTCGCTAGGGGCCAGATCTGGACTGATGGTGGGATGGTTGAGCTCCTCGAATCTGCAGTCGCGCATGGCAGCTTGTGCAACTCTGGCCTTGTGGACTTTGATGACGTTGAAGTCGATCATGGGGCTTGAGATTTCAAGGGACCCAACGGGCAGAGACCTTGGTCATGGGTAAATTGTCGTGGATGATGTTGATAACACTTCCATGTGATATCCCAAGTTCTCGCTCGATTTCTTCGACCTTCACTCGTCGATTTTCGAGGATCATCCTCTCCACACGGGCCACATTGTCCTCGTTGTTCACGTCTGATGGGTATCCTGGACGGGGGTCATCTTCAAGGGACTCACGACCATGCCGGAACTCTCTATTCCAGCGAGCAATGGTTGCATAGGAAGGGGCGGTGTCGGTATACACTGCAACTATGCGTTTATGGATCTCTTTTGCATTCTTGCCTTCCTTGGTCAAAAATTTGATCACTGCGCGGTGCTCAACCTTCTCCATTGTTGAAAAATTTGTGACTGACGATCTGCGATCAGCTACTGCTTTTTAAATAGACAAGTCAGGAGCGTGCGGCTGCAGGTCCTGACTTGTCATAACTTGTCATAACACCCCCACAAACAGCCATCCCCTTAAATCTTAAGCTCCAGCTCCAACAGTTTGAAATTTACTTGCTCCAGCTCCAACGTTTTGAAATTTACTGGCTTCAGCTCCGTTTTGAAATTTCTGGCTCCAGCTCCAGGTCCGGTTCCTAGCTTTATTTCATCTCAAAAATCTATTAATGATTGTTATATCTTACTGAAATTGTACTTTGCTCAGTGCTATCCATAGGCCATAATAGATGGCTATGTCGTGGTATCGTAAGTGTATACCTTAACAGCTGTGAAGTCAATTATACTTACGTGGAAGGCGGCTGTCGGATGACTGGCTACGCAGAGCTAATGAGGTGGGACAGTGAGTCCTCCTTGGGTTTGGGAAGTTTAAAGCAATTAAATCTATGCGAGTGCGTATTCGTTGGTTGGGGAGTTCTTTAAATGCCAAGTCTCATTCAAGGTTATTAAAAGATTAAAACCCAAAATAAAGGTTTAATAACAAAAACAAGAAAAAGATGGAAATATGTAATAGGGATACATCGAGAAATAATTTAGGGCTCAAGGAGATAATGAATCAGAGTAAAGAGACAATCAAGGGATAAATGCTTGACTCGGTCAGAAAGGAAAATAATGACAATAGGGGATAATTTTCGGAACGGAGTATAAAAGATGGAAATGCTTTTACGTTGTAGACTTTACTCTTGATGAAGGGGAGAGTGAAGACAAAGCTCGGATTCTTCGGGTGAGATAATCTTGCGGCACGGGCGAAGTAATCTCAACGGCAGGATTGGATTACCTCCGGCACGAGTGAGGTAATCTTGAATACTTGGCGAATTACTCTTTAAAGGTGAGTCGAGATATTCTTCAACTCGGGGCGAGAGGCTCTTGGGTGTGGTAATGAGTAATTCCGAACGAGGGGGCGACGTATTCTTGAAAACGGGATGAGATGAGTGGGTCACGAAATTCTCAGAGGAAATGCCGCTTCACGAATTTGCCTAATGATTATGGTTAAAGTTCACGGCAATTTGTCTAGAGGACGAAACCTTCTAACTCTGGGGTTCGACTCGAGACGAGGGGATATATCATCACGGACAGCGGGCGGTACTCTCTCTCGAGTAACGGGATACCTCAGAATAAACACTCTGTTGGCTTGCTCGTTAGAAGGCCTCAAAGGCATGGCAGTCTCAAGGGAATGGTGTGGCGCCGTTCTTCGTTTACCAGGGGAGATAAGGCCTTGGGAAGACGTTCGTTCAGGCGGCGATCCTCGCTTTAAGGCATGGGGGGTTAACTGGAGACTCGTGTCTGTGGGAGATTAGTATGTTCGCGGGTCATGGTGTTCTCGGTGAAGGCGTCTCAGCGGGTGATCGGTCGGCGTGAGCAAACACAACTGTGGACTTTGGCTGGTTGTTCCCAAGCGAGAATTTCTTTGTTGCCTTGCTTTTTGAAATCCTGCTTAAGGCCACGTGGCCTCTACTCGACAAGGGGGAAGAGGTCAAGGTGGACCTTCAAGGTCGTCCTCTTACAGGCGATTAATCTAAATTCTAATGGCTATAACTCATATTTGTTATCTCCTATTATCGATTAGAATATAATCAATAATAGCTAATTATTGATAATAATATAAAGTTCACAACAGATATTTTTATTTACAACACAACTATCCTTCGTTAACTACAAGTCCAATTTTTAAGTGAAAATTATAAAGAAATATATAAAAAAGTTTTATACTTAATTGGATGTGTTTAAATTCTTTATTTTATGTTAACTTTTATTATTTTTTGTTATTAACTTGGCTTATACTTTTACTCCAATAAAAATTAATATTTAGCCTTAGGGTCTCTTGCACCCTCGCCATGGATATTCTTCGTTCCGTGACGTTTCGCGCCTGGGGCGCTGAACTTCACTACATTTTTATCGACCTTTTGTTAGTCCAAAGCTCGACTATGGATGCGAGTTATATGCATCCGCAGCCGAGAGTGTATTACAGATGGTGGATTTGATCCACCACACCGGCTTTCGCCTGACGACCGGTGCCTTCCGCACGTGCCCCATTGTGAGCCTACTTGTCGATGCTGGGAAGATGCCACTTGCTCTTCGCCGTGCACAGTGCATTATTCGCCCATATGCGCGAGCCCGGCGCCTCCCTCAGTCGCCCCCAACTTTCACTCGTCCGCAGCTTATCTCGATGGTGCCTATGCCGCCGAGAGACGCCAATTATACCCTAAGCCATTTGGATTTAGGGCTAGGAAACTCCTTCGATAGCTAGGTATAGTTCTCACGTGGGTTGCGCCCATGGTTCTGCCCTAGGACGCCACCCTGGATGGTACCACCTTTGACTATTTGTCGGCATGCCTCTGCTCCGAAAGCTTCTACAGCGCCGGGAAGATTGCGTTCGGCCTTTTTGTAGCACACCTCGTGTCACGCTGGAACCGTGCCAGTGTATACGGATGGCTCCAATTTCCAAGAGGGAATCGGTTTCCACGCCGTATCCCCTCTTCTTGTAGTCAGCGGGTCTCTGCCAGGCGCTGCCTCTGTCTTCACAGCCGAGCTGGTGGCAATACACCGCTCGGTACGGGAGATAACGTGACGTGCCCGGCTTGAAGACCGGATTATGATTTATAGCGACTCATAAAGATCCCTCAATGGTCGCAGGGCATTGGAATCTCCGCATTCCTTGATTAGCGATATCCTTGACGCTACGGTTTTGGCGATCCGGTCGGATGTCGAGATTATATTCTGCTGGGTTCCTGGACATGTAGGAATTGCGAGGAGTGAGCGCGCCGATGAGGGAGCCAAAGAGTTCGCGAGGACTGGGAGACCAGACCAGTGTTTCGCACTTTCTCACACCGACTTCATGGCAGGAATACGGGCAGCTCTTCGGGCTGCTTGGCAAAGAAGATTGTACATGGTCTAGGGGAGCTTAAAGTTGCGTGCCATTGCCCCGCGACTGTTCCCATGGACCTACCACCCAATGCCGCGACGGCTTCAGGTTGCTTTCTGTCGTCTCCGAATTCGAAACACTCGTGGGACACACCTCCATTTGATCGAGCGCTCGCCTGAACCTTACCTCGACAACTGCGTTGTCCCCCAGAATGTTCGGCACATTCCTGTTAAATATCTCAGTCTGGACGATCTTCTGCACGTTACCTGTCCCGGTATCGTGACGAGCGGGATCGCTACCGCTTGTCCCTTGTTCTCGGGACGTGTTCGTGCACACTGTCTTGTGAACCTTACGACTTTTGGGAGGAAGTCGGCCTCCTCCGCTTTATTTGACTGTTTGTTTTGGGTAGCATGCTCTTGTGCTGGAGGGAGATGGGCCTACCCCCGACGCTGGAGTGCGCCCTTTCTTTGTCCCTTTTGGCTTTGTTTTATTTTTTGTTTTTAGCCTATGATCTTTTTATCCCTGTTATTTGTTATTCATTTGTTATTTTTTTTTATATACCTAAGTCGTAGGTTGTAGTGAGTACGGCAACTTATGTGCAGGTAGGCAGTCACCAAATGAGCTCCTAAAATTTAAAAATAAATCTCTTCTTCTTCGCGGGGCCACAAAAAGTCCGACATCGCCAAGCGGTTCAACGTCAGCCGAATGACCGTCCATAACGATGATCAAGAATGTGAAAGAGGCCTTCGAAAGTCCTTTGAAGCGCAAAACGGCCGCACTCGCGAAGATGGAGAGGATCTCAGTTGTCCCGCTGTCCAAAGCCGTCAAGGAATCGTGCGGCAGGACTTGAGGTGCGTGAAAAATCCTCTGCCCACCAAGCGTATCCGAGAACAAAATCGAGAGCACTGCCATCGCCTTCTCAACGACTTGAAGAGTCATGGAAATCAAATTCTACTTTTTTCTGTTGAAAAAAAACCCTTCATGGTCGATCTGGTCATCAACAAGCAGAACGACCATGTGGTAAGTGTTGGCCAGGGCGTCTCCAAGGTCCACGACGTGTTCACAACTAAGAACCCGGCCACCGTGATGATGCTCGGCGTCGTGTTATCGTTCATATTTCGCATTTTTGTTGTTTCTAATAATTATTTGTTTTTTTTATTTTGAGTAAGTTATATTTTTTTATGAAACTCGGTAATAATGTCATTTAACCTCTTACCTGCGTGTACTCTAGAATTGAATGCCCTACTCTAAATACTTTACCGAGTGTTTATGGTTACATCAAATAATTGTTGTATTTTAGAAATGTGTATTACGCTTGTTGACTCAATCTCTGAAATGGCCGCGGTCGTCTTGGCAACATGCCATTTCGTCTAGAGTATATACGGGGACATGAAAAGATTGATGGATTTTAGAAACATTACCGAGATATTACGTTTGTCGATTCTCATCATCGGCACGAGTGTCGTCTCAATGAAGAGGGTGGTCTACTACAGGATGGACTGCTCTCGCAGTCCTTTTCGCCTCTGGTCTTTTTAGCAGTCTTTTTCTTCATTTTCATTTACTTCTTCTTCTTCTGTCTTTTGGTCACCCACCTCCGTTGGATTACACAAGATGGATTTTCTTTTCAATGCTAAATTATTTATGTTCTCCCTTAATATTACCCCACAGGGCGTATTCTTTATTTGGTATAGTTTAGAGTTTAACTTTAATTTCAATTCATTTTCTACATTAATTAGCAAAATTATTTTATTTATCTTTCTAATGTGACCAATTATCTGTAACATAAGCAAACAATAATATTACTAATTAATGAAATTTTAAATAAACATCATAAATACTACTTGCTCAATCTCTATAACGATGTCATTGAGCCAATGCCAATGAGAATATTAATTTAAAGTCATCAATTATTTACAGCAAAATTAATTATTATTATCATGTGAAATAAAAGGTAGACATGGAATTTTAAGCTTGAAGGAGCATTGTATCTGTGTGGATAAATATTGGGTTGTCAGTAAAGTTGTAGTACTTTTTCAAAAAAGGAAAATAAAATTATCATTATACAAAAAATACATTTATTCAGGAAAGTATTTTAACTATGGATACATTTTCTCGAAGAATTCATTCGGTTTTGATAAAAATGTACACTTGGTCCACAAAATATTCATGACCATACCTAATACCACAAATTTCCCTATAGTTCATTAATCGTTTAGTGCAGAGTAACGGAATTTGGAGGCTTTAATCAAAATGAATTAATAGACGCACAAAATAATTTCAATAAGTTTGATAGAGAAACAAAAGACTAATAACAATAAAAATTTAACATCAAAAAGGATTCATACTGTATCATTTTCGCATCCATATGATTAATTTATATGTTTTTTAATTATAACAGTTTAGAAGTCATATGAGTAGTTTCTGTGACCTATTTATAATTTGGGTTAGTCACGAATAGTTTACAGCATTCTACCAACCCTCTCTTCGGCCTCACAAGCTCCTTTCCCCTCGATACTTTTTTTACCAGCAATCATCATAGCGAAAGATAGTAGTGAAGTGTCTTCCGACATCAAATAGAGAATAATTACGAAATTTAAACAAGATGAGCTACAAGCAGATTTCTGAAGAACTTCAATTCTTTATTACACTTCAGAGCTACAATAAAGACATTCTTCAAGCAAACAAAACAAATATAAAGACGGCAATAAGTATTTGCACACTAGATAGAAAACAGCCTAATATTTCGTTGCACCAATATTGTTTGCTATAATTGCTGTCAGGCATTTCTTATAAGTCTTGACCAAGTCCTGGCAACAATATATAAGCGTTTGAGAAATGGCATTAGTCATCAAATTGTTGTTATAGAGTATGAATACTTATTGCAAATGTTCGTAAAAAGTGTTATTTCTTTTATTTGTCGATCATACTTAATCGAATTTTGTGGTCATGTTGCCCTGTCGATGAACAGTTTCCAGTCTTCTGGTTGGTACTGAGGCACTCTAAGCTTGTGCAGAGGGTATGCAATATCTGTACAGTATACCAAGGCTTTCTCTTCAGAGAAAAAATGGAGGTACTCTTGATGTCTGTTGCGGTAGAAGGTGATGCGAGCACTGTTAGAGAAGTTTTTTCCTTCAATTTTGAGGGCTAACAGTTCGGCAGAGGACTCTGACAAGCTGAGATCGTCAAAAAACACTTCTTCTTCTTCTTCTTCATTTTCTTCAACACTGGAGGAAGCTTCGTTGCTAATATCAGGAAGATTTCCAAAGATAGGTACTGGAATTTCATCCTAATGAGCTACAGGACGACGTGTTGATTGAATATCAGGATACTTGAGGCTGTTCCGTTTTTTTTTGTTGATCCCAATCAAATCAATAACGCAGAAGTAGCAGTCAGTGCCCTGGCTTGTCGGCTCCCTCCAAAACATGGGAATTCCATACTTCAGACAACTCTTCTTGCCCTTGGTCCAACGACGCAGATACTCGGTGCATGTCTTTCATACCATGTGTGGCGGCGCCCAAGCTTTATCCTAGTCACCAAGTTTCATACCAAAATAATCATGGTAAGCACAGTTTACGAAACTTGTGACTGGATTCCTGTTAGGAACAACGGTGGTATTCGACGCAGATGTAGCAAAATACATCGGGCTTATTTTTGCAAGATCTTCTGGCCGAATCCATTTTGTTCACTTGCAAAACAAAAATAAATTAGAGATATTTTTTTAATCATATAAATAGAAAATACTGAGTCAATTGATCTTGGAAAAACGCCAGTGACAAGGTTTAAAGGGTTGTTGAGTGCGACTGCATCTTGAATCGGATTAGAGGTTTTCTCTTTGCCCGATACAAGGAGATGGACACACATTGACAAGAACGGCAGCAAGAACACGGCTATGAAGAAAAGAGTGGGCTCAAATCTCTGATCTTAAATCTTAATCTTTTGAGTTAGATTTTAAATCCAGATTTTAATTCCAATAAAAAAGTTTTATTGGAAGGAGGAAGAGGAATGGAGATGTCCACGACATATATGTCTACTGTAATTATTTGCATATTATTGAGGAGCTCATAATGAATAACCTCTTTAACGTCCCACCTTTTGCAAAACAAAGCTTACCCTTTTGGGGGACCAGGTCAAGGAGTAGTATTAAGTTTTGTTTACGATAAAACTATTTGTTTTTCTAGCTTAATATAGCAGTAAAAGCCCACTTTTTCATCTCCAGCAACAAGTCTGTCGAGAATTAGCTCACGGCATTTCAAACTAATGGTAGAGCAATATTCACACGTCGCAAACGTGTTCCTTCATGATGTTAATGTGGAACTCATATGCCATTTTTTTTAGTTAGAAAATGCCTAGGCTTTGCTAGCTTTAAAAAGACTTAGGCTATGCTAGCTTGCAAAAGGCCTAAACATTACTAGAGCTGAAAAAGGACTTAGGAATCACTACAGCTTAAAAAATGCTTTGATATTATTAGTTATTTTTAAACAGCTTGAAGAAAATTTGGAACAAAAATAATTAAAGAAGCATTTTTTCTAAGTCTTCTGCAAGCGACATTGATTTATTTACAACCTCATACATTTGGTGATGCCAAAATAAGGTTAGGATAATTCAATATAAGTTTGAAAATAGATTTTAAATAAGAATGAAAAAATTAGCGCATTCTTCAGTTGGATACCAATGAATTGCTCATTCTTCAGGTAATGTTGTTAAGGCCCACATTCTTCACTTAATCCGCTAATCTCCTATCAATCTTCAACTATCCCTCCAAGGATTGGTAGTTTTGTGCTTGATAAGGCATAAAGGTGTGTAAGGGATTGAGGGGGTAGAATAGTGCGTTGATACGTGCCGACACCGCTCTGTGCTAGTACGGTAGTTGATGATGATAAATTCTTACTGTACAGGTGATTCGTGACATGGGGCAAGTTCGAATGGAAATACACTCCAGGGTGACATTTCCATCATGGCTGGCAGTTGGTTTCTCAGACAGAGGGGATTTTCCAGGATCTGACATGTGTATCTTCTGGATTGATTGGAAAAGCAGAGTACATTTTCAGGTAAGGCGGGTTACAAAATGATAAAAATAATACTAATTATTGATGAATATAACAATGTTCCCTAATGAATAAACGAGTGTTTTATTTAGCAAATGAAATTATCATGTCCAAGTCTTTAAGGTGTGGGTATCTCCCTGATGCCTGCAATTACCATTGAATTGCAAGTAATTTATACCTATGAAAATTATATTAGAATCACATATGTACTCGTAACTTGGCATTCGGCTTGCTGCTGGGGATAAGAATATCCCGGAGAAAGGGATTAACTGTGACGTATTCACGCGTGAAATTGATGGGAAGACTAGTTTGAAAATCCGCTTTCTCTCTAGTGTAATATTCCCATAGGCAAATTAGACTGAAGTTTGGGTGAAAGAATTCCCAGGAACCAACTTTCCTTAAGGTAACCTATTTCTATTTAATTATTTTTTTCTTTCAAATCGTCTCTTTCTCATCTTTTCGTGGCAACCATGGCCCATTTACTGAACAGTGATTGAAAACAGTACAAAATTGAAGTTTGTGATGTCTATCTCAATTATAAATCAACCATGAGGCGGTTAGAACATATCAGGGTCCAGTAATGAGTAGAAACTTGGATAAAATGCAATACAAAGACCATCTCAAATCTAGTCATTAGTCAGCGATATTTTTGGATCGATATTTTTGCTTCTCTTCGTGAAACACTGTTTACACCTCGACTCCAAATAGCTTATGTTAATCAGTTCTACCAAGGTCATATTTCTGGCTGGGGAGGGTGGGTTGAGAAAATTGCGTCTGGAATAAGGAAAGTCATTTCAAATGTGTGTGCAATAGCTCTTTAAACTGCTTCATTGTTATTCTATGCACGATTACGCAAATACCTGTCGGTCATTATTAAGTTACTGAAGTAGTTTTTATAGTTTAGTTACCCAAGAGGCGAATCTTATTAAAATGGTTAGGTTGCTTTTGCACTAGTAATTCTCCCAGTGTCTCCACCTAGATGCATAAGTAGCATAAATTTATTTGCAGGAAGGATGAAAACCTGTAGTGCAAACCAGTTTACTACCAAGTTATTTTCGGTGGAGCATTATGTTGTTGCTAAAGAATAACCGTTAAAACAAAGAAAGAGATATATATAGAGAGAGATAAGTGGCAGACAGGGGCACAGCGAGCTGACTAAAAAATGTCTAAAGTGTCTAGAGAGAGGCACGCCTACGCAATGTATAGAAAAGTTTGGTTTGCATTGATTGCTGCATAGATAGACTCCGCATTTCTTGCAATCATGTCGCTTTAAGTTCATGTCCTTTAGATGCAGTTGCATACATCAAGACAAAGCTACCTATTTTTCGTTGGCAACGTTACGCAACAAAAAGAATGCAAGTATTCTTTTGCGCGTAAAGTCCTTATTTTCTTCGATAATTTTAGTGTTGAAGAGTGCGTCGTTCTGTGGAGCGAACAGGAAGACCTTTCGTTTCAGTTTCTTCTCTTTCAAAAGTCGGGCAACGAGACATTTCTAAGGTCGGGAACATCTTTACCTACCCTTTGATTTTGCTGAACCTTCGGGTCGCAATCACCTCCGCGGAGGAATCACCGAGTCGGAAAAGGAAATTACCCTGATCGATTTAGCGCTGCCCTACCTTATATTTGCATGGGGAGAAGTTCCCGCAAGCAGGGAGAAGTGTCGTGTTCCACCAAAGGAGAAAGAGCAAAACTCAGTCCAAATGCGTGGACATAAACAATCCGCAAAACCTTCATTCCAACAAGACGAACTCCAGCCTTGTCATGTTCTTCAAAGACCCAAATTTCCTGACGAATTCCCATCCTGAACGAACAAACATTTTTGGTTCTCTCTCTAAACGCATTTCTCTCATTGACATGTTCAGGGGCGGATTCAAGGGGCGGGGGCCCAAGCCCCCCCTCCCCCATGATCAGGGGTAAATTCCACACAGTGTGCCTGGCTTGCATCGCTTTTCGAGTCGGCACCTCGTATCTTGAGTCATGGCGGGCACACGGCACGTGTGCTCGACTCGCTGACCAGTCGGATCGCGCATCTTGACCCCCACGCTTGGCCCCTCCGTTCTTTGTCAGCTGGTCTGAGCTGGGCATGTGCTCGCTGGCATCTTTTACTTTCGGAACTAATTCCAGCATCCTCTCTCTCCTCCCAACTACACCAACATCATCTCCGCGTCATCCTCTCTCTGAAACACAGCAGTACAAAGTAAGTGATTTTTTTTATTATATATTTTTACGGACATGGGATTGTGTGAGCGGCTGGGCTTTCTATGTGATACATTAGTTCTCTCTCATTCACAGGGCGTGTATCTCGTTCTTCAAGACCAAAATGGCCAAGACGAGTGGCGATTGTGAGCGTGATGTCAATGAGCTGGAGCAATAGCCAAGCACTTCGACATCGACAGCCTGTAGATACTACAGCGAAGCTGAATCTCACCATGAGTGAGTGCAAGAAACTCGCTTCGACAGAACGAGTTCAGAGGTTGTGCTGTCATCATCATACAGCAATACTCCCTCGCCAAACCGATTCACTGCTTTAATCACCGACTGAACCTGGTGCTGACCAAGGCCTGCGATGTGAAAGAAGTGAAACTCTTCCTTCAGACGTTCAACGAAGTCCATAACTTCATTTACTTCAGCAGCATGCGGACGCTCCGGTTCTCCATTGGCCAGGATCGCCTCAACGGCCTCGCACTACTCGCCGTCCACAAGGACATTCAAGTTTCGAATGATCGAGTGATTGACAAGTTTGCGGAGAAAACCCGCAGTCTCCTCTTCGCTTAGGCGAATGAAAGGGGATATTGGGCATGGGCCTACGATTTTGAGAGAACCTACTCCTGGAAAATAAAAATACTTTTTCTATTATGTGCCTTGTTACTTAAGTGGGCGAAATGACTTGCAAGTAGCCTACATCATTATAGTCTACACTACATGTACATATTCATAATTTATTCCTATAACTTATTCGTATGTTTTCAGCAGTGATAATTATTTGTACGACCATACATGTATTACTCGTAAACATATGTACCATAATAAGCAGCTTTAGCAAATTTCCACTCATAAAAATCCTGGTATCGCCCCCCTCCCCCATCATTCGCGAAATAATTGGTGTAATTCCAAGAGGACAGGGATATAGAGGGATTAAAATTAAGATAATGGACTAGCAGAAGAGGAAAAATGAGCAGAAGGAACGGGAATAGTAAGAACCGATCGAGGGAGTTAAAGACTACGAGAGAAGATCTAGTTAACCTCAAATGCTGGGTTCAAGGGAGAATCGTCCACTGGGAGCATTCGAGGGGCTTCGAAACATAGGCACTCATAACTAAACATTTAAGCTCTCTCGTAGGCCCATTTTTCTTTTCTAGGTATTCGGCTTTGTTTACCTGTCTATTCTGTCACTTCTTTCTTGACTGAATGAGCATGAACTAATTGGATTAATCCAGCTTCTCTCCTTTTCGTTGGCAATAGCCATCCTAACTCTGTCATTTGAAATTTAGCTCTTAAACGCATAGTGATGTGCATCTTTATCTGTAATTTCTTTTGCCGCTAACCTGCAATTGGATTCAGAACGCCAAAGTGGATACCGAAGGACGGTTTAGAATATTCAACGATCAAGCTTGCCTCAATTTCCGTTACCGGATCCAACAAGATATCCTCAAATTCACCTTTACTCGAGAATTTGATCCATGTTTGCCTGAACACTATATCATTGAGGTAAATATAAATGCACTTATTTTGTCTTTTCATACTTTAGCAGCCGTAGTTTAGATATTCTGATTCATTCTCTATATCTCATGATAGAACTTATAAATGCCGAGTCCAACATCCATTTGACTTTGCAAAGGCGCAGAATTTAGTCTTACAACCAATTGGTGCGTACGAAACCCGAATATTTTGCTCAATTTTGGTCTCCTTGATAGTCATTCCCACAGTTCTACAGTCAATCTTAGTCATGCGACTCTGTGACTCATTCGTTCACGAGTTGGTGACTCATAAAAATTACCAAACACGTTCTGTGCGACAACTGACTGTGACAATGCCGATTCATTAAGCCTTAGACCTCTGCATGATTTGCTTGTCTGCTTTTGCTCTCACTCTTCCGGGTACACCAGTTTAACTTATCTTTTAGTAAACAGATTAAAAATCAAAGCATTTTGTTTATCCAGCTTGTAGTTTAGCGCACCAGCACTACTATTTATCATACTAACTATACTCAAGATGTTCGAATATCAGAAACGTAGAACGACCTAGTAATAGCATATAAGAATATCGTGTTAGAAGGAAGGAACTGAGTAATTATTTGTCTTAAAAGGCCTTTGAGAGGTATATTAAATATAAAGACTTTATACACTTTTTTTAGATAGATAATTATTAGTGCTAAGTTTAGCGGGAATGTTAAATGTCTATCTCGAGGGTTAGTGAGTGGGTAATCACAGTTCCACTTCCTTGACATATATTATAATCCCGCACCAAGGTAAAGTGGGGGTGAAGTGTAGCCAATACAACTACCGTAGCCACTTCCGGTGAATAAGAATAACCCCGGTGCTTTCCTTTTGATCAAAGTTAAGATAATGATCCACTGAGTGTGTTCTCACTCAGTAAAAGCCAGTCATGGGTGGACTTATGTAATAATAAGAATTAAGCCGAGTGGATTGCTTATTAATTGCCAAAGGATCGTCCAAAATAATTAAACACACGGATACAAAAATAATCTTTAATATACATGAATTAGAAATATGAAATAGCTTATATAGGTATAAATAGGATTAGTCTTTGCACTGAATAGGTAAGTCTATATAATGTCGTGGGGATTACACTTGAATTCTACGTACTGGGATGCTTGCATCTTAATTGCACCAGACAGAATGAATTAAATAATATTATGGAATTAAGCACTGAATTAATCACTTGAAATCGAGGTTATGAGCTCGGGATGGAAATTCTAGTTAACGGTTAAACTGGTAAGTTAGGGGAGGGGATAATTCCTTTTAACGATACCTTGGAGTTCGTAAGTATTTGGATGGTGACGGTGAATGTATTCTTCTTCTGACGATCTTCGCACTTAGCCCGGTCGTCCAAGGTTACCGAATGTGTGGGTAATCCTAGACCGGTGTCCTGATATAATGATCCTAGGTAGGATCGCGAAGGCGAGTCAAACCGTGACTCAAATCGGAATTCTTCTCCTCGAAGTGTCCGTTCCGATTATTGGCACCTGGAGTGGGTAGCCAAAATGATTACCTAGCTTCGTCTAGGGTAATCCGCAGAGGGGGGTCCTGTGTACCTCTGACTCTGAAGGAGGAGAGGGGGGGGGGTCTGCGAGAAGTTTGGCACCTACAAGTACTGTGACGGCAATAACCAATTCCCCGAAGTTTCTTCCTTGCAACGGGCGAACTGTTTCCTTTGTGGGACTAGCTCCACACACACAACGTAGGTCCAAGATCTTTTGCCTGA
Organism: Ceratothoa steindachneri; assembly: GCA_963969495.1. NCBI lineage: Eukaryota > Metazoa > Arthropoda > Malacostraca > Isopoda > Cymothoidae > Ceratothoa > Ceratothoa steindachneri. The sequence continues at coordinate 1,968,172 of OZ018323.1, forward strand.
CTCCAGGGAGAATTTTCCCTTTTATTTCTCTCAAGAGCTAAAATTGAGAGAGAGAGCACCGGATTCTCATAAAATTCGTATCGTCGCGCGAAAGACCTTTTGTTTGCTGCTAGGACAAGCAAAATATTTACGCCTCGCTGCCATCCAAGCTTTCCTTGTCTCCAACCGCGGGTTTATGACGATGCGAAAAGGGGTGAGGGAGATTCGATGCGAAAAGGCGAATTTGAAATAAGGGGGGGGGGACACGCAGCTATGTCGGTGTATTTATGTATGCACTAATGAATGGATGTACTTAGACTTCTACAGTCTAGTTAAGAATTTCTGAAGATTTTATGCTCGAAAGCGCATTTTTTTAGTCATTGGGTGGTTAACTTTTAGAACGAGTTGCCTCAGGATGTAATTTAAGAAGAAAATAGAAGTAAATGTTTGACCAAGAACTTGTGGACTGGTCAATTTTATGGAAGCTCTTCAATTTGAGTTTTATACTATTTGATGCGTAAACTATTGCATAGGGATGTGATTATTCATGACACCTCACTGGAGGGCAAGATTAATTTTAGTATATTCAAATATAGTATTTTTTCTCGAAATTCTCTCCCCATACTACTTCTGAGAGGCCCTAGTAAATTTAGTGTGTGGTATTTCCTTATGTGCACATACCGGCATGTGCATTTTTACTTTATTTTGAATCTTTCAGTTTCAAAAGAGGATTTTATACAAAGTTTGGTCCGGTGAATGAATGCCCCATTCTTCGTGACATTATGACATCTACATAGCAACGGAAAATTTGGCTGGTTTGTTTTACAGAATGGCGGGAGGTCTCGTTGGCCTAGTGTAGACGGTATTTTACTGCTTGCGTTAGGACACGGGCTCGATCCTAGTAGGCTCTCTAGCTGGGTGCCCATTGGCGGATAAGTTGAAACTTACCTCCTTGAGGGTAGGTAGCTCCACACGCACATAGGCAATCACGATCGCTATAATTCCCTTCTTGTCTTCATAGCACGACACACCCATACTCTCTCCTTCTATGTATTAGTGTCCCCTATGGGAGCTCCCATACCCACACACAATTGATGCGGAATGGCTGCTCCCCCCTGTGGTCACGAATGATTCTACCATCGATGATTGGTGTCAAAAACACAATATTCCCCTATAACGAGGACCGGCCCCTGGTACCCTTCGGGCTTACCAGCGATGGTCCTTCTGATCTTTATATGCCTTTTATTATCCGGTCGGGGATATCCTCTACGACGGACCAATGTCACAAATTATCACTACTACAGTCTTGCCATGCCCCATCCCCCTCCATATCTACCCGGTGGATCACCGTCTGATTTTTATTTTTCCTCTTCGGAAGATATTCTTTCTGTCCTTGATGGCTGCATTGCCACACAACCTTTGAAGATGGCATGAAAAGATTGCCAGGAAGATGGCAACAATGTAGCGCAAATAAACTCGGAGCCTCATTCTACCACAAGAGATTAATTAGTGTGTTTGCTTTCCTTGATCGGAGCCTCTTTCTACCACAAGAGATTATTTAGTGTGTTTGGTTTCCTTGAATAAATGGTATTTATCGGATAAACTCTGTATACAATCTTGGCTTTGAAAATCCACTTCAAAAGACAAAGTCAAATGGTTTTGTTTTTTGTCCTCAGAGGGGAACAACGGAGTGCGTTTGGTCATGGGGTCAGGGACCCCTTTACGACCTGGAGGGTGTTCTTGCACACGGAGACAACAGCGGCGGAGTTAAAGTGGAGCTCTTGAAACCCACTTTTCACAAATCACGAACGGAAAAAGTAAAAGAACTTCTTGTAAGTGATGACGTCACTCTTAGAAAATAAATTAGAATTAATTCAATAAGTGAAAGAAAAAGTTGCCAATAATTATTTACTAGTGGTACTAGTAAGTAGGCTTAGTAGTAAGTAATTAGTAGTAGTATCAGTAAGTAGTAGTAGTCTATCCAAATTGCTCGCTCACTCTGAAATAATTGGAAGATAATCGCGATTGCATTATTTTCCCTCTCCCAGGTAACTAATCTTTCCTATTTATAATAATTACCCCACCACACCCTCCCAGTCACCTCTTTCCCCCATTGCTCCTTCTTTTGCTAGCTAAAATAGTTTAAATGAATGGCTGTTTACAAAAGAGGAAACTACTAGGCGGGTATAAAGAGCGGGTGAGGACCGCACCTCTCTTTTAATGGAAATTATGCACCCTGTTGATTTTCACCTTTCAAAAAATGTACTAATTTTCTAGTTTTCCCAAACACCTCGACAATAGCTCGCCATAAATGGGTTGACCCCTGATAGCCACAACCAGAGGCGAGCACAGTTAATTCATTCAAAATCTAACGGAAGTTAACGCTAAAGCGTTAATTATTATAAAACAATACCAAAATATTTTTTAGGTTATAAAACAACCCCAAAACTACCGGAACTAAAAAAAAAAAAAGAAAAATTGCCCAAATTATAAAGGACATAAAAATGTTAACGAATGGAGTTCATTTCTGCGTGAGTGAACATCAATGACCCCCATTTAGGCTCAACTCCCGTCCATCCAATCTCATGTCAGCTTTTACTCAAAATCTCAACGCTCTCCTCAAATATGATAAAACCAATTTTTTAAACATTCTTGCGGTAAATGAGATTTTAAAATTATAAAGAGTTAGCGATAATTTTACATATTTACCACTTTGTTTGGTAAATGTAATAAACTTTAGTAAATTATTTAAATTAGCCGGGGGGGTTTTATAGTTATCAAGATTCCTTGACAAAAGGGATAAATATAAAGGGAAATATCGTATTTATCTCCATTTTCTCATAGTAAGCGTCTTAACCTAATCTAAACTATATTCGATTAATCTACTTTAGCTTAGCAACTACAAAAAAATTACGACTAAAAGTTGGAGGGTTTTTTGTAATGCCATCTTGAAAATAATAAACAAAATATTACAGCACAAATTTAGGATCCTATTTGTATTAATAAAAAACAATATATCTTCATAGATAAATAAAACAAAATTTAGATAATTATAATTAACAACTCTTTGGTATTGCCTAAATTTTGCATTGGTTTTGGGGGCACAATACATTAATTGGTTTTAAAAGTTTACTAAAGTTTAGCACATATACTATAAATGATTGTAATTATGCATAATTAAAGTTAATTATTTACATTTTGAATTTATCCTATTTAATAAACTAGAAGCAAAATAAAGCATATTTATGATTGTAAAAATGTAAGCTATGGACGTAAGTTAGGCGAAACAGCTTGTTGCAAAACAACATCATCGGTTAAGGGTTGCAGGTTCGAATCCACTTTTCATAGGTGTATTAAACTCCATTTTTGCATATTTTAAAACGTTTTCTATATCACTACAAGGTTTTGGCTGATAAGGTTACTGTGCCAGCTGAGGAGACAACTTATTGGTGCTCTGTGCAAAAGCTACCTGAACATTTCGCCCAAAAGCATCAGATGGTGGAGGTAAATGTAAAATTTTAAAAAAATGAATGAGTTCTTTCATGCAATCCTTAAAAATGTAATAAAATAATATTAGGTAGTTATTCACTTCCTTGATAAAATTCTCCCCTCAACATACTAACACATTCCTGAGAGAAATTTAATCCTTGATCATACTGTACACCAACTCATTTTATTTACAATCCATCTTTTCTGCATCCATGTATTTGTTGGGGTTTTTTTTCATCTGTAATTTAATGCTACATATTCGCTGTTTTTCCATCTGTTTTTATATCCATATATTCGTTTTTTCCTTGTCTCTTTTTATATCCATATATTCACTGTATTTCCTTCTGTCTATTTTATATCCATATATTCATTGTTTTTCCTTTACTGTCTCTTTTTATATCCATATATTCGTTGGTTTTCCTTCTCTGTCCCTTTTATATCAATATATTCGTTGTTTTTCTTTTCGCCCTCTATTTCTATTCATATATTCCTTGTTTTCTTTCTCTTTTTATATCCATATATTCGTTATTCTCTCTTCTTTGTCTCCATTTGTCTCTTTTTATATCCAGATATTCGTTGTTTTTCCTTCTTTCTCTTTTTATATCCGTATATTCGTTGATTTCCATAATTGTCTCTTTTTATATCCATATCTGTTGATTTCCTTCTGTCTCTTTTTATATCCATATATTTGCTTTTTTTCATTTGTTTTCCTTCTGTCTGTTTTTATATGCAGATATTCGTTGTTTTTATTTTTTGTTTGTTTTATATTAATATATTCGTTGTTTTTCCTTCTGTCTCTTTTTATATCCATATATTCGTTTTTTCCTCGTCTCATTTTATATGCATATATTCGCTGTTTTTCCTTATCTCTCTCGTTTTATATAGACATATTGGTTGTTCTTTTTTCGTCTCTTTTATATCGATATATTCGTTATTTTCCTACCTTTTCTCTTTTTTTATGCATATATTGCTTGTTTTCCTTCTGTCTGTTTATATATCCATATATTCGTTGTTTTCCTCTGATTTTTTGTGTATATCCATATACCTTACCTTGTCTCTTCATAACATTTTGTCTCATTTTACATTCATATATTCGTTGTTTTTTCTTCTTTGTCTCGTTTTATATCCATATACATATTTGCCGATTTTCCTTATGTCTCGTTTTATATCTTTATATTCATTGTTTTCGTCCATTGTCTCTTTTTTTAGCCATTTATTAGTTTTTTTCCTTCTGTCTGTTTATATATTGATACATATTCGTTTTTTTCCTCTCTGTTTCTTTGTATATCTATATATTCGTTGTTTTAATTCTCTCTCTCTTTATACATATATGTCCATTTATTCAATTTTTTCCTTATCTGTATCTATTTATATCCACATATATTCGCTGTTTTAGTCGCGTGCGACTCTACCCCTCACTATGGCGGTAGGTCGGTCGGTTCCCGTTTTGCTTCTTTTTTTTTTGTAATAACATCATAACTATCTGGCCGATTCTAACGAAATTTGAAACCATGTTGTTTTGCATTCTCCTTCGAATGATATATTTGCCAAAGTCCTACCAAGGATAGCCCGGGAATTATTTTGTTTTGGCAATAACATCATAAGTTTTTGGCCGATACTCTGCTAGACTAGACAAAGGTATAATATGCTATACTCTACTAGGCAAGCCTAGAATAAGCTATACTATGATAGGCTATTATAGGCTAGGATATCCTATGCTAAGATATAATGTACAAGGGTAAGATATACTATGCTAATTTAGGCTATAATACGGTATGCTAGGATAGCATATAGTATGTTAGGCTAGACAATAATAAGCTATGCTTGACTATAGGCTATACTATAGGCTATACCTGTCTAAGATAGTTAATGCTAGGCTAGGTTAAGCTATACTACGCTATTCAGGCATGAAAGGCTATACTAGACTAGGCAACGCTTTGGTATGCTAGGTTAGGCTATGATATACTAAGCTATGCTACATTAGGCTAAGCTTCGCTATACCAGGTTAAGATGAGCGATGCTTTGCTAGGGTAGGCTATGCCATGCATGCTATGCAAGCCTAGGCTAAGATCTAATAGTCTAGTCTAGGCAATACTATGATATACTATACTAACTAGGGTAGGGTAGGGTAAGGTAGGCTAGGATATACTATATTAGGCTATGCTAGTTTAGCCTAGAATATACTAACTAGGCTAGGATAGAATATAGTAGGCTAGGCTCCAGTGAACTAGGCTAAGCTAAGCTATATTAAGATAAGCTACACTATACTAGAGTAAGCTAAGCTAGACTAGACTAAGTTTTAGTATACAATTGTAGGCTGCACTAAGCTAGGCTAGGTTATACTCTGGTAGGCAGGCTAAGCTAAATTATACTATGCCTGGCTAGGCTCTACTTTAATAGGCTAGGCTAGGATACACTGGGATAGGTTCAGGTATACTATACTAAGCTAGGCTGAGTTATACTACTTAGATAAGCTAGCTTAGGCTATACTCGTATATATACTATGCTAGGCTATATATGAAAGTATATACTAGGCTAGGGTATACTTGGCTACTCTAGGGAATATTATGCTATTCTAGGCCATTCTATGCTAGGATATACTAGGCTGGGCTATACAAGAGTATGCTATGCTATTCAAGGCTATGATGAACTATACTACGCTAGACTAGGCTAGATTATAGTGTACCATGCTAAGCTAACATAGGCTAGGGTAGGCTAGGCTAGATTATAGTGTACCATGGTAAGCTAGCATAGGCTAGGCTAGACTAGACTAGACTATGGTTAGGTGTGCTATGCCAAGATATACCATGCTAACATAGGCTAGGGTAGGCTAGGCTAGACTAGGTTAGGTGTGCTATGCCAAGATATACCATGCTAGAATAGGATAGGATATACTATGCTAAGCTATGCTATAGTATGCTAGACTAGTTTATACTATGCTAGCCTAGGTTATACTATGCTTATTCTATACTATAGTAAGCTAGATTAGAGTAAGGTAGGCTATGGTAGATAGGCGATACTATGATAGGCTTTGCAAGGCTAGGCTAGCCTAGGCTATAAGAGGATAGGATAGGCTATACTATGTTAAACTATTCTAAACTTTACTAGGGTAGGATATGCTATACTATACTATTTTAGGCTAGGCTATACTATGATAAGCTATACTATGCTATACTATGGTAAGCTTTACTATCCTATATATGCTAGGCTGTACTAGGCTATATTAGACTAGTCCTTACTATGGTTTCTAGGCTAAGATAGGCCATACTATACATTCTCTGCTAGGCTAGACTTGATTAGTCTAGGCTAAGTCATACTATGGCAGGCTAAGCTATACTATGTTTAGGCTAGGCTATACTATGCTAGTTACGCTACAGTATGGTAAGTTATACTATTATAGGGAATCCTAGACTAGACTTGGTTATACTAAGCTAGGCTAGACTAGGCTATCCGATGCTAAGCTATGCTATACTATTTTAGGCTATGCTATGACATAATATACTCTGTTATACTATGCTATACTATACTCTGCTAGGCTAGGCAGGATTTACTATGTTATGCAGTCTAGGCTAGGCTTTATTATGCTAGGTGAGGTAATACTATGGCAGGCTATCATCCTACGGTAAGCTAAGTTTTGCCAGGCAACTATTCGAGGCTATACTAAGCTAGGTTGTTTTACATTATATTTCGAATGATATAATTGCCAAAGTCCTCCCAAGGTTAGCCGGCCAGATATTTTTGGGGGGAGCAATAACATCATAACTATTCGGCCGATTCTAATGAAATTTGAAACCCTTATGTTATTTTACATTCTCTTTAGAATTATATAATTGCTAAGGTCCTCCTAAGGTTAGCCAGGGAATCAGGGGGTTTTATTGCAATAACATTATAACTATTAGGCCGATTCTAACGGCCTAGAATTGCCATGGTCCTTCCAAGGTTACTCCGGGAATTATTGAAAGTCGTAAGGCATAAATCAGAATAAGTGAGGGCACGCGACTTTTTGGCCATCAGACCTTGTTTCTACTCTCTCTCGCTCTTTATATCTAAATTTTCCTACTTTTCCTTCTATGTCTCTTTTTATATCCGTATATTTACTATTTTTCCTTCTCTTTCTCTTTTTATATCCAAATATTCGTAGTTTTCCCTTATCTGGCTCTTTTTATATCCATATATTCGTTGTTTTTCTTCATGTCTTTTTTTCTATCCATATATTCGTTTTTTTCTTTCTGTCCATTTTTCTATCCATATATTCGTTGCTTTCCCTTATTTGTTTCCTTTTATATCCATATCTTCGCTCTTTTTCCTTCTCTCTCATTTTATATCTTTTATTTCTTGTTCTTCTGTTTTTCTCTGTATATCCATATATACGTTGTTTTTCCCTTCCATGTCTCTTTTTATATCCTTATACTCGTTATATTTCTTCCCTTTCTCTTTTTTTATCCATATTTTCGTTGTTCTTCTTTCTCTCTCTTTATATCCGATATATATTCGTTGCTTTCCCTTCTTTGTCTTTATATTAAACGGCCACAATCATAGGATTTCAAAGGTCGTTTTCTTCTCTAGTTTGGACCGACCATTCAAAAGGAGAACCGAGATATCGTCCATCACATGGAAGTCTTCCACTGCGAGCACCCACCAGAGTTCATCCTGCCCCTTTATCAGGTAAAATAGATTCCATAGAGAGGGTTAGGGTGTATAGGCTCCTAACCATGTTAAGCCACATTAGGCTTGTGTAGTCGCCTAATGCTAATACTGATTTGAATACTCGTAGATAGAGAGTGTAACAATCTTTTTCTAGTTTATGCGCGTCTCTATGCGATTTGGGGATAGAGAGCGGAAGTCATCAACCCTAAATACTGAGGCCGGAAGGGTGCACTTTGAAGCCCCAAATGGTGTCGCAGTACAAATTATATAAAAAAAAACAACATTGAGGCGAGTTGGGAAGTTTGTAATTTGATACTTGAAGAGTTTGCGCCACTCCCTGACCACTAACTAATCTATGGTCCTATTATCATATACTTAATTGGTCTCCGAAAGATAATGACCCTTAAGGTGCTAAGCTCCTACTACATCAATCAACCTTCTGACAAATAGATTTGTGCCCCTACCCTATACCCAGTCCTCTTTTACCATGTTTTTTTCTTCTTACATGTTCAAATGCAACGAAGGAAAGAAAATAAAAGAAAAATACTTAAATAGAAAAATAATAAAATTCAAATTTCGCATTTTTCTTCTTAAAACCCTCAAAGCCTAGTTAGGTTGAGTCATTCTGTTCTGTCAATACATTTTACCTGAATTACTTTTTTTTTCTCCTGATCTCTCTGTAGACGGTTAACCATTTTCTATGACCTTTGTCTGCATCGTAAATGCTTTCCAGATGAAACCAAACAAACGAAACGCTTGTCTAATCTAAACAATAATCGGCTCATTTTGTTTGGTGGGTTATGTAATCGTTCAAATAAAGATTTACAATAGACATTTAACATTCAGTTTGTCTTCTAAGCAGAAGAAACCCAAAACTAGCGAACTAGAGCCGAAATAATAAAAAAATAGTTCTCATTTTTTATCTTTTTAACTTAGATTCAAGAAAAATTGTTTTTAACGAAGAAAATAAAGGCCTATTTTTCAATTTGGACAATTGAAGGTGGGAGGTAACAGAAGAGTGGATGACGGTCTCGAAACTTGGGATCAAAACGTCCGGTGAAGATTTCGGATGAAGAAAAGTGAAGATTTACAGAAAGTTTTTTGCAGTGCACGAAAGAAGAACTGGAGATGCACCAAAGTTCAGAAAAGGAACATGAACTTTACAGCGAGTTTTTATCATGGTTGAGTTCCAGAAATCTTCCTCTATTTCAGGATATCATTAGAAGACTAAAATAAAAATGTACACATACACGAATTGTTCTCGCAGTTTCCAGTGAAATCTAAAGTGAGATTGAACTGTGGGGGGTGGATGAGAGAAAAAAAGAAGCAAACTAAGAGTTATTTTAAAGAAAGGAGGAGGAATGTCTAGTGAAAGGGGTGAAAGCTGCCAGGAGAACTGGCTAATTTATTATTTTCAGTTGAGTTGAGATTAGAATACAAAGCAAAGTGGGCGAATTGCTGTAGTCAAGGTACATTAAACAGCATCGGAAAGGAAACTTTCGGAAATAACTTAAGAGGGAAAAGGAGGAGATAGATAGGCCGGTGACTATACACCGGTGGGGCGTGTATGTTGTGATGTACTTAGTAGGTGTGTTTTACTGGGGTGTTTAACTGGCGTGGCTGAAGGGTCGGCAATGCAGGGAGGGATCTGACCAATCGGCGAGGTTGCTGGTACGATGAGGCGCAGGCGGCGTGCGGGTATGAATTATGGAATCGTTACGCGATGCTACTACATAAGAATATATAGATGTGGCTATAGGGTAGATAAGAGCTGATGGGTATTTGCGTGCCCAAGTAGCTTGTTGAATATTGTTGAGTGTTAAGTGTGAGAAGATAAATGTGTTTAGTGGCGTGAGTTTGTATGAGTCGTGTAATGTAGATATTCTCGTGGACAGGGGAGAGCGACAAGCGCGCTTCAGAACAGAGTTCTGAATGAGGTGTGTGCTGCTCTGCCATGTGGGGCTTGCGGCCGTTAGTGTGATTGGCGCGTATGTAATTAGTGCTCTGACGAGTGTCTTGTATAGGTGTAACTGCATTTTTTTACTGCCTGGATGGAATCTCAGCATGTTTTGGTGTTTGGCTTTGGAATGTACGTTTTGGTGTGAGTGAAAGTTTAAGTATTTATCGAATGTTGCCCCGAGTATTTTGTTGCTAGTTTATATGAATCTTGCAGGGGCGAGGCATTGTGGGTTGGGGGTGTTTATATATTTGTATGTTGTGCATATAGTTGTCGGACGCACCGTATAGTGCCAAATGTGTCTTCTGGGAAGTGGTGGTTATGAGCCACATATCCTCGTATTCTCTCTTTCTATTGAGTATGTATTGTGCCCGGTGCGCGATAGTTTCAGGGCGCGGGCCGGAGACGAGGATGGTCTTGTCGTACGCATACACTAGTGTGTGTGTGTGCAGTTTTCTTGTGGGCGTGGGATATCGTTTGTGTAGATGATGAAGAGTGTGGAGGCCAGCACGCTGCCCTGGGGTACACCAGAGTGCGGTGTAAATGGTGGTGACATTGTGTAATTGTATCGTGTGTATCACTTACTGTTTGTAAGGTAGTGAGAAAGGAGCCTTCTGGTTCAGAGAGGCATCCTCGTGTTGTTGTCGAGTTTCCAACCGAGCCCCTCGTGCCACACTCTATCAAACGACGTCCTTACTGATTTTTGTGATGCTTTCTGTATGATGTCCTGAACAATGATGACCACCGTCCTTTGGAGTGGCCCATCCTGGAGCCCTACTGGCAGCGGGAGAACCAATCCTCCTCCTCCAATGAATTTCGGAGGCAGGTGTTCACTATAAGTTCTAGTATTTGGCCTAAGTGCTCTAAAAGAGCAATAGGCCTGTAAATGTTCGGTTATTTGGGGTATTTATTTATTTATTTTTTTGGGGGGGGGCAATAGAGTGTTGTATGAAGGCTTGAATACTTTCCGTAAGTATCCAAGGCTAGAAAGGCTTTATAGAGGTGTGCTAATGTTGGATAGATGGCTTCTGGCAGGTCTTGTATGATTGTGGTTGAGATGGTGGAAGGGCGGAAGGGGGGGGTCGTTTGGGTGTTTGTTTTATATGGCGTTGTTGCACCACTCCCGGAGTTCGTGGAAATGCTCTTGTGCGCGAGGCTTGGGTTGACTATGAGTGTGTATGTATTTGATCCCAGTGGGACCTGAATGCCTCGAGGATGTCATCCGTGTGGGTGAGCGTGCGCTTGTCTATTTGTACTTTTATGGGATTGGGTATGTCTGTGCCCATCACCCTCCCTGCGCGCCGCCAGAAAAAGGAAGGGTCAGCGCAACGAGCAACCTCCGTAACGCGGATGATTTCGCCCTATTGACGGTGCCGGTCTAGCCACACGCACTGCACGATGCAGGCACTTAGGAGTGATTGTTTTATATCGTGATCTGTCTTTGTGTGTGTATTGAGAAGGTGAAATATTTTATGAGTGTGTATGTTTTCTTTTGCGTGTTGGTGTTGCGGGTTGTTACAATAGTGTCTATGAGTGTCTTCCAGTTGGTGTCTAGTTCTGAGGATATGGTCACCTGGTGATTGAGGCTACGCAGTGTTTGAGTGGTTATGTGATTCCCGAACTTTACTCAGTTAGTTCGTGTTCATGTAGTTGTATAGGGCCGGTGTGGAAAATAAAATTGAAAAGTAGGAGACAGATGGGAATGTGGTCGGATTGTATGTGTGGCCTCGGGCTGTGTGAATGTGAAATCTTGATGCGTGATCGTTAGTGAGGACCAACTCCGAGGACGAGGTCCCACTGCGCGTGCCCTAAGAACGTATGGAAGTCCTGGCCGATGTACTTCCAACAGAATTGTTGCAAGGTATCGACCAGGTATCTGCCCGCATCGTTTGTTGTATTCGAAAATAGTGTAGGAGGGTGTGCTTGTTTGTCCCCAATGAAGAATAGTGGAACATTGCAATTTAGTAGCGCCCAGAGTTCAACATCTATGTGTAGGTGTACGCGGGTGGTCTGTAGTGAGTGTCTTCTAGGATTGGGCCTGGCTGTGTCTATTTTCAGGCTAAAAAAAGAGTCGTCTTGTGTGTCTATGAGGGTATAGTATATGCCGCGTTTTATTAGGATCGCTGAGCCTAGATGAGGCGTCTGTGGGATTAAGTATGTGTGTTAGCTTGTAATGCGAAGCCTAATATTTGAGGGTGTAGAGTAGTAGGGTTCAGGAGTATTATGTCTGGGTGTTGTGTGTTTAGTACCCAGTCGAAAACGGTATGGCGGACACCGTGCCAACTGCGTACGTTTAGTTGTACCTTGCTCAAGCGCCCTATCATGGGCGAGAGCGTAGTGCACGTGTAGCCTTACGGTCTTCCATTTCCAGGCACTCAGAAGGGATGGGGGGGGGCGCAATAACCTTCACATAATGTGTGTGAGGTGTGAGGTGGGAAGTTTGTGTGTGAGGGGGAGAAGTCCGTTTCGTGAGTGTGATGAGGGTAGATTGTGGCGCGGTATTCTCGGTCTGGACAGGTTGTGGGTGTTGTTTTTTGTGGGAAGGGGCGGGGGAGGATAAGGGAGGAGGTACTTGGAGTAGAAGAGAGAGTAGGAGGAGGAGTAGAGGTAGAATTACGAATGGGTGTAGGACTAGGGGTGGGATTGGGGATATGAGTAAGAGTGGATGTAGGAGTAAGAGTTGGTGTAGGAGTAGGGGGGGGGATAGGAGTGGACACAGCACATAGTAAGGTTAAGGGTAGGAGAGCGGGTGGGGATGGTTGAAGGTGAGGCAGAGGATCTGGAGGGGAGACGGGACGGACAGGTGCGTGAGTGTTGGGTCGGGTGTGTGTTTGTTGGTGTAGGCAGGAGAGCTGGCCTTCTGTTTTTGTGATCGTGTATCAGGGCGAATACTGTCTCCGGGAAGATGATAGGCCCGAGTCCATTTACAGCGCAGAGCTGGTTCAGTATTGTGGTGTAGAGGCGTGGTTTGCCTACAGACATTTTTATTTTGCTACCGTGGAAAACAGGCTGCCCAGTTGTACTTTTGAACTGACCTGTAGTGTGAGGTGCGTTTAAGTCAGGTGCATGTTGGGCTGGTGTGTGTAACTTGTGTGTTGGTCGAGTATATGTGTGCGCAGAGTATGTACGTGGGTGTTTGAGGGGGTACACGGTAGGTGTTATGTAGGGGGCAGAGTATTATGAGGTCTCCGGGGCGCCACATGCGGCAACGAGGGAGCTCATGGGATGGGGGTGGTTGCCTTTGGGGGAGGTGTGTGTTGGGGTTTGCGCATCTCTGATGATACGACCAGCACTCCCTTTTTTCCGTGAGGCACGGACATTTCAGATGTACTGCAGCGTGGTTACCGCCGCAGTTGATGCACTTATGCAGACAATGTAAAAGTGTCCTTTTACACCGCATCTCGAGCAGACCTGGTCTGCTTGACAAGTAATTGTTGTGTGCCCCGCCTTGTATCAGCGGAGGCACTGTTGGGAGCGTATGTTATATTGCTGTTATATTGATTGTGCGTGTGTGAGTGTGCCCAAGATTTTGATGCTCTAGTTGAGGAGTATGTCTGCAGGCGTTTAATCTGAGAATTTTATGACCGTCCAGTGCTTGGTTAGATTATAGTGTAAGTCTTTTATGACCTCAGTGCCGTACTCGCGTAGGACTTCTGCAAGGTTTTCCTCTCTCGTGAATTGCGACCACAGATGTTTTGTGTGGCGTATTCGTATTTAGTGTTATTTTGTAATCGAGTCTGTCAGCAGCGTGAGGTGTTGCTTTTCTGCCAGTGAGGCTGGAGCGTTTGTGTGGAATTTCAGAGCGTCGTCGGACGACCTGATTACGAGTATTTGTGTTGTGGCCCCGCAAGGGGCGCGGCGGTTTGCTTTCCTGGCCGCCATACTGACGGGACTCAGCGCCCCGTCTGGCCCCAGCTTAGCCTCTTTTCCTTCTTTCTGACACCCTTTCTTCTTACTCTGCTCCCACAACTTTCGCTGGTCAGCCTCTAATTTCACAGGGTAGATACCGACCAGCTTCCTCTCACCCAACCATCGAGGCTGAGGAGGGAGGGGACAACGCCACTCAACCCTGAGCTCCGGTTTAGGGCGGTGGGTTTATAACAATCTGCTTCACCCCCACCCTCATCTTCCTCGCATACTCTCTTTATTTCCGTATCCTATTAATTTTATGCCGAGCCCAAGGTGGAGCCGCCGTGTTGATGAGATGCCTGGCCACTGGGCGGGAGGTGTGGCCTTAAATGGCGGCAGACGGCTTTGACAGCCTCGCAATCACCCCTGCAGAGGGTGATTAGCGTTTGCGTCCCACGATAATAACAGGGTTCCCATGCCCATCAATGAAAATTTGAAAAACCTCTTGATCACCCGACCCATGCTCCTCCACTGGATACGATCATGAACTTATCTTCGGACCAGGCGAGTTCGAGGCCTACGCGACGACCTCTACCTCGCCCTCAAACGGAAATCGTCGCAGCAACCACTTCGAGGTCACCCAATATCAATATCAACCAACCTTCTAGTGCTCATGGCACCTCAATCTTCGACAAAACCCGACGACAAACTTACATAGCAGCCTAGCTCCCTCTACTTGGTCTCGCTATATATCTTTACGTGTTCCAGAAGAATAAAAAGTCTGTGGCTTACATACGTACCTCGCCTTAAAAGAAGTGTTCCCTAAATGCGTCCCTGACATCTCAATTGCTGACTCACGATCGGAGATAATAGTCCGAGCTACCACTGAGTAATTTTTCTTCCAACGCCTACTTGGCCTGCAATCTCTCGGCTCTCTAAAAAATATCGGCCAGTGGTAAGAACCAATTTAAAGTCAGGACCTGCACGGTCCTAGTGGATAACTTCTTCACAAGACTTGACGCCCCAGACGAGTTAATCGCCTCTGTCATCAAAAAGGTTTCACCGACCAACAACAAAATGTTGAGTCAGACAGTATTAAAAAAAAACATCTTCTCGTTCTTCCACTCCATTTAGAGTTGCTAAGATAACTTTAAAACAACAAACGCTACCAATTTTTATAAAAATTGCAGTAACACGTATGCGAGTTCAAGAACTACTCCCCACTCCACTCCACCCCTAGTGCTGTAACTGCAGAAGATTTGCCCACTTCGCAAAATATTTTCAGACCACTGGAAATCCGTGCTTTCCATGTGGGCAAATGGGACACACTGCCCCAGATTGCACAGAAGAGACGCACTCCCTCAATTGTGGCGGCCCACATCATTCCCGCCACAAGAAGTGTCCTCACTACCTGTATTACCAAGAGATCCGCGGTTGGTTCCTACAATGCGGTATCTAGACGCCAAGCAAAACTAGACATGCGTAAAGAAGACATCACACTGCCAACACCCACTTTTTCCGCTGTAATGAGTGGTGCTCCTAGCATTCACGGCACTCTACCCACGTCTAGCACATCAGCGCTTAGAACCGATCACCCGACACCAGCCTCGCTATCTGCAATGGTCGTCCCTCCCTTGAAACAACGCACCAAGAAACCTTTGCGAACACATCCAGCTACTCCTTCGCAACGAGGTTACGCAATAGAAGAACCAATACCCCCCCCCCCCCCCTCTCGATCTTAATGAAACACAACCCATCTCTCCCTGTCGAAGAGTGCCACTCTCGCCCGAGGAACATGTGGTTCACCTATCTTCAAAATGCGAATCTCCCCCAAATGGCAGGAAGAACCATCTAAGAGGGAGAGACCAAACTCAATCACTTCCCTTCCCCTTATACGAGGGGCAGTCAATAAGTTTTGCGAATCGGTAGGGCAAAACAGAGGAAGGGGGATGGCTGTTTGGACAAGTTATGACAAGTCAGGACCTGCAGCCGCACGCTCTTGCCTCGTCTATTTAAGAAGCAGTAGCTGATCGCAGATCTTCAGTCACAAATTTTTCAACAATGGAGAAGGTTGAGCACCGCGCAGTGATCAAATTTTTGACCAAGGAAGGCAAGAATGTAAAAGAGATCCATGAACGTATGGTTGCAGTGTACACCGACACCGCCCCTTCCTATGCAACCATTGCTCGCTGGAATAGGGAGTTCCGCCATGGTCGTGAGTCTCTTGAAGATGAAAACCGTCCAGGAAACCCGTTAGTCGTGACCAACGAGGACAATGTGGCCCGTGTGAAGAGGATGCTTCTCGAAAATCGACGGGTGAAGGTCGAAGAAATCGAGCGAGAACTTGGAATATCACATGAAAGTGTTATCAACATCATCCACGACAATTTGGCCATGACCAAGGTCTCTGCCCGTTGGGTCCCTAGAAACCTCACACCCCATGATCCACTTCAACGTCATCAAAGTCCACAAGGCCAGAGTTGCACAAGCTTCCCTGTGCGAGTGCAGATTCGAGGAGCTCAACCATCCCCCCTACAGTCCAGATCTTGCCCCTAGCGACTACTTTTTATTCCGCCAGCTCAAGGCTGCACTGCGTGGACGCAGGTTTGGGGACGATGAAGATGTTCAGCTCGCCATCCAGGAGTGTATTGAACAACACTCGGGACATTTCTGGTTGTCGGGAATTCGAAGCCTCAGGGGCAAGTGGCGCAAGTGCATTGAGGTCGAGGGTAGTTATATTGAAAAATAATAAAACAGTCTTCCTCATATCGTTTCCTTGTATCCGAATTGCAAAACGTATTGACCGCACCTTGTATATAGAGTTACATATATGAACAGGCCACAACGATCCCACACGACGATGAACTTATAGATCATCCACCTACCCAGGTGCCTGCCTCTACTAAGGGTCCGATGCATGTGGAAGCTGTTCTTGCCCCGAGTAAGCCGTTGCCCTGTCCCCTTCACCGCAGGTTATCACTGCCTAATGTCGCCCCTGATAGTGAATCGCTTAGTCCCCCGCGGACCAATCTTGAGGGAGGTGGAGGTCGTAATCGCTCTATAACTTTTCTCTCCGATTCCTCCTCTTTGATCCCATGCAACGACATATGCACCCGACTCAAGGATGACGATATTAAATCATATACCTCGTATAGCTCTTCGCAAATCATACTATCCGAGAAAATACCTTCACCCGACGAGAAAGATCTTGTAGACCTCTCGCTCGCTAAACTATATGGACTCGGTACACCAGACCCCACTTACTGTACCGATAACGATACCAATCTGATATCTCCATGCTTAAATAAAACCACCAAGACCACCACAACTCCTAACCCTTGTCAGTCATGTGATTACATGACCGACTCATCATCTTGCTTTATGCCCTTCATACTACCTAACCGCACCTCCCTGATTACAGATTATGATCTGCCTCAGGTGTGTACAGCTGCCAATATAGCATCCTACAACCCGACATCCTCCTCTCCAGATTTTTCTCCGACCACCAATCAAACTACCCACCAATCGCCACCAAACCCTTTAACCCACGCTCGTGATGTACCCACAGATAATGTACTGCCACCTCTCTGAGCACGCCTGGACCAAAACGGATGAACCGTACTCCTTCCCCTTTGCCTAACTCAACCTTTAACGTTCCCACGTCTTCAACCTTCTCTCTGACATGGAATATCTGCGGAATCCAGGACAATTATGGATCGCTGCAGGCTCTCTTAAAACAGTTTTTCCCTGAAGTAATTTGCTCGTAGACCTCTCTTACTTTTTCCTGTCGGCTACACCCAGGTCAGTCTTCTACAACCCAATTTTATGGTAACCTCCTCCTAGTCCGTACGGATATATCATTTACCACCATCCCCTCCGCACAAACCTTAACGCCCTCGCTATTCACCTTCACCGTTCTATGCTCTTAACTGTGTGCTCAATGTAACCCCCAACTCCCGAAACCATTCCTTTTAACTGGAGACTTTAATGCTCTGAACCAGTATTGGTGCAATGCCATAAATAACAGACTCCTTTACCCACATAGATCTCTGTCTGTGATCAACTGACTTCTCGCCCAATCACTTCTTCAGAGTATTTGAGTGGAAATGATCATTACCCCCTGCTCCTAGATCTACTCCCTTTTCCACCCATCTCTCCAAGACTGTATTGGGCCTACCAGAAAGCTGACTGGGAAGCTTTTTTAACGTTGTCCCCCCTCTCTAACTGTATCTTATGAAATAACAGACGGTACATCCCACTTAAAAAAGTGTGTGGTGCTTTTTTTTCACCAATGGTCCACACACATGTTCCACTCCCCAACGCTCGACTCAAACCATCGTTCGCCTGGTGGAACAAAGAGTGTAGCACCGCTAAACGCGAACGAAATAGGCTCCATCGCACTTTTCGAGAGAATCCCCGAATGTCTTCTTACGTTAACTATAAAAGAAAATGCTCCCATCGCCCACCGGACCCTTCGCCTGGCATAACGTCACTCCTGGGTTCAATATACATCCTCCATTTCATCCCACACTCCTCTAGCCAAGGTATGGCGAAGAATACATAAAATACACGGCTCCTCACTACACTCCCACCTCCTCATCCTCCGTCATAATGGCAACCTAGTCAGTGCTCCCCAGGACGTTGTACAGCTCAATCTTCCATGGAACCCTCCTTCCCGAATTCAACCGACATAAAGTACTATCGCAACCATTAATGTTTTCAACGTCCATAAAACTGTGCTACAACGAATCCTTCTCGATGAAAGAACTCCAGGAAGCACTCTCATCGTGTAAGAACTCCATCCCTCCAGATGACTTGATATCATACACACTCATCCAACACGCCCATGTAAATGACCTTCAGTGCCTCTTAACAATTTTTAATGATATTTCTCCTATCGGGAACTTTTCCCCAAGAAGACGCCACAGCAGTATCCTCCTTTCCTCGAAGCACAAAACACCCTTTCAATCCAACAAATTAGCGGACAATTGCCCTTACCTCGTGCCTATGCAAGTTGTCGAGCGCATGGTGAACGCTCGCTTAGTGTGGTATCTTGAAGAAAAGGAGCTTCTCTCCGTCCCATTTTGAGTTTCGCCCAAATCAATCGACACTGGACCCTCTTATTCTACTTGATCATGATACTGGCCTTGCTTTCTCTAGAAGAAACTTCGTCACCGCAATCCTCTTCGACTTAGAAAAGGCATATGATACTGTCTGGTGGCGCTTGATTCTACAACAGTTATACGAAATGAGAGTTCGTAGATCCTTAGCATTGTTTATACATAACTTCTTAAAATATCGCTCTTTCTGTGCCGATCTTCAAGGCACCCGCTCTTCGAAGCTCGTACAATATGAGGGTGTCCCCTAAGGAAGCGTGCTCACACTACTCAAACATCCAGGGAAATGAAACGGCCGACTTAAAAGCTAAGAAGGCAGCCCTCTACACTGCACCGTCCATACCTGAATCGACCATCTTTCACCGACATTACATCCCTCTCATCTTTAAAGTGGTCAGAGAAGAATGGGAGCGATATTGGAACTCTTATGGACACCCTCACATACTTCAACTTAAGAAAAATGCTTCCCGTGGCCATCATCCTAATCCCTCACCAGACGTCATGAAGTTATGCTGTGCCGCCTTCGAATCGGCCACTGTCGCCTCACCCACGAACACTTAATGGCGAGCGAGGAACTACCATCTTGCCAGACGTGGCATTCTCGCATCTCAGTACAACACATCTTACTCACCTACCCGCAATACTCTGCCCATCGAAAGAAGTACTTCGGTCTTCACCCTACCTGTGCTTCTATTCTCGGAGATTCCCCCCATGTTATGCCCAACCTAGTAAGATTCCTGGAAGATGTTGGACTTACCTCCCAAATTTAATACCTTAATTACTTCCTTACTGCCCTACATTTGAATCATATTTTACTATAGTTTTTTTCCGAACTTTGTATTTTACATGAAGGACTTTACCTAATCGCATGTTAGTACTTTTTTATTTTGTTTTTAATCTTTTAATTGAACTGATAATATTTATGTTCACATATCTAATACCTTAGTTACTTCCTTACTGCGCTGTATTTTAATCATATCTTACTTTGCTTAGTTATATCCGAACTTTGTACACTCGTACTGTTACATGAAGGACTCTACCTAATCGCATGTTAATGCTCTTTTATTTGTCTTTTAAAATTTTAATTAAACTGATAATAATTATGTCCATATTATTTGACTGCCTCTATTGCCGGCAGTTTGTATTTTTATCTGTTGTTTTTATCTGTTGTTTTAAGCCAGATAAGCCTATAGCACAAAAGGGCTATAAATCCCTAAAATAAAATAAAATAAATTTGTGCTGTGGGCGTGTGTATAATGTTTGTGATTGGGGTATCGAGTGGATTTGAGAGTCTGAATGTTTACGAACATGATATATTGCATGTTTTGTTGGCTGTGTTTGTAAGGCAGAGGGTTGTCTCACCGCTCATGGTGTTTGTTTGCGTATAAACACGAAGATTTTCGGGAAGTTTTTGCCCTTTTTTTTAGCAAAATGGGGTCCCCCGCCACGCCAACAGTCGCCCCGTGTTTGAGACTTGGGATGTGGTGATGAATGGTGAGTATGGATCTGCGTGGGCTCGTCGAGGGTGCAAAAATATGGCGGACTTGATGATGGGTAGGGGACGAATCAACGACCCACACCCGGGGGTGCCGCCCCCTTGAACGGATTTTTTATTATTTCAGAGTTACTCCCAGCATACACAGAGACAGGTTCAAATTCCCTCTGCGCTCCTGGCCGGGCCCACGGGCTAGAGTAGGTAACTCTCGTATTTTCTCCAAATCGAAGATGCCTCTGGCTTCGGGTTCCGCAGTGCGCTAGACCGAAAACCTCCATTTCCCGAAGCCTGCAATTATGGCTTTCTAAATGAATGGCTTAGTTGAAACGAGGTTATGTCTGTTGAGTCTCATTCACGGCGCGAAAATTCGGCGAGGCGGGAAGGTGGGCGGGTTAGGCCATAATGTTGTTTGACAGCCCAAATGTATTATGACTCCTTCGAGAGGGTATGCGGGTGAGGTGAATGCTGGAACGACTAACGGTCTGCTGTGGAGGGTCGAATAGTCTTCGTCGTCGTGCGTACCTTATCTGGTTTCCGTCAGAGTATGGCGAGCTCGGCGTAACCTGGCGAGCTCGCTTTCGTTTTGCATTTTGTTTTACTTTTATAGTTATGTTATATTTTTATTCAAGCATATGAGCCTTTGTTCTCTTGGGGATTTGTTTCTTGCTCTTTTTTCCTTCATGGTTTTCATTTTAGCAGTCGAGCCTTTTTTCTCAGATTTTTATCTCTTTCGAGCTTTGAAGTTTCTTGTTTCCTTTGTTTTTGTAAAATATTTTTGGTGCACTCTCGTGGTTTTAAGTTATTTTTTTCTTTTTTGTATATTTCTTTGTCATAATTTCTTTATATTTTTAACTGTATAGTTCAATTACATTTTTAACCTTATGTGTACTGCTTTTGAAGTTTTTCTGGAATTTTATTGTTCTATTTTCTCTGTCCGTCTGTTTGATTTTGTTCATAACTTCGTTTGGGAAATTCTCTTCTATTTTGTGCCATATTTTGGGGGCGTGTTCATGGATGAATAGGTTTATCAAGCAGAACGCTTGATAATGTTCGGTCGCTTCTTGATGTTTTGGTTATCAAGTGGGTCGCTTGGTTTTGGACCATCTGCAATTGCCAGATCTTTGTCTTTGATAGTGTGTGAATCGGAATGATCGGGTATGTCAGTATTGGGCGTACTAGTGTTAACTATAGCTTTTCTGTTCATATCTGTGGTTGTTGAACCTGTACAAGGAAGAGAGGATGGTCTTTGTTTAGTTAACCTTCTCGTTAACGTGCGAACGGTATCCTTTTTTAGAGATCTTCAGGTCGAGAACTTTGCCTTCGAGATCGTATGGGTACAGGATGTTATTCGCGGTGACTTGATGGGCTTTGTGTCTATTCAAGGGAATTGTACAGAACTTGTCCGTGTTTGTCTTCATTTTGTTTTCTCTCTCAAAATCGTTGATGTTTGTGATTTGGCGAGAAGTTCATTGCGCGATGTCTGTTGGATTCTTGTGTTCGCTTGCAATAATCTGAGAAACATCATCTGCCAATTGGATACACATTGCGCAGTCATCCGTGGGTTAGGGAAGGTCTCCCGTATACAGATATGGCAGTATTTAAATACTAGCTCGGAATTCTTGGCAGATATACTTAGGAAGAATCATCTCGCTATCTGGTAAAGTAGGGAAGGTTTTGGGAAAACTTTTGCCTACACCTCCAAAAATCTGGTCTCTAATTTAGAACCAGATTTTAAAAGAGAGAATACTATCTTGGTGTCACACTCATCTTCATCATCATTCACTACTAGCCATCTTTTATTTTACAGCGGCCCACTTAAGCAGATGACTTGCTAAGTTTCCCCCTCCCCTGCGCAAACCGCCGTCAGATGTGAAAGGGGATTGCCATTCATGTTTCGTCCCAACTATGCCAGGCAGTAGCATGGCCATACTTGGGGGCATTGGAGGAAGCTGGTTTAAGGAATAGCCCCCAGCAGATGATAATGTCAGAAACCTTTCCGGATAAGGGACGGACTGCTACCTCCACTGCTCATCTCAGCGGAGGCCCCTTCCAGGGCCATAGAGGGACACACAACCGTCTCTATGGTATGTTGGGATGCGGTCGCGATTAAAACACCCTGGGGGGGGCGGCGTTGTCAATAAGTCCACCATACAATAACGCCCCTGAGAGGATCCCACCCGGATTCATCTCATACATCGTATCATCAATCCTAAAAGCAATTCCTATTTCCATCCAGGCGGCTGGCGAGCGCGGGGGGTCTCTCTTCATCCCAAAGGAAAACCAGAAGTAAAAACGTCAAAAATATACATACATACACACACACGTAAAAATCACAGGCCGTACTACAAACCCAGAATAACAGAGCTTGGTAAAGACGATTTGCACCCCCAGTCAGAGGGGCTGCAAACGCACCAAAAATGGCTTCCCACCCAGCCACTAGAGTCTCATTGAGGAAAATTGGTGGGCAACCGAAGCCGGACCGAGGAACGGTGTTCCAAACCATCTTCGGGAGGCTTAACGTGGCTATCTAAAGCCTGATAGACACCCCAGTCGGCTACTCTACAGTCTGCGAGAAAGAGGCAGACGTGGAGACGCTGACGAAAAAGAAGGTCAGAAGGTGTTAAAGGAAATAAACATCCAGCCCAGCACTCCCCCTCGGATCCAGGCACACCGGATCGGTCAACACAGCAAAGAAGAGATTAAGGAAGAGATTAACCGAAATCAGTCGTAGGCCAACGTGGTGGAAGTCGTGAAGTTCCGTAACAAACGGGACAACACGTATTTAAAGTCATATTTAGTGACACTCAGATGGCCCAGAAGGCCAAAGAAAGGGGACTCCTGCTGTTTAACACTAAGATCAGCGCTGACCAAATGGAGAGGGAAGAATTCACCCCCGTCCAGATATGCTTTCGGTGTTATAAGATGGAGCAGCATACTACTAAAGACTGCAAGAAGCAAAACATCACCTGCTCTAGATGCAGTGGTAAAGGCCACGGATGGAGGGAGTGCTCGGCAGCAATGGAAAAATGCCCAAACTGCGGCTTAAACCACGGGGCGATGGCCATGTCCTGTTCCCAAAGGAAGAACTAATAAAAAAGAAGAAAACTGAAGAAACGAAGAAGAATAATACCTCTTACGCCCAGGCAACACAAACAGCCCCAAACAGAATGACGAAAAAACAACATCGAGGACCTACCTTAAACTATAAATCAAAACTCGACAAAGATACTTACGTGCATACTAGTTGCGCACGTAAATAATCTGACAAACCCGGGATCGTTCGCCAAAACTCTGAATCTCATGCTAAAAAAAGAACGGCATGTCAGAGATGTGGTTCCCGGATGATCCACCATCGGGGGACGTGCTGCAGTTCCAATTTCTGGCAAAAGGCGCAACAGAAGCACCCGCGACTCCATTTCCCACGGAAGAGGGAACATCAGAGTCTGCGAAGGAAGAAAAAACCTCGACTGGGAGAATAAACACATCCAGGCCAGATCCAAGACTGGAAGCACAAAAGCGCAGTGAGAAGAAGGAAAAGAAAGCGGATGGAAGATTAAAGAAGCAGAGGGAATGCTCGCGAGCCAATCATCCTCGGAATCTGACGCTGAGGAGGCCGAAAACAGAGCGACCAAGAGCCCCGTAAGCTCGAGAAGTAGATCGACGACCTTGAAACGTACTTACAAGTACGATGGAAAGGAGATCGACCTAAAAATAATCACAAATGAGCAGATCCCACATCCCGAGAAGCTCTCCTCAAGGAGATATTTCAGGGGATCCAACAGAGGATAATTAAATGGACCTACTCAGCTCAAGATCGAGAAACAGATATTGAGCAAGCGATACATGAAGGCACGGTGAAACTTCACAAAGACTCCTGCACTACCCTAAGTAATGCAGAATTCAAGAGGATACGAAACGCAAAAAACCCACAACAAATAAGACACACCAAAGAGAACAAAAACACAAGAACAAGAACATGGAGAACATAAACAACGCTTTAAAAATACTCACACTGAATGTGAATGGATGGAAGGAAAAGGCCATTCCTTACGGTAATATCTTCCGTACAGTGGACCCGGACATCATTCTCATATCAGAACACGGCATCAACACAAACACGGACACCATAAAAATACACAATTACACAGTAATACAAAAGAACCACACACAAGAAAGGTACGATGGCACAGCCATAGCTATCAGAAAAAAACATAAAATTCAGAACACTACCAGACTTAGACGAATCATTCGTGGCTGTCGAGATCCCGACCCTGGTTGGAGGCCTAACTGTGGTGGCAGCCTACCAGCCACACAGGCGACAGTACCTACCGATCAACAACTTCTTCACCCTCTTCGGGCACAAAAAGCTGGCGTTGATAGGCGGGGACCTAAACGCCCTTTGCTGTGCATCTGGCTACAGGCGCGTCGACCAAAGGGGACGAAACCTGGAACTACTATTCGAAAGAAATAGGGTCCAGAGAGTAGGACCTGACTTCCCAACTTATCTAAGACGATGCTCGGCGACAAAACCGGACATTGTGTTGGTATGTCCAGAATTCCCCTTCAACATCACCAACGCCCATGGCCCAGTGGTCCCGAGTGATCATATCCCAATCATCACCACCATTTCGCTTGTGCCAATGCTCAAGCCTGTTACACTTAGGAAAAGTTACGCGAAAGCTAACTGGGAGCAGTACAAAGAAATGCTCAGCACCTATCAGCCGGCTGACCTGGATGACGCAAATCTTGAGGAAATTGATGAGGAGATTGATAAAATCACTAATCTCCTCATTCAAGCTGACGAAAGATGCGTCTCCAGAATCTCGTACAAAATGCTCCCACAACCTAGGTGGACGGACGAAATGAGGGATATCGCTAGGGAATACAGGGAAATCTACGAGAAAGTTGATAGGACAGGCCCAACCAGGAAAAGGACAGCTCGAATGAGACAGCTAAGCGAGGACCTAAAAAAACATAATCCTCGAGAAACAGAAGGAAATCTAGGACGATATCATAGACAGACTAGACAGGGAGAGAAATCCTATAAGTTTTTGGAATAGCATCCGAAGACTTAAGGGATTGCCTCCCAGGCCTGGGATAAAAATATAGGAAGGCGACATCATCATAGAGGATCCGGATTCCCTAGAAAGGAGATTCACGAGCCAGTGGAAAGAGGTCTTTGCAATCTCACCTGAAGAGAACGACGATTTCGACCAGGACTTCGAAGACCAACCGCTCGAGGACCTCGGAGCGATGATACTCGTACATAGGACCCACCCACAACCGCAAGTATCTAGAGAGAGAGAGATGGTTAACCACGGGCGCTCTATCACCACTGAAGAGACTATTAACACCCTAAGTTCCTTCAAACAAAGGGCCCCCGGTTGGTCTGGGCTCACTAAGAACAACCTAGTGAATGCCCCACGGCAAATTATTCAGGGCATGGTGAACATCATGAAGGCATCCATGAATACAGACTACTTTCCAGACGGGTATAAGGTGGCAAAAATCATCTTTATCCCGAAAGGGAATAAGCCCCCAGACCAAGTGGCTAACTATCGCCCAATCTCTTTCTTAGAAATACCCGGCAAGATCTTCGAAAAAATTATATCCAACAGGCTACAAAATCAACTCGACGAGTTGGGAGTGCACAACCCACAACAACATGGGTTCAGACCAAAAAGGGGCACTAAAACGGCTCTGAAACGGCCCTGAAATTCGAGAGAAAGTGGAAAATCCGGACAAACAGGAAGAAATTTAAGATCCTCCCGCTGTGCCGCAAGTTGACGTGGCCCATTGTAATTGATGGGAGGAGATATGGCTACTCCGCCGAAGTCACCATCCTGAGCCTAAAGATCTCCGACCACGGATACTCGAGTCACTACAAGGAGAGGCAGAATATGGCGAAGAGAGAAATCTCTAAGCTATATGTATAGGTTTAGAAATCTTAGCTCGGCAAATATCAGGAAATTATACCTGACGTTTATCCGGGCTAAGCTCATCTACCCTGCAGTAGTGATTCAAACGGCCGGCAAGACCGCTATGAGGAGGCTCCAACGAGTGCCGAACTTTGCATCCCTCTGCATAAACAAAACCAGACAAAGAGAGCATCTTCGGCAGAGGGACCTACACCGCAGGCAGAGACTGGAGCCCATTAACGTCGCAACCCAGAAACTGGCCAAAAAGGTCTGGTCTACAATAACCAATGATATCATCCCAGAGTTAAGAAGAACTGGAGGCAGAATTAATACTCCTGCCAGATTGCGCGGGAAGGTCGCTCAAAACCGGCGATTCCCAAGCACTAGACTCTGTTCCGAAGAAAATACATTACCAATTTACACATAAACATCAACAACACAGAGTATGACACAATAGACTACGAGACAATACTAAAGCCACAATCAACAAATAAAAAGAAAATACATCAGATAAAAACATGAGGTAAACAAACTAAATTCGAACACTAATAAAGGTTCGAAAGCTCAACAAAAACACTGCACGAATACAAAGTAAACGAGACGAGGAGACAAATAAACAGAAGAACACAAAGAAGAATGCACACTGAGACAAACACTTAAACATAAATAAAACAAAAAAGGAAAAATAAGTATTAAAGAATAAAAAATGCCTGCGATGCCCATCAAACAAGGGCAACCCTACCTTACTTTCACCATCTATCATCTACCACTATCTAAATCTTCCACTATTGAGTACACCAAGTATTTAAATACTGTATTTAAATAAATTTATGTATTTAAAATTGTATTTGTAAATACATTTGAAATCATGTATTTAAATACTTTTTTGCAAATACTTTACTGATAATAGGTTTATAGAGCTGTTAAGAACGTGTAATGCATGTTTTAGCTTGTCGCAACTTGTATGAAACAAACGGTTGACTGCGTGAGCCGGTGAGAAAAGATTGCTTGCATCAGTTCAAATTCAGTTAACCAATGGTCACAGTTGTGTTCGGTTGTATAGTGAGAGCGCTCAGCGTTATTTCAACTGCTGCATGGCAATTTCAGCTTCTTCGAATGCGTGTGAAATGGAGAGATTAGACAATAATAAAGACGAGGAAGATAAAGATCATCTAATTATAGTCATCTTTTACTAGATAATAATTTTTTTAGAGTGAAATCTTACGACGGAAAAAAGTGAAGTGTGTATGTACAGCATGCAATGACGAAATCTCTGCGGCGATCAATGCTACTTCCAATCTACGCATTCATTTGAAGGTAAGAATTTATTAATGCTAATTATATGATACTTAATTGAATTGACAAGGTTCACTATTTCTCATTTTTAAAAAATGACAAAATTGCTAGTAGCTAACGATAATGTTAAGTAGCCTAGGTTTACCATGCACGAGCCTACTTGCTTCCTTTTGCAACACCTTTATTTATAGTATATGCTGATTGAATTTAAGGTGAATTTTAGCAAAGTGAAACAAATGTCCTTCAATTATCTGATCATGTACATTTATCAACAGAGAAAGCATCCTGCTTTGGTGCAAAAAGCGGATAAATGCGTGACAGCTCAAAGAAAAGATTTAAAAAGAAAATGTTCAGTATTAGACGATGGTATTCATGCCTTGGTGTTAAAGTAAATACATTACCGGAGTGTTTTGAGGTGAATAATAAGAAGGTCAAACAATCTGTTGTTGATAAGCTGATTGCAGATTTTATCATACAAGGTGTGCATCTCCTATCAACCATGGAGCAGCCAGCTTTTGTGAGATTAATTAAAGGTGAGTTCTGAGTTACAAATGTTATTTACAATTATAGTATTAGTAGGACAGGTTAAGCTATTATAACGACCGAATAATAAATCGTTCGGATCATTGTTCGCTACGTAGGAGACTATATAACGAAGTTAAATAAAGGAAGACATATACAAACAAAAGAGGTTAATTTAGTGCAAAACTTCATGAGAATCCACATATATATATATATATTCTTAAAGTGCACTATCATTTACTTGAATATATTATTGAATACAAAATTTTCAGGAATAATTAGTACAATTATTGATAGATTATATGTAGTTATTAGATGAATTTCTATAACGATTTATTTAGTTATAGTAGCAATACCTGTATATCATTATGTCAAAACTAGCATGCCCGCCCGTCAAAAATGTAGAAAATAAATCTTGATAATGTATATATTCTTAACAATACTGAAAGTCAATATTTTACTATGTAATTCTGAATATGAAAGACTAATAATATATTTATGAATTAATGTACCACACCTATATAGCTATAGGATATTCATATAGCTACATTTTATATATAAAATTTTATATGCATACCATATATTCTCATTTCACTGTGAAAATCGATTTCACTCACAATAATCACACATTCCACTACCGCAGGTCTAAATTCTTCCGTTGACGTCATTTCAAGGTGGACTCTAGAGAAAGCGACAAGAGCTCTACTGAAGAATAAACTAGACAGCACCTCTTACTTATGTCTTACTGCAGATATTTAGTCAACTAGTCACCGTAGTTTTTTGAGCGTTGCAGTTCATTGGGTATTTTAATATTTTTCATTTTATGAAATATGAAATTGAAAATGTCTTTACAGTTAGGGAGTTATCAGCTCTTGGCTGAAAGCAGACCTATTTGTTGGTGGAATTTATCTCGATTATATTAATATGTAAAATTTATGGAGACATTTATGAGACAAACATTGGACTATTATTTCATTTTTTTTTTTAGCTTGAGGAAGCTGCTTTTGTCCGTCACAGTGGAGTATTGACATGCTGTCGTTTCAAAGGAGAACATAACTACATCAAGATTGCTAACAATATGGAGAATATCATCAATGAATACGATATTCCCATGCAGAAAATCACGAGCACCATCACTGATAACGGCTCTAATTTTGTTAAAGCGTGTAAGGAATTTGGATTCATTGCTGCAAATGTGTCCACAGATTCAGAAGATGGAATCCAGGTAGGTGAAGAAGATCAGGGTGAGCGCGAGCTGGAGGATAGTTTCTTAATGATAAGTGCCATAGATCAAGAAGAAGAACTTTCGTCTGACCCATGCAGCTTCAGCCTACCTAAGCATGTGCGCTGTGCTTCACATACACTCAGTCTCGTCGCCGCAACTGATGCAAAACAGGCACTGAAAATATCTTCTTTTGCAAATATCAATCATGTTGCGATGGGAAAATGCTTAGCATTATGGAACAAAAGCGGTCATCCAAAATCAGCAGAGATTATAAAAACCGTTATCAACTGCTCATTAAAGATGCCTTGCATTACCAGGTGGAACTCTCTTTTTGATGCATTGTCATTACCTTTGAAACACAAGGACAAATTACATCAACTCATAACGTCCCTTGAACCTCCAGTGTTCAGAAGTCACGAAATTGAATTTCTTGGGAAGTATGTCTCAGTTTTGGCTCCTATTGCAGTAGCATTGATCGCCTACAGGGAGAAAAAACTGTTTTTTTATGGAAAACTGCTTCCTACCTTGCTCACTGTGGAGAAAAGCAGAAGAATCTTCAGTCACGTTCTCTGAAATTTTGCCAACCTCTTCTGAGTGTAGTCACATGAGGTCCTTGGAAAGCACTACCATTCTTACTTGACCTTGGCAAATGAAGCCAGCGTTCAGATGCCATTATTGCATCAACAAGCCATCCGTTCTTCAAACTCTGCTGGTTAGATATCAGTATTTCATGGGACAATTCAAGCCACCAAGACTTTTAAAAATATTATGATTCAAGTGATTGAGAATTTAGCAGAGGGACCCGAAGCTGAATCATCCAGTGGTGTATCGGACAGTGACGATTATTTTGGATTTATAAAACCCACTCAAACACGATCAACCGTAGATTTAGAATTGTCCAGTTACCTTCAGGATTCAAATAAAACACGTCAAAGTTTAGATAGATATCCAAACATAAAAAAGTTATTTAGTAAATACAACACTACCCTTCTGCCGTCAGCCCTTGTAGAACGGCTCTTTTCTTTAGGAAGATTGACCTTATCTCCAAAACGGAGTTCTTTATCTGACTAAACATTTCAGCAACTGATATTACTAATATGTAATGCTGATATAAATAGCTAACTGAAATTTCATTCTAGTGAACATTCTATTTTTTTGTAGTACCTAAGTCCAATTGTCATCAAATCCTACATTAGTAATTATAATATACAATTTCATTTTAATGGATATTTTTTTTGTTGTGATACCAATGGTTCATATCGATTGTCATTAGATATCATGTATTTGAAATGTATTTAAAAATGTATCTAAATACATTTAATGTCTTTAGTATCTAAATCAATCTTTCTCATGTATTTAATATTTAGTATTTAAATACTTTACATGTATTTAGTGCCTACCTCTGCTCGTATACACGGTATAGAGCGTGGAGCTAATACACCTCACCTGCGGACCCCTGCATTTAAGGTGAAGGCATTGCCTGTGAAGCCGTTGATAGAAATTCTTGCTTTTCTTTCCTTAAGATAACTTCAGAGGATTCCTGTGAGGCTAGATTCTATTCCGATGTCAGCTAATTTTAGCTTTAGTCCTGGAACCTATACCTTATTGACTGCTTTGGCAACATCGTGGAGTGTTGAATCCACTCTGTTGGCACTTGCCAGTTATACTGCAAGCTTTTCGGTGATGAATGCCAGTGCTGTCTCGCTGCCTCGATGTTTTCTGAATCCATGTTGTTGGTTGTTCTGCATATCGTTATCTTCCTAGAAATTTTTAACTCTTTCATTAAGAGGTTTTTCTAGTACCTTTCCAATAATATCCAACAGTGTCCTTTGGGTTTTCTGGGTTTAGTGAAGAATATCCTTCTAGGTGTCTTCAACGCGGCTGGAAAGTGCCCTCTGTTTAGGCATGCGTTGAAGATTTTGCGCAATAATGAGAGTATATTGTCTTAGGCGTTTGTTATGTGTTGCTTAGTGATTCCACTAATTCCTGTTGTTGTTTTTTTTTGGTGTAAATAATGATAGGGCTGTTTTGAATTCTTGTAGAGTAAAGGGCCTTCCTTCTTCCTTTGTTCCCTGGTTTCATCTACCAGTGAGTAAGGAGAGAGTTCGGGCTCTTTTACTACTAGTTGTTCTATGACTCTTTGTTCCACAGCCAACTCGTAATTCTGGTTTTCCTCCTTGGTAATGAAGAAGATCTTTGACTAGTTATTCTTGAAACTATCCTCGATCTATCTGTCGGTGTCCATCGTAGCTTCTCCTTCGTCCAAATGCACTTTCTCTTTTTGTTTGGAACCTTTTCATTTTCTATACTGGTTCAAAAACCTTCTGAGTTCTCTTTTGATGTCCATTCTTTCGATTAGGTTGTTCCAGATTGTGTTCGTATTTCTTTTTATAAGTTTGTTCACTTCTGTTCATAGATTTCTCAGTCTTATGTACCTGCCCATGTTTTTTCCGTATTGACGGATTTCCTCAAACGTGGTGTAGATATCTTGCATTTTTAGCTTATCTTCGGTCCATGAAAGTGCGGGGATGGTTCTATAATTAGTTTTGGGAGTATGGAGCGAGTCGGATTCTATCATTAGGTCTGGGGTATTTTTTAGTTGTTCTATGACTCTTTGCTCAAAAGCCACATCTTCTAGGGGGCTTTTGTCAAGGGAGGCAATGTTGTACTCAACAAGATGGGCTTTGTATGCATCCCACTTGGTCCTGGATAGGAGAGGTGGAGATTTTCGTGATAAAGCTGATATGATCTGATGGTATTACGGGGCTGGGAGAGGTGTGGAGACTTAGAGCGAAGTTCGGGTTTGTTAGGATTATGTCCGGAGTGGTTGAGGACCTCTCAGATGGGAATGTTTGGAAGTCGGGTCCTTCCCTCTGCACTATTTTTCTTCTCAAGAGAAGTTCCAGGGTCTTACCGTTACCATTAATGCCAGCAGTATAACCTGTTAACCGACATCTTGCATTCAGTTCCCGTAGAAGGATTGCTGATGACGGGCTGCAGAAGATTCGAATGAAGTTAAGGGTCGGAAGATACGAGCGCCAGGGCGGTTGATATGCCCCGGCTATGACTAGATCTTCAGTTGTCATTTTTAGCTTGATAGCCAAATATGACTCTTCTAGATCTTTTATTACAGAGAAAGTAGTCCTCTTCTGATCCCCATAGCTATCCCGTTATAGCAAGTTTGGGAAAGGTTTGTTGTTATTATTTTATAGTTGGGTATTTTTATGCGTTCTTCTTGTAGATTTATTCCATGTTCGATTATTATTCCAATGTAGGGTTATATTTCTTATAATGTTACTGAATACAAGTTTCATTGTTCTCCATCCGTCGACGTTCGGGGTAAGGATCTTGAGATTGTTGAGGTAACGTACGACTTGGTCCATCTTAATGATTTGATGTCCTTCCTATTTTGGTCGCCCATAAGGGGCACGGCGATTTGCCTCCCTGACCGCCGTGCTGACGGGACTCGCCGCACTTTCCGGCCCTAGCTTAGCCTCTTCTTATTTCTGACAGCCTGTGTTTTCTACCCTACTCTCTCACTTTAAGTACAACCTGTCCCACAATTTTCACCGGTCAGCCTCTAATTTCACAGGGTAGATACCAACCAGCTTCCTCTCACCCAACTATCCCGGATCTGGGCCGAGAAGGGAGAGGGCAACATTCCCTCACCCCTGAGCTCCGGTCTGGGATGGTGAGGTTTTAACAACCTGTTTCATCCCCATCTACACCTTCCTCACTTCCCTTTTCTTTCTACTTTCAATCTCTATCCATTTTACGCCGTGCCAAAGGTGGAGCCGCCATGCCGATA
This sequence comes from Ceratothoa steindachneri, assembly GCA_963969495.1. NCBI lineage: Eukaryota > Metazoa > Arthropoda > Malacostraca > Isopoda > Cymothoidae > Ceratothoa > Ceratothoa steindachneri. The sequence goes on from OZ018323.1 coordinate 2,001,474, forward strand.
GGCCGCCAGGCCACTAGGCGGGAGGAGTGTCCCCAAACGGCGGTTGATGGCTCTGCCGGAGCCGTGCTCACTCCTCACAGAGCAGGCTACTGCGTTGGGTGATTATAGGTTGCATCCCTTATTTAAAACAGGGTCTTCATTCTGCCCTCGGGCAGCTCCACTAAAAAAAAATGGAGGTCTCCACCGAGAGCTTTCACAAGAGACCCTCCAAAACTCTTCAACCGGAGAGAAGGCTTACTCCTCTCCTTTGCCTACGGGGGTAGGGGACTCCCCCTCACCCCTTCTCTGGGGGTGCCCTCGGGTGCCTCCCTATTTTCAGTGGCAGTCCCCCCTTTACTTTCTAAGGGGACTGCCAAGAAAGGCAAGCGGCCTATAATCGATTGCTCTCGATGGGAGCGACACGATAGGGCAAATACCCTTAGGGGGAGGAGGGAGGAGAGGCCTTGCCGGCCTCTTCCCTCTAAAGACCTGCGAAATCGCATATTGAACTTAGATGGGGTCACCGTCCCCCTCTCTTCCCCGACAAAAGACATTCTGACCAATGGGACCTATGATGTCTTGGGGGGGGGGGAGATGGAGGCTCCCAATGAGATGGACATGGTCCCTGAGGCAACCCAGGCCCAGACGGTAGGACCTTCCATGGAGACGAACCTGGCCTTATTAGACGGCTCGGGTGTCCAAGGCTGTACAAGTAGAGGAGGGATCTCCACTTATGGGAATACGTGTCTTCACTTAACGGGAAAGATCCCTATAGCAGAGGTGTGGAAGCGAGTTAAAAGGATTCGGGGCAAGTTCTCGCAAGACCCGCCCCCCTCCCGTTCTCCATGAGAATTGGACCGCAATCTCGGACACCGCGTCCGTGGTGGAATCCTTTGCGACCGCTTTCTCCGCATTATTTTGCCGGGGTGCTGCTGCGCCAGCATTCAATGCACGTTGTGATTTCGCGGAAGGCCGTCATCTGGACTTTACCTCAAGAGGCGGAGAAGACTTCAACGACAGGTTTACTTTAAGTGAGTTGCGTTCCGCTCTCGCCTTGTGCGCAGACACCGCCCCTGGTCCGGAGGATGTCCGTACGCCATGCTTCTACACCTGGGTGAGTGAGGCATGGCCTTTCTGTTGCTGTTAGATTTGTTCAACAGGATCTGGGTAGAAGATATCCTCCTATATTCCTGGCGAATCGCTCCTGTTCGATTTTCGCAAACCGAGGAGAGATATCACTACCCCGGCTGGTTTCCGCCCAATCTTTCTAACCTCTACGTGTGCAAGTTGATGGAGAGATTAGTGAATGTTAGATTAGCCTTTTTTCTGGACAGCGGAGGCCATCTGTCTTCTGCACAGTGCGGCTTCCGCAAGTTCCACTCCACGTTGGATGCTCTGCTCCTACTGCAAAATGCCGTCTCCCAGGCCTTCCTTCGTAGACAACACTACACTACCGTATTTTTAGATCTGGAGAAAGCCTATGATACCGCATGGCGATACGGTATCATGGAGACTCTCCACACGATGGGGGCGAGGGGACACCCCCCAATCTTTTTTGCGAGATCGTCGATTCCGCATACAGGTGGGGAGATCCCTCTCCGGCCCAATTGAGCAGGAAGAGGGTGTCTCGCAGGGAAGTGTCCAGAGTATCACACTCTTTGCCCTGAGCATCAACGGCATAACCTCGGTGCTTTCAGAAGATGTTCTCGCTACGCTTTACTTGGAAGACCTTTCGATCCCCTTTGGCGTGGCCCAAGTGCCAACTCTAGAGCGTCGACTCCAACAGGCTTTGAATCGCATGTCTTGTTACACCGAAGTGCACAGACTTCTGTTTTCCTTGGCCAAGTCTAAGGTGGTGCCTTTCTGCCACCATGCACTACTCTACCCTGACCCAGACTTGTTTCTAAATGGGGTGCGCCTGGAAGTGGTAGACTCGCACCGTTTCCTCGGTCTTGGATTTGACCGACGCCTCACCTGAAGGGGCTCATATTCGCAGCCTTAGGGTCTCTTGTACCCGCGCCATGGAAATTCTCTTTTCCGTGACGTTCAGCGCCTGGGGCGCTGATAGATCTACTGCCTTACTTTTGTATCAATCCTTTGTTCGCTCGAAGCTCGACTAAGGATGCGAGTTTTATGCATCCGTAGCCGAGCGTGTGCTGCGGAAGGTGGAATCGATCCACCACACTGGCTTTCGCCTGACGATCGGTGCCTTGCCCACTTCCCCCATTGAGAGCCTACTTGTCAATGCTGGGGAGATGCCACTCGCTCTGCGCCGTGCACAGTGCATTTCTTGCCTGTACGCGCGAGCTCAGCATCTCCCTTAGTCGACAACAGCTCTCACTCCATTCGCAGCTGATCTCGACAGTACCTAAGTCGCTGAGAGACGCAACTCATACCCTAAACCCTTCGGCTTCAGGGCCAGAAAACTCCTTCGAGAGCAAAGTATAGCTCTCCGGCCGGTGGCTGCCCTGGGTCTACTCTGGTTCTGCCCAGGACGCCACCCTGGAGGTTACCACCTTTGACCATTTGTCGCCACGCCTCTGCTCCCAAAGCTTGTACAGCGCCGGGAGTATTGCGTTCTGCATTTTAGGAGCACACGTCATGTTACGCTGGAACCGTGCCAGTGTATACGGATGGCTCCAAGTCCCAAGAGAGGGTGGGTTTCCACGCCATATCCCCTCTGTTTGAAGTCAGCGGGGCTCGGCCAGGCGCTGCGTCTGTCTTCACGGCTGAGCTGGTAACAATACACCACTCGGTACGGGAGATTACGCGATGCGCCCGGTTTGGAGACCCGATTGTAATTTATGGCGACTGACAAAGCGACCTGAGTGCCCTCGGGGCATTGGAATCTCCGCATCCCCTAGTGCACGATATTTGTGACACCACAGTTTGGGCGAGCCGGGCTGATGTCGAAATTATCTTCTGCTGTGTTCCTGGACTTGCAGGAATTGCGGGGAATGAGCGCGCCGAGGAGAGGCGGGCCTACCCTCTACGCCAGAGCATGCTTCCTCCCTGTCCTTTAGCTTTTTCTCGTTATTTTCTTTAGCCGTTGTTCTTTTTTATCTTTGTTATTTGTTAGTTACATATTATTATTTGTTCTCTGTTATTTATTTTTTAATTTAGCCTAGTAGTAGGCTGTGTCGTTTACGGCGACTTATGACAAGTAGGCTGTCGCCAAATGGGCTACCACAATGAGAAAAAATCCTGCTTTGGTTTTGTCCGAATTGGCAGGTGACCTTATCTGACCTGACCGTTTCTTTTTGAATTGCTCAGTGGGTAGGTTGACGCATGAATTTGCTGAGATTTCATTAATTCGCTGAAATTTCATTAATTCCCTTTTTGAAGGCATTTTTAATCTCACTTTCATCGTAGTCAGAATCGTAATCCTATTTGAACTTCCCTTTGTCAGTTCTTCAACGATATGTTTTGTTTTGTAATTGACGGTAGTGGGCCAGAGTAAGATCCGTAAATTTTTACTTTGTACTTTGTGGTGTTATTTTTTGTCATTTCTTTTTCCTTTGCTTGTTCTAGCTTCTGCTAGACTAATTTTATGTGTTCACTTACATCCATTTCTTCTTCTTCTGCGATCATGGTGTCGCTGTCCGATTGTTCTCCAGTTGGTGTGATCGGTTCTTTTTCTCTTTCCTGTTCAGGGATCATGGGATTCCGTATAGGTCATTTGAAGGTAGGTGCTCGGTGAACCACATGGGTTTAAGTCTATTTTTCAGGCGCATCTTATTCAGTTCTTCGGCATACGATCCAGGTTTGGCCATGTTTCCTTCGATATTTACAGGGGATTTTATCTTGTGTTGGTTTTGTTGAGGTTGCGGTTGCTGATGTGTACGTAGTCTTCTTCTTTCGTTCTTTTTCTTTGATCAAGACTCTTTTTTTTTGTTTTTAATCATTTCGTTTTGGGGTGAAAAACATTGCAACTGTGTGGTGTGGGCTTGAACACTCAGAACATTTTTTTCCAGGAAATGTTCATTTCCTTGTTGAGTGGCTCTCTACGGCGTAACACCTTAAGCAGACCTAGACAGAGATGACGGTTTCCCCTCTCTATCTTATCTGGTGCTATTTCAATTTCATTAAAGATTGCTTTAAAAATGTGGGAATGTTACTCTCCGGAATGTTTTTTTGAATTTCACAATCTTTGACCTTGGCCCACGTTTGAATTTTCTTGATTTCCGTTTTAATTCCATCCGCAGAGTGGTCCCAGATCTAAGGGTCGAGGCGCCTGCAGATGACCGATCTCTTGGTTGTCACATCAGGGAATGTCCGGGCAGCCAATCCAATTTTCCTCAGTTTTTAGCTGCGTTCTCGCTGAGTAGGTTATCCAAATCTTTTTTGGTGTCGCAGAGAGCTATGTAGTCATTGTACTGGTCCTTCAGTCTCAGAACAATGACTTGGATCTCTGTGAATATCGTATGGTGGGTCTTCTCGCGATCAGGTTTCGTTTGGCTGTCGGGGACCCTGAGTGGGACCCGTTTGGAACCTTCCGTGTTTTCCATCAGGAAATGGGGAGGCCTATTCCAAGTTCCTCGTATTTCTCTTTCCGGTATGCGGTTGATACCAAGGGTGAGTTATGGGATGAATAGGTAAATGGATGGACCTGTGTGAAATAATCCGAGGACTCATGATGGACTTTTTGCTGGATGGTGGTCGAATCATCTCCCACCACCCGAGGTGCCGCCCCCTTGGGGTTTTGGTTATTCTTCTCTGCTCTCCGCGTACGTAGAGACGGCTACATCTCCCTCTGTGGTTTTGACCTCACCCCTAGGGATTCTTTTGAAACACCACAGGGGGCTATTTCTTAGACTTGTTTTCCTCGGAGTCTCAAATTATTCTTTTTTAAAAACCTGGGCATAGTTTGAACTAGGTTATGATTGGTAGCTTCCTCAAACAAACGTTGTGCCTCGGGGGAAGGGGAAGGTAGTGAATTTAGCCAAACATTAAAATATGAAGGCCGGATGAAAAATAGTATACTCTCTTTACCCCCGTAAAAGATGTGGTGAGAGTATGATGAGATGGAGGATGAAGAATCGCAGGTGAGAAGAGGTGTCGGAGGAGAAAAGCGATGAAGATGGTGGCTCTCTGATGACCAAGCATGTTAGTTTCTTCGCGAAACCTTTGCGCTGGCTTCAAATGAATGAAGCGTCCTTGAGAGCAACAATCTTGTCCGGACGATTCCTTCCGTTCTTCTTGTAGAGAAAGCTCTACCGTAGAATGAAGTTCTTCGATAGTCGATGAGTTCGTGCTGTCGCAGTGTCGCGAGCTATGAGGAGTTCGTGCGAGCGAGCCGAACGAATGCAATCAACGAATTCGTTGATTATTATTTTTCGTTCATTTTATAACCTAAATGCAGCTTGTAAAGTAACAACCCAGTGACACTTCTTTTACAAATATCGAGATGGGTAAAGGTGGCTAGGGGAAGGGAGATTTTCACAAAATGTAAGCAGATTCAGGGCAGAAGGCAAAAGCTGATCACACTATTTAATGATAGGGAAGAGTAAAACACAAAATATACAAAGACGTTTTAATTAATAAAACGGAACAAACTATATTATTTAAGACTGCTGTAGCGATTGAGAGTGTCTATAAACCTATTGATGCAGCTCGTGTCGAAAAATCAGGCTTCGTGAATCTCTGCTGTTCCTATTGGTTGATCGTACCACTATCATGAACCTAACTATAAGGCACCCAGAGATGGCACATCTCCGCCAACGTTAGAAAATGTTAAAGAAAGTGAATAAGAGATTCAGAATCCGCATCAGGATCTGGCTCCGTCCCTAATTATAATCACTTCTTGGTCCAAGGTCTACCACTTCACAAAATTTTACCTTAATATCGTGTACACAAACAAACAACGGCAATCACATAACCTCCCCCAAAAGCTGTCGGGGGAGGTATTAAAATGTTAAAAATCCTCTAATGATATCCACAATTATACGAAACTGATGCCATGGCACCGAAAGGTAGACAAATAGTTTGCGGTGCTCAAATATGGTTCTCAACAATGATATTATCTACGTAATGCAGCAATTTGATGTTATCCTCCAATTACAAAGAAAGTTCTTCATTTTCATTAGTCCATTTTTTTATCTGGTTGGTAAGAGTTACAGAAATCTTTTTAAGAACTCGTCTCAAAACGTTGAAAAAAAAAACATCTAATTTCTTTTCTTTTAGCTAAAATTTTGATTTAAAATGCTTCTAATTCACATCAGTTTCTTGTTATTCCAAGACTGTCACCAATAGCTGTTATCGTTGTCAATCAGAAATATTTACACTCTATGCATTTGCTTTATTCTTCCCTTATGTAAATTTAACAATATAACGAGTAACAAATATAACTTTATGGAACTAGAACCACAGTCACTTTAATACAGGGAGGTCTCGAAAGTTACTAAGCAGTAAAGTACCACATGACACGGGTATTAATTCAAATAGCATATTTCTAAAACCTTTCCTGTGACTCTGAGATTCTCATTTCACTGTGATTCTGGCTAGACTATACTAACAGTACATAGTAACTTTGGGGGAACAACTATATATTGCCAAAGTAATGTTTTATTAAAATCTTTAGTTTAATTTTAAAATTCAAACCGGTAACAGTAAAGCTAAGTATTTATCTAATCTAGGACGAAAGCTGTAATTATTGTTGTCATTCACGAACTTGTTTTTGACTTCTTTTGTTCGATGTTTCAATTTAATTGACTTCTCCGGTTTTCTTCCGCTTATTTTTATAATACAGAAGAATCCTATTCAGTTTTAGTTGCACTATCTACCGTTTCTTTCTTAATGATACTCTAGATGTGATTTTAAATTTACTAGGCTTCGTTGAGGGTCGGAGGGGTGCCCCTACCGCTTTACGGGGTAACCATGATTACCTTTTAACCTTTTCCAGGGTCCATGTCATTCCCCAAATCGAAAGCGAGAAATCGATGCATGCAAAAAGGTCTTAGCAGCATGGGCTATGGGAGCGACTAGTTTTGCCTATCCCGACGTGAGTAAAACCTACTTTGCCTATCTTTACTTAAGTAAATCTAATTTTGCCTTTCAATGTAAGTAAAACTAATTTTGCCTATCAATACGAAAGTAAAGCTAATTTTGCTTACCCCTACCTAAGTAAACCTATGTAATTTTGCCTAACCCTACGTAAGTAAAACTAATTTTGCCTAAACGCTGCCCAACCGCAACGTCGTATCAACCAAGCATTTGGAGAAGAGACATTAAGTCGTCGCACAGCTTAGGATTGGTTTAAGAAGTTCCAGAGTGGTCAATTCGATCTCCAACATCAGCCAAGAAGTGGTCGCCCCTCACTTATTGAAATTGACCGTTTGTGTGCCTGTGTAAAAGCTGATCCACATGTGACGTCACGCAAACTGGCTGAAAAGTTTAGCGTCAGCCATGCAGCCATTTTGAATCATTTAGGGGAAATTGGCAAAGTCAGCAAACTGGACGTATGCATTCCATGTAAACTAATCGACTTCGACAATCAGCGCCGCATAGACGCCTGCATGACACTACTTTCCAAGACGACGTTTTGAATGGCTAAACAAATTGGTTACTGCAGAGGAGAAATGGTGTTTACACTCTAGCATTGCACCCTAAAGAAGCTGGACAGACAAAGGTATGCCTGCACAACTTCAGGCCAATTTAATGGGAAATGTTGGAACGCAATCAGTCTATCGACGCTCAATTATACAGTCAACAACTGCAACAGGTGATAGATGCAATTGCGCAGAAACGACAAGAATTGACTGATGTCAAGTTTTTTTTTCATGATAACGTCCGATCACACGTTGTAAATCTTACCCGTGAAAAAGTCATGGAGTTGGGGAGGAAAGTTCTCCCTCTTCTCCTTCACCCACCGTACTCGCCAGACCTGGCGTCAACAGACTGCTATCTATTCCGAGAACTGCTGAACTTCTTGAATACCAAAACATTCGCAAGTGATGAAGAACTGGAAACTTCAGTTGGAGACTTCTTTGCTAGCAAAACAGTTGAATTTTACAACAAAGGCATCCATTATCTATCTCGTCGTTGGAAGCAGGTGCTCGAAAATAACGGTGATTACAGTTATTTTGTAAATCATTGTCAATAAAAGTTGTGCGAGAACTTTGTGTCCATTCTTATATTATTATGGTTGTTTGGGTTTTTAACCTTCCCAGAATTTATATAATAAAAATATCTCATTTGTTTATTATTAATAATGTATTTTACTTAAGGAAGCGGGATTGCCAATTGGTGGTAAGGATTTCAACCCGTACGTCATGCTTGAAGTCCATTACAACAATCCATCCTTAATCAAAGGTTAGTTGCCTAATTCACCCAGGAGGGAAAGAAAGTTGGTAAAAGTATTTTGTTTGTAATATCGGTATTACTATTATAATTGTCCTTAACTGCTTTAAGGAGATAAAAATGGTCACGTTTTGAAAGGGCCAAAAATTATCCCACAAAATTGTATTCCTCCAAGCAAAAGAATAATGTAACTAGATTTTATTAGCTAATTATTTGAAAAGTTAGGGAAATATACTAAATAGGAAGAAAAATAAATCGAAGAGGGATAAAGAATTGTAACTTTACACGGTCCAACCTCAAGGGCAGTATGACTCATCCAGCAGTACGAGAGACAACTGAAAGCACTTTAAGAATCTGGACAGAGAAAAAGAACTGGTCAGTCTTCACACTGAATAAGGAGCTCCGCTAGATGACGCTTGGTTTGAGGTTCAAATTGACTGGCTCCCTGATTCGTGAGGTGTGTGTAACTCAACTTTGAAATTGTTGTTTTCCCGAAATACTGATTTTTATTCGGCTAGGCAGTTCAAAAACTGTTTCAATCGCTTTGGGTCAAAGCCCCTAAACTTACTCTTATTGGTTTAATCCGCGTATCGTCTGCATCATATGAACTAATGAGGAGGCGTTTGCAACCCAATTAAGAATGGGTGTTTTTTTCAAATGTAATTTTTCTTACATATGAATGCGTTGTTTGAGACAAGGACTATTCTGGTTGCTGGAAGCTAGTCTCATTTTATTTACTCTTGGTGAAAAAATTGTGCTTCTTCATTTTTCATATTTCAAAGCGATTTAGTGAATTGGAACTCGCGAGTTCGGTGATATCAATCGCTAAACTTTTAGCAAGTGATAAAGTGAAAATTTGTCATTCACGGATCTGTGCTTTTAAATAAGAGTGAATTTTTTCACTGGCTTTAGAGCCCCGTGGCAGGGACTGAACTTGCCCCCTTTCCCTCTTCAACGAGTCACCTTCGGACAGACACTCGAAAAGCGCCTCCCGGCAAGGTAAAGTGCCTAGTGGGAAATATTTTGGCGTGGGACTCAGACATATAGTCTAGGGGCTATTTCTTTTTCAACCTTGGTGATAGACTCTCTTACATACACACACGCACATAGTCAACACACAACGACACACGCTCATTCCGCAGGTTTTTTTCTTCGTAAATTCATTTTTCTAAAAACTCATATGAGCTGATGGAAAAATAGATGAGACCCGGGAAATACCACTGAAGATCCTCTCCGATGGCCCCAAGCCTGACCGGGGGAGGGAGGGTCTTCGCAAAAATATATGGTCATTTGAGCATAGCCCTGGTACAACTAATTGATACTCACAATAGATACGCTGCTATCTGCTCTAAGAGGCTGACTGCGAAGCTCTCACCATCCCAAAAGCTGCAGAGTGCTTAAAAACAATAAAACCACATACCCCACCACAAATCAATACTCACCGAAGTGTCATCCTTCGCCGCCTCGATCTGTGGGTTGGGGGCCACACCGTAGAAGAACTTCATGCAAAGGTGGAAAAGAACCACACCTGGGTGAAGGTATCTGAAATCATTAAGTTCAAAGAATACACTCATGTTTTCAAGATAATCTTTTGTAATACGGCAATGGCGGTTAAGGCTACGGAAGGAGGTATGCTTCTCTTTAACGTCCGCGTCTGCCTTAAGCAGATCGAACGTGAGTTTATCGACCTCCAGATGTGCTTCAAGTGCTATAAATACGAGGAGCGCACCACGACCACCTGCTCTAGGGGAAATGTCCTTTTGTGCTCTATTTTCTCGTCAGATACACATTCATCGAGGTACTGCACCTCTTTGAAGTGCCTGAACTGCGGAGGAGCGCATAAGACTCTATCCATAGCATGCCCGATTAAAAATAATCTGCTAAAAAAGAAAGGTAACGAAAAAAGTCAAGCCTTAAAATTAAAAGCGAAGAGTACCTATGTCAAGGTTACAAAAGCTGCCGTTGCGGAATCACGGGAAACAAAAATATACCTGCATGTCGAGAATGAAAACTCTATCAAAATTATGTTGCATCTATTATGCTCACATTGCGAATATCTCCTCCCCGGATACCTTCGCAAAAATAAACTTAATAGAAGGCTGACGCACAATGGGATGCAGGAAATGTGGTTCCCTAAAAATCCACGGTCAGAGGAAATTCTTAAAATTAGTCTCAAACCCCAGTGCGAGACTAGTTGCCATAAGTTCCCCACCCCCGGCAACGCCCCACCTCTTTCCCAGGATCCAGGTGCAGGTAGAAAGAAACGCTAACCTACGAACGATAAAACGAAACAACTTTGAAAATACAGACAAATCAAATGCACACACGCACGCACAAAATAATATGAAAGTTTCGATGACTGAGACTGCGAGACCCGAGGGAGGGGCAAAATTGCCCCGCTCCAGGAAAACCTCACAGCCTCAAAGACTTTCGATGTCGTCCTCTTCTTGTAAGAGGGAATCTAGGCACGTTTATCATTCAAGAAAAATAAGCTTGAAGGTACACGTTGACGAAAGGGCCCCTTTCCAGAACACGGGTAAGTAATAGCCGGAAGATACAAACGGGAATTCACCTCGGACGACTGGAATGAAAAAAAAGTCGAGGAGGCTTTATTCCGAGGCTAAATTAAATTGCCTCCCGAAACTTTTATTACTCTCACGGACGGCAAATACAGGAAAAAAACGAAGAGGAAAAGCAATTATGCCACCAACCACTCCACAAGGACCTAAGCTCGTAAGAGAATAAGTCCTGAAAACAACACAAACAAACACAGGAGTCTATAATGACAAGACAATGGACACACTAAAAATATTACATTTTAACTCAAACGGTTGGGCGAACAAAAAGTACTGTACGGTAACATAATACGAAAATGTGACCTAGACGTTTTATTTATTCGAGAACACGGGTTAAATACAGACACAGGAAAGATAAAAAAATTCCCTACGAAGTCATAACCACATAAACCAATAAAGTAAAAAAATAATAATTTAGCTGAGCCTAATTTAGATAATATAGGTGAAGGTGTATTTAAGTATTCAAAATTGGGCCATAAGTTTAAAAATGTGGAGAATCTTCGTAGAAGGAATGGGTATTGCCGGAAACTAGAATTTGGAGACTAAGACAGGTATAGCCAATACGGAAATAATAGTAGCATTTTGAGCAGATGTGACACCCTGTAGAAAGTTTAGAGGTGAAAGCCATATATCGAAAATTATTTCACTTCATTCTTCCAAACTAGTCTTCATTTCAAATCCATCGTTGCTTCACGATTTGCTAGTCTCCTAGTCTGTACAAAATAACTAGTGAAGGTCTAGGAGGAAATTAAATATGACTCGTAACTTGGGTGTTTCCTGTCTGCGCTCTCATTGGTCTTGACACTCAAATATGAATTAACTCCTATAAGAAGAAACGATATTTGTGTCCCAATGGAAATATCAGATGAAAGGAGGGGTAAAGCGAACTATAAACCTGAAATGACAACGGTGCATTAACAAACAACACGTCCACCCCAAGGAAACAATATGCATTGAAGAAAGAAAAATTGGCTTCTTTGTGGCTATATTATATGAGGACTGTCTTGTCCCCCAAATTTCACGAGTTGTTAGTAGCTTATTCTGTTTTTGAAAATGCGTGAGAACAGTTTTCTTATTCTTTTGCGCTATCAGCTGTCCCCAGTACCGAGAGAGAATCCCCGGCCTTATATAGTGAATTCCTATTTTGGGGAGACCAACCAACTAATTGCAACTTTACTGATTATTGTGGCGGGAAAATAAAATATTTGAACTCTGAGCTTTGTGACACCCTTCAAATTAATAATTTTGTTCGTTTGTTTTCTTTTTCTACCGGAAAGGAAGAGTGGACAGCTCCGGAATTAGGATTTCTTACGTCTCCAAGCTCAGAAATTACGACGCCGCCATTATGGAGCTCGGCCTCGAGTATACTGCGAAGATGGCCATTCCACCTGGCATGAGATCCTTCACTCTCGCTGGTTATTGTATCCCCGAGTGCACTGCCCTGGTAAAAAAAAAGTAGTTTCATGTAAAGGGTGCATAAATTTTTATATTAATGGGGCTGGCTTTTCCGGGTAAAAATGGGAAGGGAAATTTATCTGTTAGAAAAGGTACAAAGGATTTTTCTAGTCAAAAAGGCGGAGGAGGTTACTAGTAAAAAATGGGGTCCTGGGGGGGGATTTTTTTTTTAAAAAAAGGTTTGGGGGTCTGTTAAAAAAAAGGCCAATGGATTTTGGGGGGGCCAAGAATTTTTTTACTTTGACCAATAAATACAAGGATAAAACATTAAGATTAAACGAAGAGTGAAAGTTTCTATATGTATAATTCAACAAAAAATTTATTAACATACAAAATTAACAAACGAGAGCTTCGCTCCCAAAAAGAGTTTTGAAAGTGTGTAAAAAAGTGAAATAAAAGAAACCAACTTTTTAAAAGTGGTCAAATAAATGTGTAGAAAGTTCAGGGAGCGAGATCATTTTGTTTTTAGGACAATTCCGCTGCCGCATGTGACCAAGGTAGAGCGTGATAACAATGCTTATAGTTCATTGACACCAGCAGATTTTTTAAATCCGGCGTCCAACGTGGAAATAAGAGTCGTTACTAATATGAATAACTATTATACCATTTTTGATCTGAGTTTATATTTCTTACATTATTAGAATTATATTTACAACCGTTATATTTTTCGTGTTTTCCTTCTCAGTCTATCTATCAGATCCCTCTATCGATGTAGATCTATTTTCTTCCGTCTCTTAACTCCTGGTAATTGCAAAGGCCGCCCACACCCAGCGGACTCTGACCCTAAAATACATAATTGAGGCCATGTTAGTTCCAAATGTATTTTGAAGACATCTGCGCTGTTTTGCGGTGAACCGAAGGTCCTGGCTAGGTTTTTCTCACACTCGACCGAGCTCGAAACTTCTCAAACTTCAGAGAAGTGAAGACTATTGTCTCCCACCCTGAAGGGTCGGGAGACTGGTGTGGGAGAGCATTGCGGACCACGAGAGGGAGCAAGAGTACCTGCGGGGGCATAGTTAACAACACATCCAGGTCAAACTTTCCCTCGAGTTTCATTTACACTTCAAAACTTCCTCGTCTCATTCACAACTTAAACTTGGTTCAACCTATTAAGTATTTTTTACTATTATGAGTGCTAATGGTAAGTCAATCAAAATCATATCAAGCATTCCCTTTAATATTATCATAATTTAATATTGTCAAACTCTAACGTTTCTTATGTAACTTCACTTCAACTAACGAGGAAATCCCTAAACTAAAACCGTTTTTAGCCTCCTCTGTTAGAATTATTATCCTGAAAGCAGGGTAGAGCTAAGCAAGATGGTAACCTTAAGTGAGAGACATTAGTGTCAAATTGATTTGGAAAGTATAGTGGTCTCTCCAGAAAACTTATTCGAAACGATGTTTAGTTCCGAATGCCCTCATTAGTTAGAATTTAGTTTAAGGGTAGTTTGAAAGTTTGAGAGAAGGTTAAATGAATTTAGGCGAGAGAGGGGGGCAAAGGGGAGAGAGAGTTTGATGGGAATTCGAGGGAACTCTCAGAACCATTGCGAGAAAGAGGGTATAAAACGTTATCTTGGTCGGAGAACCCGGACGAGGACCTTACTTGGGAGGAGTCGTCGTTCACGGTGCCGCACACTTCAGAAGTTTTCCGTTCGGCTGAGTCCCAGAGTTTGATGAGAATTTGGAGTGTAAGCGGTTCCTTCTTCTTCAAGCTTCGGAACAGTTCTGCCCAGAGTCCAGGAGTTTGGGTCGATAGTGGTTTCAGTGAGATGTGTCTTCCTCCAGCTTGTGATGAATAGTGGCCGTTTGTCCCTCCTGCAGGGGAATTTTCAAGGAATGGGGAAAGGGGAGTTCGGGGATGATTAGATGGAAGGGCTCGAGGGAAGCTGGCGTGTGAGGTCCAAAACGCGTAACTCCCTTTGCCTACAATAAAACAATAAACCACCGAGGTGGGGAGAGGCACTAAGCGTCTCGTCTCTATGCCCAAGAAGACCAACTGCCCTTTTCCCATTGCATAACCATAAACCATATGGTCAGTCTTCTATCGCTCAAAAGAAAGTGGGCCATAGAGAGAGGTGGAGAGCGTTCATGCACGCTCATGCAGACGCATGTGCCAGACAGTGCAATAGCGGTAATCTTAACACCTCTGGCAAAGGCAAAAACCCTTTTCAAATCGAAATTAATTTATTTCTCATCGTTTCATACTTTTCCATTGTTACCATCCACATCAAACTAGTAAGTTAGTTACAGCTTGCTAAAGACATTTAATATTTCCTTTTTCTTTTTAGAAGAAAAAAAATGCACTAATTTCTTAGCAACTAAGCAGAATATCTAAATATATTGACCTTATTTTAATCAATTTTGAGAAAGAAAGGGTGTTTTTAACATCGAAGAATGAATGGTAAGATAGACAGGCGTTTAAAAATGAGGACGAGAATGATAACAAAAATGAAATGTCAACGAATGATTAACAGACCTTGTTCACCATAAATAGGTGAACTGTTGGATAGTTTAAATTCCATAGATTCGAGCGCTTACTATTCCATCCGATACTCTTCACTAAGAAACATTAACAAACTGTTAAAATATATATTTCTAGTAATAAATATAAACTTATAAATACACATCACTCCTAATTCATCCTTGGCTGTGTAAAAATATGTGTGGCAGAGAAAGCACCATCCATACCTTCCTACTTCGGCGCAGGGCCTGCAACCAGAAGGCATCTATATCTTCGGCTCGCAACTGCACACACACCTCACAGGACGCCGGGCTTGGACGAAGCATTATCGCGGAGACGAGGAACTTCCCGAGATGAATCGGGATAATCATTATTCGACTCATTTTCAGGAAATTCGAAGGCTTCCGCGTCCTGTGAAAGTCCTCCCGGTAAGGCTCGCGAGACTTAACATTATTTGGTAAAATGAAAACCAACGAAGATATCACGACAACAAAGACTTGCCAATAATCGTCATTCTGATACTTGTGTTAGTTTCATTGTCCGGTCAGGGCCCCGGCCAAATATAAGGGACGGGTGTTTAATTATAAATCCGTTAACTTACCAGCGCTTAGTGTTTTGGCCCCCTCTCAATTATTTATTTATTTTTTGTTTAGTAATTTTTATGTTTACTTTAATTGTTTTCTGTTTAATGTGCACAAACCCAATGGATTTTAGGCATAATATCTTTCCGCGCGATCTCAAATGATTTCTGATGGCGTTGCCAATGACTGACTCGGCAGCTCACGAGAGTGTTTGCCCTTAAAAAGTAAGAAGCGAAAACCAACGAGGGCATTTCAGCCAGATAGTTCGTAAGAAGACGTTCGTAAAGAACTTACCTTAACTTAAGAAATGAAAACCCACGGGGCATCTTGCGGTGAAAAATTGTAACAAGAGATCTGTAAAGAAGGTCGCGAAGGAGGAAGTGAAAATGGAAGCGATATAGCAGCATCATTAGATCTGAAACAAAAGATGAAAATGGGTAATTTCAGAAAAAATCATAAATTTCAAATAGCACAAAAATTAGAGCATAAATAAGACAACAACCGATTTTAGGTTTGAAATCGGGGTTGAAATACTAGCTAGAATCAGTTGAAAAATCTCTTGCAGCTGAAAATATGGACAAAAAATCATTAACTATTGATTGATCATTATTGGATATTCCTGATTGATTATTCAAACTTTTTAATTCCTAATTTATTATCATTCTTGGTTTATTATTATTAACTATTACTGATTTATTAGTATTATTGATTGATTAGAATTGACTTTTGATTGATTATTAATGATTAATCTTGATTGAATATTATTTATTATTCCTGATTAATTATTATTTTTTATTACTCTTGCTTGAATATTATTCATTATTCCTCACTGATTATTGTTGATCGATTATTGCTTATTCTTGACTTATTATTGTTGATTTATTATTACGGATGATGACACTGGGTTACAAAAATAAATTGTAAAGTTTTTCGACTGATTTAGGACAATTTTGCACCCCTGAATCTGAAAATGACATCGGTTTTCTCAGAATGGGTGATAAGTCGACTTTTAAAAAATTCGATCAGATAACTAAATCGATTACATTTTTTTGTCATTTTCGACTAATTTTTGTTAATATTTCGCATGCCAAATAAGTTTTTAAGATAAAAAACATCGTTTTCTAACACAATTTATTAATTATATGTAAAAATAAATTGAGTAGTAGACATTGATAAAGGTAAAATGAATATTAGGTATGCATTGTTCAGAATTCAGGGAATAAACTTCCGTTTCTTCGAACTCTTAGAATGGTCAGAGGTATGGATATCTCTCATCAGAGTCCAACAGTAATCAACCATAATGATTGCATCCCAACTTCCCTGATACCAGTTTCCATCTCTTCCATCTGCTGATTGAATCTCTTTCCCTGCCCATCGTTCCTTAATCCCGGATTATCAAAAAAAAACGATCCAAATGTGAAAATAAGTAATGCATTTTGATGCTCATGTTGTATCGAGGTTTCTGAAAGCACTCAGCATATTGGTGACAAGTTCTCTGTAGTTTTGGCCTTCTTGTTGCCAAGAACAAAAGCCTCTCACGCTTCCAGTACCACTTCGTTCATTGAACTTTCAAAATCTGGATTCCGAGGACCGTCAAAGAAGCCAGCTTTCAACTTCTCCATACTCCAACCTGCAAAAGTGTAGCAAAAGTAAGTGAAACGGACATCATCCTAGTCCAGAGCTTTGGTGAACCGTTTGATCAAGTCAAGCTGATGTGTAGCGGTGAGAAGAGTTCCTGTTTATGTCCATCCCAGTGTTATTCATGACGTTCCTTGCCCTGAAGGCCCTAATTCCTCTCGTACACGCCAGTCCTTCTTCGTGTAATACTGACCTCGATCCCTACTATCTCACACGCACAGAAAGCACGGTACTTGGTGAACCCGGACTGTTGTCGCAACAAAAAGTTCACCATGTTCAGGTCAACCCAAATCAACCACTCATTAACTCGTGTTATTGATTCCTAGTTTTTATTCTTGAGTAAATCATTATTAATATTCATGATTGATTAATATTAGTGCTTGATTTTCTACTTATGATTGATTATAATTATTGATTATTCCTACTTTTATTTTTTATATATTACTCTTAATTGATTCATATTGATTATTTCTGATTTATTATTACTATTTATTGATTATTTTTGACTACATTGATTATTACTGATTATTCTTGATTGATAAGTCTTTACTTTTAATTCTTGATTTATTATTCATGATTGATTATTCCTGATTAATTATTATTGACTCATGATTAATTATTTCTATTCATCTTGATTATTTCTAGTTTATTATTATTGATTGATTATTAATTATTCTTTATTTATTTTTACTTGATTTTTTATTAATTATTTTAAGTGATTATTTTTATTCTTACTGATTGATTACACTGGGTAACACCCTGTATTTGGTGAATTGACAAAAGTACATTTTCCTACCTAATTCAAGCATACTGAATTCAAATCTGAAATCAGATTCTCTCTAAATGCTACAGATTTTTCGTAATATCAATAACTAATATTATACAATAATTTTCATTTTATCACTCCTATCATCATGCCCTGAAGTAATTTTGAATCATCCTTTTGCGTTATTTATAGTAAAGCAGGTTTTTTTGTACAAACATTTTATTGCATATGAGAAGATACTTGAATTACACATTAGGATTACAAATACTGTAATCAAATAGATGCTAATTTATTAATGACCGTACATCAGGCTGGAGGACCTCTTCTTGATTTCAATCGGGCAAAATTTGCGTTTGTAACTGTTTCTCTTGTAAGTCTTTTCTGGCTGATCTCTTCTAATCGTCCAGCAGTAGTCCGCCATCACCTTGGTTGCGCTCTTCCATCGTCACCAAATCCTAAAGGAAGCGTTCCCCTTGTTCGCCGCTCACGGCTGCCAGATTCTCTGGGAATCTGTCGAGGTGACTATTTAGGAAATGCAGCTTCACACTCATGTTGCATCCCAGATCACGATATGCTAAAATCATATTAGTGACCAGATCCTCGTAGTTATGCGTTTTTTTGTTTCCCAAGAAGTTACGAACAACGGCAGAAAATGAGAGCCAGGCTGCCTTCTCTTTTTCATTCATGGTGTTCACCAATCTAGAATCACTCAGAAGTCTTCGGATTTGGGGACCATCAAATACTCCTGCTTTTATCTTTTCGTATAATAAAGCAGGAAACGCCGATACTATGTACTGAAAACAATCATTGTCAGTGCTCAACGCCTTGACATATTGCTTCATCAACCCCAGTTTGAGAGGAAGTGGAGGGAAAACGATCTTCTCTCGACTTACGATTGGCTCATTAACAATGTTTGGCATTCCTGCTTCCAAAGTTTCCCGAACTGGCCAATCTTTTGGGGACCAATGTTTGTCACGGGCTGGACTGTCCCACATACAGATATAGCATGGAAACTTTGTATATCCCTTCTGCTGACCAAGGAGGAAGTTGACCATCTTAAGGTCTACACATATGATCCAATTGTGTTCATGGTACTTAAGTAGATCCATAACCATTCTTATGTCATCGTGAGTTTCTTGCAGATGGACAGAGTGACAGAGATAAACTGCACCAAAGTCATTGCCATTATGCAAAGGACACACTTGAGGCTACGCTTGGAGCTATCCAAAAACAGTCTCCACTCAGCAGGGTTATAGGTGTCAAGTCCCAACTCGGTAAACAGACTGGAACATCGTGGCAGTATACAAATTGTTTGTCCTCAGAGAAATACTTAACAAATGTACTCCCCTTTGTTCGGTAATTTGATACCCGTACCGACCTGTCAAGCATATGTCTTTCACTCAACCTGGAGGCCAAAAGTCCTGCAGCTTTCTTGGAGAACGTTAAACCACGTATCAAGTCATTCAATTCCTGTTGATAGAAACAGTGAAGAGTTAATGACTGTTCTGCATCTGATGATGAATCTGAAGATTCTGAATCCATTCCGTGGACTTCCATATCAGGTACATCATTTTCATCCTCAGAGGAAGCATTCCACTGAAAATCGTAACTTGGAAAGATTCAGAATAAGGTACTGTTCGGATCGCCGAGGAAATGTTGGGGTAGTCGATCTTGTGCCGATATTTCTTGCCAATCCCCTTAGTATTAATCCAGAAAGAAATAACAGTCCGATACATGATCCTTTGGCTCTCGCCATACCATGGGGATTCCAAAAGGAAGATCATTTCTCTTTCCTTTCGTCCACTCACGAAGATGTTCCACACAACTATGGCAAACAGCATTTGGGACCCACTTCTTATCTTGATCACCAAGAGAAACATCAAAATATGCCTTATAAGTTCGGATCACAAAGTTTGATATATTGCACCTTTGACGAACTAGCATGTAACAGCCACATATGTAGCAGAAGGTGTTTGGATCATTAACGCAATTTCCTCTTGACAAGGCCATCACTCTAACATGAGACCTAAAAAAAAGAAACAATAATGTCAATATTTTGCACAATAACACTTATTACTATCTTACTTCCATGTACTGTGAAGTATTTGCTTTCTACAAACACCCTCTCTGTCCGTCCGGAGGGCACTTTTCGTGGAAACGAGAAAATGGAAATTTCAGAATAACTATAGCATGTAGGCAAAAATGGATTATATATTTGAAATCAGAATGAAAAAACGAATTAAAATTTGCAGATAAATCTAAGTCACCAGAGAATGTGATTAAAATTGTTCCCGTGTTATTCTTGATTGATTATTTATTGCTGATTGAATTATGTATTATTGATTATTTTTTATTGTTTAGTGGTTTATTCTTGATTCACTATTTTAGATTATTGCTGACTCATTATTATTGATTATTACGAAGTGATTATTCTTGATTGATTTTGATTGTTTTTTCCTGATTGATAATTCTAAATTATTCCCGATTGAATTGTATTGATTATTTTTAATTATTTTATTATTATTGATGATGATTTTTGTTTACTACCCGCAAGGAGGTTCCGAGTGTAGCATGGGGAACCATGCTGCAGCTTACATCTGTAGGATTGCGTTCCTGTCCCAATGGGCTCGGGTGGATCTTCGCCACCTTCCTTACAGATCTCTCGTTACAAACTTTCTGGTAGAAATTCCCTCGTTGGTTGTCGTTTCTTAATTTAAAGTAAGTTCTTTACAAACCTCTCCTCCTCTCTGGTGACGATGCCCTCGTTGGTTTTGAGGCCTTAGTTTGAAATAGGTAAGACCCATGTGGTTGTTTCTAGGGCGATTCTTTGGTTATGGTGTGCGAATACTCGACGTCGGATCGGCTCAATGTGACCGTCGGTGGATTCGCCATCAGCGACGAAATGTGCGTCAACTACGTCCATTACTACCCCAAGGTCAACCTCGAAGTTTGCAAGTCCTCCATTGATTCCAAAACACTCGTGGATTATTTCGATTTCATGCACAGG
Organism: Ceratothoa steindachneri; assembly: GCA_963969495.1. Classification (NCBI taxonomy): domain Eukaryota; kingdom Metazoa; phylum Arthropoda; class Malacostraca; order Isopoda; family Cymothoidae; genus Ceratothoa; species Ceratothoa steindachneri. The sequence goes on from OZ018323.1 coordinate 2,022,238, forward strand.
TGGGTTTCCTCCCCCTCGCCCTTTTCCCGCAGGGGGGATGTAGAACACTCCAACGCCACTTCCGTCATGAGAGGGGAGGGGCAGTGCTCCTAAAAGTTTAAAGGTGCTTTAGCAGTTAAGAAATGTATGACAGCAATGGAGGTGTATGTGCCTGAGGTAAAGGAGGAAGGGAGGGGTGAAGAGGAGAATGGTCAGCAAGAGCGCGTGACGAAAGAACCGAATTCCGGGAAGTCGGGCTATTCGTTCCTTGAAGAGTTACTCGTTTGAGGACCGGAATGAAAATGCCGTTCACGGTCTTCTTAAAAACACCAACTCAAACATCTACCAGTTTCTTAGAACTTGTGATCGGCGCGCGTCAACACCCTTAAAACGACATACCCCTCCCAGCCCATTTATGATATAAAGTATAAAGCGAGGCAGTGCTATGTACTGTAGCATCTCGCCAGTCAGGGTTCAATCCCTCGCACAACACCCAAACCACACCACTTCAATACATCCTTCATGCACGCCCATCATATCCAATATCATCCATTATCTTCCTCATCAGCAAGCACTTTCTCTCTCAAACACTCATTCAATTAAACAACCTACCTTTCAAACCGTCTTCCAATCTTTCTCACACCCCGACACTTACTTCACAAGTCTATTTCCATCCATTCTTCTTTTCACGTCCATGCCACCTTAAAACACTTTAAAATACCTCATTCCCACCTTAATTCACACCACAAATATCTTATACCTATTCACTCCATACTCTATGCCCAAACATCCCTCTCAAGTTGTCCATTTTCACTGCACTCACACCAGATTTGTCCTTCACCCGCCATATTATAGTCTCACTTCCATACACCATTGTTGGAACCAGCTTACTCTCACGCAGCTTCCGCTACATTCCATAGTCCAACGTTACGCATACACTAACGGTCTACTCACCAGAGGCACTTTCCTACCACTTAACACCTTGTGATTGCAATCTGCTTCACCCGCACCACTATCACTTACACTGCATCTAAGATACTTAAAACTTCACCACTTGTTCAAGGGTAACAACAGGGACTCGGATCTCACACCACCACTCATTTCTCACCATAAAATACCACTACCGTACTCTTTACCGCACTCTCAGTCAACAATACCAGATCATTAGCACATACGACACCTACTTCTTTCACTACTCCATCGATAAAAATATTAAACAACCTTGTTTTACCCCTCCCCCTTACGTATGTCAAACCACTCACTCTGCCTTTCAAACTAACGCACACCTTACTTCCAACATACATACTACCACACCATCTCAATTCATTACAGAACTTCTTTTTATCAGCTTCACTTTTATTATTACAGGGTTCATACAATGCAACCACAAATCGTTTCACTCTTGCAATCTCAACTTCCCCCACATGATTATCGATTTCACACATTCATACCTAACCACTCATCGGACATAAGCTCTGTCACAGCCTCATCCATACCTGATCGCACTCTATTCCACCCTTACTCTGCATTCCCTTTCATGTTTGTCTCACAGAAGATAAGCAGCTGCAATGCAATTTTTGTTATATATATATATATATATATATATATATATATATATATATATATATATATATATATATATATATATGATCTCTCGTTATTCTAATTCCAGTGAAAGCGGACACTAGCATCAGCTGTGCTAACTCCCGCAGTGGTAGGTAGATCTTACGCAGGTCATCGCACACATAGATAATCACAACCCCGATGTCTTTCCACTCATGTTTTCACCGCACAACACACATGGACACTATTCTCGTCTGTTCAAATGAATCCTTCCGATGGGTATTTGTATTATACATGTAGGTACCCGTAAATCGGCACGGCTCCCCCTTCTTTGCAGGGAGACGGAAGTTCCTACCTGATCACTACCTATCCCCCCCTCCTCCGGTGCCATCTAGCTCATCAGCGATTGTCATATCGATCATTATTTTGGTTTCATTCTCGACTCAGTGGTAACAGCTTCAAATGAACCTGTTGCCACTGGTACCTAAGAGTTAGTTAACATAATCACAAATATTGAACCTTTTACCGCCGAGATGTACATACTTTTTGGTTCACCTGAATTCATAACCTCGTCTTGCCTTATTTTATTAAATTTGTTCATATGCCGAAGTGAACAATTTAGGACACTTCGCTTTTTTTTCCATTATGGGTATATTCAAAATTTCCAAATGCTCTTAAGTGTTATGGAGAAGGCGAAGAAAAAATTACGTTAAGGAATACCGTCAATTTGTGCCCAATTGCAGGTTAGAATTACAACCCACCTCTCCAGATCTCGGTTGGAGAGAAAATTACGAAGCTATTGAGTGGACACCCTTAAGGTCAACCTTTCTTCATAATATGTACGACGAGGCGCCATTATCGATGCAATGTAACAGGTATTGTGGTAATACACAATTTCAAATCATAATTAATCAGGACGTCAACGTTCGGACTAAGAGCAAGCTTTGGTAAATTTCTTTGAGATAAAACCTTGCATCTGTACAATCTAGAACATTTTTCCTCTTTTGCAATTGTAAATTGACTTAGAATTTCTCCTTTTCATAAGATATGAAGGGGTCTTTTTGTTTATCGAATAAGAATTTACACCAAGTTTTAGTCCAAATCTAAACTCTTCCAACCTTTAGCGGGGATAGAGGTGGACCTTCCATAGTCACCGACACCTTCATTGGTACTCGCTGGGAAAAGCAATTATGCAAATTATTAGAAAATTATCGAAGTGACATTTGTTAAGGTAGAAAAACACGATATGCGATTGTATACAAAGATACTATTGAAAGAAATTATCGAATAAGGTTAGAAAGTTAGTCTCGTTTGTAGGTACTGCTTTGATTTTCCCCTCTCTAAGTGGTTTTCTATATTTCAGGTCTTCTGGAGAAAGATTTCCAGGTTTCTGGGAAAATAAACTGATTCCAAGAACACGTCATTTGCTGCCAAAGCCAGAACGAAAATGCGCTAAGCAAATAATATCAGAAGAAAGAAATTTCAATTAAATTAGCAGCTGCAATGCAATTTTCGTTATAATATATATATATATGTATATATATATATATATATATATATATATATATATATATATATATATATATATATATATATATATATATATATGCAGATACACCCACAAATGAAAAGTGAAAAACGATTCTGAGCGCTTTCGTCTTTATTCTTAAAGACCTTTTCAAGGAATGAACAGGAGGCAGGACACACATTGCCTTAAATAGTGGAAGTGGGGATTACACTACACACCTCTGAACTTTAATTAGGGGGTACAAAATCCTGAAGCAACTTTATTTGAGATTTTATCTATATAGTGATAATGGGGCCTAGCATGAACAAACCAGGGCTAAGGTTGAAATTTGGGAACGCGTTGATGGAAATACTTTCTAATATATTTCTCGAAATATAATTACCGAATTTTATGACTGGTTTGGCACTGTTCCAGTTAATGCTATGGTTAAGGTTGTACATACATATGTAGAAAAAGCGCAGATTGTTCACTGTGATTACGTATATTGGCTTGATGTTGCTTAACCCGGACATCTAGTTCTTTCCCGGTTTGTCCATAATAACATTTTTGGCATTTGTTGCAGCCTATCGAATAAACAATGCCAGGTCAGGGAAGGGGGAAATTTTTGACAAGGATGCAATAAATTGTAGTCTCGTACTTAAAAATAACATTTATGTTGAGAGGCCTTAGGTAAACTAGGTAATTTTAAGAAAATATGGTTATAGGGTAAAACCAATAAGTTTTTCGCCTGAAACTTAAGGATATTAACATTAGTTTGATAATAGCGACGATTGGCAAACTTATAACAATTGTCAAGAAAGTACAAAGGGTAGCACAAATTTATCCATATTTTATATATTCTATCGATTTCTTTGACTAGGTGTTCTAGTGAGACAATTTTAAGGGCACGCAAAAACATAGAGGAGAAAACACTATAAGAGTCTATGGCTGTGGGCAATCTATAAATTTCATATTTGAAACAATGGTTTGTCCGATGAATTAGAATATCTAGGAAGGGGAGTGTGCGATCTTTTTCAACTTCTAAAGTAAATTTAATCAAGGGCACTAGGGTGTTAATTTTAGTAAGAAATGTATTAATATTTAAATTATTAGGCCAAAGGCAAAGGATGTCATCAACATATCGCATCCAAGCTATAGGGGTTTCATTAATTTGGGGAAGTATTCTAGATTCAAAGAATTCCATGTATAGGTTGGCGAGTACAGGGAAAAAACAATTCACCATTGCCACTCCAAAGGTTTGGTGATAAAATTTTCCATTAAAGGTAAATTTGCAATTGTTGATGCAAAGAGCAATGAGTTTAATGAGGGTAGAAGCGGTTATTGGGAGAGCGACTGTGTCGAGGTGTTCTTCAAGGAAATTCAAGAGATTGGGTACGGGAACTTTAGTAAAGAGGGAACAAAGATCGAAACTAACCAGGCGAAAATTTTTAGGGTAGGGGAGCTCATTAAGTTTACTAATGAGGTACATATTATTGATAATATGTGAATTGGAAATGGTCCCAACCAAAGGGCTTAGGAGAGAGGCTAACCATTTTGATAGGGTATAGGAAACACACCCAACAGAGCTAATGATGGGGCGCATTGGGTTATCAGGTTTATGGGTTTTCATAATACCATAAAGGTAGGGAAAGGAAGCATTTGAAGATTTAAACTTGCTAATGAGGTCAGGGGATCCTATAAGTAGAAAGCGAACAGTTGAGTGAAATTCTCTGTTATTCTGGTCCTTAGGATTCCTTCTAAGGGTCTCATAGATGGAGGTATCTGAAAGTAAGATATTCATCTTATCTAAATATAGGGATTTGTTAATTAGTACAACGGCGGCAGATTTATTGGCCTTACAAACACGAATGTTCTTATTATTACTAAGGGAACTTATCTCTTTTTGAAACCTAACAGGATAATTATTGTTCACATGGCTTAAGCAATTATAAACATAACCGTAAGCAATGAAAATATCCTTACGGCACACTTCACTAAATTTTTCTAACTGGTCGAATGCGTTAGCAATTTTAAAATCATGCGGAGGGGATGGGAGAGAAAATTTTAGCCCATAACTTAATGCGTTGTACGTATCAGTATCGAACTCTTGAGCCGAAAAGATAATAACATGGTTATGGGAGCTATTTTTTGTCCATTCACTGTTTGCAATGAGACTTTGTAACTTGGCGCTGTGTCTATTTTTCTCATTTAGGCAGCTTATCTATGACTTTTAAAAAGATCGCACACTCCCCTTCCTACATATTCTAATTCATCAGACAAACCATTGTTTCAAATATGAAATATATAGAAAACCCAAAGCCATAGACTCTTATAGTGTTTTCTCCTCTATGTTTTTGCGTGCCCTTAGAATTGTCTCACCAGAATACCTAGACAAAGAAATCGATAGAATATATAAAATATGGATAAATTTGTGCTACCCTTTGTACTTTCTTGACAATTGTTATAAGTTTGCTAATCGCCCCTATTATCAAACTAATGTTAATATCCTTAAGTTTCAGGCGAAAAACTTATTAGTTTTACCCTATAACCATATTTTCATTAAATTACCTCGTTTACTAAGGCCTCTCAACATAAATGTTATTTTTAAGTACGAGACTACAATTTATTGCATCCTTGTCAAAAATTTCCCCCTCCCCTGACCTGGCATTGTTTATTCGATAGGCTGCAACAAATGCCAAAAATGTTATTATGGACAAACCGGGAAAGAACTAGATGTCCGGGTTAAGCAACATCAAGCCAATATACGTAATCACAGTGAACAATCTGCGCTTTTTCTACATATGTATGTACAACCTTAACCATAGCATTAACTGGAACAGTGCCAAACCAGTCATAAAATTCGGTAATTATATTTCGAGAAATATATTAGAAAGTATTTCCATCAACGCGTTCCCAAATTTCAACCTTAGCCCTGGTTTGTTCATGCTAGGCCCCATTATCACTATATAGATAAAATCTCAAATAAAGTTGTTTCAGGATTTTGAACCCACTAATTAAAGTTCAGAAGTGTGTAGTGTAATCCCCACTTCCACTATTTAAGGCAATGTGTGTCCTGCCTCCTGTTCATTCCTTGAAAAGGTCTTTAAGAATAAAGACGAAAGCGCTCAGAATCGTTTTTCACTTTTCATTTGTGGGTGTATCTGCATATATATATATATATATATATATATATATATATATATATATATATATATATATATATATAACACATTACTTCGCAATCACGTAGGAAATGTTAAGAGAATATTCAAACATCGTATTAAGGAAAGTGATTTTCCGGATCAGTATTTTATCTCAAGTAGTTATTCGATCGATGACTTCTCACTGGGACAGTCGGGGTTTATCTCCCTTGAGGTCTTAAATATAGATCTAATGTTCATGCGTAATTTTATGACGAGACAATAATTGTACGTTTTCATGTAAATAATGACGAGAATGCATTAACTTTATAGGTCTCGCTCAGTAATCTTGTGTCTGATATTACTCTATGTCTATGTAAAAGAACAAAGGATTATAGTTAAAAGAGATAAGAAGAATGAAATAAAAGTTTCAATCACTCCACACTGGTTTTTTTTTATCCTGTGTGGATGTCATAAAGGTATTATGTATAAGAAAGACGAATAGTTCAGTGTTATTCTCCGAAAGAGATTTGCTTTAACTTCATCGGGAATTATAAGACTTCCGACATAGCTATCGTCTCAAGAACACTCGTATAAACAAAGAATGATACCAAAATAGCACCTAATTGCAACTCCTAAAACGTTACTGTCGAGGAATTATGCATGTACAACCTAGTCGGTTGGTCCGTACACGCATAAATAGGCGGCCGAAAGCTGAAAGGCCGCGCGTGAATGACTATTAGGGGGGTAGGCCTCGCTCCAGTTCAATGGGTTGGCCTTAAAGGGTGCGTAAAATTTTAGGATTCATTCAGAGTTATTTAAAGAGCCAACCACCAAATAAATAATTTAATTATAACAAAAAAAGGTAATTACAAAATATATACACGGGTCAAGATTGATGCATTATGCAGTTGCAATGCACAGATCGGACATGGACTAATGCAACGGGGAAATGAAAAATATGATTCGGTAATTAACAAATTATGGACAGTGGGGAATAACCTCCAGGGGGGATTTTAAAAAAATGGGCGGAGGGACCTTTACCTTGCGGAATAGCTTCTCGGAGAAGAGGGAGGTAGTGACGGAACCAAGACTCGGATTGCACGGGATGAGAAGATCTTGCAGCACGGCGATGAGATCTTGCAATGGGATTCGATTATCTCAAGGAAGAGCGAGGTGTGGTTGGAGCAAGATGAATTACTCGTGGGCGAAGTAGTGAGATACACTTAGGCTTGGAGGGTTTCACTCGGACGGGGCGATTTACTTTCTTGAACGGGATGAGAGGAGTATGTCCCACCAACTCTTTGAAGAAACCGCTTCACGAACTTGCCTATGGAGGATGGTCAAAAGTTCACAGTGGTGATCTAGCCGACGAGACCTACAATCTTCGGGGGTTCGACTCGAGACGAAAGGGGGATGTATCTTCGAGGGACGTGAGCTTTACTCTCTGTGGAGTAACGGAGAAACCCTGAATATATATAGTCAGCCGGCTAAGTCGCTAAAAGGCCTCCGGGCACAGCTGCTGTCTCAAGGGAAATCCTAGCGCCGAACGGATTAGCTCTAGCATGGGGTTAACTGGAGGCTCCTGTCTGACGCGGGATTTAATTTCCGCGGGTCATGGGGTGGGGGTGGGGGAATCGGCTGATTTAAGCAAACGCAGGTGGGATGCCTCGCCGGCTTCCACGTGAGAATCTTCGTTATTGTCCTTCCTTGGGATTTTGTTTGAGACCACGTGCTCCTACACTCCTCCCTTCCAAAAGATGGCCTTTTCTTGTAGCGAATGGGAGAGAAAAATACATCCTCCAAAATTAAAACGGGTCGTTCTCGGGGTTTAACAAAGGTATAGGAGCATGGGATTCTTAACCTGCTTCGAACAAGTGTACATAACATCAACGTCCAACTGAACCGAGTTGAAGAATCGCTATAACAAGGGGATTTCAATATTAAGCTGTTATTACGGCAAACCAAATAATAAATTAAGTTATATAAAAAAATATAATCGAGATGGTAATTACAGAGCCGATAATAATAGTTAATAGGGTTAGCCCTTCAGAACTTAAAGCACAAAGAAATAACATAAAGGGTTAAATAGATCAGGGGTAGTGGAACGAGGTCAAAACTTACACAAAAACGAGATACAAGATACATGAACGCTAACGAAAAAAATACACACGTCCGCTACCTGATTGGGGTTTGTATAAGCGAGTTCACCGAGTCTATGTACAACAAATAATTTATTTACAATGGGGAGTATAGAGGGTTAAAAATTCTCATTTTAATTGTGAGGATTCCCTCCGGGTTTCCTAATAAGGCTGCCGGCGACACAATTCTCAATCCCTTTTATATGCACTATCCTAAATTGATACTCTTGTAGGAGCAAGCTCCATCTCATTAGCCGTCAATTTTGGCTCTTTGAGTTTCATAACTAGGCCAGGGAACGATGATCAGTTTCTATGATAAACTCCTTATCTAACAAATACACCGGAATTTTCGAATGCCCCAAATAATCGCTAGAGCCTCACGGTCTACAACCGCATAGTTCTTCTCTCGCGACAAGAGACTCTGGTTGGTGTATGCAACAGGGTGGCTTTTGCCATCCTCTCCATATTGAAGGAGGACGCATCTGATTCCGTCATTGCTGGCATCCGACTGTATTCCAAAAGGCTTGTCGGGATTCGGGAGCCTTAAGATGGGGGCTGACGCAAGCTTGTTCTTCAGCTGCTGAAAATGGGCCGTAGCTTTGGGGTTCGAGACCAGGGGATCTGGTGACTTCTTCTGATGCAGGGGCAGAGGGGGGCAGAGGGGGGCCGAGGCGGGCCGCTAGGGAGGTGAATTTTGGGATAAATCGCCGAGCCGATAGAAGGACGTTGATCTCATGAAGGAGGGTAGCTGCTTCTTCGTGCGCAGAAGAGGCATGCTGACTATGGCCTTTACCTTCTTTTCTTGGGGCACCATTTAGTTTTCTCCAATGTGGAACCCAAAATATTTGATAGTGCCATATGCAAAATGACACTTACTGGAGCTTACCGTAAGTCCGTGCTCACGGAGCCTACTTAAAATGGATTAGGGGGTGATCAAGTAGTAATATCAGGTGCGGGTGACAACGTAAACATTGTCAAAATAAAAGCACACGTCATGGATACCATCCGAGATTCTACGCATCATACGATTATAATTACTGCAAGCAGTAACTAGTCCGAATGGGAGATGCCGAAACTGCATAAGTCCTTTTTCATTGGGGAAAGCAGTATATTTCCGAGCGCTTTGCTGAAGGGGAATTTGATAATATGCCTTACAAAGGTCTATTTCGGAAATGAATTTAGCCTCGTCAAATAAATGTAAATTTTGGTCTATGAGGCGAATAGGTTCAGCATCGAAAACGGCCATCGCATTAAGCTTCCGAAAATCGACGTACATACGGAAAGACTGGTCGGATTTCCGAACCATGACGATGAAGGAACAGTAGTTGGAGTTGGAGGGTTCAATGATCCCCAATTTTAAAATATTTTCCACCTCGGTGATAAAAGCCTGGCGTAAATTAATTGGTAAAGGATAGAGCTTTGAATGGATGGGTGCCTGGGTTGAGAACGTGATTGTGTGCTTAACCCTTCAAATACCACGCCTTGAAAACTCGAACCTCGTTCATTACCCCAATTTTTTTATTTTAAAAACTCATTTAAAATTAGCTTCTTTGAAAAGAAAAATTTTTAGTAATAAAGAATATATAAAATATGTAAATATTTATCCTACCTCTCTTCCGGAAATTGAATTACAAGATGACCTTTAAATCATCATTTAAATGGCCTCGTTTTTGCTCGGTGTAACATTTGACAACAACGCATTGTTTTTCGTCTTCTCTCCCCCAATCTCCCACCAAGTAGGTTACACTGAACGAGATCTCACTCACCGCAGACATTCCTTTAGAATTTGAAGGCAGTAATGTACATAAAACAAGTCTTTTATAACAAAAAAAATTTTCAATAAGTTCACAGATAATTGAACGAAAATATAATAGCCGTTCTACTTTTTAGTTTTTTTTAGGGTTAATGTATAAAATTTAGTATGTATTTATGGATGTACACAAATATACACACACTGCTTATACATGGTTAGTTTTCCCATCTCTTGGATTGTATGGTATTCAGAAAAGCAGGGCTCCATACACAGTGGCACTTGACAATGCTTGCACCATAATGTTGTTCGTTTTCTACTATGTTTTTTAGCACAAACATAACATTGTCTTTGAGCTGATTTCCGTTCGCCTACATTTGGCATTGAAGCGATATAATGTTTTTCTGAAAAACCGATTCCTTGTAGTCTATCAAAGGAATTTACCGTGGGCCGAGTACACATTTGGTTTGAAGCACCAGAATAATGTCTGTCAAGTAATTGTTTTATTACTTCCATTGAAGATTCTCTGAAAGAAAGCCTTTTTTGCGTACAATCTAAATTCATCAAATGCATGTTATATGCATTGAGCATGGACACATCAACAAGTCGGTAAATAGGCTTTTTGTACCATTTGATGGATTTTCTAAGACATTCAACAGAACTGATCATCATATCTGATTTGTCAATTAAACGCATATTTATATTATAATCCATTATTGCATCCGGTTTTTTTATTTCTTCTCCTGATCTATGATTTTTTTTTTCCCAGAGTTTACTGACTTGCCTTTGTGTACGGAGGTAATAATCAAAACTTCACGCTTATCGACCCATCGAATTGCTAACATTCCATTTTTTGTGTAGACCAACGGTACCTTTAGTTACTGCCTTGTCTAACTTAGGCATATTTTTGCGGTTACTTTTAACTGTCCCACAAAGCCCCGTATTCTGATCAAGAAGGTAAGAGCACAAAGAAGGGCTTGTGTACCAATTATCTTTATATAAAATATGCCCTAATCTTAAATATGGTTCAATCAGTCTTTTCACAATTGCCCCCGATATTCCTAATGAATCATTATGAACAATATCTGTGGTTTTTCCTGTGTAAAGTAACATATCTAATATTATTCCCGTCTCACAATCGCACAAAACAAAAAACTTGAGGCCGAAGCGATGTCTTTTCGAAGGGATGTATTGTTTGAATGACAGACGACCCTTGAATAAAACGAGGGATTCGTCTATCATTAGTTTTTGGAAGGGGACAAATGCCCTTTGGAATTTGTCTTTCAATGAATGAAAAACACGTCCTATTTTCCACATTGTCCCCCTTATTCCTCCAACCGAGTTGTCAGCAAAGTGAAGAAACCTTAAGATTAACTGATATCTATTCCTTGACATAAATTTCCTGAAAATAGAAGTTTCAATAAAGGCATCAGTTGACCAGTAGTCAGCTAATTTATGTTTTTTCACATGAGCCATTAATAGGGTAAGGCCAATAAAAACGTAAAGCTCGCTTACAGTTAAATTCCTCCATCTATGAGCGTTAGATGAAGGGGAGAAGGGTGTTTCTGAACTTTGTTGATAATAGCGATTTGTTTCCATGCATATATCTGCTACGATTTCATGATTAAAAAATGCTTAAAAATATGTGTGAGGTTTACTTTCCGTTTTAAAACCCATGTGCGCTTGAATTCCCGAATGAGAGTCATAAAATATGATATTTGGGGAGGAGAAGTCAAGACAGCGTTGCCACGTTTCATCAATTTGTTGATTTTCAGGAATAATTGGCTCTAATTCGTCATCGGATGAGTTTGAACTGTTAGTATCACTGTCTGTCAGTTCCAAATCAGAATCAAGTTCATAGTAGATATCCAAAATTTCAGAAGGGCAGAATCTTCTGAGAGGCCTGGTAATGAGGGGGAGAGGATAATCATTATCCTGCTCAACGCACACAACCTGAACTGCGTTAAGGGGGTTGGAAGGGTAAAAAGCTTCCAGAGTTGTCTCCTCATCAAGGGCAACTATATTGTTTATACAGGTACGGTAGTGATACCGCTTTAACATGTTCACATGGAACAGCTTATCTCCATAGGGAGTTTCAATTAGATAGTCCAGGGGCCACGAGCTTCGAGGACAGGGAATGGGCGTTTCCATTGACTAAAGAGCTTGTTTGTATCGGTGGGCAAAAGGAGCAAAACTTCATCGCTGGGTCGAAATCGTTTCTCTTTTGACTTAAGGTCAAAATAGGTGCGGTACTTCTCGAGATTGAGATCGACATTTTTATAGGCTATGTCCGCACACTCTTCTAGATGATTGCGGAGAGCTAATGAAGATGAATAGGAAGACTTTAATTCTTCATCTAGCCGGGGATGACGAACAGCGTGTTCAGGATGCTCATGGGGCCTCGTACATTCCTACCATAGAGGAGCTCGAATGGGGCAAATCCCAGGGTTCGATGAAGGATTTCCATACAGGCAAAAAGAGCCACGGGCAAGTACCTATGCCATTCTCGGGGCTGAGCATGGCACAGTTTATTTAACACGGATTTTAAGGTTTTGTTTAATTTCCCGCAGATCCTGTTCGCGACGGGATGATGCGGGGAGGTAAATAGGGAGGGGTTGATGGTCAGGAGTTTGCCGACTTTCTCCACTAATTTTGAGGTGAATTGTCGTCCTTGGTCGGAAAGGATCTCTTTCGGGATACCGACGCGGGAGAAAATAGACATGAAGGCCTCCGCACATGTCACACTATCAATTCTCTTGAGGGGACTGCTTCTGGGAATCGCGTCGCAAAATCCACAAAGGTGAGGGTGTAGGTGTGTCCTTCGCTGGATGGGGGATGAATCGGGCCGATCAGATCAACGGCCACTCTGAAAAAGGGGCTTAGATATTATGGGGGTCTTCTGGAGTGGAGCTGGTCGTATACGCTCTTTTGCAGTCGTCTTCTGGCAAACATCGCAAGACTTACAGAACTCGAAAATTTCTTTAGCCGATCCGGGCCAAAAGAAATATTGGAATATTCTTTGAGCTGTCTTATTATAACTAGACCGTCAAGGGCTAGCTTTAGGACTTGGGGGACGTGATCGCGGGGAATACACAAAGTATGAGTTGCGAGGTTACTCCCATCAGAACACGCACGGTTCAGTAGGCCGTCCTTAATGAGGTAAGAGACCTCTTTTTGTCCGCGGGTAGAGTCCTTTTCCTGATTCCTTGCTTTTTCCCAAAAGGAAAGGAGGGTTGCGCACTCTTTCTGGGCTTGTGCAAATGCCTCGCCACGGAGAGCGATGAATTCCCGGTCATCGGTGGCTTCTAAGGGGAGGGAGGTCTCGGGATTTTTCTGGGCCTGAGCCCAGGTAATTACGAGCTAAACCACCGGAGTAGGGGTTATTTGGGGGCTTTGGCCGATCAAAACGGCACAAAATTTGATCGGGGCTGCTACTACTTCAGCCCATCCAGTAAAGTATTGGTATTCTAGGTAGCATATGACGACAGGGAAACGGTTTGCTCGTCCAAGGTAGTCGTGGACCACCGTGTATTTGTCATGATCAGGACTTACTGGGTGAAACAGTTCGTCTAACGCCACAATACAAGTGCAACCAGTGTCCCTTACTAACGTAGACACCCTGCTTCCATTTATGAATTCATGCTCAAATTTGAATTGACCGGGAGAATTCTTATTGAATAGGAAGTTCACATGGTGACCGGGGGAGTATCCGACGAGAGAATTGCGGGGGCTTCCGGGCGAGAGGGTAGAGAGGTTGGTGCAGCGCTAATTTGGTGAACTTGATCGTAAAGAGCCGATCGGAATTGAGAATTTTGAGGGTAGTACAGTCTGGTGTGGCCCTCAGCGCCACAAGCGAAACACACAATGGGTTTTCGGGGGGTACACCGACAAAGGGAGAGACGCAATGAGGGGCTTGATATCTCTCGGCTCAGACGAGGGACGGTTCTTCGGTTTGTGGGGTCCGGGGGTCTTCACATAACTGAGAGTGTTTTTAGGGGGGAACCGGGAGTTATTAGTTTTATTTCGGGGGTCCTTTGGGTAGAGTTTGTGAATGGCCGCGTAAACATCCGCCTCTTCAATGCATTCCTTGAAAGTAGTGCATCGCCTATCTTTCACGAATGCGCGGATTTCCGGCGGTAGTGCCGCCAACAACTGATCCCTAAGGAGGAAATCAACGAGGTACTCATATTCGCGGGTAACCTAGACGGAATCTAACGATAAATTGAAGTTATCCTTCAGGATGAAGCCAAACTGACGGAATGTCTGTCCGGGCTGAATTTTGGAGTGGCGAAACCTCGACCGGTAAAATTCGGGGTTCATATTAACTGCAAATAGGAGTTCCGCTTTAAGGGTCGAGTAATCTACAATTGTTTCGGTGGGAAGGGAAATAAAAATTTCACGGAGTTGAGTATTGAGGAGGGGAAGTAATCTGGCGACACCATCGGCTTGTATGTACTCTTGATTAATCTCAAATATTTTTTCAAAATGTGTGAAGTATGCACCAAAATTCTCACTATCTTTGAATACTGGTAACTTGACTGATAGGGACTGTAGGGCTTCGGTTCTTGAACTGACGGAAATGGTTTCAAGCTGGTTGCGACTGAGCTCGCGTTCGTGTTGCCGAACTCTTTCTCTTTCTTCCATCTCTGGCTGCTCTCTCTCTCTCTCTCTCTCTCTCTCTCTCTCTCTCTCTGCTCTCTTTCTATCTCTCGCTGTTCTCTTTCTCTCTTTTCTACCCTTTCGATTCGTTCCTCTTATTAAGGGGGCATCGCGACTTTTTGGTAATTAATCTCTCTCCCCATCTAGATAATTTTGGAGTATATATTCGAGACTTCGGAGTTCACATGCAGATTGTGTCTGAAGCCACCGTCCAGTACGCTAGCCGTAACATCTTCGTTAGTCGAGAGGAAATCGACTACATTTCGACCAGAGAAGAATTGAGTGATTGTCGAAGAGTCAAGGAAGAGCTAGTCGTTGCTCAGTGTTGTTCGTGTAGATAGTTTTAGGCGCACTTCAACCCTTCTCATCATGTCTTCAGATTCTAAGGATCGGAAAAGCCATCCCCGAAGCATCCTCCGTTTGTCTCGTAAGGATAAGAGACCCCCTTTTTCAATTTCCCGAAGTTGGATTGAGCGTCTCGTGAGACGCCCACAAGTTCAAGGTCGAACTTACCTCCCTGGTCCTACTCGCCGCACATCAGGGTAAAAGGGATTTAACTCCCCCTTTTACCGCATCGAACCTCAAGTATCCCTTTTGCTCTAGAACTTGCATAATTGTAAAATCATTTCTTAATTAATTATCCCTCGGTTCAAACTTAATTGATAGTGTTAATCTTCTTAGCCGTGAACCCTCAATATTTAATTACATTGCCATTTAACTTGCCCTGTATGTATATGCAATCTTTAGTCCTATTAAGTATATTTTTGTAGCCGTGTTTGAATATTCCTTGGCCTAGCAACTGTGTATTTAAAGCACTCTTAGAACCATTCCCAGGTAGAGCCTTAATTTCGGTCGGCCAATAGGCCAGTGTGCGTATAACAGCGTACACCTGGTCATACCACGACATAAAACTGGCGTCAGGTATTTGGGTTTGTAAAAGATTCCACCCTACTTGATCTTTTTACTCTTTTCTTAAAGATAATTATTTCCACTCTATACAGTTGCAAGTGTCAAGAATATTAAAGCGAAATAATAGGACAATTTTTTTTTTATTAATAATCAATTATATATTTTTTGTTAGTTGAGCGTATTTACGTGAGTCAAGATACCACTAATTAAACGGCAAGAATAGCCGCCAAATTTTGGTTTTGCTGTGGTAAAATTACCAGAACACTCAGTCCTGAGTCAGGTTCCCTCATTAGTTATTTTCTTTTTCTGGTGTGCATAATTAATTGGAAGCTTTAGTAAGTTTTTTGAGGGTTAAATGTTAATTACAAGTAGGTTAGATTAGCTATAGTATGGTTAATTCGACATTTTAGAATGTACCTTATAGGAACCGAATTCGTAATTGAGAGTGACCATGAGCCATTGTCGTACCTTCGTAATTTCAAGGGTCAAAATGGATGACTAATGCGTTGGAGTCTGTTGCTCATGGAATACCAATTCTGTGTTATTTATATCAAGGGTACTCAAAAATTTTTTACCGGATAGTTTAAGTAGAAATCCTCCAGAAGACCCTATTGCCATAAATTAAAGATACCATTAGCGTATCTCATTGTAAATATGTTTTCTGATTTGTTTTAGATATAGGTTAATTGTTTGCAGTGTTGTATAATTATTCTCTGTTTGTAATGTGTCTTTAGAAATGTTTCATTTTTTTCTTTTATTTAGATATTCAATGTGTTGTATGGCTTAATTTTAATTCTGTTTTTTTTTTTTTATTGTACCTATGCGTATAGTCTGAAATAATTATTATTGTTTGTTAACCCCGCTCATGTCCGAACTTTGTTTGTATCTCGTTTCACTAATTCAATTTTTATATCATCTCTTCCTTGATGAAAAATGAGTTCGAGACATTATTTTTCGCACCCGACTTGTGGAGAAAAAAATGTCTCCCTGAAAAAGAAAGAGTGTCGTAGAATAAGGAGAAAGAAAAGGAATTCTTCTCCTCCCCTGACTTCCACAGTTTGCCGTCTGTAGGACTAATATCATCCCTAGACGTGGAAAGCCTGTTTACGAACGTGCCTATCGATTAAGACCATCGACATCATTATAACAAACGTGTACCACCATCCTACAATGTCTCCCCAAAATCTTGACCCAAACATCTTAAGGAGCATGTTACGTTCAGGCACATCAGAGGCTCCGTTCAGGACACTGGACCGCAATCTATACGCGCAAATGGATGGGGTGGCTATGGGGTCACCCTTAAGGCCGACGTTCTCCAACTATTATATGGGTCAACTTGAAGAGAGATTATTATTGGACATCATGGAAAATAAGCCACACACATATTGCCGATTCATATACGACATCTACATCAACGTCCAAAACGAAGAACATCTGATAAACATCAAGCAGCAATTTAAGGAGAACTCTGTGCTAAAAATCACTTATGAATTGAGCACGGGCAATAAACTCCCTTTCTTGGACTTTAAGGTTCAAAACATCAATGGTAGCTACATCACTAAAGTACATAGAAAAAGTACGGACATGGGAAGATACCTCAACGCGGAGAGTGAATGCCCAAAAAGGTATAAAATAAGCGTAATCGGCTTGTCGGGATATGGCAAGGACCGAGTGGTGGTGTACGTACGTATAGGTTTGTTACGTACTGCAAAAGCCCCTTGATTAAGTTGTCTCTAAGAG
Source organism: Ceratothoa steindachneri (assembly GCA_963969495.1). Taxonomy (NCBI): domain Eukaryota; kingdom Metazoa; phylum Arthropoda; class Malacostraca; order Isopoda; family Cymothoidae; genus Ceratothoa; species Ceratothoa steindachneri. The sequence continues at coordinate 2,039,626 of OZ018323.1, forward strand.
CGCTATATTTTTTTTATTATTACGTTATTTTTAAATCTTTGAGGGTTTCTAGTGCCATGCTCAGCGTTTCGAGGATTGAATTAAATACTTTTAAGAAAATAGACCTTTAATTACAACATGAACAAAAAATGAAATCTAACAAAACAAACTACACAGTTATGAATTAAACTAGTTTAAGTGAGACTTACTAAGTTACACAAATGAATATACAGTAATAGTTGACCCAAAGCTCAATTTAATATTGAAGGCTAATTGACCTTCAAAAAAAGATAATGGAATTTATTTACCTTTAAAAATAACCACGCGTGAATCTGATTGGAAACTGACCTTGGCCTCAATTTTTATGTAGACGCAAGAATGCCGTTGGCGGCCCGGCGCGTGGCCGTATTCGCAGACACTCTAGCTGTTTGTCTGGCGCGTGGATAGGTTTAAGAACACCGGTGATTTCGGTGCGGGCGACGGATGGCGTTAAGTCCGTTGTCTTGGGAAAATGATTTCACCAATGGGACAGGGAAAGTATGCTTCTTCCGATTTTCTGGTTAATCTTGGAATAATTTGCACTGACGAGCGATGAGAAAACAAGGGAACCCTTTGACGAATGGGGGGTTTTTAAGGAAGTTCACTTTAGGGTATTCCTCAATGGCGAGAACTATCTCTGGGTTTTGTTGTAAACCGGGATAGGGGGTTTCTCGGATGAGAGATAGTTGAGCTTGTTTCTCAATACAAGCTAACTTAAATTTCGGTGTGACCACCAGGAAGTGGCTCAGGATGATCTTCTTCTATGTCCCTTTCTTTGGTTGCCGGGCCTCTAGCCGGACTTCGTCGTCTCGATGACTAAATCAATCTGCCTCGCTCTTCTACAATTATCCGCATATATACCTCGCCACTCCCACTGGGGTTAGGTGAAGGAGGGGGGGGGGGTATGAGGTCTTCGAAATTAAGCCTCCTCCTCTCACGGTGCTTCTCCAAGCGTCTTTCACTTAGCCCTAAAGGCACCTTCTGGTTTTGGTCGACTCTTCTCTAATTTCGTCGATGAAGTGAAATTAAATACCAACTCTTAGGGGAAATATTGCCGGTTTAAACAATGTTAGGCTCGCCGGACCCGAAACTTGATGATTCGAGCATTTTGTGTTTGTGGGAGACCTTTCTGATGATCCTCGAGGCGAGAGGAGAGAGGAGGAGGGTAAGTAATAGGGTTACATCGCCAAATGCCAGGACGTTGCGGTTACCGAACAGGGCCTCAGTTTTGAGGGTGGGATATCGATTTTCCTACACGGCTCATACATCCGCCGAGCACATAAATGCTGCTCCTCTACATGGGAACTTTTCCACCAAAAGATAGCACTAGTAAAACAGACACTCGTGAACAACGGTTTCTCAAACAGCATGATTGACAAACAACTCCAATCATTTTTAAATAATCATTGCAAAGATACGGATAAAACTGAAAGTAATCAGGAAGAAGTCAACAACATCAAAGTGTATTACAGAAATCAGATGTCCACGGCCTATAAAATAGATGGAAAAAACATCAAGGACATTATTAACTATAACATCAAGGTTAAAGATCAAATGGATAAAATTCCACTCATCTATATTATGTAACAACAAAAGCCAGCAATCTCTTGATGAAAAACAACAGCTGCCTAAACTCCTCGAATCCCAAGTCAGCCAACATAGTTTACGAGTTCATCTTCACCGATAAAGACTGTAAGCTTTATAACAACTCAAAATATATTGGCATGACAACTACTACACTTTCGAGACGTTTAACCATGCATCTGCAAAGCGGAGGGCCTAAAAATCATATGGAGAGTGCACATAACATTAACCTAACAAGAAATATGCTAGTTGACAACACCGTTATTAAAAGAAAAGTGGTTAATAAAGCTAGGCTGAACATCTTAGAAGCCATATTAATAAACGAAAATAAGCCGGCCATCAACAGTAAGGCGACAAGCTGGAATCGAACATTAAAATTACTTTAAAATTCCACTCACCGGACTGGCTCGTTTCCTTTAAAGTTATGCTCAACCTAGGCGGAATAAATATCCCCTTAAAAATCGTTTTCTTTCATTCTATCAGATCCTTACTCCACTCATTACATCGGTAAAGAAAGCAAGAACATATCAAAACGCTCCGAAGATGATCGAATTAGATCGAAAGCTTAGTAATTTGGTTTGGTTTTTACCAATCATATTCATTTAAAAGAGAGATGAATACAGGACAAGTGATCCACCAGCTACAAGATGGAATAAAATAGATAGTTAGAAGAAGAGAAAGTTACCAAATTAAATTAATTAAGGCGAAATACACCATGATCTTCAACAATATATATATATATATATATATATATATATATATATATATATATATATATATATATATATATATATATATATATATATATATATATATATTTCAATATAAAGCCAATGACGAAAAATAATTCAATCATTTTTCTAAATCCATTTATTCAAAACAACGTTTCGAGCTTGTGCGCTCCTCTTCTGGTTCCTAGGAATATATGACAATTCATTAGCAATTTAAAAATAATGGGAAATATAGCTTTAGATTACTTACATGAATTGATTGCAATAACTGGAAATTAGGGCGAATGCTTAATTTACTTTATGCAATTTAAATAAATAATACTGCAAAGTTATGATATACAAAAGGGGTTTTTTGGTCTCTATAGTGAAGAACACACCTTAACACTAAGCGGTGAAATATTTCAGACTGACGAATTAGCCATCGAACAGGGTCTGTTCTTTCGACAAAAGAACATTCACCTGTAAGAGACCCCATACAGTGTCAGGTTCATATTTTGACTATTGTCAGATTTAATATAACTGCATAGTATGATTTTTTCAGGGGAGACTTACTAAACATGCGCACAAACTCTCTTACTTCATTAATGGTATTTGCCATGTTAACTACGCCAGGGATCAGATTATCTCTGATGTCACTCATCTGTTCCTTATCTTCTGTTTCTCCATTTTCTAAATCAGCTTCAGTGTCTTCATTTGACTTCAGTTCAAATGTAAAATTCTGTCTCTTGTGAAGGACACCACACACATGGCAAGAAAATATGCTGTGTAATGCACAATTGATGCTCACAGACAATCAACTGTCCAAATTTTACTGATACTCGCCCTATTTGTTACACATGCAACAATGTGGTTATCTATTAAAAAATGTAATTCTAAGAGTTTCTTTTGCACTTTTTCAACCATTGTTTCTGCAGTTAATCGCCAACAATTGCTACCATACCTAAGTTCCAAATCATTAATTGATATTTAAAAAGCATTTGTTTTTTAGTAATTAATATTCTATCCAGAGGAAGGCTGAAGCTCTTGCCACTATTTAAAGATTGTTCCATTTCTTTCATAATATTTCATAGTTTTGTTATATTCTGAAGGAGGAGGAGGAGGAGGAGGAGGAGGAGGAGGAGGAGGAGGAGGAGGAGGAGGAGGGTGTGACAACAAAGTGCGGTCCCAACGAGAGATCGGACTGACGGGGATCGAACTGTATTTTAATTACAGATGGTTCCGGATTTTATTCTATTACTGTATTTATCCTCCTCGTCTAGTCCTATTCTCTTGCTAATCTTCTATGCTGGTCTGTATTGTCCTATTTTTTTCTTTACATGAGGCGGTTATATATCTCATGAGCCATTTGCTATTCACGTAGAATTATGACTTTCACATTTTTGAAATTATTTTTGTGAAATTCGAGTTTATCCAAATGAATCGACTTTTTCAGATAAATCTTTTCGCTTCAAATTCAGCCTATTTGCTTGTAGCTTCCTTTTTTTTATAGAACAGTCCTCTTAAATTCCATTTAATAATTTTACAGATGCAAAAATATTTGTTAGGGAAGAGCCCTAACATTCTAGTTTAATTTCGAATGACTTCTCTAAGACCACGAATGGTTACTCTTCAAAATCTGTAATAAGAATTTTGGGTGTTACGATTGACCGAATAAATATTTCAGTTTTGAGAAGCAATCTTGTAAATCTCTTGGAGCAAGCTTGCCCTTTTGACCCTTGCTATTATTCTACTCATTAGAGAAAAGGTAAGAAGTCAAACGTCACTATTTTTAACGTCATGCGTCATGTAAAACTGACATTATTAAAACAATCTTGAAAGTCTCTAATATTTTGCTTTTGACAACAGCTGGTGATGTTTTTCGATGGCGATAAAATAGATTCCCCCATCATTCCTGTAGACTAAAAATAAAATGGTCGTCAATATTTGCTTCTAGAGTGTGGAATGATCTTCCTGTTTCTCCTCATTTTTCTCCCTCCCTTCAAGCGTGACTTGAAGACTTGAGACAAGCGCTCTGCGAAGACCGTTGCCTTAAAGAGCGCTATCACAATACATGAATGTATTGTACCTATATTCAGTTAAATTTTCTGCTTTGGGAGACACATTCCTTGTCACATTGACAGCGTTTCTGTTGACGCTTTTTTATGCGTGTGTTGTAGGCTGCCAACTCGCCCCTTCTTAGGACAATCCAACATAAATTGGGGTGATAATGTAATCACATGTTTCCAGAGTTGTAGGTGCATTTTCAATACGTAAACTGACACCTTTAGTATCTTCACTACGCGCATTATTGCACAACATACCAACTCTCTCTTGTTCCGGAACCCTATCGACGGAGTAATAGTGCCCCACCCCTATGGCTGTGCTCATATCCACATGTCCTTGACTCTGAAAGGGCACCCCCTTTCCTTTAGAGGTAGCGGAGGATTCCATAATCATTGTTTCATGTGAAAAAGCATACAATACAATCCGGTCACCTCCCTCCCCCTCCTATAGCATTGATAGGAAATAAATTTCTCACAAACATAGAAACCAAATTCATTGAATGAGTCTATACTTTTCTAGTTAGTTAATTGTGCCGTTCTTCCAATTAACGAGAATGGCAAGCCAGAGGTCATCTTGGGCCAGTCCTCTTTTCACGTTGGGTGGGTGGGTAAAGTGAGAGAAGAACCAGAGTAGTGCATTTTGCCACCGATCAGCAAGCAGGGCACGTGGGGAAATGCACCCCTTCATATTTTTCAAAATAGACAAAGCACTCCGCGAAATTTTACAGACCAGTATCTATTTTTCGGCCTAAAGGAAAAAAATAAAATCTTTCATTGGAATTTTTTGTAAAATCCGGAAAGGACCCCACAGGGCTTTAATATTAGTTCCTGGTCTTTGTTGGTACTTTTTTAAACGAAAAACAATCTTGGGAAAGATCCTCCCAAATCCCAAGTTAAAATATAGTGTAGTAAATTTATTTTTATTATATAAGTTTTAAATATATTTGGCGATATTTTTAAAAATAAAAAGTATGACAATGAAAATTAACTTGGGTTTGAATTACCAGGCATTGTAAAGTCATGGCCACAAGTGTTTGGAGATAAATTTTGTGGTTCTTTGTTGTGTCCGATAACCATTAGCTCTACCATGCTTGAAAACGCTTGAATTACCAATATGTAACTGTAGAAGGCCGACCTCGGAGGAAGACCTTGAACACCCCTCCCTCTTTTTTGAGCAGAAACCGCGTGGTCTCAAACAAAATCTTAAGGAAGGACAATAACGAAGATTCTTACGTGGAAGCCGGTGAGACACACCACCTGTGTTTGCCTAAATCAGCCGATCCCCCCCCCCCTTATGACTCGCGGACAAACTAATCTCCAGCAAGACAGGAGCCTCCAGTCAACCCCATGCTGCGACGCCAGAATTGACGCCAGACGAGCATCTTCTCAAACCCTTATCTGAAACAGAGCTAATTTGTTCGGCGCCAGGATTTCCCTTGAGACAGCAGCCATACCCGGAGGCCTTTTATTGACTTAGCCGGCTGAGTATATATATTCAGGGTCCCCCGTTACTCCACAGAGTACAGCTCACGACCCTCGAAGATACGTCCCTCTTTCGTCTCGAGTCGAGCCTCTGAAGTTTGAAGGTCTCGTTGGCTAGATCACCACCGTGGCCTTTGACCATCCTCTTTAGGCAAGTTCGTGAAGCGGTTTCTTCGAAGAGTTCTTGTGATATACTCCTCTCATCCCGTTCACGAAAGTACATCGCCCCGTCCGAGTGCACTCACCAAGCCTAAGTGTATCTCGCTACTCCGCCCACGAGTAATTCATTTTGCTCCAATCTCATCTCGCTCTTCCTTGAGGTAATCGAATCCCATTGCAAGATCTCATCGCCGTGCTGCAAGATCTTCTCATCCCGTGCAATCCGAATCTTGGTTCCGTCCCCACCTCCCTCTTCTCCGAAAAGCTAGTCCGCAAGGTAAAGGTCCTTCCGCCTATTTTAAAAAATTTCCCCTATAATTTGTTAATTACCGAATCTCATTTTTCATTTTCCTCTCTGCGCTCTCATTGGTCTTGACACCCAAATATGAGGTAACTCCTATAAAAAGAAACGATCTTTGTGTTGAGAACTAAACCACACCCATTTCTGTACATACGGAAGAAAGCAAAACAAAACATAGAGTAAAATCCATAAATCTCACGTAGTTGGGCCAGATAGGGGAAAGGGGGACGCTTGTGAACCCAGGGGAATAAGAATATTCATAAGAACACAATAACTAGTGGAGAGAACTAGTTTAAACGTCTCCCAATGGGAATATAGGATGCAAGGAGGGGTAAAGTGAACTATAAACTTGAGATGACAACAGTGCATTAACAAACAACATGTCTACCCAAAGGAAAGAATAGGTTTGGCTATCGCAGAGCAGCTTAGGCATGGCGAAGGCTCGAATTGCCTCCCCTAGTGATTGTTTTGTTCGTACTTTTAATATTCTCCTCCATCTTAATTGTCATATGTGTCGTTAATAGTCATGTAACTTGCAGATTAAAATATTTCCTGGGTGAGCAAAGTAGGAATTTCTACAGATATCACTGTTGGCATCATTTAAAAAAAATGTTGGTGCGTAAACTGTCATAATTAATCGCACAATTTCCTTGAAGGTGTTGGATGGTTCAGTGGTTGAAACATAGAGACGTAGAAATCTATTTCCTACTGTCAGCTACCTGGAACGCGTCATCTTACCTGAATTTCGAGCCGATAGATCCGAAGAGCAGCTAGCGCTCGACATTCCTCTGTAGATGGCTAACAAATATTTTTGGTCAGTGCTCAACTCGAGAGATGAAATAGCATCGAATTTGTAATTGGAGGTTTTTACATTCGTTTACTTTTTTTCAAAATGGTCAAGTAAAACGCAATTACCCAGTTGTTTTGTCGTCCAAGTCTTGAATGAGGTGCCGCAGTGGTAATTCATTATAAATGGTCTTTGTAGTTTTCTTTCAAGTAAATTGGTCTTTAAATAAAAAATTTATGTCAAAAGAAGAATCACATCCATTCCTAATTTCAATTTATCTGAAGGTCAATTTCCTTTTAATAGATTGATATGTAAGCAGATAAACAAAATTGTAAAACTGTTCAGCCCTAATCAGCTAGTAAATTATGTCCCCTCTGGGATTAGCCCGTGCAAGGGAGTAGGTCAGGTACCATGATCTTTGTCTATCAGGTCGGAGGTGTATATGGAGTTCTCTGTAATTTTCTACTCAGTTGCCAGTTGACAAGGATGTGTGATACACTGAAACTGTTCTGGAATAAATATGTCTTCAGGAAGTGTAGTTTACTTCCTCAATTTATTATGTATTATTTTTTATGTACACCATTTTAGTTAACAGATTTGTATTGTTTAATTCTACTATAGTCTTTTTTTTCTATATTCCATACTTCATTACTTTTACATTGTTTTATTCATAATTACTTTATTCCCTTTTACTTTTCTTACTAAATTTCCAATTGTCTTATGTTATCCATATTTAACACTTCATTTATTCTTATATTGTGTTATTCTATATTTATCATAGCTATTTACTATATTCTAAATTTTCCAATGCTATTTAGTCACTGTTAATCGATTATGCTCTTAGTCATTTTAATTTAATTCATTTTGCTTGTCACTGATATTATTATTACTTCTTAACACTTTCTTTCGTAATTTTTAATTTGTTCACTTTATTTAATTTACTAGTTTATTTGGTTATACACTAAGTCATTTTAATTTAATTCATTTTGCTTGTCACTGATATTATTATCACTTCTTAACACTTTCTTTCGCTTTTTGTTAGTTTAAGGCGTAATTTAATTTCACCGCTAACTCGGACTTCCTTTTGGTCTGTTTTAACTTTTTAAGAGAGTTTTGACTTACCAAATGAACGCACGAATCCGGGATGGAGAGCCAGAGCGTGCCTTCCGCCACCAGTTTTGCGATCTCCAGCGGTGAGGATGGTCCATCGAAGATCCACTTATACTTCCCTTCTTGGCATCCATGGCACAGCTATTTCTGGTCTCCTTTGGGGGGTTTGCGGATGTGTGTCCCAAGGACCTGAAAGTCCACGTCCTTGCCGTTGAAGAAGTAGCTTTTCTCCAGGATGTACCTCTCATCCGTGAAGGGAACCTTCCAGGTACTTCGTGACTTCCTCTTCTTCGGCTGTGGTGGTTTCTACTTTAAACTTCTCTCGTCTTTGTCTTTACTTTTCTGGACTCTTCTTGTACTTCGTAACTTCTTCTTCCTCGTCCTCTTCTTCGGTACTAGTGGTTTCCTTTTCATCTTCTATTTCTACAGATTTTTTTTTCTTCTTTTCCTGCTTCCTTCTCGTTTTTAACTATTCTTGGGGTTTACATATTCTTCACCTTCTTCTTTTGTCGATTCTTCTTCTTTTTCTGTTGTTTCTTCATTATTTTCTTCTTGTGCCTCGTCGGTGAGCTGTATTTTTATATCTGCTTGGAAACGAGGTTTGGCGGAAACCATATTTTCTTTTTCACGCTGTTCATCTGCAGAAGATGGTTTAGTTCTTCCGCCAACGCTCCGGAGTGAGCCAGGTTTGTCAGATGGGCAAACATGATCATAGCTATAATTTCTGATCCTTCTTTTGGCATTAGTAGAGTCGTTGCGGTGGTTGCGGTTTTTCTCGGCGTCGCTGCCTTCTTCTCCTGAATAGCTTTTTTTCCGGACAGGCATCTCATGGCCATAGCCTTATGTTCGCCCAGGGGTCGAGGCGTCGGCAGGTAAGACTTCTATGTGTGCGTATTTGTGGCGGTCTTTGAAGTGTGAGATCGATTTTCCGAAGGGAGTCTGAGGCACGTGGGGAGGAAAGGGCTTCAATGTCAGCCTCCCTCGAACAGATGGCCGCGTAGCCATTTGGCAAATCAATTAGCCATATGAAGGCAATATTAAGCTCGCAAAACTCGGCTAACGTTAGTTTGCCCTTAAAATTTTCCTTAACGCTGATTGATCAATTTTGTTTCACTTATATTTAAGTTGAAAAACCCACTAACGTTAATTTGCCCTTAAAAATTCCCTTAACGCTGATTGTCAATTTTGTGTCGCTTATGTTTAAATAAAAAAACTATATATAGTGTAGCATTCATTTAAACTGCAAAGCTGAGGGGAAATATGTAGATGTGGTGATGCGAGATGTTCAAAAGGCCTTCGATAAAGTTTTGCTGAGAGGTTTTCAATTCAAGATCTTAAGCCTCCAGCTAAACCCGATCCTGGAAAGGGTCCTCTGTGATTACATCATGGAGAGAAAAGCCCAAATTTCAATGGAGAGCTACAGAGGACCCGAGTTCGAACTTGAGGCGGGTGTTCCACAAGGTAGCTGTCTGAGTACACTGTTGTACCTCCTGTACACATTAAACTTATCTGCTCCAGTCGGGAATGATGTGATGCACATGTAGTTTGCATAAGACGTCACTCAAATCATCCCTAGTTCCTAGTGGAACGCTGAAGTTCAAGCAAGGGAGACAGCTGCTGAAATCGAAAACATTAATCGATTCGAAAAAAGGTGGAAAATTAAGACCAACCACCAAAAGTTACAGATCCTCCCAGTGAACCACCAGGAACGCGATGACGTCAAAGTCGAAGATGAATTCTATCCGAACTCCGAGAAGGGTAAAGTCGTAGGTCTGCGCCTCACCTCAACAGGGTATAAGATGCACATCAACAACCAAATCTCACTAGCCAAAAGAGAGCTTGGAAAACTATACAGGTTCAAAAGCCTCAGCGCCAACAACATCAAAAAGCTGTACACTGCCATGGTGCGCTCAACACTGGTGTATACGGCAGTGGTAATACAGGCAGCTAGTTCAACCTCTCTCAGACAAATGCAGAGAGTCCAGAACAAAGCTACCCTGCTGATAGCTGGCGCGAGCAGAAGGGACCGTATTCAGCAGACGGAACTGCACACAAGAGCAGGACTAAGGCCACTGAATATGGTCCTCCAAAGGCTAGGGAGAAAGACCTGGGAAAAGTTAGACGACAGAAATACTCCCACTTATAGATGCAAATCTGGATATACCACAACCCCTAATTGGACGTGTCACCAGAAGAGCCTTATTCCCAAGTGGGAGACTGTGGTCCTGGGAACACCAAACCGAGATATACACCTAACCAAAACAAAATGATCCTACTTACCAAAGAAGAATTACTGAAACGACTCCATGATACGAGAGACCTAATCACAAAGAGAGACAAGAAAAAAAAGAAGAAGCGAAGTGCCCAAATGAAAATAAATACAAAGCAATTAAAAGAGGCGTAAGGCCCCCAAATTAACACTAAATGAAAACAAAAGAAAGAAATAATGAAAAAGAGGCGAAGTGCCCAACTTAATCAAGACAAAATATACAATACTTAACAAATAAATGAATCGAATAAATAAACAAAAAAATAAGATAGCATAAAGAGGCAAAGTGCCCACAAACAGGCGAAACAAGAATGAAAACTAAAACCGAATTAACAATAAGAATGAAAGCTAACGAGTTAGCAGCATAGGTGGGCGCGATAACTAAAAAAAATGTATCACGATAACCGATAAATCGATAACGATAACCTTATCGACGATAACCGATAATCGATAACTGGCGATAAATTTATCGCCTGATAAGGTGATAACCGATAAATTGATAAATCCAAAATTATAATACAATATTGATTATTGACTATATATAGAACGAAAGAAGCACGGGAACATAGGGAAAAAAAACATCAAAGAACGCTTAAAACCGGTAGCGCGTAGGAGCAACAACTCGTGACCTCTCGTCCGACAGCTGATTCCCAGCTCGGACCTACCTAGTTCTGCCTCCAAAGCATCCGTGGCTCGCCCCTGTGCTAAACTGGAACCAAAAACTGAAATTATCGATAATCGCTAGTTTTAAACCAAAAGTATCGGCGATACCCATGAATCGATAACGCGGAAAAAAATATGGGTTCACCGATAACCCGATATCGTTATCGCGATAACCCCCACCTATGGTTAGCAGATATATATTTGTATGGCTTGAATGCCTAACGACGGAGGATATAGTATATTTATATATGTATAAATATTTAAAAAAGAGAAAATAAAAATAAATAAATAAAAGTAAGGAAAAATAAATGAGAAAATACGAAGGAAACAACAGGTCACCAGAGTAACCAGCAAAAGACTCAACAACAACACTGACACCATCGAAAAAGGAAGAAGAAAAGGGAAAAAGCTTGAGATGTCCTCTACATCAGGGCAAACTAAAATATTCTTAACCACTATCTATACCTACAATACATCTCCTCACCTGTTACATCATCATCATCATAAAAAAATATATACGAAGGGTGGTCAATAAGTTTTGCCATTCGGATACAAGGAAAGGAGATATGAGGAAAAGTGTTTTATTATTTTTTCAATATAATTACCTTCGACTTCAATGCACTTGCACCACTTGTACCCTGAGGCTTCGAATTCCCGACAACCAGAAATCTCCCGACTGCTGTTCAATCCACTCCTGGACGGCGAGCTGGACATCTCCATCGTCCCCAAACCGGCGTCCACGCAGTGCAGCCTTGAGCTGGTGGAATAAAAAGTAGTCGCTAGGGGCCAGATCTGGACGGTAGGGGGAGATGGTTGAGGTCCTCGAATCCGCACTCGCGCAGGGCAGCTTGTGCAACTCTAGGCCTTGTGGACTTTGACGACGTTGAAGTCGATCATGGGGCGTGAGGTTTCTAGGGACCCAACGGGCAGAGACCTTGGTCATGGCCAAATTGTCGTGGATGATGTTGATAACACTTCCATGTGATATTCCAAGTTCTCGCTCGATTTCTTCGACCTTCACCCGTCGATTTTCGAGGATCATCCTCTCCACACGGACCACATTGTCCTCGTTGTTCACGTCTGATGGGCGTCGTGGGCGGAGGTCATCTTCAAGGGACTCACGACCATGGCGGAACTCCCTATTCCAGCGAGCAATGGTTGCATAGGAAGGGGTGGTGTCGATGTACACTGCAATCATGCGTTCATGGATCTCTTTTGCATTCTTGCCTTCCTTGGTAAAAAATTTGATCACTGCACGGTGCTCAACTTTCTCCATTGTTGACAAATTTGTGACTGACGATCTGCGATCAGCTACTGCTTCTTAAATAGACGAGGCAAGAGCGTGCGGCTGCAGGTCCTGACTTGTCTCATATCTTGTCCTAACATCCCTACAAAGAGCCATCCCCCTTCCTCTGTTTTGCCCTACCGATTCGCAAAACTTATTGACCGTCCCTCGTATATTCTCTGTTCATTCCCTTAAAACTAGTCCACGCTCCCGCCGAATAAACACGTCTGAATTCAGATCTAAAATTCCTTTTACCTTGTGAGGAAGCTTCGATTACCCATTTACAGGGCCTACTCAGCAAGAATAGAGCTTTCTTTTTGGAGTCGTTGCCTTGTGAATACAATGGATTCACTGATGAAGCAACTAGGCAGCCGCCCAGCCAAACCAAGAAAGGTGGCAAATCACCCCTTGGTAATCACATCACTATCGAAGAGGCTCACTTCAGTTACCTCTACCTCAACCAACGTAACAACATAGTGCTATTTGATTTCCGGCCATGTGTATATATATATATATATATATATATATATATATATATATATATATATATGTGTGTGTGTGTGTATATATATATATATATATATATATCATGGAAGATTTGTAGCTCAGAAAAATTTTGAGAGGAAGAAAATGCACGACTGAGCTTTGAGGTTTTATTCTGAGCTTTTAAACCCAAGCTAGGGTCCTTCTTCAGAGAAGTGAGCAGAGCGGACTCCAAACTAGGAATTATTTAGGTTGGGAAGAGCACCTGTATTAGCAGCCACGCTGCGGCAGGTAAAGTAGCATCAAGTTGGCCATCCTAGCAAACTGTAAAGGTGCTGCGGCTGGTAAAGTAGCACTAAGTTGGCCATATTAGCAAATTGTAAAGGTGTTAAGGGTAAGGTAAACGGAAGGGGTTTATGGTCTCGATAAAATTACAATTTGGACAAAGTGAGCAATTTGAGATAAATATGAGCAATTATGAAACTGAAGTAAATAAATTTAAAATTTAAAGTCTATTTAAAAACTGTTACTTGAGACTGTTGTTTGAGCTTGGGATGTCGATGTGACGATTGATGCAAGTTTCGTTGGAGAACCATGCTTCAATGAACTCCCTGCATTTCTTGTTAGTAGATCGTCCGAGAACCGTGGTTCCTTCCTAATTGGTGTGGGATCGTTGGTTTCTCTCGCGTGTGGCGATCACCGAGTGAGGGTCATCCCTCCGAACAGCTCTTTCGTGTTCCTGTATTCTTGTCCGTAGCAGTTTCCCCGTTTGTCCTATGTACATTGCCGGACACTCGTGATATTCAATCCCGTACACGCCCCTTTTCTTCGTTTGTCTTTCACTTTTGTTAGTTGTTGGCGTATGGTATCCGTTGGTTTGTGCGGTACATCGATGTGGCATCGACGTAGGAGTCTGAGCGCTATTTCTTATGTCCTTTGTATGTATAGTAGTGTGACCCTCTCGCGTTCTATTATATCGTTGTTTTTATTGAAGATAACCTAAGGTTTTCTGGTAAGAGACTAAAGAAGCTTGTACCTAAACCTGTAAATGTCGGCTTCTTATAGACTGAAGTTTAAAACTCCGTTCCTGAACATTTAATATCTATATCAAAAAATGGAAGTCTACTATTTTTCTCGATCTCCATTGAATAATTTATATTTTGATGTCTAGAGGTCAGGTATTTGAGGAATTGTTCCGCCTCTTGTCATGATTTCATTAATACAAATGTTCATAATGGCATAAGAAGATGTTCTGAAAGTTAGCCCAAGTGGTAGGCCCATCCCCACAACACCCTTTTGGATGTAAAATTCTTTATTAAATATAAAATACGAATTTAAGACAGCCAATTCGCAAAATGACATAAATATGTTGTTGTTTTTTTTGTAATACCTATTACTTTTTGACAAGAATTAAAAAGAGAGTTTGTACAAATTTGGATTGTTTCATTCAGCGGAATATTTGTGAATAAGTTTTCGACGTCATAACTCACCATTATGACGTCAGCAGCGTGCGAACGAGTGCACAGGTCTTCTACAATTTTTCGGGCATTAGCTATGGTGTAATCATTATTGATAAGTTCGGGTACTAGAAATTTTGATATACCATAAGTGATATACTCATATAGTGCTCTGGCAACACGCAATAAACCCATTCAGCACTCACATAATGCTCTGACCACACGTCATCAACCCTGGAACTCGCATAGTGCTCTGGCAACATGCTATTAATTCTCTCGCGCTCACAGAGTGCTCTGACAAGTCATCAATTCTCACGCACTCACATAGTGCTCTGGCAACACGCCATCAATTCGCTCGCACTCACATAGTGCTCTGGCAACACGCCTGAAACCCGCTTATACCGAAAATGTTAATCTAGAACCACTATCACCTCATTCTTCTCTTACTATACCCCTTTATGGTATAGTAATCCCCCAAAACAACCTTAACCCCACCTTTTTAACTACTTCTGCCTCTCCATTTCCACCTTCCGTTTTGCTGCCCCCTCCTCCTCCTTTGTTGCACGAACCCTCGTCGGCAGAAGTGGTTAGTCAGGAGCAAATCTCTCCCCCACTTGTCACTCCATCAGCGGACAACGGGACTCAAGACTCCCACATCCCGCTTGACGCCATCTCGGGAGGAACCAACAAGCGGATCACCTTCGCTCCATCAGCCTTCTCTCGTGCCAGTGCCTCGTTCAACGCTAATGGCACTGCCACTGCCACAGCAAATCTGTGTCCCCGTACCCGCAGCCAAACCAATGGCACTGTCACACGCTCCGGTCGCGTCGTCAGGAGGCCTCGTCCGTACTCGGACTTGTAATCTCAAAATAGAAAAAGGGGGGTAACCTTCTTAGGTGGGGAGTGTTATAGCAATGCGCTCTAGGCATTCCAATAATAAAAACCTCCTGGGAAACTTAAATATATATATACATTAATTATTATGCAAAATTCATATCATGCAATTATTTTACCTAACTTTGTCAATTTAATCGTTCAATTATTTTACTTAACTTTTGTAAATTAAATCATATTTTATGTACAACTTAATAATTAATTAATTCATCTATTTTACTTGTCAATTCATTTCACGTACTACTGTTTCAAACAACATCTCCTAAAATTTCACACACAAACCAACAAACACACGCTTTCAGCTCGACCAAATACCACACTATTCTTTCCCATTCGACTCTCGCCATTCTCCGTATAAAGGTCGGTAATCATTCCCTCTACAATTAGTCATTTACCTCCAAACAAATTGTACTTAGTTTAATTCGACTTTCTCTCACAATTCTTTGCAAACGACCATACGAGAGTAGGTCCTAATTATATTTACTTCTCATATTGCAGCCCCTAATTCACAGTCCATCATAGTCACCATATTATTTCACCATATTATTCCACCATAATATTTCATATTTATTTCACGTACTTCATCTCTCTTCACATTTCGTTATTGTAAATCATATTTTACCATATCTTACACTGTATACTTAATCCAACTTATCTCATTGTGTATTCGTTGATTGTTTAATTGTTTTTCTTAAAACCAAGTTCATTATTTCAAAATTTATTTCTCTTTCGTCTTAGGCCTAAAAACTAGCAGGCGAACACTTCGATCAAACAAATTTATGGTTATGGTTTCCGAAACGCTATTTAGGCTGATTTATTAACATAAAATAAATCCCCTAAATAACCATATACTATAACTTGTTTTATGAGAGGCGAGAGATTTAAGTAGAGATTATATCACCTGGGCGAACTATCGGAGAAAATTTTGTATTTGCCTTAAAGTTATAAAAATACTTAAAACTTATAGACATTAGTTTTTTCTTAACATCATTGAAATTAAAAGAGGGTGTTATATCCATATGACTGAGGGTTGATGCCATTTTTTTCTATTTTGGGAAAGAATTTGTAAAAATTTAAATTATAAATGGGGCAGGCCAAAGTCTAAGGTGAATGCAAGTAAGAATCGGATACGTTCGGTTAATGGTTTTGCATTCCAGAGCTGGGCGTTGCGGCAACGAGTTGCGAGTTTGCGACTTTGCCGCACTATGAATTTCGAAGTCGCAAACGTTTTGAAAAAGTCGGACTAAGCAAAGTCGCATCGCCAATTTTCCGCGACTTTGAACAGGAACAAATACAACTTTTTTGAAAGAAATTGCCGCGGCTGTTTTAAACCAGTTTTAAAGCTCGATTTGGCTAAAAATGTCAAATTTTAGTTGATAATAGCTAACTTTATTTTGATCTGATTTTTAACTTTCCTTTTACGATAAATTAAATTCTTCACATTATATGAGACTGACGTTACATGAAACTACTTTAATGTACCCCAAAATGTTTATCACTCTGGATTTTATTATAAATTAGTAAAATTACATACACTTTTCAGGCCTGAACCAGGTTTTAAACCTGTCTTGTCATTTAAAAACGTTCGAGAACGTGTTATGCCTTGAGGCGTTCATCATGCGAATTAATCTCATTTTCTGATAGCCACACGCCTTTTTTTTGGACCTGAGACTCTGACCGTGGAGTATGAGGAGACAGGAGAGGCTGGCGAACAGAGCCAGGAGAGCTTGTGTTCCTCAACGGGAATATGGACATCCTGGAGGAGAAGATGGGCCAGGAGGACATGGAGGAGGTGGATGATGACCTATAAATATTAGTTTGGCTGTGTTTTAACTAAAAAAAAAGAGTAATAAATATGTGTTTTTCTTCCTTATAAAAGCATGTTTTTGTTATCGTGGAAAGTTTACTTTGTAATTTAGCGGAGTCGCATCGAAAAAATACTCGCATTCGCAAAGTCGCAAATCGCACTTGGGGGGCCAAAAATAGAGTCGCAGTCGCACCAGATTCAGCGGCAAAGTCAAAGTCGTGCCTGAAAAAATTAAAGTCGCGCCCAGCTATGGTTTTGATCAATAATTAAATATTCCTTTGGCCGCAGGACATGGTGGAAGATTATTATTAATTCTTATAGCTTTTAATTTACGAATATGATTTGGCGGGAATTTTCAGTAGAAACGTTCACAAAGTTTGAAACGAAAGCATATTCTAAGGTAGTCAATGTAGATTTTAGCTTCAATTTATAAGATACAAGCCGCTGTTCTCTTCCTTAACAGGAAGAGCTTGGTTACACAGGCACCCCTGCGGGTGTGTGGCCTACGGCCTTATTTGCTAATCTTAACCGGCTTTTTTAATCCCCTTTAGACTCTTATTTTAACACCCTTTTCTTCATCTTCTTCTTCTGTGTCCTACGGCCTATCATGATTCTTTTTTCTTTTCCCCATCTAGATTTGCTATAATAATTTCCATGCCAAAATTTTGAAAAATTTTCTGAACTTCACCATTTGTAATTCTTTTAGTTTTAAAAAAGTCACAAAAATTCGATACTTATATTTATTTCTGAACTTTAACATTTTATTTTTTTTATATTATAAATGAATTATTAGAAATAACTTTGATAAAAAAAAAAAAATCTACTTAGGTGACAACCGAACTAAAAGAAAAGATATTCAAACCTTCAAAAATCTCGTTCTTAAAATATAGGGTTATGGAAAAACTTTATTAAACTTAATTTAAATATAAATCAAACTGCATTCAATGTTTATATTGTATCATGAATTATTGATATTTATTCTTGTATTAAGCAGCTTATCCTAAATTGCACAATTAAATTTTATTATTTTATGAAAACTAAAAAATTTAAATTTTTAACCCTTTACTATCTTAGTTTCTTAGTGCCGATGATGAGATTAGGACCTCGAAAAGTTAAAGCCCAGACAAATAAAGATGCTTTTATCAATAGTGTGCTTGGTTTTCACCTTCATATATATATATATATATATATATATATATATATATATATATATATATATATATATATATATATATATATATATATATATATATATATATATATATATATATATATATATATATTTATTTATATATATATATATATATATATATATATATATATATATATATATATATATATATATATATATATATATATATATCCAGCAAACCGCAAGAAACAGAAAAACAGGATAATTTTACTTCGGAAATGTTATTTCGTAATTCGCAAAAATTTCGTACGTGGATGGGCTTCGAACCGTGCACCCTAAGGCAGCGAGCAAACGCTTTGATCTCAATTATACCGTCCCTTAGACCACTCAGCTACGCGGAAGACAAAATCTTCTGAATAAACAAGCTTTTTAAGGTACACTTCGCATGGTTGATCGGGACTATGTAAGAAAGAGAAATTAATATGGATTTAAAAGGACAAAGGAGAGTTGAGGTAAGCACGCGGCGAATATACGAGGGGGAGTCAAAAAGTTCTCAGATAAATGGCATAAAATTTTTATTTGTAATAATACTGTAATCATTTTTCTACATAAGCTCCATTAACATCTATACACTTTCTTAATCTATGAATCCAACGGTAAAGACCATCTTTGTAGAATTCACGGGGTTGTCTCTGGCACCAAGTAATGACCTGCTTTTTTGCTTCATCTAATGATTGAAACCGGGTTCCTTTTAGGTGTCCCTTTAAATTTGGAAACAGAAAAAAGTCAGAGGGTGCTAAATCAGGGCTATAAGGGGGATGAGCAAGAGTTTCCCATCGAAATTCCCGTAGCTGAGATCTCACAGCTTTGGACGAATGTGCAGGGGCATTGTCATGGTGGAACAAGATTTGCTTGTGGAGCTTTCCTCGTCGTTTTTTGGCTATTGAAGTTTTCAGCTTCCTTAAAACTCCTTCGTAATAGCTGGATGTAACAGTTTTTTGTCCTTCTAAGAAGTCTATTAAAATAATTCCCTCCGAATCCCCCAAAACTGTAGCCATTATCTTCTTAACGGACCTCTCTGTCTTGAACTTGATAGGCCCTGCTGCCCCCCTTGGGTGCCACTCTTTTGATTGATTTTTACTTTCAGGATCAAACTGATACACCCAAGTTTCATCTCCCGTTACGAGGCGCTCAAAAAAACTATCCTCGTTTGCTTCAATCTTGGTCAAAATAGCCAAAGAAAGGTTGGCCCTATGATTCAGCTGGTCTTCTCGCAACGCTTTTGGGACCCAACGTGCTGAAAGCTTGCTCAGGCCTAGATTTTCAGTTAGAATTCCAAATGCTGAGCCATGAGAGATTTCACATGCATTGGCAACTTCATCAATAGTAATACGGCGATCTTTATCCACTAGATTCCTCACAAGCTCGACATTTTCTGGGTTAATGGAGGTGGAGGGTCTCCCTTCACGTGGATCATCTTCAACTTCTTCTCTGCCCCCCTTGAAGCACTTAATCCAGTCGTAAACTACCGCTCTACATGGCGAAGAGTCACCATAAACCTGTTGTAGAGCGTCAATAATCTTAACAGGCTTCCAATCAAGTTTAGTCAGGAATTTAATGTTCGCTCTTATCTCAAAATTTGCCATTTTATGGGTTCAAAAAAGTAACCTTTTTGAAGCACATCTAATACAAAGAGTCTCGACAAATTGAATGACGAATTTTGTAGGAATTGTTCAGAAAACATGAAAGTCGTGTTTGACCCTGTATTTACTTGTACAAAATCGAACATTTCAATAATCTGGCATTTGTCTGAGAAATTTTTGACTCACCTACGTACAATGAATAAATCTTTCATGAACGCGAAAAGAGGAAGAAATGAATCCAGTAAACCGCAAGAAACAGAAAAACAGGATAATTTTTCTTCGGAAATGTTATTTCTTAATTCGGTTTGCTGGATTTATTTCATGATTTTTTCGCGTTCATTAAATATATATATATATATATATATATATATATATATATATATATATATATATATATATATATATATATATATATATATATATATATATATATATATAAATGGTATTTAAATCGGCTAACTATGTTAAGAGAAGAATCGTAGAATCGAGCTTGATATCGTCAGTTCCTAATTTAAATCTATCCGAGGGTCAATTTTCTTTTAATCCTGTAATACGAAAGCAAATAAACAAAATAGTAAAATGTCAGCCCCTCAATATGTTTAGGCCTCCCCCCGCCCCTCCTGATAGCCACAAGTAGGGGATTGGGGGAAAAAGAGGGGATCTTTCACGACCTGACCCTGTGTTATGTTTGTAAGCACTTTTCTTATATTTTCTATCCAGTGTCAGTTGAAAAAGGGTGTGAGATACACCGAAACTGTTCTGAATTAAATTGTCTTCGGAGAATGTGGTTTAATTCCTCATCTTTTTTTTTGGCGATATTGCATTAACTTTCATCATATATATATATATATATATATATATATATATATATATATATATATATATATATATATATATATATATATATATATATATATATATATATATATATATATGTGTGTGTGTGTGTGTGTGTGTGTGTTCATCATGGCAGGTTTTATTAAAAGCGATGGCTAATTGTGTATTAATAATTTTATTTCTACTCCTTATAGTATATGATTATTCATGGGATTTATTTTCTGTTAATAAATCAGCCTAAATAGCGTTTCGAAAAACATAACCATAAATTTGTTTGATCGAAGTTGTCGCCTGATCATTTTTAGGCCTAAGAGGAAAGCGAAATAAATTTGGAAAAAAGGAACTGGGTTTTAAGAAAAACAAATATAAATATATTCCTAGAATCAACAAATGTACAATGAGATAAGTTGGATTAGGAATACAATGTAAGATAAGAACATAAGAAGAACATAAGAAAAGAAGGAGACTGCAAAAGACCATTCATGGCCTACACTTGGTAGCTCCTGTTCCATTCAACACACAAAAGATTTCTTACCAGAGAAAAGTCATCAACATTGTCACCCTTAACAGGAGTTCGTCAGATCTAATCTACAATATACATAAAATGCATCCAGAGGATTATGTCCATTCATGCAACCGCAAAATATAATCTTCCCACTCCTTAGAAAAATATATACATATGTACATAAAAAAAAGTCAGTCCCATCTAGCAGCTTCATCCATATATTTATCTAATCTATTCTTAAAACTACCCAGAGAGGAGGCTTCTATCACATGCCTAGTGAGCCTATTCCATTCATCTACCACACGATTTGTAAACCAATTCCTCCCAATCTCGTTCCTAAACCTATACTTATCAAGCTTAAACCCATTGCTACGTGTCCTGTCATGTTCACTAAGTATAAGAACCTTACCCAGATCCCCTTTATTATATCCTTTTACCCATTTGAAGACTTCAATCAATTCCCCTCTGACTCTTCTCCTTTCCAATGTATGTAGATTTAGTTTTCTGACCCTTTCACCATAAGGTAAGTTCCTTAGCCCACCAATCATCTTTGTCATCCTTCTCTGCACAGACTCAAGCAAATCAATATCCTTCCTATAATATGGTGACCAAAATTGTACTGCATAGTCTAGATGAGGCCTAACTAGCGCCAGATACAGTTTTAGAATGACTTCAGCACTCTTATTGCTTACACTCCTCCTGATGAATCCCCAATATCCTATTAGCTTTATTCTTAGCATTTAGACATTGCTTTCTAGGACGAAGGTCTGAACTTACCAAAATACCCAAGTCTCTCTCACAATCAGTCCTCCCTAAAATTCTGCCATTTAATTTATAACTATTCAATGGATTATTTCTACCTATACTAAGTACACTACATTTGTCTATGTTAAACTTCATTTGCCATTTCTCGGCCCAATTGGACAGAATGGTCAATTCCTCCTGCATTACAACAGCATCAGAATCAGCCCTAATGGCCCTACCTAGCTTAGTATCATCAGCAAATTTACTCAGGTCACTACTTATACCTATGTCAAGATCATTAATATAAATTAAGAATAACAAGGGACCCAAAACAGATCCTTGAGGAACTCCACTGCTAACACACCCCCACTCAGATTTAACTCCATCTATACTAACTCTTTGCTGTCTGTCACTAAGCCATGACTGAATCCACCTAAATATACTGCCATCGATCCCGTGTGCTTTAACTTTGCTCAGAAGTCGTAAGTGTGGCACTCGATCAAAAGCCTTACTAAAGTCCAAGTATAAAATATCATAGTTTTCATCATTATCTGCTGCTTCATACACCTTACTATAAAAAGACAGCAAATTAGTCAGACAGGATTTACCCTTACTAAAGCCATGCTGTGATTCTTTTAATAACTTATGCTTATCCAAGTGATCTCTAATATTCCTTGCTATAATAGATTCCATCATTTTCCCTACCACTGATGTCAAACTTACTGGTCTGTAATTAGACATATTTGTTTTATCCCCTTTCTTAAATATAGGTATCACATTGGCTTTCTTCCATGCCACTGGCACAATGCCACTCTCCAATGATTTTCTAAAGATGCATGCTAGGGGCTCACTTAACACATCCTTACATTCTTTCAAAATTCTAGGAAAGAGCTCATCAGGACCGGGTGCTTTACTACTTTTGATTTTATCAATTTCCTTTGTCACTATCTCCTTTGTGATCAATATATCCTTTAATTTCTCTTCATCATTACCCCGAAAGATCATTGACACCTCAGGTATATTTAGAGTATCCTCCTGTGTAAATACTGAGAGAAAAAAGTCATTTAGCATTCCAGCCATTGAGTCCCTATCACTCACTAATTGTCCATTGGAATCTATAAGTGGGCCTATTTTATCTCTAAGATATGCTTTACAATAACAAGATGCGAAGAGAATTGAAGTACGTAAAATAAATATGAAATATTATGGTGACTATGATGGACTGTGAATTAGGGGCTGCAATATGAGAAGTAAATATAATTTGGACCTACTCTCATATGGTCGTTTGCAAAGAATTTTGAGAGAAAGTGGAATTAAACTAAATATGATTTGTTTGGAGGTAAATGACTAATTGTAAAAGGAATGATTACTGATCTTTATAGGGAGAATTTCGAGTGTCGAATGGGAAGGAATAGTGTGGTATTTGATCGAGCTGAAAGCGTGTGTTTGTTTGTTTGTGTGTGAAATTTTAGGAGATGTTGTTTGGAACAGTAGTACGTGAAATGAATTGCCAAGTAAAATAAATGAATTAATTAATTATTAAGTTGTACATAAAATGATTTAATTTACAAAAGTTAAGTAAAATAATTGAAATATATATATATATATATATATATATATATATATATATATATATATATATATATATATATATATATATATATATATATATATATATATATATATATATATATATATATATATATATATATATATATATATATATATATATATATATATATATATATATATATATATATATAAATAAAAGTTTCCCAGGAGGTTTTATTATAGGAATGCCCAGAGGCATTGCTATACTCCTGTCGATTTATTGCATAATCGCTACTCCTCTTAGTTCAACTCCTGAATAAGCTCTCTGAACTTAACAGATCTTAAGAAGGGTAGAAGTAAATTTATCTACTTTCCCCCACTATTTGATTACACTGAAGGGTGTTGATACGGCACGTATCATCTTCAGAGACAAATTGCACACACATTAAACGAAATGGACTTATATATTACAATAAGTGGTTACAGACTTACTAACAAACAAAAAGGAGAGGATGCAAGCGAACTAAATCCCATTAGGGCAGGGAGTGGTGGTGGACAGGTGGGGAAATTCTTGTTAACGGGTACTCACTAGCATCTTCCTCGAACATTTTGAAGGGAAGAAGACTGTACTGGCCAGTATGTAGTCATTAAAGAACGAATATGCAGCCTTCCGACTAGTAT
Source organism: Ceratothoa steindachneri (assembly GCA_963969495.1). Classification (NCBI taxonomy): domain Eukaryota; kingdom Metazoa; phylum Arthropoda; class Malacostraca; order Isopoda; family Cymothoidae; genus Ceratothoa; species Ceratothoa steindachneri. The sequence continues at coordinate 2,063,791 of OZ018323.1, forward strand.
AGTGGTTAGCGCCCTTGCCCGGCCATCGTTGGGACAGCAATTCGAATCTCCGGATGGATTGTTTTTAAGCTGACACTATTTACTAGGGAGGTTACCTCATTGATTTGGCATCACCGTAGGGACGGGTAGGTGGAGCTCGTAGCCATGGCAGGCAGTCCACCTAAGAGAAGGATAACTCTGATTTCAAAACCCTGGACCACAGGCTTAATAGCCTCTTCCAGCAGATCCTCTGTGAGTATATATTGCTGCCGCAAATATATACCTAGCCATATGGAAAAGCTGCATTATACTGGAATGACATAATATTTAAAATAAAGAAGATAATAGGGACATGGTTTTTATTTGGAAGAAAATGTAAATTACAAAATAATCTTGTCGAGTAGGAAAAATATATACTTCACACACATAACAAACATTCCATATCGGGTGCGCTATTGCCTATGCAGGGGCAACACAATGTCGTTATTTCAACTTTGGTTTAAGGCAGGTTCAGGGCTATTTCAATCCTTCTTTTTTTGTTTTCCACAATTCTTTCACATATAGTGTATATATTTTATATATCTTCTTCGCTTGTTGGGTTAAACAAAAGTACTTTTTCCAGTGTGGTGTCTCCTGTAATAGTATATTTTCTACGTATGCCGCAATGTCTCTTTCTCTCCTCGGTTGCAGATGTCACATAATTCCTCTTCTCCCGTAAACCTCTTCCTCCAATTTAGCTGTAAGAGTTAGTTCTGAATCCGTATCGTTGCAAAGGCTAGACTTTTGAAGATTTATCTTATCTAAGCTTCATGCTTGCACTTTCATTGTCCATTTAAGGGCCAAATTCGCTCGTTTAAGGTTGTTTCCAGTAAGGTGCTTGGATATTTTTGTGCGAGTAGACGAGCTCTTACCTAAATAAGATATCGCGTCTTGAAAAATAAAAGATCTCATTTATAATAGGATTTTTCGGAAAGGGCTCTTGGGGGTCCTGTTTCCCCCACTATATAATCGGAAATCTCCATAAACTTCTTCCACATAAATTTCAGCTCAGAAAAAGTAGCTAGGAAAAATAGCCCAAAATGAGGTATGACTCGGATCCGGCCATACTCTACACAATTACCGGGTTCATTCCTCTGTAGACTTTCTTCCGAAAGGTATCACGCTCCACCCTTTCCAAATCTTGTTTGATATAAGTGATAAATCATTAGGCATTTTAGTGAGAATTTTGCTTGGTAATACTTTAGATTTGGGGCGCCCGGTAGGTGGCGCTGTTAGTAGGCTACAATTTTGGGCTACAATATGTTTCTTATGATGTCAGGCGGTAGCTTCAGATTTAACCAATCACGACGTTATATTTTTTTTGTTGTTTTGGGGATTTGTAACTTTTAGTCTGTATTATTTACTAAATATCTGCACCTCTGCTCGTTTATATATTTTTTTGGTAAATATGTAGATTATTGGCGCGAATGATGGGACGTACTATTCTGTCCGTATTCCAAAATGTTTCACGTTTTTGGAGTACATTTAAGTTGGCGGCTCGTGTGGGGGTAAACACAATGGGGGGACTACACTACGATGATCCTGAGTTTCATTAAATTGGGGGGGGTCTGGGGGGCACAGCCCCACAGTATATAATCCTAATTGTTTATAGAATAATAATTTGAAAAGGACTCAAACGCACATGAATATTCCGACACAAGTGAATGATAATATTTACATTTACACACAATTTTTTTTTCCGGCCGGGTCGCTAATCTATATATTTACCATTTTTTTTAAGTTAGGTAAGGTTTCTTGATATCTTTTATTGTTTTTTGTTTTGTTTTCGTATTTTTTGTTTGCCCTGAACGATAACAGCTTACTGGCAACATCGTAGCTTATAAATAGTACCCGTTTTGCAAATGTTTTTGTTTCATTATTGCATTTTCGTACTCTCCATGTGCTTCTTCGTTATTCGAATTCAGCTATATTTTGTATAATCGCGAAAAACTTTTTGATTATCTAGAGGCGCATAAACTAATAAAGAAACCTATAAAAGTAAGTATTGTTTGTTATTAGGTTAGGTTTTTCTGCCAGTAAAAAGCTGTTAGGCGAGAAACCCTCACCAGTAAATTCAAGGGGACCTCTCATGGGGGAGCTATCACTGCGGGGGGACCACCCTGCGATGATCCTGAGTTTCAATCAATTCGGGGGTTTGGGGGGTGCAGCCCCCCTGAGTATATACTCGTATACAAAAAAATATAACCATAATTGTTCATACCTGATGCTACTGTCTGACATTATAAGATATATATTGTAGCCTATAAACCGCGCCACCTACCGTGTACCCCGAAACTGAAGTGTTATGAAAAAATATTCGGTAACATTTTATTTTCAGGACGCACGGTAGGTGGCGCTGTTTATAGGCTACAATATGTCTTATGACGTCAGACGGTAGCGTGAGATGTGAATAATTACAGCATTATATTTTTTGTATATGAGTATATTAGGGGGCTGTGTCCCCCAGAACCCCCAATTAATTGAAACTCGGGTCAGTCTTCGACTGACTTTCGAACAGGTAGCACGTGTTTCATAGAGCTCTCAGTCTTTTGATCTATTTTTCAGATTTTTCTAGGTTTTTTTTTCTTTCACCACAATCAGCGAAAGCTAAGTTGCTCTTCTTTTTTTTCTTATTACTACTTAAGTTCTTTCTTTGTTTGAATAAGTGATGGAGTTCGGGTATGAAAGTGAGCATGAGTGTCGGAATGTATGCATTGGTTGTGGTGTATTAGGTGAGGGGTATACATGTGTTGTATGTGGGCTGTGTGAATGCATTCTAGGTTTGAAGGGGATGAGAAGGCAAGATTTAGACAGGATATGTAGGTTGGAGGGGTTAGTTGCTGAGCTCAGGAGGGAACTTAGTGTTAGGCCTAGAGCTGGGAATAGGTTAGGTGGTGAGGTAGGCCAGTTAGATGTTTCAGGTGAAGGTAGAGGGCCGGTGGAGTAGGTAGGATATGATAGTTCTAGTGATAGTGAAGTTAGCCCCCTTAGATTAGTTAGAAATAGGCCTAGTGAGGATGGGGGACAGTGGAGAGTGGTTAGGAAACGTGAAGCTAGAGAGGCTTCTCCTGTTCTTTGTGAAAATAGGGTTGCCTCTGTTGAGGTTGTTAGCCAGGGGGAGAATAGGTGGGTGAGTCAGAGGGACACAGAACCTATTAGCTTGACTAATAGATTCAGTGCCCTAAGAGAGGAAGTAACTGGAAGTGATATGACTGATGGAGGTAGGGGTGGAGTTCGAGTGACTGGTAATTTGAATGAGAATAGGAGTGGGGATGGAGTTAGGTCTGTGGGGGTTAGGAATAGGAGTCTGACTGAAGTGCTTGTGATGGGTGATTCGTGAGTTAGATATTTAGATAGGAAGTTGAATGCAAGTAGATTGAATGGTTTGAGGGTGTGTTTGCCGGGTGCTGGAGTGAGAGATGTCTGATAGGTATGAGGAGCTGGTGTCTGGCTGTGCATGGAATGCGGTTGTGATTACCCATGTAGGAGTGAATGATGTGAAGAAAGTGGGTGCATGTGAGTTATGTGAGAGGTACCAGAGGTTGATTGAAAAGGTGAAAGAAAGTAGAATGAAATGTGTTGTGACAGGTGTGCTTCCAAGAATGGATGTTGTGGTAGAATGGATGTCTCATGCAATTGGGCTGAATGATTATGTGAGGAGGATGTGTGAGATGGAAGGTGTCATGTTTGTGGATGTGTGGGATAGGTTTGTTGGAATGAAAATGTATGCGATGGATGGACTGCATTTGAGTACAGGAGCTGCCAAGTGTAGGCCATGAATGGTCTTTTGCAGTCTCCTTCTTTTCTTATGTTCTTATGTTGAGTAGGAGGGGGGTAGATGTGTTGTGGGAGAGTATGATCGTGTTATTAGGTCTTTGCGGGTGGGAAACTAGATACTAATAGTGGTCAGGGAATTATGAGAGAACATTATAGTACTGAAAGTAGAATGGACTTGGCAGATAACAGAAATAGGTTCCAAGGCGATAGAGGTGAGGTCATTCAGGTTTCAAGAGGTGCTTCAGGGATAGGGGGGTTAAATTGTTTCTATACAAATGCTCGTAGTCTTAGAAACAAGAAGGATGAGCTATTTAGTTATATTAGCAATGAGAATATAGATATATTATGCGTTACTGAATCATGGGTTAATGAAATTGAATTTAGTGACACTATAAGTGAATTTGATTTACAGGGCTATAATATGTACATTAGTCAAAGGACAGGTAACATAACATAACATAACATAACATAATTACACGGATGACAAAAGCCACAAGGGCCTATCAAAGGTCATCCGCCTCCGTCAAAACCCACCCACAAAAAGCACCATCACCAGGGGAAGACAAAATCAAAGTCCCCCACAATATAATATAACGGATGACAAAAGCCACAAGGGCTCATCATAGGTCATCCGAGTCAAGCGGCCTCTTTTTCAAGGCACCCAAACTCCCAGGAAAACTACATCCAGAGGATTGCATCCAGAAACAAGGGTATCACCAATCAAGGCTTGTCAAGAACTAAATCATGCAGCTATAGATATATACAAACAATATTAATATATACAAAACTTAGGAACCATCACAACCTTCCCTTCCCATAAACTCATCCAACCTACTCTTAAATACATTTAGATTTGGACTACCTACTACCCTCTGCGGCAATTTGTTCCAGAAGTCTACCACTCTATTGGTGAAAAAATACTTTCTTAAATCCAACCTACACCCTTGCTTTTTAATTTTCAAGTGGTGACCTCTAGTCCGATTTCCATCATCTAACTCAAAAAACTTGCTAACATCCAATTTATCTATCCCGGAAAAAATTTTAAAGAGCTCAATCATATCCCCTCTCACACACCTCCTTTCGAACGAGAACATATTTAATACCCTCAGTCTATCTTCATATTCAAGGTGCCTCAGGGAAGGAATAATCTTTGTTGCCCTCCGTTGCACTGACTCAAGAAGGTTAATATCGTGTCTAAAATATGGGGACCATGCCTGTATACAGTACTCTAGATGTGGCCTAACATAAGAGTTATAGAGTTTAAGAATAACCTCCTTACTTTTGTAACTGACATTTCTCTTAATAAAACCCAGCACTCTATTTGCCCTATTTCTTGCTTCAATACACTGCTTAGAAAACCTTAATGACTTATCTATTACTACTCCTAGATCTTTCTCATCCTCTACTGAGCTCAGCCAATGCCCATCCATTTCATAGTTAAATTCTCTATTATCTTTTCCCATGTTAATAACTTTGCACTTTTCAAGGTTGAAAGTCATTTGCCACTTATGTGCCCAGGATAACAATTTATTTAAGTCCCCCTGCACTTTAAAATTATCATCAATATCTTTAACTACAGCTGCTAATTTGGTATCATCCGCAAAAATTGACACTTTATTATTAACTGCCTCCCCAAGATCGTTTATATAGATGACAAATAATAATGGACCGAGAACTGATCCCTGAGGAACCCCACTGATAACATCCCTCCACTCTGACTTTACACCATTTAGCACTACCCTTTGCTTCCTGTCTTTCAGCCACTCAGCTATCCAATTTGAAACACCCCCACATATCCCAATCATTTTTAATTTATGAACTAGTCTCCTGTGTGGTACCTTATCAAATGCTTTACTAAAATCTAAGTAAATTATATCTACATTCTCTCCCTTATCTACTTGATCTGTTACAAACTCCAGAAAGTCTAGTAAGTTAGTCAAACATGATCTACCTGATCTAAACCCATGCTGAGCATCGCTGATTAACCCCTCCCTCTCTAGATGTTGGCAAATCCCTTTTTTAACTATTTTCTCAAGAATTTTACAGACTACAGGAGTTAGGCTAACCGGTCTAAAGTTATTTGGATCCTCTTTACTACCCTTCTTGAAAATGGGGACTACATTCGCTCTCTTCCAATCATCGGGTATTTCTCCATATTCCAATGACCTAGTATATAACTTGTCCAGAGCTATTGAGATACTTTCTACCCCTTCCTTAAGTATCCTAGAATGAATATTATCAGGGCCGGAGGCCTTGGTAGTATCTAAATCACCTATTAGTCCTTTTATCATCCTCCGATCCACACAAATGTTAGTAAACACCTCTTTTCCTGACCTATGAGTACTATACATAGGACTATTTAGTTTCTCTTTTGTAAATACTGATGCAAAATGACCATTTAGTACCTCAACTATTTCCTCATCAGTTTCTCTCACAAACCCTTCATATTTGATAGGTCCTATTTTAACTCTGCCACACTTGTTATTAGTTTTATAGTAACTAAAGAACTTTCTAGGATCTTTGTTGCTATCCTGAGCTAATTTAATTTCTGACACCCTTTTGTTCTTCTTTATAATCTTATTTAACTCATTCCTAGCCATTCTATAATCACTTAAATTTTGAATATTATTTTCTACCTGTAATTTTTTATATGCCCTTTTCTTCTCTGAAATTTTTCTAGCTATCTCCTGATTCCACCATAATGGTTTCCTACTTTTGTTCCTAATGGCCTTCATTGGGATACATTGTTCTTGGACTACATTTATTATATGCTTGAAAGTATCCCACATCCCATAAGCATTTTTACCTCTGAATTCTATATCCCAGTCTACCAAATTTAGCAAGCTTCGAAGTTTTACATAATCTCCCTTATGAAAATTTGGAACTTTTTCAGCATTCTCAGTTATTTTACCCTTCTCAATTCCCAAGTTAAAACGAACTATCTGATGGTCACTATTTCCCAATGCTTCCCCAACAGTCAATTCTTGAACTAAATGATCACTGTTAGAAAGTACTAAATCTAATATATTGTCCCCCCTCGTTGGCTCATTAACAAATTGATTCAAAAAATTATCCTCAAAGCATTCTATGAACCTGCCACTTGTTCTATCCCTACCTATCATATTTTCCCAGTCCACAGAGTTTAAGTTGAAGTCCCCAATAATAACTGCATCTGTTTCACATCCCTTACTTATTTCCCTTATCATTAGTTCATCTATATCATCAGTCTGCCCAGGTGGCCTGTAAAAAGCTCCCAAATGCACCATTCTATTTTTACTGAACCTAATATCTATCCAAAGTGACTCAACTCCATCCTGCTTTATTGAAGTATTTACACTTGAAACAATGTTGTTTTTTATATAGATAATTATTCCTCCACCAATCCTACCTGTCCTTTGACTAATGTACATATTATAGCCCTGAAAATCAAATTCACTTATAGTGTCACTAAATTCTATTTCATTAACCCATGATTCAGTAACGCATAATATATCTATATCCTCATTGCTAATATAACTAAATAGCTCATCCTTCTTGTTTCTAAGACTACGAGCATTTGTATAGAAACAATTTAACCCCCCTATCCCTGAAGCACCTCTTGAAACTTGAATGACCTCACCTCTATCGCCTTGGAACCTATTTCTGTTATGTGCCAAGTCCATTCTACTTTCAGTACTATAATGTCCTCTCATAATTCCCTGACCACTATTAGTATCTAGTTTCCCGCCTGCAAAGACCTAATAACACGATCATACTCCTCCCACAACACATCTACCCCCCTCCTACTCAAATGCAGTCCATCCATCGCATACATTTCTTTCATTCCAACAAACCTATCCCACACATCCACAAACATGACACCTTCCATCTCACACATCCTCCTCACATAATCATTCAGACCAATTGCACGAGACATCCATTCTACCCCAACATCCATTCTTGGAAGCACACCTGTCACAACACCTTTCATTCTACTTTCTTTCACCTTTTCAATCAACCTCTTGTACCTCTCACGTAACTCACATGCACCCACTTTCTTCACATCATTCACTCCTACATGTGTAATCACAACCGCATCCCTTGCACAGCCAGACACCAGTTCCTCATACCTATCAGACAGATCTCTCACTCCAGCACCCGGCAAACACACCCTCAAACCATTCAATCTACTTGCATTCAACTTCCTATCTAAATATCTAACTCGCGAATCACCCATCACAAGCACTTCAGTCAGACTCCTATTCCTAACCCCCACAGACCTAACTCCATCCCCACTCCTATTCTCATTCAAACTACCAGTCACTCGAACTCCACCCCCACCCCCATCAGTCATATCACTTCCAGTTACTTCCTCTCTTAGGGCACTGAATCTATTAGTCAAGCTAATAGGTTCTGTGTCCCTCTGACTCACACACCTATTCTCCCCCTGGCTAACCACCTCAACAGAGGCAACCCTATTCTCACAAAGAACAGGAGAAGCCTCCCTAGCTTCATGTTTCCTAACCACTCTCCACTGTCCCCCATCCTCACTAGGCCTATTTCTAACTAATCTAAGGGGGCTAACTTCACTAGAACTATCATATCCTACCTCCTCCACCGGCCCTCTACCTTCACCTGAAACATCTAACTGGCCTACCTCACCACCTAACCTATTCCCAAATCTAGGCCTAACACTAAGTTCCCTCCTGAGCTCAGCAACTAACCCCTCCAGCCTACATATCCTGTCTAAATCCTGCCTTCTCATCCCCTCTAAATCTACAATGCATTCACGCAGCCCACATACAACACATGTATACCCCTCACCTAATACACCACAACCAATGCATACATTCCGACACTCATGCTCACTTTCATCCCCAAACTCCATCACTTATTCAAACAAAGAAAGAATTTAAGTAGCAATAAGAAAAAAAAGAAGAGCAACTTAGCTTTGGCTGATTGTGGTGAGAAAAAAAAACAAACAAACTATAGAAAAATAGATCAACAGACTGAGAGCTCTATAAAACACGTGCTACCTGTTCGAAGGTCAGGATTGGTGGAGGAATAATTATCTATATAAAAAAAAAAATTGTTTCAAGTTTAAATACTTCAATAAAGCAGGATGGAGTTGAGTCACTTTGGATAGATATTAGGTTCAGTAAAAATAGAATGGTGCATTTGGGAGCTTTTTACAGGCCACCTGGGCAGACTGATGATATGGATGAACTAATGATAAGGGAAATAAGTAAGGGATGTGAAACAGATGCAGTTATTATTGGGGACTTCAACTTAAACTCTGTGGACTGGGAAAATATGATAGGTAGGGATAGAACAAGTGGCAGGTTCATAGAATGCTTTGAGGATAATTTTTTGAATCAATTTGTTAATGAGCCACAGAGGGGGGACAATATATTAGATTTAGTACTTTCTAAGAAGTGATCATTTAGTTCAAGAATTGACTGTTGGGGAAGCATTGGGAAATAGTGACCATCAGATAGTTCGTTTTAACTTGGGAATTGAGAAGGGTAAAATAACCGAGAATGCTGAAAAAGTTCCAAATTTTCATAAGGGAGATTATGTAAAACTTCGAAGCTTGCTAAATTTGGTAGACTGGGATGTAGAATTCAGAGGTAAAAATGCTTATGGGATGTGGGATACTTTCAAGCATATAATAAATGTAGTCCAAGAACAATGTATCCCAATGAAGGCCATTAGGAACAAAAGTAGGAAACCATTATGGTGGAATCAGGAGATAGCTAGAAAAATTTCAGAGAAGAAAAGGGCATACAAAAAATTACAGGTAGAAAATAATATTCAAAATTTAAGTGATTATAGAATGGCTAGGAATGAGTTAAATAAGATTATAAAGAAGAACAAAAGGGTGTCAGAAATTAAATTAGCTCAGGATAGCAACAAAGATCCTAGAAAGTTCTTTAGTTACTATAAAATTAATAACAAGTGTGGCAGAGTTAAAATAGGACCTATCAAATATGATGGGGTTGTGAGAGAAACTGATGAGGAAATAGTTGAGGTACTAAATGGTCATTTTGCATCAGTATTTATAAAGGAGAAACTAAATAGTCCTATGTATAGTACTCATGGGTCAGGGAAAGAGGTGTTTACTAACATTAGTGTGGATCGGAGGATGATAAAAGGACTAATAGGTGAGTTAGATACTACCAAGGCCTCCGGCCCTGATAATATTCATTCTAGGATACTTAAAGAAGGGGTAGAAAGTATCTCAATAGCTCTGGAGAAGTTATATACTAGGTCACTGGAATATGGAGAAATACCCGATGATTGGAAGAGAGTGAATGTAGTCCCCATTTTCAAGAAGGGTAGTAAAGAGGATCCAAATAACTTTAGACCGGTTAGCCTAACTCCTGTAATCTGTAAAATTCTTAAGAAAATAGTTAAAAAAGGGATTTGCCAACATCTAGAGAGGGAGGGGTTAATCAGCGATGCTCAGCATGGGTTTAGATCAGGTAGATCTTGTTTGACTAACTTACTAGACTTTCTGGAGTTTGTAACATAACATAACATAACATAATTAAACGGATGACAAAAGCCACAAGGGCCTATCAAAGGTCATCCGCCTCCATCAAAACCCACCCACAAAAAGCACCATCACCAGGGGAAGACAAAATCAAAGTCCCCCACAATATAATATAACGGATGACAAAAGCCACAAGGGCTCATCATAGGTCATCCGAGTCAAGCGGCCTCTTTTTCAAGGCACCCAAACTCCCAGGAAAACTACATCCAGAGGATTGCATCCAGAAACAAGGGTATCACCAATCAAGGCTTGTCAAGAACTAAATCATGCAGCTATAGATATATACAAACAATATTAATATATACAAAACTTAGGAACCATCACAACCTTCCCTTCCCATACACTCATCCAACCTACTCTTAAATACATTTAGATTTGGACTACCTACTACCCTCTGCGGCAATTTGTTCCAGAAGTCTACCACTCTATTGGGGAAAAAATATTTTCTTAAATCCAACCTACACCCTTGCTTTTTAATTTTCAAGTGGTGACCTCTATTCCGATTTCCATCATCTAACTCAAAAAACTTGCTAACATCCAATTTATCTATCCCAGAAAATTTTTTAAAGAGCTCAATCATATCACCTCTCACACACCTCCTTTCGAACGAGAACATATTTAATACCCTCAGTCTATCTATATATTCAAGGTGCCTCAGGGAAGGAATAATCTTTGTTGCCCTCCATTGCACTGACTCAAGAAGGTTAATATTGTGTCTAAAATGTGGGGACCATGCCTGTATACAGTACTCTAGATGTGGCCTAACATAAGAGTTATAGAGTTTAAGAATAACCTCCTTACTTTTGTAACTGACATTTCTCTTAATGAAACCCAGCACTCTATTTGCCCTATTTCTTGCTTCAATACACTGCTTAGAAAACCTTAATGACTTATCTATTACTACTCCTAGATCTTTCTCATCCTCTACTGAGCTCAGCCAATGCCCATCCATTTCATAGTTAAATTCTCTATTATCTTTTTCCATGTTAATAACTTTGCACTTATCAAGGTTGAAAGTCACTTGCCATTTATGTGCCCCGGATAACAATTTATTTAAATCCCCCTGCACTTTAAAATTATCATCAATATCTTTAACTACAGCTGCTAATTTGGTATCATCCGCAAAAATTGACACTTTATTATTAACTGCCTCCCCAAGATCATTTTTATAGATGACAAATAATAATGGACCGAGAACTGATCCCTGAGGAACCCCACTGATAACATCCCTCCACTCTGACTTTACACCATTTAGCACTACCCTTTGCTTCCTGTCTTTCAGCCACTCAGCTATCCAATTTGAAACATCCCACATATCCCAATCATTTTTAATTTATGAACTAGTCTCCAATCTGCGCTATTATAGAATCAATAATAAATCTAACAGTGATAAAACAGGGCCTATTAAATATGAAGGGTTTTTGAAAGAATCTGATGAGGAAATATTAGAGGTCCTTAATGATGATTTTGCTTCAGTATTCACAGAAGAGAAACCAGTTAGATTAATGCATGATTATTCTAGGTCAAGGGAAGTAGTGATAAATTCTATTAATATAGCAAGAAAAAATTAAAGAGCTTATAATGTAGTTAAATACTATTAAGGCATCTGGCCCTAACAACATTCATTCTAGGATACTCAAAGAAGGTGTAGAAAGTATTGCATTAGCTCTTGAGAAGATATTTATTAGATCGCTAGAGTCTGGAGAAATACCAAATGATTGGAAATTGGCAAATGTAGTGCTAATTTTTAAAAAGGGAAGCAAAGAGGACCCAAATAACTTTAGACCGGTAAGCTTAACTTGTATAGTCTGGAAAATTCTTGAGATGGTTAAGAAGGAAATTTCTGATCATCTAGAGAGTAGCAGGTTAATTAATGATGCTCAGCATGGTTTTAGAAAAGGTAGATCATGTTTAACTAATTTACTGGATTTTATGGATTATGTAACTAAAGAATTAGATAGGGGTGAGAAAGTTGATGTGATCTACTTAGATTTCAGCAAAGCTTTTGATAAGGTTCCACATAGAAGACTAGTTCATAAATTAAAGCTGCATGGGATATGTGGGAAGGTTTTAAATTGGATAACTGAATGGCTAAAAAATAGGAAACAGAGAGTTGTACTGAATGGAGTGAGGTCAGAGTGGAGGAATGTTATTAGTGGCGTACCTCAGGGATCAGTTTTAGGCCCTTTATTATTTATAATCTATGTCAATGATCTTGGGCAAGGCGTAAATAGCAAAGTGCCAATTTTTGCTGATGACACTAAATTGGCAGCTTTAGTCAAAGAGGTTGAGGGTAGCTTTAAAGTGCAGGGTGACTTAAATAAGTTGTTAGCTTGGGCTCAGAAGTGGCAGATGACTTTTAACCTTAATAAATGCAAAGTTATTAACATGGGGAGCTTCTAATAGGGAATTTAGCTATGAAATGGATGGGTATTGGCTTAATTCAGTTGAAGATGAGAAGGACTTAGGAGTAGTAGTAGATAGGTCACAGAAATTTTCAAAGCTGTGTATTGAGGCAAAAAATAGAGCAAATAGGGTGCTAGGTTACATTAAGAGAAATGTTAGCTACAAGAGTAAGGATGTCATCCTTAAACTATACAACTCTTATGTCAGGCCACATTTAGAGTACTGTATACAGGCATGGATGCATTTTTGTAGTGTACTTAGTATAGGTAGAAATAATCCATTGATTAGTTATAAATTAAATGGGAGAATTTTAGGGAGGACCGATTGTGAGAGGGACTTAGGTATTTTGGTAAGTTCAGACCTTCGTCCTAGAAAGCAATGCCTAAATGCTAAGAATAAAGCTAATAGGATATTGGGATTCATTAGGAGGAGTGTAAGCAATAAGAGTGCTGAAGTCATTCTAAAACTGTATCTGGCGCTAGTTAGGCCTCATCTAGACTATGCAGTACAATTTTGGTCACCATATTATAGGAAGGATATTGATTTGCTTGAGTCTGTGCAGAGAAGGATGACAAAGATGATTGTTGGGCTAAGGAACTTACCTTATGGTGAAAGGCTCAGAAGACTAAATCTACATAAATTGGAAAGGAGAAGAGTCAGAGGGGAATTGATTGAAGTCTTCAAATGGGTAAAAGGATATAATAAAGGGGATCTGGGTAAGGTTCTTATACTTAGTGAACATGACAGGACACGTAGCAATGGGTTTAAAGCTTGATAGGTTTAGGAAGGAGATTGGGAGGAATTGGTTTACAAATTGTGTGGTAGATGAATGGAATAGGCTCACTAGACATGTGATAGAAGCCTCCTCTCTGGGTAGTTTTAAGAATAGATTAGATGAATATATGGATGAAGCTGCTAGATGGGACTGACTTTTTTTTTATGTACATATGTATATATTTTTCTAAGGAGTGGGGAGATTATATTTTGCGGTTGCATGAATGGACATAATCCTCTGGATGCATTTTATGTATATTGTAGATTAGATCTGACAAACTCCTGTAAAGGGTGACAATGTTGATGACTTTTCTCTGGTAAGAAATCGTTTGTGTGTTGACTGGAACAGGAGCTGCCAAGTGTAGGCCATGAATGGTCTTTTTCAGTCTCCTTTTTTTCTTATGTTCTTATGTTATGTTCTTATGTACAATATACAATTTAACGATCCATAGGAATGTCCAACCATGCATCTACAATATATAATTTAAAGCCTCCATAGGAGTCTGTCAAAAACACTGGGAACAGTGTGGAAGTTGTGAGTGATGATGAATGGTGGGTGAAAATGGATAGGATAGATAAGTTAGGACAGATTAGGTGTTTGAAAAGGAAGGACATAGAACCTGTTAGGTTGACTAACAGATTCAATGTCCTGAGAGAGGAAGAGCGTGAAAGTGATTTGCCTGGTGTGATTGTGGATGAAAGCAGGATTGGTGGTAGTGTGACTGAGAGCAGGAGGGAGGGTAATGTTAGGCTAAGACAGAATAGGAGAATGACTGAGGTGCTAGTGATGGGTGACTCTCAGATTAGGTATTTAGATAGGAAGTTGAGTGATAGAAAGTGGAAGGGAATGAGAGTTTGTCTGCTGGGTGCTGGTGTAAGTGATGTTTGTGAGAGGTATGATAGGCTGGTTTCTGGGTGTGAGAGGGATGCAGTTGTGATTACACATGTGGGAGTGAATGATGCAAAGAAGGTGGGTACATATGAGTTACGTGAGCAGTATAAAAGGTTAGTTGAAAGGATGAGTAAAAGCAGGGTAAAAGGTGTTGTTTCTGGTGTGCTTCCGAGATTGGATGTGGGGGTAGAATGGTTTTTGCATGCAATTGGTTTGAATGAATTTGTGAAAGGACTGTGTGAGGAGTTAGGATTGGTGTTTGTAGATGTCTGGGGTGGGTTTTACGGGAATAGGAGGTTGTATGCGATGGATGGGCTCCATCTTAGTCGGGCAGGTGTTGAGGTTCTATGGGGGGAGCTGGATAGTGTGATTAGGTCCTTACGGGTGGGAAACTAGAAGCTGTTAAGAAGTAAGGGAATAACAGGAATAGAGGGCAGGTGTAGGAAATGGAAGGGATGCAGAGATAGAGGAATAGCTAGAGAGGAGGGCATACTGATGTGTTATAGGGGGGCTAATGCACAAGTGAATGAGCGGATAACTAGGAATAAAAAAGCACGATGCAATGAAGATGGGAATAATAAAAAAAAACTTAAAAATATACTACACAAATGGTCGGAGTATAAGGAATAAGATAGATCTCTTAAGAGCGTTAGCGAGTGAAGAGAATTTTGATATAATTGCGATAACAGAGTCATGGCTTGATTTGGCAGGTAATCACTTTAAACCTGAGGTTGAGATTGAGGGCTTTAACATATTCCATACAGATAGGAATAGGAAGAGAGGAGGAGGGGTTATTATTTATATTAAAGATAATCTCCAGTGTTGTGTAAACGGTACAATTAAATTAGATGATAACACAGAGTCATTATGGCTAAATGTAAAGGAAGGTAAAAACAAGCTTGTCATAGGATTATTATACAGACCACCAAATCTTAGTAAGGAAGCTTCAAATCTTCTGTGGCAGGAGATAGAACGGGCATGTAGAAGTAAGCATGTGTGTATAATGGGCAATTTTAATTACAGAAATATAGACTGGGAAGCTCTTGTGGGTGATCAGGAGGCTGAGGAATTTTTGAATGTTGTCCAAGATAATTTTCTGAGGCAGATTATTAACGAACCCACTAGGGGTAATAATATACTGGATTTAGTTCTGACAAATAGGGAAGAAGTTATTAAGGATACTGAGATTGGAGGAAATTTGGGTAATAGTGACCATTGTGAAATTAGATTCAAGATGAAATGGAATGGTATTGATAGTAGCATGAACAATGTTAAAATTTGTGACTTTAGAAGAGCAAATTATAATGGGCTAAGGACTTACCTGGAGGCAGTTGTACAGAAACCAGGCAATGAAATCAAACCAGAAATAGATTCAATGATAAACATAACATAACATAACATAATTTCACGGATGACAAAAGCCACAAGGGCCTATCAAAGGTCATCCGTATCCATCAAATCCCACCCACATAATGCATCCATAGGATTTTGTCAGATCATGCATCTACAATATACAATTTAACAATCCATAGGAATGTCCAACCATGCATCTACAATATATAATTTAAAGCCTCCATAGGAGTCCGTCAAAAACAAAATCAAAGTCCCCCAAAATATACAATAAAAAGAAACTGCATCCACAGGAATAAGTCAAGAAACATATCCACATACCAAAAAGTAAGAAATTAACCCTCCATCCCCATATAATCAATCATCCAATCTGCGCTTGAAAACATTCAAGTTTGGGCTGTCTACAGTCTCAGGTGGCAAACTATTCCAATAATCCACCACTCTGTTAGTGAAAAAATATTTTCTAACATCCAGTCTGCACCTCTGTTTTTTAATCTTTAAGTGGTGACCTCTAGTCCTATTACTACCTTCTAACTCAAATAACTTGCTGAAATCCAATTTATCCATCCCAGAAAAGATTTTAAAAAGCTCAATCATATCTCCCCTTAGCTCAATCATATCTCCCCTCATTGTTCAAGCCGATGAATCCTGCTTTGCCCATAAAGTAAAGCCCCACAGAGGACGAGCAAATGAAAAACCTATTTGGGTTTTTGGACTAGTGGACACTAGTTTCACTCAAGCTGTTGGCTACATGGAAATTGTAGAACACAGATTCCATTACGCTTCTTGGATTAATCGATGCTGTTGTACGACCCGGTTCTGTTATTCACACGGATGAATGGAAATCTTATCGCCATATTCAACGAGATCTTGGACTTGAACACAGGACAGTAAATCCATCGCATTAACTTTGTAGATCCTTACACAGGTGTTGTAGCGGGCCGAAAAATTTAGACTAACCCCAATCGATCCAACCCGCTTCCTACACTAATCCGGACGTGAGAAATCGAAGGAGAATGAAACGGATTGTATGTACAGTCCTTTACTAACATGAAAAAAACACAATATTTACAAAAATATGGGTAAATGTGCACCCAATGAG
Source organism: Ceratothoa steindachneri (assembly GCA_963969495.1). NCBI lineage: Eukaryota > Metazoa > Arthropoda > Malacostraca > Isopoda > Cymothoidae > Ceratothoa > Ceratothoa steindachneri. Next base: position 2,080,645 of record OZ018323.1, read on the forward strand.
CCTATATATATATATCAGAAAAAATAAATAAGTCCCACTTATAATTATTATTAATTGATTTTAGGAACAATAAGAATCAAACAACCCAAATAAAATTTGGGTTACTACAGTCAATCAACAACAAAAGATGGGCTCACGTTATACAGTCCCATTACTTACAAAATTTTTGTATTCAAAATTGCACCTCCGAGCTTGGACCAAGATAGGTAACCTTGTTAGAGTTGTGTGGCTCTAATAAGCCCTCCTTCGTTAAAGCTAAACTATTTTATACACAATCAAATAGGACAGAACATGGCCTGGAACCCTTGTCCTATACTAATGGCCTTTGGTATAATAATAATAACAGTTATAGCTTCAATTACAGGGGTAATTTACAAGTGCTTGCCCTCTTATCTTTCAAAATTATGGCGCCTGGAAAGATAAGAAAAAAATTTTATAATAACATGCTAATCAATAAAAAACAAACAAACAAAAACCAAACCCATTCCCATTCACACACACATTCTTACAGAGGGAGAGAGAGGGTACTTAGAAAAGGGGTGGGAGAATGGCCCCTTTACCCACACTCACATTCGCTCCACCACACCCCTCCTTCCTTAAGCCATTCGACCAGCCACTCACTAAACCCTTTCAATCACTCTTCACGGTACCACTTGTGCTCAATCGCACCCTTCTGCACCCATTCACACTCTTCTACTGGTCCTTGGCTACGCGTAGCAATTAGTCGGGGTTGTTCGTCAGTCGTCCTGTCAGTCTCATCGTCACTATTTATCATCTCATCAACCATACTCTTAGCCCTCATTACCAGTTCTCCCATCTCACTACAGAATTCTTTCATACTCTTCCGTTCAGAACCCTCACTCTTCATACCCCCATTCATCAGCTCCTCACTCACAGCTCTCATCCAACTCAAGGTACATTCTTGCGAAACAGACAGGTCACTCACATCCCCTGTATTCTCAACAGGCATACCAGAAACCCCTTCGACTGGTTCCCACCAGAAACCTGAAAAATCAGCCACTTCATCATTCACTACATCAAACTCACCCCTACTATTACCATTCATAAAACCCGAAAAATCAGCCACACTAGGTTCGTTCTGCCCAAACACACTATCATTCATACTGTTCCCAAAACCAGAAAAATCAGGCACAGGCAGCTCACTCACTCGTCTACTTATACCAGCCAAATCACTCACCTGTTTACGCAAAAACTCAATCTCCCTTTCAAGATCCCCCATACCAGAAACACTCTGCTCAGACTTACTTTCATTCGTACTTGCATTCTTCCTTTCACCCTTCTTTGTACGCTTTCTACTCCTCGAGACTAAGACTAGCTCTTTCCCAGACAGATCCATACTATCACATTCATTCTCATCATCATGCACTTTACCTCTCTCTCTACACAGTCCATACACCGGATGGCTCACCAGGTAGTCAGGAGGTTCCCTCCATCTCCTTAACTGACTCTGATGAGCCCGCACTCTGTCAGTCATGCCGTCATTCAAACTCTCCAAAACATACGTTACCCCATTTTCCCAAACTCTCACAACTCTATAAGGTCCATCAAACTTCTCACTCATCTTTGATACATTCAACCTACCCTTCACTTCTTTCACCTTCAATACTTTTGTACCTAATTCAAATGAACGGAACCTTTCATGCGCTTCACGCTGTAGCGGGCCGAAAATAGATCTCTAATCCCAATCGATAATCGATCCAACCCGCTTCCTACACTGTCCGGACGTGAGAAATCGAGGGGGAATAAAACGGATTGTATATACAGTCCCTTTACTTACAAAAAAAATACAATGATAGCTACAGTTTATATTTACAAAAATTTTATATTTTACTAGGGAAGTGTGCACACTTCAAAATGAGGCTAAATTCCCAAATAAAAATAATGATACCAAACGAGAATCTTATAACGGGCGGATACAACAATTTACGTAAATTCTAGACAAAACAAAAAACACAACCACAACCGAACGAAAAGGGGACACGCGCTATGTCTTGCTGGAGGTGGGTGGTAGTTGGTTAACTAGAAGGAGGCAGTATTGTCAACAAAGGCAGGTATGGCGGTTCAGGTGGATAGAGACACGAAAGCCCTCCTCTCAGGGCTGGGTGGAGCACTCTTCTACAGAACCCCTCTTGCTTCCAGTCCACACTTCCACTCTCTCTGAAGAAGAGATATATCCTCCTTCAGTGACCCATTTATTTTTACATGGATGGCGAAACTAATAAGTGGGCATTACCCGAAAATACATTGACTAGCTTACCTCTTTCCAGAATAACGCTTCGTTAAATTTTCTTAATACAAAATAATATCTTATTATTAGCTATTATCTTTCCAGAATAACGCCTGGAAAGAAAGAAAAACATGGTAATCATTTTATACATGAATTAAACAAAAATAAAACAAACCCATTCCCATTCACACACATTCTTACAGAGGGAGGGAGAGGGTACTGAGAAAAGGGGTGGGAGAATGGCCCTTTTACACACACTCACATTCGCCCCACCACACCCCTCCTTCCTTAAGCCATTCGACCAGCCACTCACTAAACCCTTTCAATCACTCTTCACGGTACCACTTGTGCTCAATCGCACCCTTCTGCACCCATTCACACTCGTCTACTGGTCCCTGGCTATGCGTAGCAATTAGTCGGGGTTGTTCGTCAGTCGTCCTGTCAGTCTCATCGTCACTATTTATCATCTCATCAACCATACTCTTAGCCCTCATTACCAGTTCTCCCATCTCACGACAGAATTCTTTCATACTCTTCCGTTCAGAACCCTCACTCTTCATACCCCCATTCATCAGCTCCTCACTCACAGCTCTCATCCAACTCAAGGTACATTCTTGCGAAACAGACAGGTCACTCACATCCCCTGTATTCTCAACAGGCATACCAGAAACCCCTTCGACTGGTTCCCACCAGAAACCTGAAAAATCAGCCACTTCATCATTCACTACATCAAACTCATCCCTACTATTACCATTCGTAAAACCCGAAAAATCAGCCACACTAGGTTCATTCTGCCCAAACACACTATCATTCATACTGTTCCCAAAACCAGAAAAATTTGGCACAGGCAGCTCACTCACTCATCTACTTATACCAGCCAAATCACTCACCTGTCTATGCAAAAACTCAATCTCCCTTTCAAGATCCACCATACCAGAAACACTCTGCTCAGACTTACTTTCATTCGTACTTGCATTCTTCCTTTCACTCTTCTTTGTACGCTTTCTACTCCTCGAGACTAAAACTAGCTCTTTCCCAGACAGATCCATACTCTCATATTCAATCTCATCAGCATGCACTTTACCTCTCTCTCTACACAGTCCATACACCGGATGGCTCACCAGGTAGTCAGGAGGTTCTCTCCATCTCCTTAACTGACTCTGATGAGCCCGCACTCTCTCAGTCATGCCGTCATTCAAACTCTCCAAAACATATGTCACTCCATTTTCCCAAACCCTCACAACTCTATAAGGTCCATCAAACTTCTCACTCATCTTTGATACATTCAACCTACCCTTCACTTCTTTCACCTTCAATACTTTTGTACCTAATTCAAATGAACGGAACCTTTCATGCGCCTCACGCCATACACTCTGCTCACTTTAACTCAAACGAAACCTATCTTTCACTCGCCTTTCAAAATTCATCACAAACTGACATGGGGACATTCCAGTTGCACTATGCACAGTTGAATTATACGCCCACAACACTCTCCCCAGACACACATCCCAGTCATTCACTGTCGTACTCATCATTCTCAACATCTCACACAAGGTTCTTATAGTCCGTTCAGCCAATCCATTTGAAGACGGTACATACGGAGTTGTTCTCACATGCTCCACACCATTCTCTCTCAACATTTGCTCAAACACTTCCCCTACAAATTCAGGCCCATTATCACTCAGACATCTTCTAGGCTTCCATACACACATAGGAAAAAACAACTGCTCAACCACACGCGCAACAGTCACACTCCTTTTATCTCTCACAGGCGCTGCATACACAAACTTACTTTTATGATCAACCATAACAACCATACCAACATTCCCAGCACTCGTACGCGGCAAAGACACACAATCAATCACTACCAATTCAAACGGTTCTTTCGCATCAACTTTCAACATCGGTGGTTTCACTTGCACACCTTGCACCTTTCGCTTCTGACACCTTTCACACGTAGTTGCAACATCATTCACAACAGTTCTCAGAAACGGATGAAACACACGCTCCTTCATACACTCCCACAGCTTAAACTTACCCATATGCCCATAATTATCATGCACAACCTTCACCAGACCAATCATACCAACTAAGGACATCACAGGTACATACATATCATCACCACCCTTCACATGCCTCACAAAATATACAACATCCATACAAACAACAAAATCCTTAGCATACCTTTTAAAATCACTTAAACACTCTGGCCATTCATTCAAATCAACACGCATCATTACACACCTCTTCAACTCACTAACAAAAGGACACATCTCTTGCATCTCTAGAATATCATCATCACTTAAAATCTCATTCTCATCATCCATGACCAACTCAATCATACCGCAAAACTTGACAACGTTCTTTGCACACTCATTCAACCTCATCACCTCACATTCACCTTTCATAAGACAATCCTTATCAGCATCCAAAGACAAATCATTCAATCTCATAAAGTCTACACCAAGCAAGAAACAACAAGGCATTTGCTCACCTTTCAGAATCACAAAGTCATGCTTCAAATTCACACCATTACCCAAACTCACTTTCAGACTAACCTGTTCCCATGCCACTATCAAGCCATTCCCTAATCCACTTATCCGTAACTTCACAGGTTTATGCTCGCAACATTTAAACTCATCATACTTACTCAGAATCCTCTCATTCACTAAAGACACCTGCGCTCCAGTATCAATCAAACCACAGAACAACCTTTCACCAACTTTCACTCTCGCTTCCATCATATCAGGTCCACCATGTTCGCAATACACTGAAGGAACAAGCACACCAACATCAGCACTTATATCCACACTGTCATTTACTCCCATATCATCACTCACCACACACTCATCTTCATCCAGACAATCATTCTTCTCTCTTATATATGAACACTTTTCAATCACCCAATTGTAGTGCACACCGCTCAAACATTGCAGATGTACCACATTAGGATTCAAACCCTTCATCTTCTCATCCTTGTACACAATCGGCCTCTCACCACCAAAGTGCACATAAACAATCACTCCATACAAACGACTCACTACAATCAACACTTTCTGAAATGCCGGGACCCCTTGCATACACATCGCTCTCAATTCTTTCATGAAGTTCCGCACCTTTGCCATACCAATGCTTTCAGGCTTCCTACAAACTTCATTCATTACCTCCTTCCTTAAATCATCTACACTATCGGGCACTCACATCTACTCCATCACTCTTTAAATCTTGCAAACCATTCCATACACTCTCAAACAAGGAATCACCACCACCCTTACTCTCTTTTCCATTCATAATCCCTTTCGGCAAATACTCAGGATCACTCACTCCACACACATTTTCATCATTCGTACCAGGATACCTTGACATCAAATCAGCCACTCCATTCCGTTCACCAGGCACATATTCAATCACATAGTCAAAGTCACTCAAATCTTCCAAAGTCCTTGCAATCCTACTATCAGCCCACTTCATACGCTGCAGATACACAAGAGGTTGATGATCGTTTTTTATCACAAACCTCACACCATACAAAAATGGACGCAACACTTTCAAACAATATCTTATCGCAGCCAGCTCTCGTTCCACAGTCGAATACTTTCGTTCTGCAACATTCATAGCCTTGGATACATACCCAATTATTCGCCTGACATTCTCTCCATTCAAACGCTGCTCTTGCATCAGAAAACCTCCCATACAATACCCACTCGCATCTGTATACAGTTCAAGCATTTTAGCATTTACACTATAATCTGGGTAAGCCAATTCAACATCTTCAGCCGCTGCCTCTTTCAGTCTCTCATACGCCTCATTCATCTTATCATTCCACTTGACAACCGTACTACCTTTCTTGCCCATCCACTCAGTCAGAGGCTTACTCACACCAGAACAATCACGTATAAACTTTCGCTGGAACTCAATCAAACCCCAAAACGACTTCAGTTGCTTCACAGTCACTGGTTTAGGAAACATTCGCACCTTCTCAACATACTTCGGTGATTTTCGCAACCCATTCTCACTCACCATATGCCCAAGGAATTCCACTTCTTTCGCAAACCATTCACACTTCGCCACTTTCACCTTCACACCAACACTCTCCAACGTTCTCAACACATCATTCACCAATCTCATATGCTCCTCAAAAGTCTCAGTCATAATCAAAATATCATCTATAAATGCAATCACATTCTTACTCGCAAACTTACTCAACACAACATTCATTGCCCGCTGGAAGGCTCCGGGAGCATTAGCCAACCCAAAGCTGAGGTTCCGGAACTGGTAATGCCTCTTTGAGGAAGAGAAGGCAGTTACTGGCCGGCTCTCCTCAGCAATGGGCATCTGGTAATACCCCCGTACCAGATCCAGCTTCGTAAACCACTCCATCCCATGCATACTATACACACACTCAGATACCACACACATCGGAAACCTTTCTTTCACAGTCCTTTCATTCACCTTTCGATAATCCACACACAGACGCAATCTTCCATCCGGCTTACGTACAGGTACAATTGGACTATTCCATGCACTCTCGCTCTCTTCAATCACCCCCAATTGCTCCAATTCCAAACACTGCTCCTCAATCTCATCAGCAACCGGACGTGGGAAATGCCTCGGCCGCTGATAGATTGGGGAGTCCTCCTTCAGGACAATCTTGAATTCCGGGAGCTTTGCAACCCCGAAATCCAGATCACCCTTACTGAGGGCTCCCTTTCGCTCAAATATCATTCGATACACATCCTCCCTTTCATACTCAGTCAAACATCCATCCAATTTCACCATGTCCTTCACCTCATTATACATCCATTCACATGTCTTTTCATTCGCAACATTCACCCTGATATCCGTACTATCATCCATACCTACCTCATTGACAGTGGAGAGGTGGCCCAGTACATCTCCGACTTGGATTCCCCTCACCTGCCCTTTCACACTGGGGTCCGCCTGCACACATACAAAAGGATCATTCATTCTCATCAAGCCATCAAACACACAAGCAACACGCCTTACCTTATAACACGCATCCTTTCCATCCAATATCACCGTGTTCTCACTCACATTCAAACTAACATCCTTACTCCAACTCACTCTAACAGACACCCTTTCACCCTTCACAAGTCTTACATTCTCCATAGCAGTCACCTCAATACCAGTAAACACACTCCTCAAAACACTACCATCTTTCCCTACATATAACTTATACACCCCATTTTTACCAATCTTTCTCTCAATCTGATCACTCGCAGGATGCACAATCATACGATTCATTTTCATAAAATCATACCCCAAAATCACACCATACTCACTACTCACCTTATCAATCACAGAAAATTCACATTCATTCATCATCATACCATGCATTCGAACAGCTGACCTTATCATTCCAATCACAGGCACTCTCCTATTACCAATACCTACCAAACTACCCTTGCACTCAGACAGGAGGGCTTTCTCGCTAACCTTGTCATACACATCTTTATACACCAAGCTCGCCTTGCATCCAGAATCTATTAAAGCCAAACACTCAATTCCATTCAATTCCACCTTCACACTCAGACACTCATACTTCCTACCAGACAGCACTTTCACACTCGACAGACTTACCAACACATTACTCACACTCATGCACCCAGAGGATACTTCAGCAGGTACCCTCTTACAATTCAGTTTCCCGCTTCAGACTTTCCATTCACACCTTGCGCTCTCAGTCTAATCCAACACTTTTCACTTGAATGTCCTTCCATCGCACAATTACCTTTCCACAATTACCACAAGCATACTTCACACTCCCCCCAGCAGTTGCTCCACCATTCAACCTCGGACAATCTTTCTTCAAATGGCCTATTTCTTTACACTCAAAGCACTCTTTCACACTTTCCTGGCAATCCTTTATCATATGCCCTTTCTTACCACAACCAAAACATGCACCAGATGTCCACCTACATTCTGCCAACATATGACCTTTCCTTCCACACCGATGACATTCCACAATCTTTCTCCCACCATTTGATCTCTCGTTTGCTGGGACATACCTCGGTTTCTCTCTCATATATCCGTTCCCACGCTTGAAATTCATCTGTCCCCTTCCATTTGACCACCCTCCATTTACCCATCCATTCTGCCGGCCCAGGAAGTTCGACATCACTCCAGCTGGTGCAGCCTTCAGGGCATCCCTGTAGCTGACATACTGCTGGGGTGGATGAAAGCTCCTGGGCTTCTTACCCCCAACGTTCACACTGTACCATCCATCCTCTTCTAGATCGCTTTCATCATCAAATCGTCCATCTTCCAACAGCTCCAACACATCCTCCCACATCAACCGTTCACCTGTCAGTCTCATTCTCTCCTTTCTTTTTCCACTCAGCCATTCACTCACCTTTCGCGGGATCGTGTCCAAAAACTTCCTCATCAGTGGTTTACATTCATTTACATCATTATCACCATACCTCTTTCTTGCCATACTCTCAAGCCTATGTGCATACATGTTCACACTTTCACTTTTCCCCATTCGAGCCTTCTCAAATTCATTTACCCTTTTATACTTCACACTCTCATTCGTTTCACCTGTCCAATCATCCGCTTCTTCACCACATCGTACCTTGGTTCCCCCACACTTGTAATCACACGGAAAAACTCCAATACTTTTCCCTCCAAACATTCCCCCAAAACATTCATCCAGTATCCCTTATTCTCCGGGTACTTGAGCTTACAATATCGCTCAAATTCCCCGAAGAATTCTTCCACACTTTTCCCACCATGTAACCTAAATCTATCTATCTTTGGCACTTCCCTTATCAAAATACCCTTTCCCACATTCACTTCACTCTCACTTGAGCTGCCTTCACTCTCACTCATATCAATAATACCATCACTCTCTCCTTCATCCGAGTACAATGAGTCCACACTCTTGCCTCTTACCTTCCTATCCTTCCCCTTTGCACCACTCTTCCTTCTTCTCTTGCATTCAACTCTCTTCCATTCTCTGTCCTTCCTATCACTCATAATCACCCTATCCTCTCTAGACTCGCACACACTCCCATTGATCCCATTAGTCTTATCCCCTTCAGTCGGAGCAGGGGTCAAGGTTAAGGGCCCTAGGGCCGGTCCTGACCCCTTCATCATGTCATACAAGTCCTTCATCCGTTGGTCGACCTGCTTCTGTCTCTCGTCCATTTCTTTCCTCATCTTGTCTGTCTTCTCATCCATACTCATCACATCACTCTTCAATCCATCAATCACGTTCCTCAACATCATACATTCCTCCTCTTTCTGCCTCAATTCCAGCCTCAGTCTCACAATCTCATCATGGAGGCCCTGTTCCACAGAAGCCATCCTCCCAGGTTAGTAACAGCGATAGACAAAGGTGAAAAACAACCAAACTACCTGCCACGCTAATTGGGTATGGACTGCAATCCAATCCCGTCACGCTCCCGGTTTCGAAGTCTCACGTCCCTATTCGGGCGCCAAATGTAGCGGGCCGAAAAATTTAGACTAACCCCAATCGATCCAGAAGAGTGAAGTCCAGCATACGGGCGGCTAAGCGGTCTGAGGAACTCCGAGTGGCGAGACTCTGTAAAGAGAATCCCAAGGAGTTTTTTGGATATGTGAACAGCCGTAAACCAATCCGTCGAAGGATTGGCCCTTTGAGGAATGAGGAAGGGACATTAAAGCATTCAGATGCAGAAAATGCTAACCTCCTCAACGACTACTTCTCTTCAGTGTTTACTGAAGAGTGTGGTCCCATTCCCCAGCCGACGGATTCCTACTCGGGGGAAAAGCTGGAGGCAATGGACTTCACTGAAGGAGAAATAAAGAAAAAGATCGCTGACCTAAAGACGAATAAGTCCCCTGGACCGGACGGGTTTCTATCCAAGGTGTTGAAGGAAGTGTGCGATGAAGTATCACGACATCTGTGCGCTATCTTTAACATGTCAATCCGGACCAAATGCGTTCCTAGAGACTGGCGTGAGGCGGAGGTGACTCCGATCTTCAAGAAAGGAGACCGTAACCAACCGTCGAACTACCGACCAATCAGTCTGACTTCGATAGTCGGTAAACTCATGGAAAGCATCATGGTGGACAAAGTGACGTCGTATTTAGAGTCAAACCTGCTACTGAGGAGTTCCCAGCACGGCTTCCGAAGGCAATGGTCATGCCTGACGAACCTTGTAGAATTCTTCTACTTCGTTTTCAGCGAGCACGATCGGGACAAGGCGGTGGATGTGGTCTACCTAGACTTTCAGAAAGCCTTTGATAAGGTACCACACCGCCGCCTTCTCCGGAAAGTGCGAGCGCTTGGCATAGACGGAAAGGTAGCCGGCTGGATCGAGAACTGGCTAAGTGGCAGACGGCAACGGGTGGTGGTGAATGGACAGTCTTCTGAGTGGGTGCCTGTTACTAGCGGGGTGCCTCAAGGTTCTGTCCTGGGACCACTACTATTCATCATCTACGTCAACGACGGACGGTGACATGGTTGCCAAGATTTCCAAATTTGCCGACGATACCAAGCTTGGTATGAACGTTGCAAAGGATGGAAATACTGCCCGCCTGCAGGAAGATCTTGGGAAGATTGGGGAGTGGTCGGACACATGGCAAATGCCTTTTAACGTGGGGAAATGCAAAGTGATGCATATCGGCCACAGAAACCCCCAATCCCAGTATATCCTTAAGGGCACTGCTATTGAATCGAGTGACACTGAGAAGGACTTGGGTGTAACAATCACTAGTGACCTCAAGTTCTCGAAACAGTGCATTGAGGCGGAGAAAAAGGCCCAAAGGATGCTAGGCTATATTAAGCGCCAGTTTGGTTATCGGAACCAGGAGATTGTACTGTGCCTGTACAACTCACTTGTCCGACCGCACCTGGAGTATGCCGTACAATTTTGGAGTCCTTTATTGCGAAAGGACATCGCGAGATTGGAACGCGTACAAGCCAGGGCAACCAAGCTGATTCCCTCTATCCTACATAAAAGTTATGAGGATAGACTAAGGGAGTTAGATCTGTTCTCACTGGAAACCCGTAGACTGCATGGTCAGCTCATCGAAGTCTTCAAAATACTTCGAGGGTTCGACAATGTTGACTACCGGGATATTTTCACACTGAGTGAGAACAGAACGCGCAATCACGGCTTCAAACTTGAACTGAAGCGTTACAACCGCAATCTGTGTGGAAACTTTTTCACCTACAGTATCTGCGGTAAGTGGAACGCACTTCCAGTGGAAGTTGTCAACGGTGAATCTGTTGACCAGTTCAAGTCAAGACTAGACAAAGTCTTGAAAAGTGGCCGTTTATGGACGCAAAACAATTGAGCAGCCATGTGCCCGCTCAATTGCTAGTCCAAAGGTACCCTCTTTGAATGGACCGTAAGGTCTCCTAGGGTACTTACTTTCCTTGTTACTTGTTACACTAATCCGGACGTGAGAAATCAAAGGAGAATGAAACGGATTGTATGTACAGTCCTTTACTAACACGAAAAAAACACAATATTTACAAAAATATGGGTAAATGTGCACCCAATGAACTTATATATATATATATCAGAAAAAATAAATAAGTCCCACTTATAATTATTATCAATTGATTTTAGGAACAATAAGAATCAAACAACCCAAATAAAATTTGGGTTACTACAGTCAATCAACAACAAAAGATGGGCTCACGTTATACAGTCCCTTTACTTACAAAATTTTTGTATTCAAAATTGCACCTCCGAGCTTGGACCAAGATAGGTAACCTTGTTAGAGTTGTGTGGCTCTAATAAGCCCTCCTTCGTTAAAGCTAAACTATTTTATACACAATCAAATAGGACAGAACATGGCCTGGAACCCTTGTCCTATACTAATGGCCTTTGGTATAATAATAATAACAGTTATAGCTTCAATTACAGGGGTAATTTACAAGTGCTTGCCCTCTTATCTTTCCAAATTATGGCGCCTGGAAAGATAAGAAAAAAAATTTATAATAACATGCTAATCAATAAAAAACAAACAAACAAAAACCAAACCCATTCCCATTCACACACACATTCTCCATAGAGGGAGGGAGAGGGTACTTAGAAAAGGGGTGGGAGAATGGCCCCTTTACCCACACTCACATTCGCTCCACCACAGTGTGCATACCCAAGTTATTGAGTCATATTGGAATAAACAAAAACAGAAACTTAAACAAATGCGAGGTTGTCAAAGAAATTTATTAGCAACCTATTTATGTGAAATGATGTGGCAAGATAGGTTTGGAACCAATGCTTTCCAGTATTTATGCGAACATATAAGCGAACTATATTCATGATAGGTTTTTAGTTTGGGCAGTGGTGTGAATGTGAAGTATGACTTTAGGATTCTGAAAAATGAGCAAATGCCGTGTTGTTTCTTCTATAAAAATTAAAATCATTCAATCTTTTATAATTATTTACTGTTTATTATGTTAGCTTACATATTTAATTTGTGTATAATAAAGAAAACATTATTTGCTTTTTCCTATTCTATGCCTTTAAATTATCTATATAAGCTCGGGTGGCAGATTCTCCAGTTGAGTAATTCTGGGCAGCGGATTCTCCAGTTGGAACATTTTTGGCAAGCTGTGCAGCGGATTCTCCAGTTGATCAAAAAAAAACTATAAACGAGCAGAGGCGCAGATATTTAGTAAATAATACAGCCTAAAAGTTACAAATCCCCAAAACAACAAAAAAATATAATGCTGTGATTGGTCACATCTGAAGCTACCGTCTGACGGCATAAGAGATATGTTGTAGCCCAAAATTGTAACCTACTAACAGTGCCACCTACTGTGCGCCCCAAATCTGAAGTATTACCTTTTGCTTAACCTAGGTTATCTCCTTATATCTACTGCCTTAGTAACCTAAGACCTTTTCCTTAATGAAAGTCGCCCGTGCCCTAAACTCAAAGGCCCCAACTTATTGCAATGAATTTAGAGGACACTTTTCTCATATAGATATATATCTATGCTCCTATTCTTTAAAATTAAACTTAGAGTGGAAAGTACTACCAGATCTTTATGATAGTGACCACTTCCCCATAATTATGGAAACGATGTATGAAATGAAGTATAATACCAGGCCCAAATGGCTATTTAAAGGTAATTTAAAAAATTTCATCAAGAGCTACAAATTCCAAAAGTCAATAGTAACCTCTGCTATCACCAAATATGCAGCCAAAACTATACCAAAGTCATCATCAAGAATATTCCCTAAATATAACAATCCCTGGAATGATAGTTGTGCCTCTGCAATAAAAGTTAAAAAAAAAGCCTATAAACTATTTAAGTACATGAATCCAGAGTCTTTACTGTTAAATCATAAAGCTAAAGCCTTAGCCAGAAGGGTAATTAGATTATCGAAACATCTCTCTTGGAGAAAGTTTGTACAAACTATTAATCATAACACTCATACAGCAGAAGTTTGGGATAAGATAGGGAGACTTACAAAAGGACATAAACCCCATCCACTCGTCACATTAAAATCTGGCAGTAACTTTACTTCTGACCCATTTGTGACTGCCCAAATATTAGCTGGCCACTTTGCTACTATTAGCAATATTCACTCCTACATAGAACCCTTTGTATACACTATGGTGGAGGCTGAATTTAATGATATTTCATTCGGGGTATCTAACAAGGAGGAATATAACTGCCCAATTACATTATATGAATTAGAAAAAGCTGTTCCCCAAAACAAGCCAAGCTCTCCTGGCATGAATGACATAATATATCCTTTCCTAGCAAATCTTAGTAACCTAAATAAACATAATCTCTTAAATTTCTACAATCACCTATTTCTAAATAATACCTATCCAGATTCATGGAAAGAGAGTTTACTCATCCCTATTTTAAAGCCAGGGAAACCAAGTCAGGAACCATCTTCTTACCGCCCTATAGCTTTGACAAGTTGCTTATGCAAGACATTAGAGAGAATATTGACCATTAGGTTATGGAAATACCTTAATGAAAAAAAGTACTTATCATACTACCAAAGTGGATTCAGAAAGCACTTCTCAACTATGAATAGTTTGGTACGCTTGGAATGTGACATAAGGGAAGCGTTCCTCTGCAATAAATATGTAATGGCAATCTTTCTGGACATTGAAAAAGCATATGTTACCATTTGGCACCATGGTCTTTATAAAAAACGATACATGATGGGTTTACGTGGCCATCTCCCCAACTTTATTAAAAATTTCATTTCCTCTAGAATTATAAGAGTTTTGATAGCTAATCTTCCTTCAGAAAAATTTGCCATACAAATCGGCTTACCACAGGGCAGCGTTATAAGTCCACTCTTATTTTCAATCATGTTAAACGATTTATTAAAAAATTTAGACATAAACCATGCCTTGTACGCTGATGATATTGCAGTGTGGCTATCTGGTGAAAACTTGGATCAAAGGCACAACCAGATGCAAAATATGGATTCTATATCTGACTGGTCACAAAAATGGGGCACCACCTTTTCTCCTACTAAAACTAAGTGTATAATTTTTACAAAACGCCCTAGGAAACATAACTTGCCAGAGCTGATAATATTAAATTACCCTATTAATTACATGCAAACTCATAAATACTTGGGCATGGTATTAGATCAGGGACTAACTTGGGCAGCTCATATTACGTCATTAATAGAGAAATGTAAATCTAGCATTTTGCTCCTAAAATATCTTGCAAATACATACGGGGGATCAAATAGAATGCATCTATTACATATATATAAATCCCCTATTAGAAGCAAAATAGACTATGGTTCTTTCCTATACCATACATCATCAGAAAGCAACCTATTAAAACTTGATAGAATACAATTTAAGTGTATTAGACTAGCTATAGGTGCATTAAATTGTACCAGAGTCGATTTTTTAGAGGCAGAAGCTAATATAATGCCTCTTAAATTTCGTAGAATATTGCTAGGGCTAAGATATGGTATCAAAGTACTCAGTATTGCAAATCACCCCACACGTATATGTATTTTACAATTCTTTTGGTATAATTTCTATGACCTTCGGCCTCACCCAAAACCTTTTTGCGGTTGGATTAAAAAATATATAATGAACTTAGGATATGACCCCATTGATTTAAACACCAGAAAAATATCTAACTGCTATAAAGTTCACTTTAACCTCTCATTAACTGCATACCCTAAGAACAAAACTACTTCATGTATTTATCAAACATTGTCCTTAGAATTAATTGAGTTGTATAAATCCTCAGGTTTTAATGTAACCTTCACAGATGGTTCCAAAAGTAATGAAGGAGTAGCATGTGCTTTTAGCTGGAGAGAAACCATAAAGACCTTCAAACTGCCCCATCACTGCTCTATATTTACTGCTGAGTTATATGCAATATTGAGTTCACTCAAGTACATAAATCAAAAGCTAGACAACTGTAAACTACTCATAGTTTCAGACTCCCTATCAGGTTTGCTAGCTGTGAAAGAACAAAAAAGTCACTACTTAATCCACCTTATAATTAACTATATACATAAAATCAACCTGGAAGCAGTTTTTTTATGGGTTCCTATCATGCAGGTATAAAAGATAATGAAGTGGTTGACGCAGCAGCTAAAGCAGCAATACACAATGCTAATACAACACACCTAGGGTTCTCAGTATCAGAAATGATAGGCATGCTGCAGCCCTCAG
The DNA here is from genome assembly GCA_963969495.1 of Ceratothoa steindachneri. NCBI lineage: Eukaryota > Metazoa > Arthropoda > Malacostraca > Isopoda > Cymothoidae > Ceratothoa > Ceratothoa steindachneri. Next base: position 2,096,537 of record OZ018323.1, read on the forward strand.
TCTTCAACCTCTAGCAAAATGAATGATCCCAAAATAATGGCATTCTCCCCCAAATCATTCCTAATTTAAACAATAACAGACCATATAGAATGTCACATTGTGACAGTATCGTACTAACTAGACTAAGATTAGGGCACAGTAGACTATCCCATGGCTACTTCTTTGATCCATCACTTTTCCACTTTTGTGGAAAATGCAATACACAACTTACCCCAGAACATGCTATAACTCAATGCCCTGAATATGCTTTAAGTCATAACCCCCTATTAAATTTCTGCTTGGAAAACAACCTAAGATTTTCCTATGCTGCTGTCCTAAATTCCTCAGTCCCATTTGAACTAGTACTAAAGTTTCTAAGAGATACATCATAATATAGACACATTTAATTTATTTATTTATTTTTTTTCCAGTTTGTATATCCATTTATGTACATATATAGATATGAGTATTTGTATACATAATTGTGTAACTGTTGGCACTATCTAGTTTAGCTTATATTCACATACTAACAGACTCCACCTTTCTTTTTATTCTTGAGTGTCTAGGAGTGGAGTCCCTAGACTAAAGAGGTGATGGTGACTATCTTGACTGTAATTTCACGGTGCCAGTTATCCTTATAGGGTTTCAGCACCCATAAAACAGATTTAACCAACGAACCAATTACCAGAATTTTTTTCGTATTGGTTCTCTGTCGATTGTTTTTCCTATATAAGGCTGAAGTGAATGCATTCAGAAACAAGAAATTTAAGAAAAGACTTTGAAAATAAACTGGCTAGTAAGATTAAGCATAACCCCAAAGCATTTTGGAAGTATGCTAATAGTAAACTCCGGACAAGATCTAGGATTGGTGACTTGGACTGTGGCAATGATAACACAGCAAGAAATTATATTGATAAAGTGGCAACATTAAATGACTTCTTTGGTAGTGTTTTCGGTAAATATGTAGATGGCCGGGTGAATACATGGTGTTGACGTCTCTGATTAGTTCCAGATAACTAATATTTCATTAACTAAATCTTTCTATATATATTTGTAGTAATTAAGGTTTGCTGCACTTATTTATAATTGGGAGCTTATAAATGTGGTCCCCACATTTTAGACATGATATTAACCTTCTTGAGTCAGTGCAACGGAGGGCAACAAAGATTATTCCTTCCCTGAGGCACCTTGAATATATAGATAGACTGAGGGTATTAAATATGTTCTCGTTCGAAAGGAGGTGTGTGAGAGGGGATATGATTGAGCTCTTTAAAAAATTTTCTGGGATAGATAAATTGGATGTTAGCAAGTTTTTTGAGTTAGATGATGGAAACCAGACTAGAGCTCACCACTTGAAAATTAAAAAGCAAGGGTGTAGGTTGGATTTAAGAAAATATTTTTTCACCAATAGAGTGGTAGACTTCTGGAACAAATTGCCGCAGAGGGTAGTAGGTAGTCCAAATTTAAATGTATTTAAGAGTAGGTTGGATGAGTTTATGGGGAGGGAAGGTTGTGATGGTTCCTAAGTTTTGTATATATTAATATTGTTTGTATATATATCTATAGCTGCATGATTTAGTTCTTGACAAGCCTTGATTGGTGATACCCTTGTTTGTGGACGCAATCCTCTGGATGTAGTTTTCCTGGGAGTTTGGGTACCTTAAAAAAGAGGCTGTTAGACTCGGATGACCTATGATGAGCCCTTGTGGCTTTTGTCATCTGTTATATTATATTGTGTGGGACTTTGATTTTGTCTTTCCCTGGTGATGGTGCTTTTTGTGGGTGGGTTTTGATGAATGCGGATGACCTTTGATAGGCCCTTGTGGCTTTTGTCATCTGTGAAATTATATTATGTTATGTTATCATGATGTAACTTTTACTGGTCGCACAAAAAATTGCATTATTAGTACCAGTACTAAGATTACAGATATATTCTTAGATAGTGCAGGTTTTGGTAAATATGTAGATTAGCGACTCAAACAATGGGATGTACTATTTTGTCTGTGTTCCAAAATGATTCATGTTTTTGGAGTACATTTAAGGGGATGGCTCCTGTGGGGGTAAACACAATGGGGGGACCACACTACGATGATCCTGAGTTTCCTTAAATTGGGGGGGTCTGGGGGGGGCACAGCCCCCCAGTATATAATCCCAATTGTTTATAGACTAATGTCCTAACGTTTACAGAGGTGAATGATTTAACCAAATCATGTCAGCACGTTTAATCGTTTTGGGAATTATAATGGGGGTGGGGTCTGACATCAGATGACTCAAACGCGTATTTTAGCAGGCCGAAAGCAACACTAAACCCACGTTCCAACCTTATCCTAGGATTTATGGACCTTGAGAACCCCAAGGAAGAATTGATATGATTTGATATACAGTCCTACAAACAAAATAAATAAACACTGGTGCGCATTCAAAATAAATTCTATACAAATTGCAATTTTCCCAACCGAAACCAAATAAAATATGACAGGCACAGAGAACAAATTTCAACAACCCAAACAAGGTCCACACAACAAAGCAATCAAAACAACACCCGAACAAGAAGGGGTACGGACTATCACTTGAAGGCTGGGGTGATGGTGGTAGTAGTATTTGTCCAATAAGAAGGGGCACAGGCTCATCAGCCAATGCAGGTAACGCCCTCCGTTTCAAGGCTGGGTTGGGCGGAGCACTCGCCTCGAGGATTTCTCTCACAGTCCGCTGAAGCTTCACTCTTCGAAGACACAGGATGCGATACTAGAAAGAGCCAGAGAAATTTTTGGTATACCGTTTCCAAAGAAAAATCAGGTGATGGACTTTGCTATCCCTCGTTGTTAAAATTAATGTTTAGCCTATTAGTATTTTATTTACAAACCAATCTTACCTAGGGTAATATCCCAATGCACTGGACAAATAAATTTAACTTAACACTCTAAATATTTACTCTTATATTTATGTTTAGAAAATGATATCTCTGAAAAGAGAGTACAATCAGTTATTATTTGTATTCATAATAAAAAATTGGAAGGCAAATTATACCCACACATTCACACAGGGGTAGGGAAAGATATATGTAAAGGGGGGTGGGAGAATGGCCCTACAGACACACACACACACACCGCTTCCCCATAGTATGAATATTCCGGTAGGGGTGAACGAAAATATTTACCAAAAAAACACTTTTTCGGCCGAGTCGCTAATCTACATATTTACCCAGGTTTCTTACTAGGTGAGTGGAAAGTAACTTGTAAATTACTATCAGATCTTCCAAAATCTTATGGGGTTATTGGCCCAATTGCTCTAAATGAGAATGTAGTGGAAATAAAGAATGAATTAATATCTAAAGGCTACCCTATACTATCAATGTCTCGTATCAATAAAAGGGTAAAAAAAGATAATATTCCAACACAATTTATTAAAATTGGCTTATCAATTGAAAATAAGCCAACTATAATTAAAATACTGTATACAAATTTCAATGTAAACGATTATATTCCACTACCGATACAATGCTTCAGATGTAAAAAATATGGACATACATTTAATTCCTGTCGATCAAGAGCAAAATGTCTAATATGTAGCAATGATCACTCGGCTAAAGACTGCCCATGAAAAACTTTAAAATGCGCAAATTGCAACTTAAACCATGTAGCAACCTTCAAAGGATGCAAAGTATACAGGGAAGCTAAGAAAGTTGAAATTGTAGCAAAAAAAGTTAAATATCGTTATAAAAGCGCTAAAACACAAATAAAAGAAAACAATAATAAACCTTATAATATAAACTCCTATCCCTCCTCTATTTCCAAGGAAACTGCTGCACTTATTCAAAATCCCCAAGAAGTTAACCAAGCTAGCTATGCTCATATCTTAAAAACTAACTTACAAGATAGAACCATCAATAATAATACAGCAAATGGCAAATCAATTCACCATCAAACCCTGATTAATACCCCAATCCACTTGTTTATGATAATACAAGCAATCCAAATTTTCTTACTAATTCAAATACATCCTCTACCAACCCCCTCAAAATTAGTAATCATCAAAATAATGCAAATGATACACATATTTACAATTTTATTTTAATTGCTTTGCTTAAAAGACTTGGGACAGAAGGAATTTGAAGAAGCATTAGTTGAAGCAAAACAAATGCAACAAGAAGCTATACACTCTCAACCTGCTAATACAATGCTTAATAATGAAACTCAACTAATATTAGGTGAAAAAGGAAATAAAAATCAGGAAATGCTCATTGAAGCTGATAATCAGGGCAAAACTGTCAGGCAAGACACAAGTAATTCAAAACCTAAATAAAATAAACTAAACATCACTATATCTCATAAAAATGTAGCCCCAGATAAAAGTAGACAAAAACCTCCCATTGTTGAAGCAAATGATGCAGTTAACCTCAAAGGTAAAAATAAACCCCCCCTAAATTCTGAACCTGAAAAAAATAAAAAGAAACAGCAAAACTAATAATCCAAACTTAATCAAGTCAAATAAAAGACCTGTTTGTAGTGAACCTGAACCTATAAATAAAAAGGCTAAGTAAAATGGATAATAAAACAAACAAGATAAAAATTTTGCAATGGAATTGCCAGAGCTTATTTTCTCATCTATCGGAATTCAAAGTTTACTTATATGCTAACAAACCCCACTTGTGTTGTATATGCGAAACATGATTGGGCATCAATCTATGTAATAAACTTGGCATAGATCACTTCATATATAGGGAATCCTATATTAGTAATATACCACCTTGAGAAAACATGAAATTACCGATACAATCAAATTTACCAATAACTTACCCAAAATCAATGTCAAATATTACAAATTACTAATGGAAGATTACATCAACAACAATTTTACCAGAATCCAAAAACATTTACCGATGGATCTAAAGTACTCCTAAATGATAAATACTCATGTTCAGCTGCTATCTTTATTCAAGACTCTGGTCAGTGTTACTCTTGGAAATTGGATGGAGATCATACCATACTTTTCACTGAACTATTTGCCATTAAAAAGGCACCTAGTCATTGCAAAAACTACTCTGCCACATCTGCTGTTATACTTACTGATTCACAATCTAGCCTCTATATATTAGAAGACCACATGACAAACCAAACATACTCAAACCTAGTTAATGAAATAATATCATTGTGGTATTCCCTTCAGAGCAACAATCCTAAAATATATTTTCAATGGATACCCTCTCACATAGGGATAGTGGGAAATGAAAAAGCAGACCTATTAGCTAAAGCCTCCCACAATTTTAATAACAATGAAACCACTCCATTCTTTAAAAGCAAAATTGTAAACTTATTAAGAGAAAAGATACAAAAAGAATACTCCTCTATTTGGGAAAGATCTGTAATTTCTACTCAATTTGGTGAAATAAAAAACAAATTCAATCATTGGCCGTGGTCATTTGATAAACAAAGGAGACTCGAAACTGCACTTGTCAGACTGAGATCAGGACATGTAGGCTTAAATTGCTACCTAAACAAAATTAAGTTAAAAAAATCACCAAATTGTGATCACTGGCAATTTACCTGAGACTAAAACATTTTCTATTAGAATGCCCCGCTTATAATATAAAAAGACAAAAAATGATAGGCAATCTAAGCTTACCGAATATAAAAAATATAACTCAAAACCCTTTTGGGAGGTGGTGGTTTCAGCCCACATACCCAAGTAAAGATAAAAAAAATACTTCTTAAATATCTTGCTTCTACTAGAAAATTATAAAAATTATAAAACTTAAACTGCTTAAAGATAATGAATATATTACTATTATAGGTACCTAGTATACACCAACTTGATTATCACAATAACTATAAATAACTCAATATCCATAAACTAGGTCTGCTTGATCAGTCACTCTATTTTACCTTAACTACCCGATTAACAAATTTAACTTGTCTATAAATACCTACGTAAAGGTTACCTTTGACTAAATCCAGTCAAGAACATACGCTGGTTCAAATATTAAGGATACTAACAAGGTTCCACTTCTTTTCTGAAGCCCTATGGAGAGGAGCCCCATAGGTGAAGATTGGTGTGGTTTTCTATTCTATTAACTATAACTATCACTTTCAATTATCTCAGGAACCAGATGTAACTCAAAATTAATAAATATCTTTAAACTTATTTATACAGGTATTCAACCCTTTAAAAGAGAAATCAATAAGATTTTACATATTAAAATAAATTAATAAGATAAAAAAAGGAAAGAAAAAGAATCAATAGCTCACCTAATTATAATATAAACTCATAATTATACCAATTATACAGTGCGCAGCAAACTGTGTAGTGTCTAACTCTCTTAGACCCACTATCATTAACACACCTCCAAAAAACGCAAATTAATGAAGAACAAATAAAAAATACTGGTCTGGTGGAAAGACATACTCCATCCAAGAGGAGTGAACCCCTCCACAAATAAAAAAAAAAATGTAGATTGGCGGCGCAAACGATGAGACATAAACTATTTTGTCTGTGTTCCAATATGTTTCACATTTTTGGAGTAAATTTAAGGGGACTACTTGTGTGGGGGTAAACACAATGGCCCCCCCCCCTATGCTGATCCTGAGTTTCAATCAATTGGGGTGTGGAGGGCCAGCCCCCCCTCATACAATGGATATTCATGAATGAAGACATCTAACTGGACAGCAGTGAAAAGTGGTATACCACAGGAAAGTGTTCTGTGACCAATTTTGTTTGTGTTTTTTATTAATGATATTTTGGTTAATTGAAGTTAACAGCTATTTAAAGAAAGAATAACAATGACACCCACCTCAGAAAAAGAATGTAAAAGGCTACTTGTTGAAGAATTCTTCCTTTCACTTGAATTTCTTCAATTTCTTTTCAAACTACGCAACGTAATTTTCTGTTCTTCTTTCCGCCAGCCAGCTCTCTGTTTACACCTCAGCTTTTTGTATCAGTGCTCTCCACATAGATTAAATGAAAACACTGTGTTAAAGAGGTAAGGAGCAGGATAGGAAAAAAGAGAGGTGGGTGTCCGGAATACTTTATAGGGAAAAATATTCCAAAATCTACCTGATGCTGTATCAAGTACATTTAAAATATTTGCTGACGATACAAAGATTTACAAGGAAGTAAACAGATCACAAGATCATTGGGACTTGCAGGGAGATTTAAGGAAGTTAAGTGAATGGTCTAATCTGTGGCAGTTGAGGTTTAACGTAAAAAAAAAGAAGTAAAGTGATACATTTTGGATTCCACAAAGTCGCACCGTTTCCTTGGTCTTGTATTCGACCGACGCCTCACCTGGGAGGCTCATATTCGCAGCCTTAGGGTCTCTTGTACCCGCGCCATGGACATTCTCCATTCTGTGACGTTCAGCCCTTGGGGCGCTGATAGGGCTACCGCCTTACTTTTTTATCGATCCTTTGTTCGCTCGAAGCTCGACTACGGATGCGAGTTTTATGCATCCGCAGCCGAGCGCTTATTGCGGAAGGTGGATTCGATCCACCACACCGGCCTTCGCCTTGCGACCGGTGCCTTCCGCACTTCCCCCATTGAGAGCCTGTTGGTCGATGCTGGGGAGATGCCACTCGCTCTGCGCTGCGTGCAGTGCATCACTCGCCTGTACGCGCGAGCCCGGCTGCTCCCTCAGTCGCCAACAGCTCTCACTGCATCCGCAGCTGATCTCGATGGTGCCTATGCCGCCGAGAGACGCCAGTCATACCCTAAGCCCTTTGGGTTTAGGGCCAGGGGTGCCGGTGGCACCCCTGGTTCTGCCCAGGATGCCACCCTGGAGGGTACCACATTTGGCTATTTGTCGCCACGCCTCTGCTCCCAAAGCTTGTACTGCGCCGGGAGTATTGCGTTCGACCTTTTGGGAGCACACATCGTGTCACGCTGGAACCGTGCCAGTGTATACGGATGGCTCCAAGCTCCAAGAGGGGGTCGACTTCCACGCCGTATCCCCTCTGTTTGAAGTCAGCGGGCCTCTACCAGGCGCTGCGTCTGTCTTCACGGCCGAGCTGGTGGCAATACACCACTCGGTACGGGAGATTACGCGACGTGCCCGGTTCGGAGACCGGATTGTGATCTATAGCGACTCACAAAGTGCCCTGAGTGCTCTCGGGGCATTGGAATCTCCGCATCCCCTGGTTCGCGATATCCGTGACGCCACGGTTTTGGCGAGCCAGGCAGATGTCGAGATTATCTTCTGCTGGGTTCCTGGACATGTAGGAATTGCGGGGAATGAGCACGCCGATGAGGGCGCCAAAGAGTCCGCGAGGACTCTGCGACCGGACCAGCGTTTCGCTCTTCCTCACACCGACTACATGGCAGGAATACAGGCAGCTCTTCGGACTGCTTGGCAAAGAAGATGGGAGACAGTCGAAGGGAACTTAAAGTTGCGTGCCATTGCACCGCGGCTGTTCCCATGGACCTATCCCCCAATGCTGCGGCGGCTTCAGGTTGCTTTCTGTCGTCTCTGAATCGGACACACTCGTGTGACGCATCGCTATTTGATGGATCGCTCGCCTGCGCCCTATTGCAACAACTGCGTCGTCCCCCAGACTGTTTGGCACATTCTTGTCGAATGTCCCAGTCTGGGTGATCTTTGCGCACGATACCTGTCCCAGTACCGGGATGGGCGGGGTCGCTACTGCCTGTCCCTTGTGCTCGGTTTAGATTCGTGCACATTGACTTGTGGACTTGTTGACTTCTTGTGGGAGGCCGGCCTTCTCCCTATTATTTAAGCAAGGTTTGTTTTTTTTTGTTTTGTTTTGTTTTTTTTATTTGTTTTTTTTGTTTGTTTTTTTTTCCTTTAGTTGCACGCTCCTGCGCCGGGGGGACCTCTTCCCGACGCACCAGCTTGCTTCCTTTCCCCCTTTTGGGGTGTTGTTTTTTTTTTTTCTTTAATTTTATTTTAAAGTAGCCTAGAACTAGGCCAGTTTTAATAGGGCGACTAATGCCCAAGTAGGCAGTTGCCAGATGAGCTCTTAAAAAAAAAAAAATGGATTCCACAATCAACACTATGTATATACCATAGATGGTGAAATACTGGATCAAGGTGGGTTTTTTTTTTTTTTTTTAAGAGCTCATCTGGCGAGGATCAAGTTAAAGAAGAGAAAGATCTAGGTGTAATCATTGACTGAATTGAAATTCCATGCACACGTGTCCGCTGCAGTTAAAAGGGGCCAACCAGATGTTGGGAATTGTGAAAAGCACATTTGTAACATTTATCAGAGATACCTTGTGACTGTTAATAAATGCATTAGTTCGTCCCCATCTGGCAGATGGAATCCATACAAAGAAGAGCTACAAAATTGGTTCCGGAATTGAGTGAGCAAGAACATAGCGAAAGACTGCGCCAGCTTGGACTCTTTTCCATGAAATATAGACACTGTAGAGGTGATATGATTCAAGTTTACAATATTCTAAATGGATTGAAGAGAATTGACCCTAACCTATTCTTCATACCTCAGGAATATTCAGCAACACAAAGTCATTCCAATAAACTATTTAAATGCCATAGCCAGAAGATGGTGAGGAAAAATGTATTTGTCCAGAGGATTGTCAATGACTGGAATTCTCTACCAGATCAAGTGATCGCAGCCACAAGTCTTCAGTCCTTTAAGAACAAGTCAGATAAACACCTGGAGGCCAACTGGTATAGCTACACGTAGCCAGCATCATAGAAGTCTTCACAACAATGATTGGGCGACTGCAGGATTACCTCATGAGCCCGTACCATGATGATGATGGTGACATCCGGATGTATTTTTAGTACATCATGGGTAACTCTGAGGAAGACGAACCAGCTGCTGCCATGCAGGTAAACCACACGCTGGCAGCTAAGCGACCCCTGGAGGCTTACGTCTCTCCTTTGCCTACAGGTTTAGGGGGCTCCCCCTCACCCCCTTGTCCCCCATAAGGGGCACTATCCTGGCCACCATGCTGACGGGACTCCGCCTCGTTTGGCCTCAGCTTAGCCTCTTCTCCTTCTTTAAGACAGCCTGTATTTCTCCCCTACTTCTTCACTTCCCCTACAACCTCTCCCACAAATTTCTCTGGTTGGCCTCTATTTTCACAGGGTAGATGCTGACCTTCTTCACAGCCAACTATCTCGGATTGGGGCTGAGGGGGGAGGGGACAATGTTGCCTAACCCCTGAGCTCCGGTTTGGGAAGGTGGGTTTTTAACAACCTGGTTCATCCCCACCCATACCTTCCTCACATCCCTTTTCTTTCTCTCTTCACACTATCAATTTTACACCATGTCCAAGGTGGAGCCGCCATGCTGAGGGACTGCCAGGCCACCAGGTGGGAGGGGTGGTCTTAAATGGCAGCACCTGGCTCTGCTAGACCTGTACGTACCCGTACCCCTTGCAGGGCGTGCTACTATGAGGGGTGATGAGCATGTGCATCCTGTGACAAAATTAGGGTCCCCATGTCCAATGATGGAAATTTAATAAAAACCCTTCCCCTTTCCTCCTCACATCAACGGAGCCGTCTTCTGGCAGCTTCACAGAAAAAATAAAGGTCCCCCCACTATGCTTGCGCAGGGGCCCTTCCAAATTTCTCTAACTGGAGAGGAGGCTTACTCCTCTCATTTGCCTATGGGTGAGGGGACTTCAACCTCACCCCAGGGCACCTCCTTCTTTCCAGCCGCAGTCCCCCCTATACTTTCCAAGGGGACTGCCAAGAAAGCCAGCAGGCAGCCCATAGCCAACCGCTCCCCATTGAAGCGGCTCAGTAGGGCAAGCCCCTTCAGCCACTTCCCTCAAAAGACCTGCTGGCTAGAATACTAAACCTAGCAGGGGTCAAGGCCTGTGCCTCCAAAGATGAGACTAAAGACACTGCTACTAATAGGACTTATGTGTCGGAGGGGGGGGGATGGCCAAATGGAGGCCCCAACTGAGATAGACATGGTCCTTGAGGCAACCCAGCCTCAGACAGTAGGGCCTTCCATGGGAGCGAATCCGGGCTCGGCGCCAAGTCCGAACTCAAGTCTGTTCGTATGCAAGGTCCTCAAACGGCTAGGGTTTCCAAGGAAGAACAAGGAGGGGAGGCATCTCCTCCTCCCACTGGTGCCCCTATAACTGCCGGGACCTTCTCCATCTCGGAGAAGGACCTTGCTGAGGCCAGTCCATCTGGCCTGGGGGCTCCTGCCGGCGGAGGGGAGAAGAGGGTTCATTTCCCGCCATCCTCTCGTAAAAAGGGAAAAAACAACAAAAAAATACTCAGGGCTCCTCTCCATCCACAGGGGCTGCGGGGACGGATGGATCTGCTGCCATTTCGGTAAGCAACCAAGCCACAATATTGGCACATCTGGCTCCTCTGCCCAGCTGGGTGCAGAGCCCTTGACTATGACCAAAAGTGCGCAGGGCGGAGCCTTGATAACATCGGGACCTCGCATTCAGAGATTACCTGGCATTTTTGAGCCTGCTGGCTTCAAACGTTTCCTCATTATTCACTCCACTGATGGCACCATGTTTGTTGGCTAAGCGCAACATGATCTATCAGAAGAGAGCTTTAGCTAGTGTGATTGGTAGAGAGCCGAAGGTGACCTCGTTTCTCGGATGGAAGCCTTTTGGCAAATGTGTCAAATTGTTCCGAGGCAGCAATGATTAGTGCCCTTCGGACACTTGATGGCATGCCTGTGACTGTGACACCGCACTCTACCATGAACTTTGCGAAAGGAGTAGTTTATGCGAGGGTACTCATTGACTACTCCATAGAGGACATCACCTTAGAGCTGGCTGACTATGGGGCGGTCAAGGTCGAATGTGTGATGAGAAAACAGTGAGGGGCCTCGAGACCCACCCCTACACTCTTCGTCACATTCGACTGTGACAAGCTGCCTGAGTCGGGGTGTGCCAGTTGGTACTGCTACCCCATGAAGGCATTTGTGCCACTGCCACGGAGGTGCTATTACTGTTACTGCTTCGGCCATACCAATGTAGACGTGCAAAGTCGGGGTCACCCGAAGTCTGTGTAATTTGTTCCAAGGCTGCACACAATAAGTACAACTCGTGTGTGGCCAAGTGTGTTAATTGTGGAGACCAGCACCCTGCTTCTTCAAAGCAATGTGGTACATATCTCGTTGAGAAGCAAATCCTGGCTGTTCTGGCTCAGGATTGTCTCTCATTTCGCGAGGCTAAGGACTTGGTCCTGGCGCTGCCCGGTACATCCCCTGCCTCATTGTTGAAAAAGACCCTCTGCACCTGGCCCTTCTGCGGGTTCTACCCACCCAGGGCGCTTTCCTGGTAAAGCTGGCAGCACAAAGGGTCCACACCCAGCCCCAGCTAAAACGACCCAACCCCCCTTTCACCCAGCGTGACCTTTTCCTGTACGGCGAAATGGCCACACGCCTCCACCAAGTTGCCAGGCCATCTTCTGGGCTCCTAAAGCTGCCCTTCTAAAGGAGGACAGCACCAATGGAGCTCAGCCCCAGCTAAAACCACCCAACCAGTGGTGGGCTGGGTGGCTTGGAGATGGTGGACCCTCGAAAAGAGGGAATAAGTGGTAGTTTTAATGAGAACAGGAGGGAGGGTGAAGCTAGGCCTAGGGGGACTAGGAGGATGACTGAGGTGCTTGTGCTGGGTGACTCAGATTAGATAGGAAGTTGAGTGCGAGTAAATGGAAGGGAGTGAGAGTTTGTTTGCCAGGTGCTGGTGTAAATGATATGTCTGAGAGGTATGATAGTCTGGGTTTGATAGGGATGCAGTTGTGATTACACATGAGTTTCAGGTGTGCTTTTGAGATTGGATGTGGGGTTGGAATGGTTGTCTCATGCAATTGGACTGAATGAGTATGTGAAAGGCCTGTGTGAGGAGTCAGGATTAGTGTTTATAGATGTTTGGAATGGGTTTATGGGAATAAGGCATTGCATGCATTAGATGGACTCCATTTAAGCCGAACTTTGGTTGAAATGGTGTGGTAGGAGTTAGATAGTGCCATTGGGTCTTTGCAGGCGGGAAACTAGTTACTGATAGTGGTCAGGGAAATATAAGAGTACAGGGAAAGGAAAGAGATGCAGTGGAGATAGATTGGAAGGTATACATTCTAAATGAGGTGCTTCAAGGATAGGAGGGCTGATTTGTCTTTATACCAATGCTTGTAGTCTTAGAAATAAGAAAGATGACTTATTTAGTTAAATTATTGATTAAGATATAGATATAATGTGTAATAGAATCATGGGTTAATGAAAATAAATTTAATGACAACATGAGTGAATTTGAACTACAGGGTTATGGTATGTACGTTAGTCAAAAGAGAGATAGGACTGGTGGTTGGTTGATTATTTATATCAGAAATAGCATTTCTTCAAATCTAAATAATTCTATAAAGCAAGGAGAAGTTGAGTCATGTGGATAGATATTAGGCTCAGTAAAAATAGAATAATACACTTGGGAGCCTTTACAGACCACCCGGATAGACTGATTGTATTGATGCATTAATGAAAAGGGAAATAAGTAAAGGATGTGAAGTAGATACAGTTATTCTTGGTGACTTTAATTTAAATTCTATGGACTTTGAAAATATGATAGGAAGGGATAGAGCAAGTTGTAAGTTTATAGAATGCTTTGAGGATAATTTTTTTGTTCAATTTGTTAATAAGCCAACAAGGGGTGCCAATATATTAGATCTGGTTCTTTCAAATGATCACCTGGTTCAGGAATTGACCGTTGGGGAAGCATTGGGAAATAGTGATCATCAGATGGTTCATTTTAACTTGCAATTGGTGAAAGGTATAACATCAACAAACTCCTCCTCCGCCTGGTGCCTATGTGGCATCTAAGACCTTCTCCATCTCGGAGAAGGATCTTGCTAAGGCTGATCCATCTGGCCTGGGGGCTCCTGCTGGTGGAGGGGAGAAGTGGGTTCATTCCCCGCCCTCCTCTCCTAAAAAGAAAAAAGATTGGGCTCCTCTCCATCTCTTGGGGCTGTGGGGGCAAATGAGTCTGCTTCCACTTGGGTAAGCAACCAACCCAAGATCAGCATGTCCGGCTCCGTTGCTCCTGCGGGTGAGGAGTCCCTGACAAAGAATAAAAGTGCAAATGCACTGAGCAGAGCCTTGATTGCATCGGACCCCCTCATTCAGAGACTGTTTTTTTTTACCCCGGTAACTTCAAATGCTTCATTGTTATTCGCTCCACTGATGGCGGCAGCATGTTGGCTAAGGGCAACATGATCCATCAGAGGAGAGCTTTAGCTAGTGTGATTGACCATTAGAGAGCCGAAGATGTCCTGTTTCTCAGGCAGGAGCCTCTTGGCAAATGCGTCAAATCCCTCTGAGGCTGCCATCAGATTTGTTTGAGTCGGCATGGATCCAACACTGGATTCATCTTAGGCAAGGGGTTAATAGTTCTTGGTACTGAGCAACACTTTTGCTGTGGTAAATCACTTGTTTTGCCTATATTTCCTGGAATGTAAGGAGAAAATGTAATAAAAATGAAAAAATATTGGTGCACTAAAGCTCATAACACTTCACCTCAACCACAGGCTTTTAAAAATACAGCTGTAGTCACCTGTGTCAGAACTGCTACTGTTGTGGTTGTGACATGTTCACTTGAGGTTAATATAAAGGCTGTTTATAAACAGAATTTGGTCAAGAATAACATTGATAGATGTGCTACATATGATATCTAGCTCTCAGATGTCTATAATTGGTAAAAAATCAAGGTGCATCTAATAATAATATGGATCAGACTATCTGGGGAGATAGTTAATATCACCAGTCTTTGTATTTTCTAGGGGAAACTGGATAAATTTATGTACCAAGAAGGCCTGTAAAGGTAATAGAGTTGGGATTACTCAGGGAAAAGGATAATGATTTGTATTACTCAAGATTATTTCAGTCAGTGAGTGGTGTGAATGGAACTGTGGTTTAACCAGACTACTTATTAATAATTAGGATTCTTAATCATATATTTTTCTTTTTCACAGATATTTTTTTAGCTAATACTTTAAAGATATAATGATGATGCAAGAGGATTATGGAAACTTGGGTGAGTCATTTCCCACTGATCATTAAATTTCTTTACTTAAGAAAGCGTTACATATATGTTCACAAATTAGCCTGAGAGTTAGCAGTGATGATAATTCTGCCAGTACTCTTTATATATATACACACATACACAAGACATTAAATGTCCCCCCCCCCATTCAAACCCCCAATTGATATATATATATATATATATATATATATATATATATATATATATATATATATATATATATATATATATATATATATATATATATATTTATGAGTTGTACTAATAATGCACAACTTTGGCAAGGAATTTGATACAGTTCAGTGAATGGGACTTTGGTGGAGCGCTCCGAGCTAATTCCACTACTTGTGTTATGACTTGGTGTAACTAGCCTCAAGGAGCTGTAAAAGAGAAGGCATTACAGTCAAAGATTCACTGTCAAAAGTAGTCTCTCAATTAATTTAAATACAGTCACAATTATGCCAGTGGGAGTAGACAGAGATGAAAGTACATCCAGTCCTCCACTCGGGTCACAATCACTCAGATTGGTCATCCCAGCCACCCTAGAAAAGATTAGACATTTGGGGTGGTGAGGGGAGGCAAACTACTATAACCTGCTCCCTTGAGGAGCAGCACTACCTCTGTATTAGTTTCCTTGGTCGTTTTAAATTAGATTGAGACTACCAGGGTTTTATTCTAAACCTTTCCATTTTATCCTTTTTTTGCCACCTTTACACGTCTTTTCTCATGTATTTTCTTGGCTGATTGCTAATTATGGGGGCGAACCACCTACCAGCTTTCATCTATTTATCCCTTTTACATACCTACAATGGGATACCAGGTGGTGTATGGGCAACCTTGCTGCAACTGACATCTGGAGGATTGTGTGCCCTCTGTCCCATTGCCTGCAGGAGTATCTACAGCTATATCTTTACCAGCTGTCCTTACAGAATTTCCCACCCTTTGGTATTTCACTTTAATTTTTTTAATGTTAATAAATTAATTTTTTCCTCCAATTAGTTAACATACTAATGCAGATGATTTCATTTATAGGAAACCTAATTTCTTTTTTGAATGGGAAAGATTCTCTAGAAGACCGGCTTGAAATTGCATTGAGACTATTCTTCACTCCTTTGAGTTTACCTCCACAACACAAAGAAGAAGTTGTAATCTTATGGATGGAAAATATTCTAAGCACAAATAAGGTACAGTAACTGCTTCTTGGAGGTTTCTTTAGACTGTTTGGTTGTAATCTAGGTTAAATAATGGTGAATGAAAATGGGAAGACAGGAGGAAACCCAAAGTGGTTTGGCCTTTTTGGTATTTCCTGCATCCCAACCCACAACAGTCTGTATAGGCAAACTTTTCATGCTGATAAATTTGGGAATAAAACCCAATGTAAGAACAATAACTTTAGTTAATGTGCAGTATTGGTTTCATGGATTCCAGCCTCATCTTTCAGCTGTACAACTTAGTTGCTAACATCCTTGCCTCTTCAACAAGCTGTGTGGCCCCCTAGTAAGGCCACCACACTCCCCAAGGGGTAATGCTTTTCTGTCTCTCAGCAACTGGCATCCCGTTGATTTTGACACTTCTGGCAGATTTGCTTCAGCAAAAATTGCTTTCGATGTTTGTCTTGGCTTCTTCAACAGCTGCCTCTTCACATTACGGTCCCAGGTAGATACGGTCTTTAGGACGCCAGAGTCCGACTGCATCTTCCTTGGTGATGTGTTGGTGTCACACACGTAATATCTGATAATTTGCCTTTATTTTCTAACAAGGGCTGTGACGTGATATTGTGGGACCTACATTCACTTAATTGAGGCTGACACGTCATCCAAAGGAATTCTAGAATTTTCGTTCGCTTTGATGGGCCAGTTTCCCTCCTAATTATTTTATTGAATATTAAATTGGATTAAGATTATTGCGTTTTTGTCATGAAAGAAAGCATTTGATGTCTGGAGTTAAGAATTTTCATTGTATGTTGATGTAGCATTGGGATTTTGAATGATCCGTATTTTTTAGTGTTCCGTAGAATTCAATGTCAAGGCCTTCATTTTTCACAGAAGAGAGACCAGTTTTTTGTGCTTGGAGAAGAAAGTTGTGTTCGGGAGCAGAGTGGATTTCGTGCACTTATTTTCCGGTTTTGTGCGTCTCGGAAGGCTATTGTAATTTAAGGCCATCCTGATTTAAGGTTACCGTGAGTTAAGGTTACCGTGAGTTGAGGTTACCCTGAGTTAAGGTTACCCTGAGTTAAGGTTATTGTGATTGATTGACTTAGTGTAAGACAACCGGCAGAGTTGTACCCCTTTTGTACTTTAGGGCGGGTTTACCGCGAGTGTTGTGCCTCTCGTGCATCTTTGGTAGGACAACCGTGTGTGGTACCCTTGTTTTTGTGTGGGCCATACTAGGCCTGATATTGGTGGTCGTGAGTGCCCCTTTATTTTTGTGAGTGCCCCTTTATATATATATATATATATATGAATAACGTTACAGCCACGAGGAAAATGAAACAACGGAGAACTGCGAGGCCTTTCGACTAATGGTCCTTTACTGAGCAGACTAAAAGACAGGGGAAAAGAGAAAGATATTTATACACCTGATTAATGAAAATATGGGATATAAAGATTTAAAGGGGTGGGATTAACAGATACCTGGAAAAAACCTATTAACAAGATGAGCCATCAGGGTTAAAAAAAAATATATATATATATTTTTTACGGGTTACAAAAGAAAGGGGGAGGCAATGCTTGGGAATCACATATGCAATATGAAAAAAAAAATAAAAAATAGTTTACACATGATAACTAGAAAATATGACAAAAGAAAAATATGAGGAAAGGTTTTTTTTATATAAATAAGCTAAAATAACTTCTATGTGGTAATCATTAATTCAGAAATTTTATCTTTAAAGTCATTCTTAAACATTCTTTTGATACAAGGGTCCAAAAAATACATTCCAGGGCTGAGATTAAAATTCAAAGTCAGTTGTATAAATGCCGATTCTAAAAGATTTCGTGAAAAAAAGTCATTTGATTTGGCAATCACAGAACTCTCCTTCCAATTAATACGATGGGAATTTTCACTCAAATGGATAAAAATGGCATTTGATGTTTGCCCAGTGCTTACAGAGTACTTATGTTGCTTAATACGCACATTCAGATCCTTGCTAGTTTGCCCAATATAAAATGAAGGGCAATCCAAACAAGGGATTTTATAAATTACGTTATTTGTTTCATTAGGGCAATTTTTTATTAACATTCTTTTTAAAGTATTTGTATAAGAGGAAACAAGATTTACATTAAGTGTTTTTAACAATGTTTTTACGGTTTCAAGGCCATTAAAATAAGGTAAAATGAGGATATTCTTGGGCGCTTCCTTCTCAATAGTACTTTCGTTATAAAACTTTTGGGGGGCTTTATTATAACAAATATCAAGTATATTTGCTGGATAACACAAGTCTGCACCGATTTTTCTTATAGATTCAATTTCCTGATCCAAATATTGAGGACTGACAATGCGCAACGCACGTAAAAACATAGAGGAAAAAATTGATATCTTAATATTAAGATGGTGGCCTGAATAAAAATGGACATAGGTTAAGTTGTTGGTTGGTTTCCTATAAATACTAAAATTGCAATTAAATGATTCCCTATGTATTAAGACATCTAAGAATGGAAGGCAATTGTCTTTCTCTAATTCAACAGTAAATTTTATGGAAGGTACCTGGTTATTTAAATTTGAAAGCAAATTATTAACATCAATATTAAAAGGCAAGATAATTAAAATGTCATCAACATATCTATACCACTTCAAGGGGATATCAATGATATTAGGTAAATATTGTTTTTCGAAGAATTCCATATACAAATTTGAGAGTATGGGAGATAAGGGGTTGCCCATTGCCATACCAAATATTTGTTGGTAAAATTCACCATTAAAAACAAACTTACAGTCACAAATGCACAACCTAATGAGTGAAATAATATGACTTACAGGTAGAGGTAATTCATGATGAGTAAGCTCATTACTAAGATAATCTAAAATGGAATCAATAGGGACTTTGGTAAAGAGAGAGCAAACGTCAAAACTTACCAACCTATCATTGGGGCAAATAGTAACTTGATTTAATTTTTCTACTAAGTCAAGGGAGTTTAGTAAATGAGAACCAGATATTGTTCCAAGTAAAGGGGACAACAGTTTGGTAATATATTTTGATAATTTATATGAAACTGAACCAACTGTGCTAATAATAGGCCGCATAGGGTTGTTATCTTTGTGTGTTTTTACCAACCTGTATAAGTAAATAACCAGGTACCTTCCATAAAATTTACTGTTGAATTAGAGAAAGACAATTGCCTTCCATTCTTAGATGTCTTAATACATAGGGAATCATTTAATTGCAATTTTAGTATTTATAGGAAACCAACCAACAACTTAACCTATGTCCATTTTTATTCAGGCCACCATCTTAATATTAAGATATCAATTTTTTCCTCTGTTTTTTCGTGCGTTGTGCATTGTCAGTCCTCAATATTTGGATCCGGAAATTGAATCTATAAGAAAAATCGGTGCAGACTTGTGTTATCCAGCAAATATACTTGATATTTGTTATAATAAAGCCCCCCAAAAGTTTTATAACGAAAGTACTATTGAGAAGGAAGCGCCCAAGAATATCCTCATTTTACCTTATTTTAATGGCTTTGAAACCGTAAAAACATTGTTAAAAACACTTAATGTAAATCTTGTTTCCTCTTATACAAATACTTTAAAAAGAATGTTAATAAAAAATTGCCCTAATGAAACAAATAACGTAATTTATAAAATCCCTTGTTTGGATTGCCCTTCATTTTATATTGGGCAAACTAGCAAGGATCTGAATGTGCGTATTAAGCAACATAAATACTATGTAAGCACTGGGCAAACATCAAATGCCATTTTTATCCATTTGAGTGAAAATTCCCATCGTATTAATTGGAAGGAGAGTTCTGTGATTGCCAAATCAAATGACTTTTTTTCACGAAATCTTTTAGAATCGGCATTTATACAACTGACTTCGAATTTTAATCTCAGCCCTGGAATGTATTTTTTGGACCCTTGTATCAAAAGAATGTTTAAGAATGACTTTAAAGATAAAATTTCTGAATTAATGATTACCACATAGAAGTTATTTTAGCTTATTTATATAAAAAAAAACCTTTCCTCATATTTTTCTTTTGTCATATTTTCTAGTTATCATGTGTAAACTATTTTTTATTTTTTTTTTCATATTGCATATGTGATTCCCAAGCATTGCCTCCCCCTTTCTTTTGTAACCCGTAAAAAATATATACATATTTATTTTTTTTAACCCTGACGGCTCATCTTGTTAATAGGTTTTTTCCAGGTATCTGTTAATCCCACCCCTTTTAATCTTTATATCCCATATTTTCATTAATCAGGTGTATAAATATCTTTCTCTTTTCCCCTGTCTTTTAGTCTGCTCAGTAAAGGACCATTAGTCGAAAGGCCTCGCAGTTCTCCGTTGTTTCATTTTCCTCGTGGCTGTAACGTTATTCATAAATTCCTCACGTTCCTTATTTTTGTGATTCAGTTATACATATATATATATATATATATATATATGGTCGGTCATTGCGCATAGGTACATTGTAGTTATGTTACCGGTGAGTGCTTCCCTCTGTGGCTCAACCTTCTTTCTCTGTGGTCTCATAGATAGGAATATCATACGTGCGTTATT
This sequence comes from Ceratothoa steindachneri, assembly GCA_963969495.1. Lineage (NCBI taxonomy): Eukaryota > Metazoa > Arthropoda > Malacostraca > Isopoda > Cymothoidae > Ceratothoa > Ceratothoa steindachneri. The sequence goes on from OZ018323.1 coordinate 2,117,226, forward strand.
ATTGTGTACATATTTGTTCTTGTGTCTTCCATACTCTAAATATTTTTACATATTACAAAAGGCCATTCCTTAGCTCGACCTATCAAAGTTGTAATTATTTTTTAGGTTCTTTCTATGATAATTTAGTCTTCCAATATATCGGCATTTTCAAGTCGATTCATTTATCAAACATTTGTAAATAAAGTTTTTTCATTTTAAGTCGACGCATCTTCTATCCTTGGCTATAAACTTTTGGGGTTAAAAAATCTGGGCATGTCACCTGACCCCAGTTTGCCTCTTTACATTACAGTCCCAGGTAGATACGGTCTTTAGGACACCAGAGTCTAACTGCATCTTCCTTGGTGATGGATTGGCTAAAAAACCCTTCACGGTGTCAATATGTCACTCGATGGAGTTGGCTATAACTTTAGGAGGAGTTCTTCTAGCCATCTCATTCACTACCTGGGTTTTTTCAGCCTCAATGAGACCCTTAGCCTTTCCGATTCTCAAAAAATCGTTCATCATCTAATAGCGTGGCACACCTGAAGATCATGTTATGTGCTATAACTCATCAAAGAGGCAAGGGACTCAAATGAAGTTAGGATGGAAGTGTTGCCGTATGAAGAAGTGTCGGCCACATAATTTCCAGAAACTTCAAAAAGTATAAACACATAAAACATTAAAGAAATGAGTAAAGCTAATAGCGTAGCATAGGGTGTATGTGACAAAAACTTCTCTGTCAGACTTGTAAGATCAAACCATCTGAAAGAGACTACTGTCTGAACATATTTGAAGAGCATCTGGCAGAGAAGGCAACAAGGCCACATAAAGTATGCGCTCCATACTGGTTTGTTGCCTACTACAAAGAGGGTAAGGGCAATTTCATCCAAGCCCCCTGGTATCTGGAGAGAGAGATAGGACTGATCCCTGAAGGCTATCTAAAAAAGTATAGTAAGAGAGTCCTCATACACGCCAAAGATATCACACATGCAAAAATGCTCTCCAACCTCCCATGGCCATCTGATGGTATGTTTGAAACTATTAAGCCCCATAAAACCTTTAACTTCAGTAAGGGGTGCATATATACAGTTATGACCTTTTCAACTTCTCCGAAGAGGAGATAGATGAGATGTGCCCTTAAAATGTGAGCCATGTCAGAAAAATGAAGGGCTAAAAAAATCTGATAATCTTGGTTTTCTTTGGATACTTCTCACCCGACAGGATCAAGATCGGCCCTCAATCAATGAAGGTGAAACCTTTCACAGAAAGCACCCCCCCCATCCCTATACTAGTGGTGCTTCACAATGTGGCACCTGCTCCGTCCTAGATAATCATGCCACAGAGGATGCAATAAAGAAGTCTAGTGCTTCCACTGCAGGGAAGATCATCCCGTCAATTCCCAGCAATGCAAAACCTATAAATTGGAGCAGGGCATCCTACATCTGGCTAATTCACAGAAAATCAGCCTGGGGAGTGCTAGAAGAGAGCTGATGTTTTGGCAGGGGAAGGAGGGAGGAGTGAATACCTTCTCCTCCACTGTGGCTAGCTGCCCTGACAAAGAAACAAAAGCTGCTCTCCCAAAACAGAATGACATAGTCCCGCATGGGCACCACCCCTGATCCAGACTATGTCCCGTACACCATACTTTGATACCTGGGTGAGCGAGGCATGGCCTTTCTGTTAAGTTGATGGAGAAATTGGCAAATGTTACAGTAGCCTTTTTTCTTGACAGTGGAGGCCACCTGTCTTCTGCAAGGTCCACTCCATGTCAGATGCTCTGCTCTGACTGGAAAAAGCTGCTTGCAAGGCCTTCCTTCGTATACAGCTAAGACTCCTGGTGAATCGCTACTGTGCTCGCTTTTGGCAAACCGGGGAGAGATCACTTGACAGTGGCCAGTTTCAGCCTAAACTCTCCTAACTCCTGCCTGTGCAAAATTATGGTGATACAGTATCATGGAAATTCTCCACACGCTAGGGGCAAGGGGACACCTGCCAATCTTTATTTCTGAATTTTTGTGAGATTGTCGATTCTGCATACTGGTGTGGGGAGCCCTCTCCAGCCCAATGCAGCAGGAAGAGGCTTTCTCACAAGGAAGTGTCCTCAGTATCACACACTGCCCTGAGCATAAACAGTATCCCTCACTCCTGCTGGAAGATGTTCTTGCTACGCTCTACATGGATGACCTTTCTATCTCTTTTGGTCTGCCCCAGATGTCAACTCTGCAGCATCCACTCCAAAAGGCATTGAACAGCATCTGTTGAAGTGCACAGGCTTTGGGTTTCCTTGACCAAGACTAAGGTGGTTCACTTCTGTCACCATCCACGGCTCTACCCAACCCAGACTTGTTTCTAAATGGGGTTTGCCTTGTAGTGGTGGGTTTGTACCATTTCTTTGGTCTTGTTTTTGACCGTGCCTCACCTGGGAGGCTTATATTCACAGCCTTAGGGTCTTTTGTACCCACACTATGTACATTCTTTATTCTGTGACATTCAGCACCCCATTGGTGCTGATAGGGCTACTGCCTTACTTTTCTATTGATCTTTTCTTCGTTCTAAGTTTGACTATGGATGCAAGTTTTATGCTTTTTTCCTGTACACCCAATCCTGGCACCTCCCTCAGTTGCCAATAGCTCTCACAAAATAAGTAGCCGATCTTGACTGTGCCTATGCCATTAAGAGACACCAGTCATACCCTAAGCCCTTTGCGTTTAGGACTAGAAAACTCCTTTGTGTCACCCTGGAACCATGCCAGTGTATACGGATGGCTCCAAGTCTCATCTTAGGATGGGGTAGTTTTCCATGCAATATCCCCTCTGTTTGAAGTCAGTGGGGCTCTTGCCCCACTGATTATGATCTATAGTGACTCACAAAGCACCCTGAGTGCTCTTGGGTCATTGGTATCTCCACTTTCACTGGTTAGCAGTTTCTGTGATGCCATAGGTGCCACAAGCCAGGTGGATATCAAGATTATCTTCTGTTGGGTTCTTGGACATGTGGGAATGAGGGCACCAAAGAGGGCAAAGATTAGGCAACCAGACTGGCGTTTCCCTCCCACTCCCCGCTATTACATGGCAGGAATTAAGGCTGCTTGGCAAAGAAGATGGGAGATGGGTAAGGAAAAGAAACTTAAAGTTGCATACCATTTATCTGAGACTGTTCCCATGGACCTACCCCCTAATGCCACAACTGCTTCAGGTTACTGCTGTCATCACTCAATTGGACACACTGCCATTTGATGGAGCACTCGCCGGTACATTATTACGACGAGTGCATTGTCCTCCAGACAAATGTGTTGAATATCCCAGTCTGGGTGATCTTTGGACATGTTACCTGTCCTGATCAGGGATGAGCGGGGTTGCTACCACTTGTCCCCTGTTCCTGGGAAGAGTTTGTGTACACAGAATTTTTGGAGGATGCTGGTCCTTTATTTGACTGTTGTAGTTTGCATGTTCCTGCGATTACGGTGAGGTGGGTCAACCCCACTGCCAGAGCGCACATCCTTCCTGTTTCTTTTTTGCTTTTGTTTTTTGTTTTGTTATTTTTAGCTTGTTTCTTAGCCTTTGTTCCTTTTTTCTAATCTAGCCAAGTATTAGGCTTCAGTGTGATTACAGCGACTTTTGCCCTAGTAGAAGTCGCCAGATGGGCTCTTAAAATGTAAAAAAAACCCACCCAAAAAACGATCTTGGTCTTATAGAGCATTCATTGCTAAAGCTTAATTAGGAAATCCACCCTGGTGCCTTGCCTCTAGCTGTTCAGTTGGGAATGTGTGACCTTTGGGGATCCACTATACGCTGGGCAACTTCTGATCAATGTCTCTGCCTAGGTGCGAACACCACTCTTTAATGTACCCAGGGTGGAGACTTGAAATGTCTGAAGACCAGGGATGGTAAAGGTGGTGTTACGGACCCTTCCGGAAACAACCCACCACAAGGGTCTAATCACTCACTCATGAGATGCCCGTTTATTTGGCAGGAGACTCAAGGAAATGCAGATATATTTCTTTTAATTATTAAAATATATATCCACCACCTGATACAATCACAGAAAAAATATATACAAAATAACCAAGATAAATCGCAGAAAATACTGACCAAAGTAGAAATATTAATTGCATAAAAGATAAATAAATTTGGTCTTAGAATAAGGTAATTTTTACAAAGGTCTACACATGACCTAGTAAGTTCACTCTCCCGCTCAATTGCAGTTTTGGCACAATCACAACTATGAGCTGACTCTATTTTGTGGTCATTAATTTGCCGTGGAGCGGTATCTTTTTCGGGCATTTATGGGGCAGGGTCTTCTCATTCTCCTTTAGTTTGGAGCTGGTGGGGGAGGGGGGGGGGGTTGGCTTCTGGCTAGATGTCTTGTCCTCATTCTTATTATCTTTAATGATGGACCAGGGGGAAGGACAGCTGTGATTCCCAAATCATGCCACACACCTCTTCCAGTTTCACACAATTGGAAAAACACTTCTAAAACCCTGCATGTTGAAATCAGTAAATCTATTCTTGGAGAAGCCAGTGCAAAGAAGATGCAGCAAGTAGTGCTGTCAAATAATATTATACAGAGGCGCATTTCTAAAATGTCCATGGATTTAAAGGAGCAGGTTCTGACTGAAATCAAGGCTTCTCCATTGTTCTCATTTCAGCCCAACAAGTCGATGGATGTAAGTTCATGTTCTCATTTGCTTGTCTTTGTGAGATACATTCATTCAGGTGACATTAAAAACAAATTCTTGTTCTGCATTGCACTTGAAACCAAAGCAAAATCTGATGTCATGGAAAATGTTTAAAAACTTTTCCATGAAGAAGGCCTCCAATGGAAAAACATTTGTCGGCTTTGTACGCATCGACCACTGACTATGCTGGGATTGAAGTCAGGATTTCAGTTGAGAGTGAAGAAGCTACCACCTCAAGCCAAGGGCATCCACTGCATAATCCACCGATATGCTCTCGCCAGTAAGATTCCCTGCCTCTGCAGGAAGTGTTTGTTTCTGTAATCAAAATTGTACACATTATGTGAAGACTGCAGAACTCAACACTCAGCTATTCAAAGAACTATGCAAAAACATGAATGCTGACCACAAAGTTCTTTTCTACACAGCAGTACCTTGATTATTGAAAGGGAATGTTGTTAATGAACACAAAATTCTTGTGGGAAAAGCCTAGTGGCCATGAACACAGTGTCCATATGTCAAGTAAGAAAGAATGAATGCTAGAAGAAAGAAAATAAAATGTGTAAATAAATAAATAAGTTTAAAATTATTAAAATCAAATCAATATTAAAATTATGAGGCAGTAGCACCCACCCTTAATCTAGTATTTCAACCTCGTTTGAAGGTATTAAGATCTTCCTGCATACTTCTGCAGGAAGATCATTCCAATGCTTTACTGTACTTGGCAAAAAGCAATGCTGAAACTGAGAGGTGCAGCAGCGGGGAATGCATAGTGCATGTGGGTGTTGTCTATCCGCAAACCTTGTTGCTCTAGCAAGAGGCAGGGGCTCAGGAATTAAAAATGATAGTGTTACTTCCCTACTGAAGTAGTATTTATGGAATATCGACAAACATGAAATCATCCGTCGATGATCCAAGTCATAGCTAGCCCCATCAGGAAAAAGGAACCTGCCTCCACGAGCAACCCTATCTAAGAGAGACAGATCTCTGGCAGATGCGGATATCCAAACTGGAGAACAATACTCAAGAAGAGGGAGAACAAAGGACCTGAAACAAGTGGCATTAATATCTTCATTATTATAGATATATGAGGCCTTACATACAATACCAAGTTTTCGGGCAGCATTAGCAGATACATTTAAAAGATGCTTCTCAAAAGTCAGGGGAGAATCATTCAAGGGGCGGTCAATAAGTTTTGCGAATCGGTGGGGCAAAACAGAGGAAGGGTGATGGCTGTTTGTGGTGGTGTTAGGACAAGTTATGACAAGTCAGAACCTGCAGCTGCATGCTCCTGCCTTGTCTATTTAAGAGGCAGTAGCTGATCGCAGATCGTCAGTCACAAATTTTTCAACAATGGAGAAGGTTGAGTACCGCGCAGTGAATAAACTTTTGACCAAGGAAGGCAAGAATGCAAAAGAGATACATGAACGCATGGTTGCAGTGTACACCGACACCGCCCCTTCCTATGCAACCATTGCTCGCTGGAATAGGGAGTTTCACCATGGTCGTGAGTCCCTTGAAGATGACCCCCATCCAGGATGCCTGTGAGACGTGACCAACGAGGACAATCAAGCGAGAACTCGGAATATCACATGGAAGTGTTATCAACACCATCTCCGACAATTTGGCTATGACCAAGGTCTCTGCCCGTTGGGTCCCTAGAAACCTCATGCCCCATGATTGACTTCAACGTCGTCAAAGTCAACAAGGCCACAGTTGCACAAGCTGCCCTGCACGAATGCAGATTCGAGGAGCTCAACCATCCACCCTACAGTCCAGATCTGACCCCTATCAACTACTTTTTATTCCACCAGCACAAGGCTGCACTGTGTGGATGCTGGTTTGAGGACGATGAAGATGTCCAGCTCGCCATCCAGGAGTGGATTGAACAGCAGTAACAAGGAGTAACAAGGAAAGGAAGTACCCTAGGAGACCTTACGGTCCATTCAAAGAGGGTACCTTTGGACTAGCAATCGAGCAGGCACATGGCTGCTCAATTGTTTTGCGTCCTTAAATGGCCACTTTTCAAGACTTTGTCTAGTCTTGACTTGAACTGGTCAACAGATTCACTGTTCACAACTTCCACTGGAAGTGCGTTCCACTTACCGCAGATACTGTAAGTGAAAAAATGTGCACACAGATTGCGGTTGTAACACTTCAGTTCAAGTTTGAAGCCGTGATTGTGCGTTCTGTTCTCACTCATTGTGAACCTATCCCGGTAGTCAACATTGTCGAACCCTCGAAGTATTTTGAAAACTTCGATGAGCTGACCACGCAGTCTACGGGTTTCCAGCGAGAACAGATTTAATTCCCTTAGTCTATCCCCATAACTTTTATGTCGGATAGAGGGGATCAGCTTGGTTGCCCTGGCTTGTACGTGTTCCAACCTTGCGATATCCTTTCGAAACGAAGGACTCCAACCAAAATTTATGGCATACTCCAGGTGCGGCCGAATGAGGGAGTTGTACAGACAAAGTACTATCTCCTTGTTACGGTATCCAAACTGGCGCTTTATGTAGCCTAACATCCTTTGGGCTTTCTTCTCTGCCTCGATGCACTGTTTCAAGAACTTGAGGTCGCTAGTGATAGTTACACCCAAGTCCTTCTCAGTGTCACTCGATTCAAGAGCAGTGCCCTTAACGATATACTGAGATTGGGGGTTTCGGTGGCCGATATGCATCACTTTGCATTTGTTCACGTAAAAAGGCATTTGCCACGTGTCCGACCACTCCCCAATCTTCCCAAGATCTTCCTGCAGGCGGGCAGTATTTCCATACTTTGCAACGTTCATACCAAGCTTGGTATCGTCGGCAAGTTTCGGAAATCTTGGCAACCATGTCACCGTCCATGTCATTGACGTAGATGATGAATAGTAGTGGTTCCAGGACAAAACCTTGAGGCACCCCGCTAGTAACGAGCACCTACTCAGAAGCCTGTCCATTCACCACCACCCGTTGCCGTCTGCCACTTAGCCAGTTCTCGATCCAGCCGGCTACTTTTCCGTCTATGCCCAGCGCTCGCACTTTCCGGAGAAGGCGGCGGTGTGGTACCTTATCAAAGGCTTTCTGAAAGTCTAAGTACACCACATCCACCGCCTTGTCCCGATCGTGCTCACTGAAGACGAAGTGGAGGAATTCCACAAGTTTCGTCAGGCATGACCGTTGCCTTCGGAAGCCGTGCTGGGAACTCCTCAGTAGCAGGTTTGACTCTAAATACGTCATTTTGTCCACCATCATGCTTTCCATGAGTTTACCAACTATCGAAGTCAGACTGATAGGTCGGTAGTTTGACAGTTGGCTTCGGTCTCCTTTCTTGAAGATAGGAGTCACCTCCGCTTCACGCCAGTCTCTAGGAACGCATTCAGTCCGGATTGACATGTTGAAGATTGCGCTCAGATGTCGTGACACTTGATCGCGCACTTCTTTTAACACTTTAGGTAGAAACCCACCCGGGCCAGGTGACTTATTCGTCATTAGGTCAGTGATCTTCTTTTTTATTTCCCCTTGGGTGAAGTCCATATCCTCCAGCTTTTCCCCCGAGTAGGAATCCATTGGCTGGGGGATGGGACCACACTCTTCAGTAAACACTGAAGAGAAGTAGTCGTTGAGGAGGTTAGCATTTTCTGCATCTAAGTGCTTTAATGCCCCCTCCTCATTTCTCAAAGGGCCAATCATTCGACGGATTGGTTTACGGCTGTTCACATATCAAAAAAAACTCCTTGGGATTCTCTTTACAGAGTCTCGCCACTCGGAGTTCCTCAGACCGCTTAGCCGCCCTTATGCTGGACTTCACTCTCCTGGTTAGCCTCCGGTATTCGTCAAAGTCACCCGAGATCTTCGATTGCCGGTACACAGTTCTCTTCTTCCTAAGCAGTTGGCCGATTTCTCGATTAAACCACTTTGGTTGAACAGAAGACCGACGGGGACATTTCAGAGGGATGAAACGCGATTGAAGACTCATGAATGTGGTTTTGAAACTGTTCCACGAGTCTTCAACAACATCGCACACTTCTAGCCTCGCGTCACTCAGTCCAGCACGAAGACCTGCAAAGTCTGCTCTTTTCAAATCGAGTTTCCTCGATTTACTAGTTGCAGGCCCTGCCTTCGGGACTTTGACTACAAATCTAATTAGTTGGTGGTCACTGCCACCGAGCTCTTCGCCAAAAGAGAGGTCCTCAACGATGTCATCCTCAGAGGTGAAGACCAAGTCGAGGATATTGTCTCCTCTCGTTGGCTCTCTCACCCAATTGAGTCAGGAACTCATTGTTCGCGAACTCCAGGAGTAGTGTGTTCTCGCCACAGGGTATCCTGGTTTCCCAGTCAACTTGTGTGTTGAAATCTCCCATGATGATACACACTCTGTCTTCGACAAGTTCTCCTAGTAGCTGTTACAGATCTCTGTCCTTTTCAACGAGTTGGGCAGGAGGTCTATAAAGCACCAGGGTCCTGTATTTGGCAGTACCTATCTCTAGGTCAACACTTAGTAGTTCATGGTCGGATACGATGTTGCAATCCGTTGAGTTGAGAGTATCCTTGACATACAACATGACACCGCCACCCTCTCTGTCTGGCCTATCTTTCAGGAAGAGCTGGTAACCGGGAATCGTGAATTCACCTTCAAAATCTCGGCTTGAGGTTTTTATCCACAACTCCGTTATGGCCACCATCTCAGGTTCCTCTGTTGCTACGAGGCCACGGAGCTCAAGAAACTTATTCCTGATTGACCTTGCATTGAACAGAAGAACTTTGAGGGAGTCCCCTAGTGTAGGACTCCCTATGCTCTTCCGTTTCCCGGCTTCTCTGTTTTCGCGGTCACACCCTTTTTGACGACCTCCGAGAAGGTCGTTCTAGGAGTGACACGGGCGTGCTGGCGCACGTCCGCTTTCGCTCTGTTTCGAACGCTCCTTTGGGTGCGTTCCACGACATCTTAAATTAGGTTGGCGAGAAAGGCCTTTCCTTTAAAGGAGAGATGTACCCCGTCCCTTTGGTAGAGGTCGTCTCTACCGATAAAGGTACGATAGGGGTCCATGAAGAAGACTCCTTCTGCCGCGCAGAGATCCGCCAACATTCTGTTCACTGCCACGTTTCTCTCGTGAGCGGTTCGGGATGGACCTCTTCTCGGAAGCATCCCAACCACGACACGTTTGCGGGGTTTAAGCCCTATGTCATCCACGGCTCCCATCATCGTTTGGATGGTCTTACCACTGAGGCTAACCTTACCCCCTCTGAGGTAGAGGTCGTTGCCGCTCACCATCAGAGCAACAACTGAATTCTCAGAAATCTGAGCTTTCTCTGCCTCTACTCTGATGTTGTGGTTACCCCGTCCTGACAGGCAGCTTACCTTCACGCTAGTGCGAAGGCGGGCCGCTAGCAGCGGTTGCAGATCCCGTGTTTGCGAGTCACCAATGAGGGTGACCTTCGGACACTTGGTCTCTGAAGACAGGGTCTTCCCTTGTGGAAGAGGCCTCCCCTTTTCCTCTTTACTCTCCACATTCTTATCTTTCTTTTTCTTCTTGCTTATCTGTTTTTCTTCTATTTTGGGGAGATTTGTGGTTGTCGGGAATTCGAAGCTTCAGGGACAAGTGGCACAAGTGCATTGAAGTCGAGGGTAGTTATATTGAAAAATAATAAAACCCTTTTCCTCATATCTCATTTCCTTATATCCGAATTGCAAAACTTATTGACCGCCCCTTGTAGGTAATGCCAAGGATCGTTAGAGATTCAGACTCAGCAAGAAGTGTATCTCCAACACAGAGTGGAGGATGAGGTGGCTCATTAGAACGAGATCTAGTAACCAAGAGGGTCTTAGTTTTACTTGAATTAAGCTTCATACCCCAATGATCACCCCATTTCTTAATTTTTTCTAAATCACAAATTAGACTCATGGCAACTTGGTTTCTCATTACTGGAGACCTGACTACTCCAACAAGTGTATTATCATCTGCATACTGAACAACCTTGTCTTTAAGACCTTGTACCAAATCACTTGTGTATAGTAAAAACAACAAAGGCCCAAGAACACTGCCTTGTGGAACTCTAGACACAACATGTCTAGGTTCACTAAAAACTCCATCTACAACAACACATTGCTGCCGATATATTAAAAAGTCGTTAAGTAGTCCTAGGATGTAGCCACCTATTCCAAGGTTTTGTAGTTTAAAAACAAGTGCTTTATGGTTAACACAATCAAAAGCAGCACTAAAATCAATCTGAACTAATCTAGATTCAAAACCCTTGTCAAGATTACCTTGTATACTACAAGTCAAATCTAAAATGGCATAAGTACCCAACTGCCTCCAATATGCATACTGACTTCTAGCCAGTAAGCCATTCAACTCCAGGTATCTATACAAGGGCCTAAATATCAGCTTCTCAGCAACCTTAGAGAGCACAGGAAGTATTGAAATAGACCTGTATTGACTACAATCGGCAGATATCATCCCCTTAGGAATAGGCACAACATTACTCAATTTGCAATTATCAGGAACGGTGCTTCATCTAAATAAAAATCTATATAATCTACTTAACTTAGGTGCTAAATCAATAGACATCTTTTTAAAAACTAAGGGAAAAAGTTGTCGGGATCAACTCCGCCCCAGCTGTCAAGACTCAAATATCTTTTTAACATCCCTTGCATGAAAAGCAAACACAGTCAAATGAGGCTCAGGATGGCAAGTGTCAGGGAGAGGAATTTCTTCAACCAACTGCTTGGCTTCAAAAGCTCGATGGAGTGCCTTTTCTTTTGCACTGGTTGCTAGCTTTCTATTTGGCAAAAGTAGTAGTGGAATGGTAGAAGTAAAAACTAGCAGATTTTAATTTAGTCCACCACAAATGAGGCTGTCTGATCTCTGCCAACTTACTCTTCAGATTATCATTATATAATCTCTCAGCCCGATGGTAAACTCAGTTGGCAGTATGCCGAGACTTAACAAAGATCTCAAAGTTTTCTCACGTCCAATTACGCCTTCATACATTAAATTTTGTTTTGTTTGCTTATCATGGTAGGCTCTCCTACAGGATTCATCAAACCATGGCTAGTCATTTGTACGAATCCTGATAATTCTACTGGGAACATGCCTGGCCAAAACATTAGATAACATATTTACCTTAGCCATTGGATGTGGGGCAGATATTGCATCTGAAAGATTCAAGGCTTGACAACTCTTTTCACAACCAACCCAATCAGCTCGAGATTTAAGCCAAACTCTTTTTTTTATTGTGGCATTCGGGATATGTTGATTAACAGCTATGTCCATTCTAATGGAACAATGATCTGATGTCCCAAAATTTTCACAGACCTTTTTTGCATCTACAGCAGCTGGAGCATCTGTGAATACAAGATCTAGTATGGGTGGGTTCCTGAATCATCTGAAGACAATCAGCAGCAGTGCAAAATTCATAAGCTGACCTACCATACTGATCAGTTACATTAAAATTGAGCCATTCTTTATGCTTTGCATTACAGTCCCCCACTAATTACAAAACAAGCTTTCCTATCTGTCGATTGAGCCAAGGCAATACCATCTAAAAGACAGTCATAAATAGTCATCATGTCTTGGTTTACAGTACAACGCATATATATATTATCTTATTTACTATAAATCTTAAAACATAAAACTTCATGACACTTGCATTCTAAATTCTTTTGCCGATAAATTGGTAGGCGAGACCTCAAAAATACTGCCATATCCTGAGCTCCTGGTGTATTTTGATGATAAATAAAATCAGGGCCAGAAAACTCTGGAATAAGGAATTCTGAATTAAATTTATTACTTGTTACTAGGGTTTCTGCAAGGAAAAGGATGTCATAATTCTTTGCATCAGCCTGAAGATCTGGAAAATTAGATCTTAAACCCTGAATATTAGAATAAAGGACACTGCATTTCTTCTTATGAAAATGAGTAGTAGGTCCAGGGTTCAACTCAACATCTCCAGAGAGAATTAGAAACAAAAGCACCAGTAAAAGGTTTAAAACAAAAATATTTAATAAAACAACAAAGGTAAAACCAACAACAAACTAAATATAGTCAACAACAACAATATGTACAAAGGAAGGGAAACACACATTCTCTTTTTTCAAGATAGTCTCCAGGCCTTTGTTTCCAAACTGCAGAACTGACATCAGAAAACCAATCTTGGAAACATTGCTATGTTTGAAAAACTGTGGAGTGATGGACGAGTCTCAGGTCCAACTGAATCAGTTCCTCAAGGTTGAGATTACTGAACATCTTCAGTCTCTAGATAGAAGAGGAATGAGAGCGATACTTCCCTCAACTATCAGAAGAACAGATCTAGGGAATGAATCTCCAGCTTGTGATCACTTCAAGGTGAAATTGGTGACTCATTTCTGGTGCACTATGTATCAGTCATACTTGAAAGTCAGCATGATAGCCTTACATGTCCTTGTTCCATTTGCTTCTTTTTTCTTGCGTGAGGTAGGATTTTCAACTCTTGTCAATATAATAATTAAGAATAGGAACAGCTTGGATTTTGGAGATGATATGAGACTGGCTCTAACAAATGCTTGGCCACTAATGTTAAGCTTTGCTGCTCAATGCAACATCAGGCATCCCACTAGATGGGCTGGATAGCTGTTGAAAACCTATGTTGATAATATTATTAAGAATAATTGTGTTCTTTTTGTGAATTAAGGTTGGATCAATGTTGTGATTTAGTTTAATAAATAATTGCAGGATTGTTGAATAAATTTTTTGTTAGATGTTTCTTTCTCTCTCCTTCACATATAATAAAATGTAAATCAAGCTGTTGATAGTAGGGTATTGTGGGTGTGATAGAACGAGTTGAAGCTGCGTTAATTTCAACTTCTATCACATTATTTAAAACCACGATGTTGCCCATGTGCATCTTCGATTCGAAGCTTGGCACCTTATCGCAGCCACCGGATGTCAATGTTTAAACAAGGAGGTTATCGTCCCCCTGTTTGCCCCCATACGCCAACCTTGCCAGATTGAGTTAGGCTTATGGGCAGATAAGGCATTGTTCTCCGGCTCGGCTGTACGTTCCCTCGAAGCTCCCACTCCATTGTCCCCCACGCCAAGGAGATGTCCTGGCTATTTATATGGAAACTTTACCACTAAGATCAGATTGGAGATCCAGATTTTCGTTGCGAAACCTCACCACGACCCTCTCTTCCTTTGTGCGCCAAGGGACCTCGACCTCGAGATTCACCATCACTTGTCCAGAAGGAGGACAATATTCCTTGAGTGCCAAAGGTTCGAGCCTTTCGTGACGCCAACTCCCCAAGGCTTCCCCCTTGTGTTCAGAAGAGAACAACGTAGAACAGCCATTGTTCTTTTGAGCCCTTCGCCAAGAAACGGTTCTCACCCTTCCTCCTTGTTGTTCAGAGGAGAATAGCATTAGAACAGCCATTGTTCTTGAGCCCGTAGACAAGAGACGGTTCTCACCCCCCCCCCTGTTGTTCAGAGGAGAACAACATTAGAACAGCCATTGTTCTTGAGCCCGTAGACAAGAGACGGTTCTCCCCCCCCCTTGTTGTTCAGAGGAGAACAACATTAGAACAGCCATTGTTTTTGAGCCCGTAGACAAGAGACGGTTCTCACCCCCCTTTGTTCAGAAGAGAACAACGTAGAACAGCCATTGTTCTTCAAGCCGTTCATCGAGAAACGGTTCTCATTCCCAAGACGCCACAACAGGATCCTTTTATTCCCCCCCCTTCGGCTGGAACTCGCCAGCGGACCGAAAATTCCATCAAGCCACCTTCCACTGCACCACTAGTGTAAAGTTACGTAAGCCAAATGTCACCTTTGAGTACTTAACTCTTTTGTCAATTCTATCCTGTGCTTTAAATGGTTCATCAAACCATCCCATCTCTTTAACTCTATATTTGTTTACCTTTTTAAATCCTTTAATTTCTCGGATTAGCCCGAGTCTCCACGACCCTTTCCATTCTCTGTTTATGTCAATATTTTCCGTCTTGTGTTTGTTGATAGTTATCATTAATAAAACTCTATTTTATTAATGGTAGCAATATTATTATCCTTGAGCTCAGTTCCACTTCTTAAGCATATCGAAGGTACATAATATCGGCCGCCAGACATCAACGCACTCTAGAGATAATTAAAGAAGTTCCCTCAATGAATAGTGATATATGGTATATCGTCTGGAGTCATTCTACGACAGTGGGGGATTCAAGCATTTGGGTAAGGGGTTGTGAGTGCAAAAACTTTGGGACCACTGCTCGATCCCCTTCCCCTTGCTGTGTATGTAACTTAGTGGAGTATTGATGTTTTTGAGCTTTCAGACAAGCTCCAGTTTTTCATGTGAGAAGAGTGAGAGTAAAAAAAAGGTTTTCCAGTCCAAAACGGGACATGAATTGGTAACTCCTTTTTAGGTTAATTTACAGCTGATGTAATTTCTGTTTGGAAAGAATGAAAAGCAAAATTTGAATTTAGTTAGTCAAAATAAGAGCTAGAGCAAAGAGTTGCAAGCTGCTCCCATATTAATAGTTGTGAGAGGCTGAAATTCTGGTTGTGTAATCAACAGCCATATGGTCTGTTGTTGACAGTCTGATCTGCAACTACCTTGGGTCAAATCAAGAGAAAATGTCATTCAAAGAGGGTAGCTGAATTTCCATTATTATCCTCTGATAATCAAATAAAATTCTGCCTTTCATTTTTTATTGATTAAAAAGAATGTGCCAATTGGGTCTGAAGTCAAGTGTCATTTTCTGCCTCACCTTGACAATATAAATATTTTAGCTTACACCTCTAGTTTGTGAAAACTCAAGAAAAATTCCTCTCAATCTTCTTGATTATAATTATGCTTTGAGCTTCTGCTTATCCCACTTAATACTTTTTTTTGCAGCTATGCCCTCTTCTAGCAGTTGCCAGAGGAATACCTTAAATGAAAAATAAAAAACAAAACCAATCATGTTTTTGATCAATGTTCAGAAAATATAAACTGCTTTTGTTTCAGATCTTAACCTACACAATGGGAGAAAGAGAATTATGTTGGAAAACTATGAGGAAACTGTTAACATCGCAAAGACTACAAGCCCTTTGTTTACATAACTGGGTTTGCTCCTTAGCAGCTTTCTTTCAGGTTGGTAAATTATGAAACTAGGAGTAATGGTTTATGCAAAAGAAGCGGTAGCAAACTATTTCATTCATTTTGATTTCAAATGTTTAAAAATATAAAGTAGATTGATGGGTATAGAAAGGCTGCCACTAGATTTTGTTCTGCCTCCATTGATGGTGCTGATATTCATTACCCCATCCTTAAATGAGTAATGAAATGAATTTGTCAAGGTTTTGGTAACTTAGTGAATACATTGGAATAGGTGAATCACCCCTGTGTCAGAAAAGGTGATTCTTACTAGCCTAGTGGATATGGTATTGGATTTCTGACATTGAGGTGCCAGGGACAATCCCAACAAATGTGAACATTAGCCTTTCAACATCATCACAAGCTTCTCTCTTATTGGCTGATACACTGTAACTTACCCATGTGGGGGTATGTAGCTTCTATACATCTCATCCTGCACATAGGCAATCATTACCCTTCCCAGCACAACATAGGACTCTCCTCCAATCCAGTAGGGGTATTCAGATCCATATAACTCAGTGGCAAAATTTGGTGCCCCGGAGCAAAAGGCACACAAATCTACTCACTCACCCCCCCCCTGGTGCTTTTAGATTTACCAGTGATTGTCATTCAGATCTTTATATGAATTTCATTATTATCTGGTTGGGATTATCTCATGCTCAGGAGATTCCATGCTTATGGAACTCAGCACCACATCACCCCCCACCCCCCTAGCTTATCCTCTCTTCATTCCTTCACTAACCCCTAATCTCCATCTCTTGTCTCAACTCTCCCTCATCTTGGCCCCTTCCCTTCCATCATCCCATTACAATCACCTTGTCTCCTGCCCATGGACCTCCTCAATCAAGACCCAGCACTCATCCGGATCACAGAACCAAACACTCTGACCAAGATGGATGGTGGAGAATGAGTATACCCCCCCACCCATTGATAGTGGCTGGGGCAAATCAAAGGCACCCAGAAGTGCCATTCTCTTGTTGGGGTCAGTGTTGGCTGTCACAGGCAGGGTTGATGAAATCTCTCTTTATGGAATGGAGAATGCCCCCCTTCAAACCCTCTTTACCATTGTCAGAGCAACTCTCAGGCAGCTCCATACCAGAAAAGGACATCACCTTCCTGTGCTTTCTTGGGGGATCCTTTAACAATCTTCTACTGGAGAGGAGGCTTACTCCTCTCCTAGGCCTATGATGTGGTGGACTCTCCCATCACCCTCTTCTCCGGAGGTGCCCTTAACTGATTTCATCTATTTTGCAGTGGCAGTCCCTCCTGTACTTTCACAGGGGACTGCGAAGAGAGCAAGTAGGTGACCCCAAATTGACTGCTCAATATAGCCAACCCCCTTAAGGGGGAAAGGGATGTCAGTGCCTGTCGGTCCATGCCCCCTAACATCCTGTATTCTCAGGCTGGCTACAGGGGGCCAGCATACCTGCCCCCCTCTCTTCCAGTTCACTAGCTATAGAGAAGACAAAAGGTACCTCAAATGTGATTTGTGATGTCTTGTGGGGAGGGAGGATGGCCACATAGAGGCTCCCCCAAAGATGGACATAATCCTGGAGGTGACCCAGTCACAAATGGCAGGATCTTCTATGGGATCTAACCCAGGCTCAGTACCAAGCACCGAACCTGAGTGACTTCCTTCCCGGCTGGTTCTCCTTTGAGAGCCAAGACCTTATCCATTTCAGGGAAGGCTCTTACTGTGACTGGTCAATCTGGCCTAAGGGCGATTTCTGGTGGTGGAGAGAAGCAGGTTCATTCCCCACCCTCCTCTCCTAAAAAGAAAAAGACTCAAGAAGAGTACAGGTTCCACTCCCTCTGCAGGAGCTCTGAGGATGGATGGGTCTGCTGCTGTTTTGCCAAGCGACCAGGCCAAGATCAGCACATCTGGCCCTGATACTTCCCTGGGTGGTGAGGCCCAGACCAACACCAAAGTCGCAAGTGTGCCAAGCGAAGCCTCAATTACGTCACAGCCCCTGATTGAGAAACTACCTGGCATATTCGACCCTGCTGGTTTCAAACACTTCTGGTTATTCATTCCACTGAGGGCAAAATATTCCATCAGAGGAGAGCAGTAATTAGCATGATTGGTAGGGAGCCGGAAGTGACCTGTTTCTTGTATGGGAGCCTTCTGGAGAATGCATTGATCACTCAGAGGCAGCCATGATTAGTGCTCTTCGGACACTTCCATGTAAGGGGCGTGATGATTTGCCTTGATGGTGGGAATCATCGCCCTGTCCGGCCCCAGCTTAGCCTCTTCTTCTTTCTGACACTCTGTCCTCTTACTTCACTTCCTTACTTTGCATACAATGTCTGGTTGGCATCTAATTTCACAGGGTAGATGCCGAACAGCTTTTTCTCGTCCAACCATCCCAGATCAGGGCTGATGGGGGAGGGGACAAGGCCCCCTCACCCCTGAGCTCCGGTTTTGGGAGGTGAGTTTTTAACAACCTGCTTAACCCCCACCCTCACCTTGCTCACAGTCTATCGACTTTATGCCATGCCTAAGGTGGAGCTGACATGCTGATGGGCTGCCAGGTCACTATGCAGGAGGAGTGGCCTCAAATAGCAGCCCTATGTGCTAAAAAGGGGTCACCATTCCCAATAATGAATTAAAAAAAAATACTCCCTCTTTGCCTTTCCCTCGACTCTCATCGGAGCCGCCTTCAGGCAGCTCCCTAAAAAATGCACCTTTCCCCCACACAGGTGCTTTCTCAGGGGCTCTTCCAAATATCTTCTACCGGAGAGGAGGCTTACTCCTCTCCTTTGCCTATGTAGAGAACCCCCTCCCTCACCCCCATTCTCTGGAGGCAGCCTTGGGTGCCTCCCTCTTTCCAGCAGAAGTCCCTCCTTTTCTTTCAAAGGGGACTGCCAAGAAAGCATGCAGGTGGCTGAAAATTGACTGCTCCAGATTGGAGTGCGTCGATAGGGCCAACCCCATTAGGGGGTTAAGGAATGACTGGGCCCATAGGTCCTAGCCCACTAACATCCTGCACTCTTGCCCTAAGAGCCTACGAGGGGTCACTGTACATGTCCCCTTCTCTTCCTCGATGGATGCTGGTTGACCGGCATTAGGTAAAAAAGGTACCAAAAATGGGATCTGTGATGTGAATGCTGCTCTGCCACATTCACATGGTCCCTGAGGGACACCGCCTCAGACGGTAGGATCTTCCATGGGGTTAAACCCGGGCTGGGTAGCAAGCACAGAACCCCTGTCCGCCGCTATGCAAACTCCTCCTCAGATTGCTCTGTTCCCCGAGGCCTCACAAGGAGAGGAGGGATCTCCTCCCCTGGCTGTTGCTCATATGATAGGAGGGACCTCCATTTCAGAGAAGGATCTTCCTGGCATTTTTGAACCTGCTGGCTTCAAACTGTTCATTATTCGCTTCACTGATGGCAGCATATTGGCTAAGGGAAACATGATCCATCAAAGGAGAGCTTTAGCTAGTGTGATTGACCAGTAAAGAGCCATAGGTGTCCCGTTTCTTGGATGGGAGCCTTTTGGCGAATGCGGCGAATCCCTCCCAGGTGGCCAAGATTAGTGCCCTTTGGGCATTAGATGGCAGGCCTGTGAGTGTGGAGCTGCACTCTACCATGAACTTCATGAAAGGAGTAGTTTATGTGAGGGAACTCATGGGCTTCTCCATAGAGGACATTGTAGCGGGCCGAAAGCAACACTAAACCCGCGTTCCAACCTTATCCTAGGATTTATGGACCTTGAGAACCCCGAGGAAGAATTGATACAATTTGATATACTGTCCTTTACTTTACAAAAAAAATACATTTATAATTACAGTTTATATTTACAAACAAAATAAATAAACACTGGTGTGCATTCAAAATAAATATTCTATACAAATTGCAATTTTCCCAACCAAAAACAAAAATAAAATATGACAGGCGCAGAGAACAAATTTCAACAACCCAAACAAGGTCCACACAACAAATCAATCAAAACAACACCAGAACAAGAAGGGGCACAGACTATCACTTGAAGGCTGGGGTGATGGTGGTAGTAGTATTTGTCCAATAAGAAGGGGCACAGGCTCATCAGCCAATGCAGGTAACGCCCTCCGTTTCAGAGCTGGGCTGGGCGGAGCACTCGCCTGGAGGATTCCTCTCACAGTCCGCTGAAGCTTCACTTTTTGACAGGATGCAATGCTAAAAAGAGCCAGAGAAATTTTGGTATAGCGTTTCCAAAGAAAAATCTGGTGATGAACTTTGCTATCCCTCGTTGTTAAAATTAATGTTGAGCCTATTAGTATTTTAGCAAAGAACCAATCTTACCTAGGGTAATATCCCAATGTGCTGGACAAGCAATTACAATTTAACTCTCTAAATATTTACTCTTATATTTATATATATATATATATATATATATATATATTTATATTTATATCTCTGAAAAGAGAGTACAATCAGTTATTATTTGTATTCATAATAAAATATCGGAATGCAAATTATACCCACACACTCACACAGGGGTAGGGAAAGATATATGTAAAGGGGGTAGAAGAATGGCCCTACACACACACACACACACACACCCCGCTCCCCCACAACATCACCTTAGAGCTGGCCGACCATGGGGCAGTTAAGGTTGAAGGTGATGAGAAAACAAGGAGGGGCCTCAAGACCCATCCTTACACTCTTCATCACGTTCGACTGTGACAAGCTCCCAGAGTCGGTGCGTGCTGGTTGGTATCACTACCACGTGAAGGCATTCTGCCACTGCCGCGGAGGTGTCATACTAATCGCTCTTGTAGACGCACAAAGCCGGGGTTACCTGAAGTCTGTGTACCTTGCTCCAAGGCCACACACGATAAATCCAAATCATGTGTGTCCATTGCGGAGAGCCGCACCCCGCTTCTTTGAATCAATGTGGTGCCTGAGAAGTAAATCCTGGCTGTTCGGGCTCAGGATCTCCTCTCATTTCGCGAGGCTAAGGATGCCTTGATCCTGGCGTGCCCTGCGCTGCCTGGGACATCCTATGCCTCAATGCTTAGAAAGACGCCCCTGGCCCCTCCAGGCCTACGAGCACAGTAGTTTCCGCACCCGTTTGGAACCCTTCTGCAGGTTCTATCCACCCCAAGCACTCTCCTGGTAAAGCTGGTGGCACAAAGGGTTGATACCCAGCCCCAGCTAAAACCAGGGCTCCCCTCCATTCTTCCAGCATGACGGTTTTCCATAAGGTGAAAAAGCCATGTGCCTCCATCGATTTGTTAGACTCACAGGAGGCAACACCCCTGAAGTTGGTTGTGAGGCCATCTTCCAGGATTCCTAAAGCTGCCCCCCAAAAGGAGGACAGCACTAAAGGAGCTTCGGCTCATTCGCCCACACCAAGTGGTAGGCTGGCTGGCTCAGAGACAGTGGATCCTCCAAACAAGAGACCTCTGCCTCCTAAGCCGCCCCATTCCTCTAAGTATTCAAACAATACCTTATCGCAGCCAACTCACGCTCCACAGTCGAATACTTTTGCTCTGCCGCATTCATAGCCTTGGATACATACCCAATTATTCGCCTGACATTCTCTCCATTCAAATGCTGCTCTTGCATCAGAAAACCTCCCATACAGTAACCACCCACATCCGTATACAATTCAAGCATCTTAGCATTCACACTATAATCCGGGTATGCCAATTCAACATCTTCAGCCGCTGCCTCTTTCAGTCTCTCATATGCTTCATTCATCTTATCATTCCATCTAACAATCGTACTACCTTTTTTGCCCATCCACTCAGTCAGAGGCTTACTCACACCAGAACAATCACGTATAAACTTTCGCTGTAACTCAATCAAACCCAGAAACGAATTCAGCTGCTTCACAGTCACTGGTTTCAGAAACATTTGCACCTTCTCAACATACTTCAGCAACTTTCTTAACCCATTCTCACTCACCATATACCCAAGGAATTACACTTCTTTCACAAACCATTCACACTTTGCTACTTTCACCTTCAAACCAACACTCTCAACACATCATTCACCAATCTCATATGCTCCTCAAAACTCTGTCATAATCAAAATATCATCTATAAACACAATCACATTCTTAATTGCAAACTTACTCAACACAACATTCATCGCCCACTGGAAGGCTCCGGGAGCATTAGCCAACCCACAGCTGAAGTTCTGGAACTGATAATGCCTTTTCGTAGAGGAAAAGGCAGTCACTGGCCGCTCTCCTCAGCAATGGGCATCTGGTAATATCCCCGTACCAAATCCAGCTTTGTAAACCACTTCATCCCATGCATACTATACACATCAGAAACCTTTTTTTCACAGTCCTTTCATTCACCTTTCGATAATCCACACACAGATGCAATCTTCCATCCGGCTTACGTACAGGCACAATCAGACTATTCCATGCACTCTCACTTTCTTCAATCACCCCCAATCATTCTAATTCCACACACTGCTCCTCAATCTCATCAGCAACCGAACAAGGAAAATGTCTCGGCCACTGATAGATTGGTGTGTCCTCCTTCAGGACAATCTTGAATTCCGGAAGCTTCGCAACCCCAAAATCCAGATCCCCATTACTGAGGACCCCCTTTCATTCAAACAACATTTGATACACATCCTCCTTTTCATATTCAATCAAACATCCATCCAATTCCACCATCCTTTCCACTTCATTATATGTCTATTCACACGTTTTTCATTCATAACATTTACCTTGACATCCATGCTATCATCCATACCTCCCTCATTGACAGTGGAGAGGTGACCCAGTACATCTCCGACTTGGATTCCCCTCACCTGCCCTTTCACACTGGGGTCCGCCTGCACACATACAAAAGGATCATTCATTCTCATCATGCCATCAAACACACAAGCAACACGCCTTACCTTATAACACGCATCCTTTCCATCCAATATCGCAGTGTTCTCACCCACATTCAAACTGACATCCTTACTACAACTCACTCTAACAGACACCCTTTCACCCTTCACAAACCTTACATTCTCCATAGCAGTCACCTCAATACCGCTAAACACACACCTCAAAACATTACCATTTTTCCCTACATACAACTTATACACCCCATTTTTACCAATCTTTCTCTCAATCTGATCACTCGTTGCATGCACAACCGTACAGTTCACTGTCATAAAATCTTCCCCCTAAATCAAACGATACTCCGTACTCACCTTATCAATCACATCGAATTCACACCCATTCATCAACATACCATGCATTCGAACAGCTGACCTTGTAGCGGCGGGATCACTAGTCCCTAGCCAAAAGTTCCCGCCGCCCTGACAAGGTCCGCTCGGTGGTTCAAGAAGATGGTATTGAGGAGAGAGTGTATTTTCTAAATTTAATTTACACACACACAAAAAAGAAATCAACCACAACCCCAGAAAACAAAAATGTAAATTTACCCGATTTCCAAAATATTAACTATCTTTAACCACAACCAAAGATATATATATATATATATATATATATATATATATATATATATATATATATATATATATATATATATATATATATATATATATATATATATATATATATATATATATATATATATATATATATTGGGCCTTACAACTTAACCCTGGCCACACACACGCAAATAAGGAAATGTTTAGGGCTTCACAACCAGATTGCCCAGTGCCACCATGTGAGTCTGTTCTACTTTCTTCAGCTCTGGGAGCGCTATTACCTGTATGGGAGGGGGGGGGAGGGAAAGGGAGGCGGGCCCGCTTTCTTGAGGGAAGAGAGGTTCCCTTTTCTTAAGGGACTGGAAGTTCAACTTCAGCCAAGGCGAATGATTCACACTCAAGGATGAGGAAGTGGTGGCTCCAGTCAGAGCGGAAAGTGCGAGGGCTTAGGCCCCAATCGATGCGTCCCTTTACTGCCACACGAGAGTTAAGATTGGCTTCAGCCGTCTTCGAAAGCCAGATGTCGACGACAATCGGTACAACGGAACTGGAAAAGAGAAGGCACATTCAGTCACCTATTCACTGCCACACTCAAACATCTTTACTCCTAACTCATTCAACCATATCCACTCTCACACAATCTTCACTCACCTATCTTCCGTCTAGGCGGCTCTTCCTTCCTCAGTCACAAACTTTACTTCCAAACTTTTACCTACACTTTCTAAAGAAAAATATTTGCTGAAAGAATCCGCCTAAAAAGAAAACAGGAGATGAATGGGGGAGCACGATAGAGATCCATCGAGTCCCCCCACACAAAGCAAAGACGGTGATCACACGATCCACACCCACACACATTCTGCAAAAGAAGAAAGAGATTAGACATAGGGGAGGGGAGGCGGACAACCAAACTACTACATCCCTCCCAGCTAAATTCGCCTCACCTCACCATGTCTCAATCCCCATCTTCATTCATTCACAATGCTTTCGACATCACCCAGTCATACTCTTTCACTCTGCCTCTCCTCTAGTCACAGGTCCATCAACTGTCTCTATCATCTGTCGTAATGTCTCCTCATGTCTGTCCATGGCTCCTTCTCTATGTACTTCATCCACACACACATCCGACATTCCCTGACCAATCCCACTCAAATCCTCAACTAACCTCTCTACTACATCCATCAAACCTTCCCATTCTTTCATAGCATTTATCGACTCTTGTTGCAATTTTGCACTTATCCCATTTATACTCTCTAGCATAGACTCAGACTCATTCAACGGAAACTTACAAATACTGTATGTTCTATCATATACTCCATCTCGATCTTGCACAAACCCAGAAAACTCTCACATCACTCTCACCAAACTATTCCATCCATTCATCCTTTCTCAACCGTTTACTCTTACGCTTCCCCCTTCGATGTTCAACTAACACTAACTGCTTCCCCTCTAAAGCACTAGCTATATCATCCACCATTTCACAGTCTTCCATTCTTTCAGACAGATATTCATTCACCGGATGTTGCACCAAATACTCAGGAGGTTCACGCCACTTTCGCAACTGACTTTGATGCGCTCTACGTTCATCCAAACTTCCATCCTCTCTTTCACGAACTATCACATAACTTACCCCATTTGACCAAACCTTTCTTACTACAAACGGACCTTCAAATTTCTCTTTCAACTTATCCACATTCAGTCTACCTTTTGTCTCAATCTCCTTTAGTACTTTATCACCCACAGAAAAACTCTCAAACCTTTCATTCCCTTTTCTCCACAACTCACGATCCTTCTCATTAAGTCCCATATGTGGCCTAATCATTCGTTCAAAGTTCATCAAATACTTACATGGTGACATTCCAATCGCCTTATGCACTGTCATGTTATACACCCAAAGCACTCTTCCCAAACATTCATCCCATTCTTTCCCATCTTTCACCATCAATCGTAACATCTCACTCAAAGTTCTTATCGTTCTTTCAGCCAAACCATTCGCACTAGGCATATACGGCATTGTTCGCACATGATCTATTCCCCATTCACTCAACATCTCCTCAAAAGCACGTCCCACAAACTCAGGTCCATTGTCACTCAACATTCGCACAGGCTTACACATGCACATGGGCAACATTCTCTCACTCACTTCTCTAGCAACAGTCAATGAAGATTTATTTGTCACAGGTGCAGCATGCGCAAATTTGCTCTTATGATCCACCATCACAATCATCCCTACATACCCTCTTGCAGTCCTCGGAAAAGACACACAATCGATCGCTACCATTTCAAAGGGTTCATTCACACTCAACTTTAATACAGGTGGGGCGGCATACACTCTCTGATACTTTCTCTTCTGACACACTTCACACATAGTCGCTACATCCACGCAAATCTTTCTCAAAAAGGGACTAAATATACATCCTTTCATACATTCCCACAATTTATTCTTACCCATATGTCCAAACCTATCATGCACAATCTTCACCATTCCAATCGTGCCACACACGGAAAACACCGGAATATATACATCCTCATCATCTATACATTGCACAAAATACACTAATCCCTTGCACACTACAAACTTTCCAGCAAACCTTCTAAACTCTCTTAATATGCAACTCCATTCATTCACAGGAACACTGGTCATCACGCTATCTTTCAATTCACGCACCATCGGACATGACTCTTGCATGCTCTCTATATCTTCAGCAGTCAACAGCTCTTCACTCAAATCGACACCTGCCACTCCTACAAATCCAGTTGAGCCTACAAGCTCACTCTGCAACTTCCCAACTGTTACACCATCTTTCACTAAACATTCATTACATACATCCACAGAAATCCTATTCTTACGCAGAAAATCAATCCCAAACAGAAAACAATAAGGTAACTCATTCTCGCTTAGCACAATAAATTCATGCAATATATCATTCAACTTCCCCATACTTACAGACAAACTCACTTCCTCCCATGCCATAATATGTCCACTTCCGAGTCCACTTATCGAAACTGTCACACCTTTTCTAGAAACATTCAAACTCATATTGTCAGCATCATGCACAACCTTTGCATTCACCAAGGAAATTCGCGCACCTGTGTCAATCATTCCACTATAGCTCTTCCCATTCATAGTCAAGGTAACTTGCACTCTCTCTTCAAGTCCATGTTCACACATTATATTCAACACTTCGGTCTGTTCCACAAACACTTCTGCAGCATCCAAACCTTCATCTTCACTAACAGGAACAGTTCCTTCGCAAACGTAGTCAATCTCTCTTCTTACATAATTCTTCTTCTCAATCAGCCAATTATAATGCACACCACTCAAACATTGCAGATGCAACTCACACCCATTCACTCGGTCTACACCTTTACCACGATACATCACTGGCTTCTCCACACCATAATGCACATATACTCTCACACAAAACAGCTTACTCACTATCGCTAACACTTCCTGAAACATCATCACTCCTGGCATACACATACTTCTTAACTCTTTTCTTAACCTACTTGAATTTTCCATTCCCAATTGCTCTGGTCTCTTACATGCTTCTTCCATAACCACCTTTCATAATGCATTCACACTTTCTGGCACCTTTTCAAGCAATCCATCTTTCACCAAGTCTCGTAAACCATACAACACACTTTCGAACATAGAATCACCTCCACCCTTACATTTTCTTCCAACAACTACACCTGCTGGCAAATACTCAGGATTTATGCTTACAACCTCACTCTCATTCAAACTACAAGGCAAATGTGACATCAAATCAGCAATCACATTCCTTTCACCTGGCAAATACTCAACCACAAAATCAAAATCACTCAAATCCTCTATCGTCCTTGCAAGCCTACTATCAACTAACCTCATACGCTGCAAATACACTAGTGGCTGGTGATCTGTTCTCACTACAAACCGTACTCCATACAGAAATGGTCATAACGACTTGAGACAGAATCTTAATGCAGCCAGCTCTCTTTCAATCGTTGAATATGCACGCTCTGCCACACTAAACGCCTTGGAAACATACGCAATTACTCGCTTTCTTTCAACTCCATTCACAACTTGATCTTGCATCAAACATCCACCCATCGAATGACCACTTGCATCCGTATACACTTCAAGCATTCCTGCATTTGTTCCATATGCTGGATACGCAAGTTCCACATCTTTTGCAACTTCCGCTTTTAACTTTTCAAGCGCTGCATTCATAGAGTCATTCCACTTAATCACAGCACTCTTCTTTTTCCCAGTCCATACACTCAACGGTTTCATTACACCTGAACAATCTTTCATAAACTTTCTTCCAAACTCAACTAAACCAAGAAATCCACGCAACTCTCTCACTGTGGTAGGCTTAGGGAAATTCCTAACCTTTCCCACGAACTTCTCCGATTTACGCAATCCAACCGCACTCACCTTATGTCCTAAAAACTCAACTTCACTAGCAAACCATACACATTTAGACAACTTCACTTTGACACCAACCTCTTCCAACTTTCTTAAAACATCATTCACCAAGGTCATATGTTCTTCCATGTTCTCACTCATCACCAAAATATCATCCAAAAACACTCGTACATTCTTACACGGAAAACCACTCAACTCTACATTCATAGCACGCTGAAAAGCAGCTGGGGCGTTCGCCAACCCAAAGCTCAGGTTTCTAAACTGATAATGGCGCTTTGAGGTAGAGAATGCCGTAATAGGTCTACTCTCTTCAGCCACAGGCATCTGGTAGTATCCACGTACCAGATCCATCTTAGAAAACACTTTCATTCCATACATACTGTACACACATTCAGACACAACACTCATAGGAAACTTGTCTTTCAACGTTCGTTCATTCACTCTTCTATAGTCAATACACAGTCGCAAACGTCCATCTGGCTTTCGTACAGGTACAATTGGACTATTCCAGGCACTCACACTCGGCTCAATCACGCCAATTCTCTCTAATTCCTCACTCTGTTCCTCAATCTCTTGAGCCACAGGGGCAGGGAAATGACGAGGCCTTTGATATATTGGCATATCGTCGCTCAAAATTATTTTGAACTCAGGCAAGCGAGCGTTGCCAAAGTCCTCATCCCCTTGACTCAAAGCACCTCTCCTATTCCACAACATCCTGCAAACTTTTTGCTTCTCACATTCACTCAACTTTTCTTCCAATTTCACTTGCTCAATCAAATCTTCATACTTCCAAACATTCGACATTACACTCACGGAAAACACATTTGCGTTCACCACATGCATATCATTCTCCATATTCACCACTGTATTTAACACACCCAATTTATCTCCCACTTGCACTCCTCTAAGACTCTTCCTTCGCAGATCAGGCCAAACTTGCATGCAGACACGCAGATCTTTTATATCAATTATACCATCAAACACATGCACCACTCGCCTTAATCGATAGTTCGCAGCACTACCATCCAAGACATAAATATTCCCATCATTCTCATTTATCTCAACATCCGAATTCCATCCAATGCTTACACTCAATGTTTCATTCTGCTTGACAGGCACACTCTCAATCGCATATACCTCCAGACCTTTCATGATGTTCACTCTCACACTTCCATCTGGATTCACATACCATTGAAACTTCATACTTCCATCCTTCTTACATTCAATCATCTCTAAATCAGGGTGAATCACAATACCATTCGCTTTCAAAAACTTATAACCTAATAGCATGTCATACTTCTTGTTTGCACCTTCTACAACACAAAATTCATCTTCATTCATCCGGACACCGGCAATCAAAACACTCTCTCTAAACCTTGCAACAATCAGCACATCCTGTTCACCTAATCCATCAAATGATATCAAAGATCCTTAACTTCACTTACTTTCATTCCTACAAATGCTTCATAGTACACCACATTCACCTTACATCCTGTATCAATCAATGCACTAACTTCTCGTTCTCCACACTTAATTTTAACACACATACACCTATTCACTCTCTGACCCCAATTCACTCCACGATTTGACAATCCTTCTCTCACATTCATCACTTGCACTCTAGAGAATTCCCCAGAAGGAACCCTCTCATTCCTTAGTTTCCCTGAGTCGTATCCTCTCGATTACTTGCATCATTCCCATCCATTCTTTCATTCATGCATCTTTCTCCGGTCCTACACAACCTTGTTGCATGACCTACCATTCCGCATTTACCACAGGTAGCTCTTGGACTGGCACACATCCTGGCATAATGCCCTATCTGCCCACAATTACCACACACTCCAGGTCCACTCATATTTACTCGACCACCTTCCCTGCAATCTCGTACTAAGTGGCCCATTCTTCCACATCCATAACACGCTCTTTCCCTCGCACGACTACAATCTTTTATCATGTGCCCCATTTGTCCACAGCCAAAGCAACTTCCTTGTGACCAGCGACAGTCAACCCTCATATGCCCAACTTTCTTGCACCTCAGACACCTAGGCTCATTTACTCTAGATCTACTGTCATTCCTACCATTTGTGCGACCACTATTCCGACCATTCTGAACCCTACTCCACCCATTCTGACTCTCACTCCTACTTTTACTCCCTCTCGGTTGGCGGCCAACATACACACTCTGTTGTTCATTCTGCCCGCTGTAATAATTTTCCAAAAATCTAGACATCACTTCGATCGGGTTCTCTGTCAATGCGTCCCGATATGACCGGAACTGGGGCAACTTACTGATACTTGAGTTGCGCACAGTGTGAATCGAGGCCTCCTCCCTTCCATAATCCTCAAATTCACAGTCCTCTAACATCTCCAGTACATCCTTCCATAGCAATCTTTCACCAGCCCATTTCATCTTCTCTTTCCTCTTATACGTCACATACTCACTCACTTCATTTGGAACCGTATTTAAAAACTTCTTCATCAGCTCCTTATTCCCATTTATTCCGTCATCTCCAAATCTCATTCGTGCCAAGGACTCTAAGCGATGCGCATAAGAATTCACATCCTCATTCTTCCCCATTCTCGCTTCCTCAAACCCATTTGTTTTCTTATACTTCACACTTGTCTTCATCCTCTTACAGTGCTCTATTATTCTCTCTTTCATAACCTCCCACTTAGGCTCACCCACGCTCATAATCGTCCGGTAAAAATCCTTCATACGCCCATCCAGAAACTCGCACAACTCTTTCACCCAAAACCTATTATTCTCTCCAAATTTTTCCTTACAATAATTTTCATACTCTTTCAAAAACACTTTCACATCTTTTGCTCCTTCCACTCTAAACTTACTTAACTTTGGCACTTCTCTGATCAGTATACTCCGATGAACCTCAGCATCACTTTCACTATCACTCACTTCTCTCCCACTTTCACTCATGCCTTCATTCGAGCTGAAATATAAGGAGTCAATACTAGCCAGTCGGTCTGGGCATCTAGTCTTTGGGGTCTTCTTTTTTCGATGCCTAGTCATTTGCAGGGGTTCCTTTATGCCTGTCAATCCCTTTTTATCAGTCATGTCAATTCCAAGTGGAGTCGAGGCCACACCCCCACCAATTGCACCTGATTCTCCCATTTTCTCATTCAGCATTCGCATCAATCTTTCCTCCATTCGCACCTCACTGTCTTTAATCCTCTCTTCCATTCTCACTTCCATCTCCCTCATTTTCCTTTTCAAACTATCATTCTCTTCTCTCAAATGCGCATTTTCTCTGTCTTTCTGCTGCACTAACTCATTTAGTCTTCTCATCTCCAACTCCATGGTCCCAATCTGTTCCCCCTCCATTAGGGACAAAAGACACAGGCTCTCACTCCTCTCCTTCCTCAAACCACCGGGCAGTCCCTATTCGGGCGCCAAAAATATGTAGCGGCGGGATCGCGAGTCCCTAGCCAAAAGTTCCCGCCGCCCTGACAAGGTCCGCTCGGTGGTTCAAGAAGAGGGTATTGAGGAGAGAGAGTATTTTCTAAATTTAATTTACACACAAAAAAAAAGAAATCAACCACAACCCCAGAAAACAAAAATGTAAATTTACCCGATTTCCAAAATATTAACTATCTTTAACCACAACCAAAGATATATATATATATATATATATATATATATATATATATATATATATATATATATATATATATATATATATATATATATATATATATATAGTGGGCCTTACAACTTTACCCTGGCCACACACACGCAAATAAGGAAATGTTTAGGGCTTCACAACCAGATTGCCCAGTGCCACCATGTGAGTCTGTTCTACTTTCTTCAGCTCTGGGAGCGCTATTACCTGTATGGGAGGGGGGGGGAGGGAAAGGGAGGCGGGCCCGCTTTCTTGAGGGAAGAGAGGTTCCCTTTTCTTAAGGGACTGGAAGTTCAACTTCAGCCAAGGCGAATGATTCACACTCAAGGATGAGGAAGTGGTGGCTCCAGTCAGAGCAGAAAGTGCGAGGGCTTAGGCCCCAATCGATGCGTCCCTTTACTGCCACACGAGAGTTAAGATTGGCTTCAGCCGTCTTCGAAAGCCAGATGTCGACGACAATCGGTACAACGGAACTGGAAAAGAGAAGGCACATTCAGTCACCTATTCACTGCCACACTCAAACATCTTTACTCCTAACTCATTCAACCATATCCACTCTCACACAATCTTCACTCACCTATCTTCCGTCTAGGCGGCTCTTCCTTCCTCAGTCACAAACTTTACTTCCAAACTTTTACCTACACTTTCTAAAGAAAAATATTTGCTGAAAGAATCCGCCTAAAAAGAAAACAGGAGATGAATGGGGGAGCACGATAGAGATCCATCGAGTCCCCCCACACAAAGCAAAGACGGTGATCACACGATCCACACCCACACACATTCTGCAAAAGAAGAAAGAGATTAGACATAGGGGAGGGGAGGCGGACAACCAAACTACTACAACCTTATCATTCCAATCACAGGTACTCTCCTACTACCAATACTGACCAAACTACCCTTACACTCAGACAGAAGGGCTTTATTGCTCACCTTGTCATACACATCTTTATACACTAAGCTCATCTTGCATCCAGAATCTATCAAAGCCAAACACTCAATTCCATCTTCACACTCAGACACTCATACTTCCTACCAGACAGCACTTTCACACTAGACAGACTTACCAACACATTACTCACACTCATTTACCCGTAGGATACTTCACCAGGTACCCTCTTACAATTCAGTTTCCCACTTCAGACTTTCCATTCACACTTAGCGCTCTCAGTCTAATCCAACACTTTTCACATGAATGTCCTTCCATCGCACAATAATTACATACATTCCCCTGGTCATGACACATCCTCACATAATAACCGGCCTTTCCACAGTTACCACATGCAACTCTTCCACTCTCCCCGGCATTTGCTCCACCATTCAACTTCGGACAATCTCTCTTCAAATAGCCTCTTTATTACATTCTAAGCACTCTTTCACATTTTCCTGGTAATCCTTTATCATATGCCCCTTCTTACCACACCCAAAACATGCACCAGATGTCAACCTACATTCCGCCAACATATGACCCTTCCTTCCACACCTACGACATTCCATGACCTTTCTCACACCATTCAGTCTCTTATTTGCCAGGACATACCTCAGTTGCTCCCTCATATGACCATTCATGCGCTTACCACTCATCTGGCTCCTTTCATTTGTCCATCCATTCTGCCGACCCAGGAAGCTCGACATCACCCCAGCTGGTGCAGCCCTTAAGGCATCCCGATAGCTGACAAACTGCTGGGGGGGAGGAAAGCTCCCAGGCTTCTTACCATCCCTCCATCCTCATCAAATCGCCCGTCTTCCAACAGTTCCACCCCATATGGGGCGTGGCTATTTGCCTTCCTAGCCGCTGTGCTGACGGGACTCACCGCCCCGTCCTGCCCCAGCTTGGCATTCTTTTTCTTCTTCCGCCAACCCCTATCTCGTCTTCTGTACTAATTCTCTTCTCCGTAAGTGGCGCGATGATTTGCCTTCCTGGCCGCTGTGCTGACGGGACTCAGCACCCTGTCCAGCCACAGTTAGCCTCTTCTTCTTTTCTTACTGTTGCCTCTGTACAGGTTGACGGATGTGCTCACTGGGGGTCATTATCTGCAGGACCGTGCCTTAGAGGAGGTTTGGTTGCCCGGGTCATCATTTTGTTTCTGGGAGGTCTTAGCACCTCAGTCCAAAGAATCTCCGTTATGCGGCTCTGCTGTTTTTAAAACAACAGTGGGAGCCAGGGGGGTGGGTTACCCTGTCTGGGCTGTATGGGTTCTCTTTGGACTCACAATGACGATTTGGTGCATGCCCTCGGCTCCAGGGGCAGCCCAAAATAAAATATATATCTTATATGGGTAAATTTAACAAAGATCGTGCTTTGGACCCTGATGGTAGACGCTTTGATCCTTTTGGGTCAGAAGTCGACCCTGAGTTGGATTATGACTGATTTTTAGTCTGGAAAGCGAACGATAGTCCTCTTAGTAAGGCTGACATCTTTGACATCTACAAGGATTTTGTTCAGAAATGTGGCGAACCTGCCCAAATGTGGCCACGTAATGATGGTGCATTGATAGTTGAGGCAAAATCAAGCAAGCAGCATCAGCGGATTAAGACCCTACAGTCTTTAGCTTCTGTAGACATGTCCTCTGCTTCGCATCCAACATTTAACACCAGTAAAGGTGTTATCCGATAGGGAGAGTTAATAGATTACAATGTTGACAGGCTGGTATCAAAACTTACCAATCAGAAGGTTGTAAGTGCCCACCGCATTTCCAGATTTGTGAATGGCGTTAGATTATCTACCGCCACCATAATCCTGACTTTCAACAGATTGGAACCGACCAAGTACATTAAGGCTGGCTATCTTAACATCCCAGTCAAGCCTTATGTTGACAACCCACAACGATGTTTCCATTATCAACGCTTTGGCCATGTAAGCAAGTTTTGTATACAGGCAAGGTTGTGTGTGAATTGTGGATCAGATTATCACGGGACGCCCTGTTCTCAACATCTGTGCTGCCCTAACTGTGGTGGAGAACACCCTGCAACATCACAGCAATGCACTTTCTTTCTCTATGAAAGAGAAGTCATTGCCATTAGAAACAAGAACAGGGTCAGTTTTAAAGAGGCCAGAAGAACAGTAAAGGAGATGTATGTCCAACCTGGTATGAGCTTTTCTGATGCTCTGCATTCTACTAGGCCAAAGAAAGGGAGAAGCCAGAGACCCCCTACTGGTTCTCCTGTGCCTGACCATGTAAAAAGTCCTTCCCATCCTAAACGTACATCTCCTTGTGATGAACACTCTTGGTCAGCACCTAAGAGTGCTTCTGAGGTTACCAACAAGAAGAGGAACCTTCCATCCTCTCCTGGGTCCCCAAGGGTGGTTAAGCACCTTGCTACCGCTCCAGAACATGTGGATGTTGATCATGTTGGTCCTCAGGTGGTATCCATTCTACCTCTGGACATTCACCCTGCTCATAAAGGACCAAGCTCTTCTTCAGTTCCAAAGCCAGTTATCACTCCACCCCTCCTTTTTGATACTGCTTTGGAATTCCTTCAATTCCTAAATGAGAAGGAACCAACCTTTGCTCCTTCCCAGAAGCCAGCTGTTGTAGAGGTTACCCCCTCATCTGAGGAGGACTCTCAAAAACTGATTCCACATCCTTCTCTATCAGCATCAAATTCACAACTTTTGCCGATGTCCTTGCCACCACCATCGCCTCTACCATCCCAACCAATACCACCAGCTGTGTCAACATCGTCTGTTCCCTCAACACCTGAACTTACCCCTGGAGTTGCTTCCATCTCTGCTTCTCCAGTGAAGACAGTTCTCTCTTACAGCCACTTAGCAAAATCTGATGTGCCACCTCTTAAAGAAAAACCAAAGGCAAAACTCAAGCTTCCGATGCCTCCTTTGTCATACTCCAAGCCTAAGGCTAGTATGACACGAACTACTTGCGCTGGTAGTTCAAATCCCAAATCTCATACCCCTAAGGGTACGAAGAAATCTACCGTTATGCTTAAACAGTAACAATGTTTCCAATTATTCATTGGAACCTCCAAGGTCTCTTCCCTAATGGGAAGAGTTCAAGCTCCTGCTTAAGGATTACAATCCCGATTGTATTGCTTTACAGGAGACTTGCTTGGGTATTCAGAGTACCCAACATTTTGGGTTTTGTGGGATATTATAATAACCCCAGAGAACCAATTAATGATTCTGCTGTTTTTATTAACAACAGGGTTCCCCACAACCAGCTCTCTCTTAACACAGACCTGCAGGTGGTTGCTGTCCACCTGTTTTCCAGTCGCCATTATTTGGTCTGTTTGCTGTATCTTCCTCCTGGCAAGGAAAGAGATACAGCTGTTTTAGCTACAAAGTTAGCTAATTTAATTTCTCAACTCCTTCCTCCCTTTTTATGGATTGTCGACTTTAATGCTCGACAACCCCTTTGGGGGGACCATGATAACCCCTAGAGGAAATATGATTGAGATATTTTGGGGCACTAATGATGTCTGCTTTCTTAACGATGGCAGCCACTCATCATTTCACATCCAGATTAACAGCTTTACATGTGTGAACTTGTCTCTCTGTTCCCTAAGCTGTAGAGCTGATTTTGACTGATCACTGGATCCTGACTTGCTCGGCAGTGATCACTTCCCCATTGTAATAACACCATGTACAGATAGTCCTCCTCCACCACCTAGCAAAAGATGGAATACAAAAAAAAGCAAACTGGCCTAAGTTCAGGCACCTCTCGAGCCATGATGGGTCCTTCCCTCATGAAGATGTTGAAGTGGCTATTGATGATCTTCTAGCCCATGTCAATCATGCAGCTAATTCCTCCATCCCACTCTCCGGCTCAACTGCTCGTGAACCACAATTGCCCTGGTGGTCTGCTGAATGCTCGAGAGTTGTCACTGAATGTAAACAGGCTTGCAATCGGTGCCCCACGATGGTAAAGAAACTTGCTCGTAACTAAGCAAGGGCAGCATGGCAATGCACCCTTTGATAACCTTGAAAGACCTCATTGAATGGTTACATCGCATCGATATGTTGGCAGACCCCTATAGACAAAATCTGGAAGAGGGTCAAAAAGCTATTGGGGAAATCCAATGGCTTTACAGCTGCCAACATTGTACAGGCCGGAGAACTGTTGGGAGACTTGTCCCATATTTCCGATGTTTTGGCCGGATTGTTTGCTAATATTTCAAGCCCAGACAACTATTCCATCCAATTCTAGCACTTTAGGCTTGAACAGGAGCAGCATCCTATCAACTTTATGGAGCCTAACATGGATAATGAGCCTTATAACCGGCTCTTTTCTATCCATGAGCTCCATAATGCACTGAAGCACTGTTGATTCACTGCACCCAGATTGGATGGCATTTCCTATGATATGATTAGGAATATGCATCCATCCCTCCTCTCACATTTGATGGACATCTATAACTTCATTTGGATTAGGGGCTGCCTACCTTCTATGTGGAGGGAGGCTGTGGTTTTACCTTTCCAAAAACCAGGAAAGGATGGGATGGAACTCACCCATTACCGCCCCATTGCCCTTACTAGTGTCCATGTAAATTGTTTGAGAGGATGATAAATACAAGACTCGTCTGGTTTTTGGAGACAAACCATCTTATATCTCTCTCAATCAGGGTTCAGAAAAAAAACTGTACCATCAACCTGCTTGTTAGAATGGAGTTGGAAATGCCCTATCAGAGCCCGTAGAGCAAGTTGAGAGTGTGCCACAGGAAAGTGTCCTCAGTGTTACCTGCTTCTCTGTGGCCATCAATAGCATTATTGCAAATCTCCCAGATGAGACTTCCTCAACTCTATATGATGATGACAGCGCTTATCTGTTCATCGTAGCTGATAATGCTTCTTCCAAGGGCTTCCGCTTTTCCGCAGCAAAGACCAAGGCTGTCCACTTTTACCATCATAGATCGGTGACATGGGACCCTCCCTATTTGTCACTATGGTGTACCTGTCATCTTTGTGCCCCATTTCAGATTTCTAGGGGTGAACTTTGTTTCGAGGCTTTCATGGAGGCCTCATTTGGACGCTTTGAAAAGGTCTTGTCTGAAGAGAATGGACATAATGAAATTACTATCACACAATTCATGGGAAAGTGATCGACGCATCCTGTGGCTTTGTATTCAGCATTGGTCCAGTCAAAGCTGGACTATGGGTCACAGGTGTACTCCTCTGTCTCACTGTCCATCCTTAAAAAATTAAATACTGTGCGTAACCAGGGTGTGCACCTGGCTTCTGGAGCCTTCAAGTCCTCCCCTGTGTGGAGAGTCTATGCTGAGAATGGGGCTCTTCCTCTTCCTTTTCACAGGCTCAAGTCTAACCTCAAATATCTTTTTAGACTTGAGCAATTACCATGGTCGCCAGTATATGAGTGCATGTTCAATATTCGAACAGTGGCCTCATATGATAGATTTCCATCCCTGGCTCGCCCATTTGCTCTGCGCATGGCCAAGCACACAGGTGTCTAAGGGAGTTTTCTGTTATTCCGTTTTCAATACCAAAGATTACCCCATGGCTCATACCACCTGTAGTGGTATGCAAGGGGCTTACTGGTAGGCCCAAGGATCAGTTCTTGCCTGTAGCCTTGAGAACCATGTATGATCAACACTCCTCCCACCATCGGCTTAGCACCTTTGTGTTCACCAACGGGTCCAAGTCATCGGACGGAGTTGGAGGCTGCTGCTGTCTTCCCATCTCAGACAGCATTGGTTCTCCTACCAAGTGCAGCTTCTGTTTTCACAGCAGAACTTGTTGCCATTCTTGCTACACTCTTTGTTATTGCTCCTATGACATCTGGTTGTCTTATGATTTTCTCTGACTCCCTTTGTTCTCTGGAGGCACTGAGTGCTTTTGGTTCTAGCCATCCGCTGGTTTCCAAGATCCAGCGGTGGCTTTTTTATCTTTCTCCTATTCATAAGATTTCTTTTTGCTGGGTGCCCAGTCACATGGGCATCCGAGGTAATGAAAGGGCCCATGCTGCGGCCAAGGAGGCGGCATCATTGGGGACACCCCCATCAGCTCCAGTCCCACTTAATGATGTCTATCCCCTCATCACCGAATATGTAGTCGGCTTATGGCAGAAGATTTGGGATGAGCTTCCTTTCACCAAGCTCCATTCCATAAAACCTTCAGTCCTCCTATAGCCACGTACCATGAGACCACGTAGACTGGAGGTTATTTTGTGACAACTGAGGATAGGCCATTGCCGCCTCACTCATGGGCAGCCCCCACCTTTGTGCATCCTGTGCGGGGTGCAGCTGTCCATCCTTCACATCTTTGTCAAGTATCCCCTTTGGAGAAATCTTGGGAGGAGGGTCTTCCTTTTCATTACTGGGCAGATGGACCCCCTCAACAGGTTCTGTGGGGCATCTTGTCGAGACTCATGTCTCTTTTAGTGTGAATAGAATTTTAAAATTTTTAGAAGAATCTAATCTTTTAGCCAAAATTTAATATATTGTTTCATGATTTTATATTCTCTGTTCTTGTATCTATTGTTGATCCATCTATAGTCTATGTTTTTATCCTTTGTTGAGTTCTCAATAGTTTATTTTTTATATCCTTTTACACCCCTTGATGGTTTTAAATTCCTGTACTTCCATTCTATTGATCTTGACTTCATAGCTAACTTTTTGTATATTCTTTAGATGTCTATATTTTTATTGAGAACACTCGTGCAAATTACAGGTCCTTGAATTTGGCTGTGGGCTAGTCCATTTGGGCTTTGCAGCATTTATTTTTGGCACTATTCATTCATTCCAACAGTTCCAACACATCCTCCCACACCAACCGTTCACCTGTCAGCCTCATTCTCTCCTTTCTTTTGCCATTCAGCCATTCACTTACCTTTCACAGGACTGTATCCAGGAACTTTCTCATCAATTGTTTACATTCATTCACATCATTATCACCATACCTCTTTCTCGCCATACTCTCAAGCTTATGTGCATACATGTTCACACTTTCACTCTTCACCATTCGATCCTTCTCAAATTCATTCACCCTTTTATACTTCACACTCTCTTTCATTCGTTTCACCTGCCCAATCAATCTCTCCTTCACCACATCATACCTCGGTTCCCCCACACTTGTGATCACACGGAAAAACTCTAATACTTTTCCATCTAGACATTCATCCAGTATCCCTTATTCTCCGGGTACTTGAGCTTGCAATACCACTCAAATTCCCTGAAGAATTTTTCCACACTTTTCCCACCATGCTACCTAAACTTATCTACCTTTGGCACTTTCCTTATCAAAATACCATTCCCCACATTCACTTCACTCTCACTTGCGGGCACCTCCCTATTTCCAGTGGCAGTCCCTCCTTTTCTTTCTAAGGGGACTGCCAAGAAAGCCAGCAGGCAGCCCATTGCCGACCGCCCCTCTTGTAAGCGGCTCGGTAGGGCAAACCCCCTTAGGGGGGAGAGGGAAGCCAGGCCCCTTCGGTCACTTCCCTCAAAAGACCTGCTGGCAAGGATATTGAACCTTGCCGGGGTTAAGGCTTGTGCCTCCCCACAAATGACTCTTGACGCTGCCAAGGGGACCTGCGATGTCCTGGGAGGGGATGGCCAACTGGAGACTTCTCCTGTGATAGACATGGTCCTTGAGGAGACCCAGCCTCAGACAGTAGGGCCTTCCATGGGGGGGAATCCGGGCTGGGCGCCAAGCACCGAACCCGAGTCCGCCCCTATGCAAGGTCCCCCTCAAACGGCTGAGGGCTCCGAGGCAATACAAGGAGGGGAGGGATCTCCGACAGGTGCCCCCACGACTACCAGGAACTTTTCCATTTCGGAGAGGGACCTGGCTGAGGCCGGCCCATCTGGCATGGGGGCTTCTGCCGGCGGAGGTGAGAAGCGGGTTCATTCCCCGCCCTCCTCTCCAAAAAAGAAAAAGACTAGAAAGACAAAGAAGACTCAGGGCTCCTCTCCATCCGCGGGGGCTGCGGGGACCGATAGGTCTGCTGCCACTTTGGTAGGCGACCAAGCCAAGATCGGCACATCCAGCCCCTCTACCCCCCCGTGTGCGGAGCCCCTGACCAAGACTAACACCAAGAGTGCACAGGGCGGAGCCTCGATGACATCGGGGCCCCTCATTCAGAGGTTACCTGGCGTTTTCGAGCCCGCTGGCTTCAAACGTTTCCTCGTTATTCGCTCCACTGATGGCACCATGTTGTCCAAGGGCAACATGATCCATCAGAGGAGAGGATTAGCTAGTGCAATTGGTAGAGAGCCGAAGGTGACCCGTTTCTCGGACGGCAGCCTTCTGGCGAATGCGGCGAATCCCGCCGAGGCGGCCAAGATAAGTGCTCTTCGGACACTTCATGGCACCCCGGTGAGTGTGACGCCGCACTCTACCATGAACTTTGTAAAAGGAGTAGTTTATGCGAGGGAACTCGTTGACTACTCCATTGAGGACATCACCCTAGAGCTGGCCGACCATGGGGTGGTCAAAGTCGAACGTGTGATGAGAAAACAGGGAGGGGCCTCGAGACCCACCCCTACACTCTTCGTCACGTTCGACTGTGACAAGCTCCCTGAGTCGGTGCGTGCCAGTTGGTACCGCTACCGCGTGAAGGCATTCGTGCCACTTCCGCGGCAGTGCTATTACTGTCACCGCTTCGGCCATACGAATCGCTCATGTAGACGTGCAAAGTCGGGGTCACCCGAAGTATGTGTAAATTGCTCCAAGGTCGCACACGATAAGTCCAAATCGTGTGTGGCCAAGTGTGTCAATTGCGGAGAGCCGCACCCTGCTTCTTCGAAGCAATGTGGTGCATATCTCCTGGAGAAAGAAATCCTGGCCGTTCAGGCCCAGGATAGACTCTCATTCCGCGAGGCTAAGGACTTGGTCCTGGCGCGCCCAGCTCTGCCTGGGACGTCATATGCCTCAGTAGCTAGAAAGGCACCCTCTGCTCCTGGCCCATCCAGGCCAACGAGCACGGTTGTTTCCGCGCCCATTCGGAGCCCTTCTG
This sequence comes from Ceratothoa steindachneri, assembly GCA_963969495.1. Taxonomy (NCBI): domain Eukaryota; kingdom Metazoa; phylum Arthropoda; class Malacostraca; order Isopoda; family Cymothoidae; genus Ceratothoa; species Ceratothoa steindachneri. The sequence continues at coordinate 2,158,328 of OZ018323.1, forward strand.
CGGGCTCTACCCAACCCGGGCGCTCCCCTGGTAAAGCTGGCGGCAAAAAGGGTTCATACCCAGCCCCGGCTAAAACCAGGGCTTCCCCCTCTTCCCCCAGCGTGACCGTTTCCCGCAAGGCGAAACGGCCACGCGCCTCCACCGAGTCGTTAGACTCACAGGAGGCAACACCCCTGAAGATGGTCGCTAGGCCATCTTCGGGGGTTCCTAAAGCTGTCCCCCGAAAGGAGGACAGCAACAAAGGAGCTTCGGCTCCTTCGCCCACGCCCCGAGGTGGAGCGAGTGGCTCGGAGACGGTGGTTCCTCGAAAAGAGGGCCCCCCGCCTCCGAAGCCGCAGCGCTCGCCTAAGGTTTCGAGGCGGAGGGAGGAAAAGACTCGCATGGCGAGCCCAACCTCCCCCAATAAGTCCTCGAAGGCGACAGCGCCTCCAGCGCTTTGTCCGGCCAACAGCGCCAGGGGTTCTGCCCCCGGGAAGCGTACGGTTATTCCCGTGAGGGTCTTCAGTTCGAGGAGGGCCCCCGCGTCTCCTCCGAGCTAGGCCTGGAGGGCATATTCCTTCAATGGAATTGCCGTGGACTCCTGGCCAACTGGGAGGAGCTGCGGAGGCTCGTCTCGTCCCGCTCCCCGTTAGCTATTTTTTTGCAGGAGACCATGCTAGGCGCGTGCCCCCTGCCCGCCCTCCCGGGGTACAAGGGTCTTGCGACCCCACCACCGCGGGATGGCCGAGCTGGGGGATGCGCGGTTTACACCCGGCATGATGTCTCCGTTCTTCCTTTCTCTTTAGATACCTCCTTTGAGGCAGTGGCTGTGCAGCTGCACTTGGATAGGAGGTATACTATCATTTCTTCGTACATTCCACCGTCAGCTGACTTCGACGCTGGGGACTTCCGCTGCGTCGTGGCACGGTTGCCGAGGCCCTATCTCTTGCTTGGAGATCTGAACGGCGGGCATCCTCTCTGGGGAGATTACTACATAAATCCCAGGGGACAAGTCCTTGCCGATCTGATCGAAGAGCTTGAGATGGGTGTCCTAAACGTGGATGAGTTTACGCATCACTGTCCGAGAACCGCTTCATTTTCTTGCCTTGACCTATCTTTGTGCTCTTGGATGCACAGCCTGATTTTGATTGGGGGGTGGTCGATGACCTCCATGGTAGTGATCACTTTCCCATTCAAATATCATTTTCAGGGCAACTGCCGCCTGAGAGACCACCTCGGTGGTGCTTGGCGCGGGCGCGGTGGCCTGCATTTCAGGAAATGACTGAATTCTATCTCAGTCGAGGAGTTTAGGTCGGTAGATGAGGCCGTTGAGTTCTTCTCCGGCAACCTCATCGCCGTGGGCCTGACTACTATTCCTAGGACGTCTGGCCGTTTTGCACGCCGACCACTCCCATGGTGGTCGGCCGAGTGTGAGACGGCCCTCAAACAGAAGCGTTATGCCTACATGCGCTATAAGCGCCGCCCGAACGATTTCACTGTCGCTGAATTTCGTCGGGCTAGGGCTAGGTTCCGGTATATTTCGAAGCACGCCCGCCGCTCTTCTTGGCGGGCATACGTGTCTTCACTTAACGGGAAGACCCCTTTAGCTGAGGTGTGGAAGCGAGTCAAAAGGATTCGGTGCAAGTTCTCGCAGGATCCCCCCTCCCGTTCTCCAGGAGAATGGGACCGCAATCTCGGACCCCGCGTCCGTGGCGGAATCCTTAGCGACCGCTTTTTCTGCATTCTCTAGCCATGATGCTGCTCGGCCAGCATTCAATGCACGTCGTGATGTCGCGGAAGGCCGCCGGCTGGACTTTACCTCCAGAGGCGGAGAACCCTTCAACGACAAGTTTACTGTAAGCGAGTTGCGTTCCGCTCTCGCTTCGTGCGCGGACACCGCCCATGGTCCGGACGATGTCCCGTACGCCATGCTTCGACATCTAGGTGAGCGAGGCATGGCCTTTCTGTTAGATTTGTTCAACAGGATCTGGGTGGAAGGTCTTCTCCCAGACTCCTGGCGAATCGCTACTGTGCTTGCCTTTCGCAAACCGGGGAGAGATCACTGTACTCCGCCCAATCTCTCTAACCTCTTGCGTGTGCAAGTTGATGGAGAAATTGTTAAATGTTAGATTAGCCTTTTTCCTGGACAGCGGAGGCCATCTGTCTTCCGCACAGTGCGGCTTCCGCAAGTCCCACTCCACGTCGGATGCTCTGCTCCGACTGGAAAATGCCGTCTGCGAGGCTTTCCTTCGTAGACAGCACTACGCCACGGTGTTTTTCGATCTGGAGAAGGCCTATGATACCGCATGGCGATACGGTATCATGGAGACTCTCCACACGATGGGGGCGAGGGGACGCCTCCCAATTTTTATATCTGAATTTTTGCGAGATCGTCGATTCCGCGTACGGGTGGGGGGAGCCCTCTCCGGCCCAAAGGAGCAGGAAGAGGGTGTCCCGCAGGGAAGTGTCCTCAGTGTCACACTCTTTACCCTGAGCATCAACGGCATCACCTCGGTGCTGCCGGAAGATGTTCTCGCTACGCTTTACGTGGACGACCTTTCGATCTCTTTTGGCGCGGCCCAGATGCCAACTCTGGAGCGTCGACTCCAACAGGCATTGAACCGCGTCTCTCGCTATGCCGAAGCGCACAGGTTTCGGTTTTCTTTGGGCAAGACTAAGGTGGTGCACTTCTGCCGCCATCCACGGCTTCACACCGACCCAGATTTGTTTCTTAATGGGGTGCGCCTGGATGTGGTTGAGTCGCACCGTTTCCTTGGTCTTGTATTCGACCGACGCCTCACCTGGGAGGCTCATATTCGCAGCCTTAGGGTCTCTTGTACCCGCGCCATGGACATTCTCTGTTCCGTGACGTTCAGCGCTTGGGGCGCTGATAGGGCTACTGCCTTACTTTTTTATCGATCCTTTGTTCGTTCGAAGCTCGACTACGGATGCGAGTTTTATGCATCCGCAGCCGAGCGTTTATTGTGGAAGGTGGATTCGATCCACCACACCGGCCTTCGCCTTGCGACCGGTGCCTTCCGCACTTCCCCCATTGAGAGCCTGTTGGTCGATGCTGGGGAGATGCCACTCGCTCTGCGCCGCGTGCACTGTATCACTCGACTGTACGCGCGAGCCCGGCGCCTCCCTCAGTCGCCAACAGCTCTCACTGCATCCGCAGCTGATCTCGATGGTGCCTATGCCGTCGAGAGACGCCAGTCATACCCTAAGCCTTTTGGGTTTAGGGCCAGGAAACTCCTTTGAGAGGTAGATATCGCTCTCGGGCCGGTGGCGCCCTTGGTTTTGCCCAGGACGCCACCCTGGAGGGTACCACATTTGGCTATTTGTCGCCACGCCTCTGCTCCCAAAGCTTGTACTGCGCCGGGAGTATTGCGTTCGACCTTTTTGGAGCACAGATCGTGTCACGCTGGAACCGTGCCAGTGTATACGGATGGCTCCAAGTCCCAAGAGAGGGTCGGCTTCCACGCCGTATCCCTTCTGTTTGAAGTCAGCGGGGCTCTACCAGGCGCTGCGTCTGTCTTCACGGCCGAGCTGGTGGCAATACACCACTCGGTACGGGAGATTACGCGACGTGCCCGGTTCGGAGACCGGATTGTGATCTATAGCGACTCACAAAGCGCCCTGAGTGCTCTCGGGCATTGGAATCTCCGCATCCCCTGGTTCGCGATATCCGTGACGCCACGGTTTTGGCGAGCCGGGCAGATGTCGAGATTATCTTCTGCTGGGTTCCTGGACATGTAGGAATTGCGCGGAATGAGCGCGCCAAAGAGTCCGCGAGGACTCTGCGACCGGACCAGCGTTTCGCTCTTCCTCACACCGACTACATGGCAGGAATACGGGCAGCTCTTCGCACTGCTTGGCAAAGAAGATGGGAGACGGTCGAAGGGAACTTAAAGTTGCGTGCCATTGCGCCGTGACTGTTCCCATGGACCTATCCCCCAATGCCGCGGCGGCTTCAGGTTGCTTTCTGTCGTCTTTGAATCGGACACACTCGTGTGACGCATCGCTACTTGATGGAGCGCTCGCATGCGCCCTATTGCAACGACTGCGTCGTCCCCCAGACTGTTCGGCATATTCTTGTCGAATGTCCCAGTCTGGGTGATCTTCGCGCACGATACCTGTCTCGGTACCGGGATGGGCGGGGTCGCTACCGCCTGTCCCTTGTACTTGGGACGAGTGCGTGCACCATGACTGGTGGACTTATTGACTTTTGGGGGGAGGCCGGCCTTCTCCCTTTCATTTAACCCGGTTTTATTGTTGTTGTTGTTTTTGTTATCGTTTTTGTTATTGCTTTGTTATTGTTATTTCTTTTTATTGTTGTTTCCTGTTGAATTATTTTGAAGTAGCCTAGAACAAGGCTGTTTGTTTACGGCAACTTATGCCTAAGTCGGCAGTCGCCAGATAGCCACTTAATCAAAAAAAAAAAAAAAAAAATCACCATCACTTGAGCTGCCCTCACTCTCACTCATACCAATCATACCATCACTCTCTCCTTCATCTGAGTACAATGAGTCCACACTCTTCCCTCTCACCTTCCAATCCTTCCCTTTTGACGCAGTCTTCATTTTTCTCTTGCATTCCACTCTCTTCCACATTCCACTCTTCCATTCTCCATCCTTCCTATCACTCACAATCATCCTATCATATTATCCCCTTCAGTTGGAGCAGGGGTTAGGGTCGAGGGTCCTGGGGACAGTCCTGAGCCCTTCATCATGTCATATAGGTCCTTCATTCATGGTCGACCTGCTTCTGTCTCTCATCCTCTCTGTCTTCTCATTCATACTCATCATATCACTCTCCAATCCCTCAATCATGCTCCTCAACATCATACATTCCTCCTCTCTGCCTCAACTCCAGCCTCAGTCTCACAATCTCATCATGGAGGCCTTGTTCCACAGAAACCATCCTCCCAAGTTAGTAAAAATAATAGATAAAGGGGGGAAAACAACCAAACTACCTGTCACTCTAATTGGGTGTGGACTGCAATCCAATCCTAACAATGCTCCCAGTTTCAAGATCTCATGTCCCTATTCGGGCGCCAAATGTAGCGGGCCCAAAATCTATACTCTAATCCCAATCGTTCCAACCCGCTTCTTACACTAATTTGGACGTGAGAAATTGAAGGAGAATGAAACGGATTGTATGTACAGTCATTTATTTGCAAGAAAAATATGGGGTAACTATTTATAAGAGATAGGGGGTGAATATATTTGAGATCTCGTAAAAATAATCCTACTTGGAAAGCCAATCTTACTTATGAATGCTAATCAAAATTTATATACAAAACAACATTCAATTAGATTATATCTACAAAAGGAAAACAACCACAATAACAAACAAAAAGAAAAAGGCCTCACGTGGTACCAAAGGGGGGAAGTCCTTCCAGTTGCCACTCAAGTGGGTACAATGCCTAGGACTTATCAAAACAAACTGGCGCCTCTGAGCTCAGTATTAGCGATCTGGTCACGTCTTGAGGCTATTAAAGGAAAAGCCCTCCCTTCAAATGGAACATACAATTAATTAAATTTGTATTACTCCAAATCAAACAATGCCAGCCACTCTTTACAAAAGGAATATTTTGGAATTTAATAGAGTGGCCTTTCAAAACAATAATAATCAACAATTTGCTGAGGAAGAGAAGAAAATTTTTTCTATACAAAAATGAAATCCAAAATTTATATTCTGTATATAAAAAAAACAACAACATTCCCATTCACACACAAATTCTTACAGAGGGAGGGAGAGGGTATTTGGAAAAGGGGTGGGAGAATGGCCCTTCACACACACACTCATATTCGCTCCACCATGGATATGGCTCAAACAGAGCAGGCGTCCATCATTTTTCGCACCTTGAACTCAGAAGGTGTGATAAGCGAAGATTTTGTTGCTTTTGTAGAGGCCAAAGATACTTCGAGTCAGGGGCTGACCACTCTGATGTTGAACACCCGCAACTCTCTTGTGCTGGATATGGTAAACTTGCGAGGTCAAGGTTACAATGGGGCAGTGCCCGGTCGATTCAATGAATGTCAAGCCATCGTGAAGGCTAAGCAGCCTCTTGCTGTCTACATACACTGTTTTTCTCATCGGCTGAATTTGGTGATTGGGAAGGCTTGCGACCATCCTGAGTTCAAAGTACTCTTTGGAATCATTAGCCAAATCTGCGATTTCTTTGCCAACATGCTTGAGCAGCTGATTGAAAAGGATGATATGGCTTCATTACACAAGAAACGATGTTGGAAGGCGTACTGCCCTATGTAGTGGGTGGAATGCCACAACAGTGTTGCCATTCTAGTTGAGCTATTTTCCTTTGTCGTATCCATCATGAACCGTCTTTCAGAGGATGGCAACTCCTACGCTGTCTCTCTTCTTGGCGCAATGACCCAACCTAGTTTTACTTGCTCTCTTGCAGTGGCAGACACAGTCTTGTGTCTAACCCTCCCTTTGAGTCAGGGGTTGCAAGACCCACCACAACATCTTGGGAGGCATATGAACACATCCATGTCATCAGACAGAAGCTTGATAAAATGAAAGAGGAGTCTTTGACTGCATTTAAGCTGATGTTTACGGAAGCAATGAAGATGAGCACCGCCATGGGGACTGAAATCTTTGTGGCTCAACAGGCCCAAGAAGGGTCAACGCCTGAATTGTACTATGAAAAAAACCTTACTAGTCCCATTTCTGGATGCGATAATAGCCAAACTAGCGACCATTTTCAACGACAAATGCATGTGCCTGGTAGTGAAATTGCAAGAGCTCATGCCCCGATTTGCTCGAGAGGACACTTTGAAGAAACTACTCCCTGTTTTCAAGATCTACGAGCAAGACCTCGCTGATGGAATTGATAATGCTAACTCCCAAATTCAAGAGTGGTTGGCAGAAATAAGTGGAGTGGAAGATTGAGAGAATTGAACTCTCGAAAAGTGCATCAAGGAAGCGACTCAAACTTTGCTGCCCGATGTGGCAACACACTTTCGACTGTTCAGAACTGTACCGTTGTTTACCGCCAGTTCCGAGTGATCCTTCTCTCATCTTTGAAGACTCAAAACTTATTTGAGGTTGACAATGACTCAAGAGCGTCTTGATGCCTTGGCGCTAATGACACACAACATTGAGGTGGACCCAGACAAAGTAATTGATGTGTTCCGTGATAATGACAACCGAAGGCTCCTGCTTTGAACTTTTGTTCTGCAGTTGTCAAAATGATTCATGAAGTTACTGAGGCAGTCATTTGGTGAAATGTTTGTTAACTGCCTAATGGGGGTTAATTCACTAATTTTATAATTTGATATTTATCCTGATTATTATTAATACAATAAAGACTTATGTTCAAGCGTGTGTTTTGTATCTCTTGTTCATGTAACAATACAAAAATAATTCTCTGTTTCATTCTGTTATGTGCCTTTCTTCACTTTTAAACTCCAGAAATTAACCACTGATAACATGAATCTAAACCATAAAACCCTCGATGCTAGATGAAATCGAGTAATTGAATTGAAGATTTAATTTGAGTAAGTGAAGAATTTTATTTCTCTAATCAAAATAAAAATTCTAGGTCCTCCCCCCAGCCCCTAAAACCTTAGGTACGCCACTGCTGGAGGGTACCACCTTTGACTATTTGTCACTACGCCTCTGCTTCAAAAGCTACTGTGCCAGGAGTATTGCATTCTGACTTTTGGACCTCACTTCGTGTCATGCTGGAACCATGCCAGTGTATACGAATGGCTCCAAGTCCCAAGATGGGGTCAGTTTCCATGCTATGTCCCCTCTGTTTGAAATCAGTGGGACTCTTGCCAGGTGCTGCGTCTGTCTTCATGGCCGATCTGGTTGCAATACAGCGCTCGGTACGGGAGATAATGCGGCGTGCCGGTCCAGAGAACAGATTGTGATTTATAACGACTCACAAGGCGCCCTGACTGCCCTCAGGGCATTGGAATCTCCCTATCCTCTGCTTAGCGATATCTGTGACACCACGATTTTGGTGAGTTGAGCGGATGTCAAGATTATCTTCTGCTGGGTTCCTGGACATGTAAGAATTGCGGGGAATGAGGGCACTAAAGAGTTTGAAAGGACTGGGCGACCAGAGCAGCATTGCGACATGACTCTTCCCATGGACCTACCCCTCAATGCCGCAAGGGCTTCAGTTTGCTTTCTGTCGTCTCTGAATTGGACACACACGCGGGATGCACTGCCATTTGATCAAGTGCTCGCCTACGCCTTACTGTGATGACCGCATTCTTCCCAACTCTGTTTGGCTCATTCTTGTTGAATGTCCCACTCTGGGTGATCTTTCCGCTTGTTACCTGTCCTGGTATGTGTTGTGTAACTGACTTGTGGACCTATGACTTTTTGCAGGAAGCTGGCCTCCTCCACTTTATTTGACTATCTTTCTTATGGTGCATGTTTCTGCGTCTGGAGGGGGGGGGGAGGCCTCTACCAGAACCTGCTTCCTTGTTGCTTTTTAAATTTATTTTAGCCTTTGTTCCCTTTTTTTTATCTTCATCATTTGTTTTTGTTTTTAATCTAGCCTACTATTAAGCTCTTTAATGATGCAACAGAGTTCTAGCATTATTATTCAGTCAAGGGATCTCTTCCATAATGAAAGGGAACAGATAATTCATATAACTAATTTTTCTATTTACAAAGTTTCTCCTATAGGCTTGTAATAGTAATCCTTATGAATGTTTTTGTATGATATTCCTCTGGGTTTTTTGCGGGGGTGGGGGGGGAAATTCTTTACCTTCTCATGTTTATACTATTTTCAATTTTTAAACTTAGCTGCCTGTCTCCTTAAGTGATGGTATAGGTTCTAAACTTATATAAAAGTTATATATTATTTTTTCTTTCTCATTCTAGACATTAGTGGATACCGTGTATGAATTGGCAACACCATCATCTATCAGAAAACAAGCATTCCTTATATGTGAACACTTTTTGAATTTTCCTCACTTGTCACCTCAAGCTTCTCATTTGGCAATGGAATCTGTTTCACTGTGTAAATCATTTCTTGTTTGGATAAACCCAAGTGATTTCTGTCCAAAATTTTGTTCTTTTATGTCTCTTCTACTTCAAAAAGTTGCATTTATTTCTAAACATCATCTTGAACCTACTGAAGCTATTTTCAATATTTATGACATCCTGTTACCTCTGTTGAAAATTGCAAATCATCTCCACGCAGATCCTGATGTTGAAGTGAGAAATATGCTTCATGAAATCAACATGTTTGTGAACAACTTAGTATGTCATAAAAACTTTGCTGAGACCCATGCAGAAATTCTGAGTTTTCCTTTTTTAAATGACACTTCGCTCTCTTTAACAAATGAAAGAATCAGTTATTTTTCATTTATTACTAATTGCATAACTGATGCGAACAAGGATGTTGCAACCTACCTTCTGAAGCCATATATTTATTGCTTCTTTAATAATTCCAATTCCAATGCTAAAACTTGTTATGAACTGTTTGTTTGTCTCATGCATTTACTTGGAGTATCATTAGTAGAATGTCTCATCATTGATTCCCAAGTGTTTATTTCATATACTGATAAAATTAAGCAGCTTCCAAAGGATACTATTAACCAATATATTCTGTTGATCATGCAAACCCTTATCAATTCAAATATTTCTTTACGAGTAAGTCTTAAAGGCCTCAAATTGAGGCAATTTATAACAAAAGTAGGATTCTATTTGCTGAATGAAGTATCATTGACAGAGCATAGTATAAAGTGTTTGTCCATTATTGGTAAAAGTAATCATAGGTTCTTCATAAAAGCACCAAATCTATTTTATAAGCTACTTTTTTGCTGCAAAAAAGAAACTGGAACTTGTAAGGCAATGGATAACTTATTGTGTGAAATCTTTGATACTTATAAGAAACTTCGGATTCCTCATAAATTGTATGTTCAACTTTGTTTGGAAATTTTAGCACTCACTCCTCAAGATATCAGTGATACGATTTACCTCGAACCATGGACCAACAGTGAAGGAAAGCATTTGTTGCCAATGAAGTAAGTTTTTTCTTATGTTACCACAATTTAAATTTCCCTATTGGTCACTGCTTTTGATGTCATACAAACAGATTAATATTTTGTATCCACTGATGCATTGTTTTAGTTGACATTCATAGAAATTTTAATTCTTTATGAATGGTTTGCTAAGAGAATTGGAAGTGAGAATAGGAGGTAAAAGTGTGTCAGATCAATTAAGAATGGTGGGAAAATGGATGTTGTCTATGTAATATATGTGTGCTGAACTTTCATATTGATGGCTGAGAGCGAGTCATTTTGTAATGTTAATTTAAGCATTTAACAGGGTATGTGCAAGGATGAGAATGAAATTAAATTCAGAAAAGATTAAGCTATTGATCTGGGGTGACAATAGGGAGCCATATGATTTTAGTCCTTGTATGCATCTTTAGCAAGTGTAATCTTTTACTATTTACATTAAGAGAAATCATGATAACAAAGGCTATATATAAATTATAAGAAAGTTTCAGTTCTAATCGGAGCATGAATGCTGATGGTTTGAGTATGAAATGTGTGTGGAAAATTTTATGAGAGTATTCAGGTACCAATATTAGTGTGTGTGAATGAAAGTAGAAAAAACAATTTAACCTGAATCATGAAAAGCGAGTCATGTGTTTTGACCTCCTTCAAAACATAGGGAGTGTACTTGGGTGCTTCTACAAATGAATAATCCCTAAGTAGACAAAATGCTCTAGTGCATAGTGTTCCAACTCTATTAAGGGTTACTGACAAAAAAAAAAGCTGTGCTTCATGAGCTATAAAAGGGTCCTGTTTGTTTTTACCATTTTTACTAATATAGGAAGTTAAAGTAAGAATGAGAAAAGTAACTATAATTATTAAGGATAGCTAATAAATTCTCAAGAATTCATTGTTTTTAAGAAGTGTAGAATAATTTTTAATTTTTGATATACAAAAAACACTTATTAGACAAAGTAGATTCCATCATTATTGTCAAGGTTCTTATTTAACTAAAAAAATGGATAATCAAACTCCTACCCACCCATCACCCTCTTACCCCCCAAAATTAGTCCAAACATACCCCTCTCACCAACACAACATGACTTCATGAAAGACCACTCCACCATCCTAACCAAACTTACATAGCACATTCTCACAGCAATTGACAAAGGAAGCCCTTGCCACATTACCCGAACACATCCTAGCTCACAAGATCCTAAACACAAACCTCACAAACAATGACAATATATGGCTCACAACAATAATATTTAGCAGGCAAGGCCAAGTACTACACAAAACACATAAATCACCTATTAAACAACTACACAGTGGATTTTCCAAAGGAGCTATTCTCTCTCCCTTAATTTTCAATCATTCACTCACAACATAGCACAACCACAATCACCAATCATCTGCATGAACACCTCCGCAGATGACATCTCTATCCTCCGTTAAATTGTAGGTCCCTACTGAGAAATATAAGGCCTCAAAATGAGTGTTATTCTGTTAATGTTTATATAAAAAAATTGAGCTTTTGAAAGACGATTTCTATCCTTTACTCTGCATTATATCCAATTTTTAATGATTTTTTTATTGTTTAAGTTAACCTTTATGGTTTAATTTATTCTTTTATTTTGATTTAATCCTCAGTTTTGTCAAAAAACTGGTAATTTGCATTGCAAAAATGGGACCTCACCTCTGGTTCCACTTGGCCGATGAGATGACGAAGCTTCTTTCAGATCAATGCCTCAAAATTCTAAGACAGAATGGTGAGAATTTGTCTTAACTGATTTTTCCTGTAATTTAACATTTTTATCCAAGAAGGTATAAATAGTAGTTTCATGTATATCCATAAATTCTTCATCATCTACTACTTTTCCACAAAGTGTAGTTGGTGTGCATTATTCCACTTAAACTAACTAACCCTTTTGTACCCTATCAAACACGAAGTCACTCATCATATTGTCCACTACAAATGGTCCTTCATAGTGATATGGTTCCATGTCCTATAGCATCCCTCCCCCTTTGTAAGCCCCTTCTGTGTATATTTTTAAAAAAACAAACGTTTAATTCTCTCTGTAAAAATGATGAAGATATCATTTGTGATTGTCATGAGGGGAGCTTTATAAAACATGTTTGAACCAATGAACCGAGCAATTTTTGAGGTGAGGATTAACGCCAACTTCCTGCTCAAACGACACCTTCACAAAATATGGAAGCTTTGGAAATAGATCCCCATAAGGGGCGCAGCGATATGCCATCCTGGCCGCCGTGCTGACGGGATCCAGCACCCGTCCGGCCCCAGCTTAGCCTCTCTTCCTTCCTTCAGATAGCCTGTATTCCTATCCTACCTCGTCGCTTTTCATACAACCTCTCCCACAACTTTCTCTGGTCAGCCTCTAATTTCACAGGGTAGAAGCTGACCTTCTTCTCAGCCAATCGTCCCGGATCGGGGCTGAGGGGGTAGGGGACAATGTCCCCTAACCACTGAGCTCCGGTCTGGGGTGGTTGGCTTTTAACAACCTGCTTCATCCCCAACCATACCTTCCTCACATCCCTTTTCCTCTCGTCTTCAAAATCTATCTTTTTTTACGCTGTGTTCAAGGTGGAGCCGCCATGCGGAAGGACTGCCAGGCCACCAGGCGGGAGGGGTGGTCCCAAATGGCGGCGCCTGGCTCTGCCGGGCCTGTAAGCACCTCTTGCAGTGCGGGCTACTGCAAGAGGTGGTGAGCAATTGCGTCCCGTAAAACAAAGAGGGTCACCATGCCCAATGATGCAAAAAAAAACCCATCTTCCCTTAATTCCCCCTATAACAACAACGGAGCCGCCCTCGTGCAGCTCCACAGAAAAGATGGAGGTCCCCCCCCCCTGTGCTTGCGCAGGGGACCCTCCATATTTATCTAACCGGAGAGGAGGCTTACTCCTCTCCTTCGCTTACGGGTGCAGGGGACTCCCCCTCACCCCTTCTCTGGAGGTGCTCTCGGGCACCTCCCCTTTTTCAGCGGCAATCCCCTCGTTTCTTTCCAAGGAGACTGCCAAGAAAGCCAGCAGGCAGCCCACTGCCGACCGCCCCTCGTGTAAGCGGCTCGGTAGGGCAAACCCCCTTAGGGGGGAGAGGGAAGCCAGGCCCCTTCAGTCGGTTCCCTCAAAAGACCTGCTGGCAAGAATATTAAACCTTGCCGGGGTCAAGGCCTGTGCCTCCCCACTAAAGACTCGTGTGCTGGGAGGGGATGGCCAGCTGGAGGCCCCTCCTGTGATAGACATGGTCCTTGAGGAAAACCAGCCTCAGACGGTAGGGCCTTCCATGGGGGGGAATCCGGGCTCGGCGCCAAGCACCGAACCCGAATCCGCCCCTATGCAAGGTCCTCTTCAAACGGCTGGGGATTCTCAGGCAGTACAAGGAGGGAAGGGATCTCCTCCAGATGATGCCAATGCGACCACCAGGACCTTCTCCATTTCAGAGAAGGACCTGGCTGAGGCCGGTACATCTGAACTAGGAGCTTCTACCGGCGGGGGTGAGAAGCGGGTTCATTCCCCGCCCTCCTCTCCAAAAAAGAAGAAGACAAAGAAGACTCTGGGCTCCTCTCCATCCGCGGGGGCTGCGTGGACGAATGGGTCTGCTGCCACTCTGGCGAGCAACCAAGCCAAGATCGGCACATCCAGCCCCTCTGCCCCCCCAGTTCCGGAGCCCCTGACTAAGACCAAAAGTGCACAGGGCGGAGCCTCGATGACATCGGGGCCCCTTATTCAGAGGTTACCTGGCGTTTTCGAGCCCGCTGGCTTCAAACGCTTCCTCGTTATTCGCTCCACTGATGGCACCATGTTGTCCAAGGGCAACATGATCCATCAGAGGAGAGGATTAGCTAGTGCAATTGGTAGAGAGCCGAAGGTGACCCGTTTCTCGGACGGGAGCCTTCTGGCGAATCCCGCTGAGGCGGCCAAGATAAGTGCTCTTCGGACACTTCATGGCACCCCAGTGAGTGTGACGCCGCACTCTACCATGAACTTTGTGAAAGGAGTAGTTTATGCGAGGGAACTCGTTGACTACTCCATTGAGGACATCACCCTAGAGCTGGCCGACCATGGGGCGGTCAAGGTCGAACGTGTGATGAGAAAACAGGGAGGGGCCTCGAGACCCACCCCTACACTCTTCGTCACGTTCGACTGTGAAAAGCTCCCTGAGTCGGTGCGTGCCAGGTGGTACCGCTACTGCGTGAAGGCATTCGTGCCACTGCCGCGTTGTGCTATTACTGTCACCGCTTCGGCCATACGAATCGCTCATGTAGACATGCAAAGTCAGGGTCACCCGAAGTCTGTGTAAATTGCTCCAAGGTCGCACACGATAAGTCCAAATCGTGTGTGGCCAAGTGTGTCAATTGCGGAAACTCGCACCCTGCTTTTTCAAAGCAATGTGGTGCATATCTCCTTGAGAAAGAAATCCTGGCCGTTCAGGCCCAGGATCGACTCTCATTCCGCGAGGCTAAGGACTTGGTCCTGGCGCGCCCGGCTCTGCCTGGGACGTCATATGCCTCAATAGTTAGAAAAGCACCCTCTGCTCCTGGCACATCCAGGCCAACGAGCACGGTTGTTTCCGCGCCCATTCGAAGCCCTTCTGCGGGCTCTACCCAACCCCGGCGCTCCCCTGGTAAAGCTGGCAGCAAAAAGGGTTCATACCCAGCCCCGGTTAAAACCAGGACTCCCCCCTCTTCCCCCAGCGTGACCGTTTTCCGTAAGGCGAAACGGCCACGCGCCTACACCGAGACGTTAGACTCACAGGAGGCAACACCCCTGAAGATAGTCGCTAAGCCGTCTTTCGGGGTTCCTAAAGCTGTTCCCCGAAAGGAGGACAGCAACAAAGGAGCTTCGGCTCCTTCGCCCACGCCCCGAGGTGGAGCGATTGGCTCGGAGACGGTGGTTCGTCGAAAAGAGGGCCCCCCGCCTCCGAAGCCGCAACGCCCGCCTAAGGTTTCGAGGCGGAGGGAGGAAAAGACTTGCATGGCGAGCCCAACCTCCCCCAATAAGTCCTCGAAGGCGACAGCGCCTTCAGTGCTTTGTCCGGCCAACAGCGCCCTTGCTTCTGCCCCCGGGAAGCGTACGGCCATTCCCGTGAGGGTCTTCAGTTCGAGGAGGGCCCCCGCGTCTCCTCCGAGCTAGGCCTGGAGGGCATATTCCTTCAATGGAATTGACGTGGACTCCTGGCCAACTGGGAGGAGCTGCGGAGGCTCGTCTCGTCTCGTCCCGTTCCCCGTTAGCTATCTTTTTGCAGGAGACCATGCTAGGCGCGTGCCCCCTGCCCGCCCTCACGGGGTATAAGGGTCTTGCGACCCCACCACCGCGGGATGGCCGGGCTGGGGGATGCGCGGTTTACACCCGGCATGATGTCTCCGTTTTTCCTTTCTCTTTAGATACTTCCTTTCAGGCAGTGGCTGTGCAGCTGCACCTGGATAGGAGGTATACTCTGATATCTGCGTACATTCCACCGTCAGCTGACTTCGACGCGGGGGACTTCCGCCGCGTCGTGGCACGGTTGCCGAGGCCCTATCTCTTGCTTTGAGATCTGAACGGCAGGCATCCTCTCTGGGGAGATTACTCCATAAATCCCAGGGGACAAGTCCTTGCCGATCTGATCGAAGAGCTTGAGATGGGTGTCCTAAACGTGGATGAGTTTACGCATCACTGTCCGAGAACCGCTTCATTTTCTTGCCTTGACCTATCTTTGTGCTCTTCGGATGCACAGCCTGATTTTGATTGGGGGGTGGTCGATGACCTCCATGGTAGTGATCACTTTCCCATTCAAATATCATTTTCAGGGCAACTGCTGCCTGAGAGACCACCTCGGTGGTGCTTGGCGCGGGCGCGGTGGCCTGCATTTCAGGAAATGACTGAATTCTCTATCTCAGTCGAGGAGTTTAGGTCGGTAGATGAGTCTGTTGAGTTCTTTTCCGGCAACCTCATCGCCGTGGGCCTGACTACTATTCCTAGGACGTCTGGCCGTTTTGCACGCCGACCACTCCCATGGTGGTCGGCCGAGTGTGAGACGGCCCTCAAACAGAAGCGTTATGCCTACATGCGCTATAATCGCCGCCCGAACGATTTCACTGTCGGAGAATTTCTTCGGGCTAGGGCTAGGTTCCGGTATATTTCGAAGCACGCCCGCCGCTCTTCTTGGCGGGCATACGTGTCTTCACTTAACGGGAAGACCCCTTTAGCTGAGGTGTGGAAGCGAGTCAAAAGGATTCGGTGCAAGTTCTCGCAGGATCCCCCCTCCCGTTCTCCAGGAGAATGGGACCGCAATCTCGGACCCCGCGTCCGTGGCGGAATCCTTAGCGACCGCTTTTTCTGCATTCTCTAGCCATGATGCTGCTCGGCCAGCATTCAATGCACGTCGTGATGTCGCGGAAGGCCGCCGGCTGGACTTTACCTCCAGAGGCGGAGAACCCTTCAACGACAAGTTTACTGTGAGTGAGTTGCGCTCCGCTCTCGCTTCGTGCGCGGACACCGCCCATGGTCCGGACGATGTCCCGTACGCCATGCTTCGACACCTGGGTGAGCGAGGCATGGCCTTTCTGTTAGATTTGTTCAACAGGATCTGGGTGGAAGGTCTTCTCCCAGACTCCTGGCGAATTGCTACTATGCTCGCCTTTCGCAAACCGGGGAGAGATCACTGTACTCCGACCAGTTTCCGCCCAATCTCTCTAACCTCTTGCGTGTGCAAGTTGATGGAGAAATTGGTAGATGTTAGATTAGCGTTTTTCCTGGACAGCGGAGGCCATCTGTCTTCTGAACAGTGCCGCTTCCGCAAGTTCCACTCGACGTCGGATGCTCGGCTCCGACTGGAAAATGCCGTCTGCGAGGCTTTCCTTCGTAGACAGCACTACGCCACGGTGTTTTTCGATCTGGAGAAGGCCTATGATACCGCATGGCGATACGGTATCATGGAGACTCTCCACACGATGGGGGCGAGGGGACGCCTCCCAACGTTTATATCTGAATTTTTGCGAGATCGTCGATTCCGCGTACGGGTGGGGGGAGCCCTCTCCGGCCCAAAGGAGCAGGAAGAGTGTGTCCCGCAGGGAAGTGTCCTCAGTGTCACACTCTTTGCCCTAAGCATCAACGGCATCACCTCGGTGCTGCCGGAAGATGTTCTCGCTACGCTTTACGTAGACGACCTTTCGATCTCTTTTTGTGTGGCCCAGATGACAACTCTGGAGCGTCGTCTCCAACAGGCATTGAACCGCGTCTCTCGCTATGCCGAAGCGCGCAGGTTTCGGTTTTCTTTGGCTAAGACTAAGGTGGTGCACTTCTGCCGCCATCCATGGCTCTACCCCGACCCAGGTTTGTTTCTTAATGGGGTGCGCCTGGATGTGGTTGAGTCGCACCGTTTCCTGGGTCTTGTATTCGACCGACGCCTCACCTGGGAGGCTCATATTCTCAGCCTTAGAGTCTTTTGGACCCGCGCCATGGATATTCTCCGTTCCGTGACGTTCAGCGCTTGGGGCGCTGATAGGGCTACTGCCTTACTTTTTTATCGATCCTTTGTTCGTTCGAAGCTCGACTACGGATGCGAGTTTTATGCATCCGCAGCTGAGCGTTTATTGCGGAAGGTGGACTCGATCCACCACACCGGCCTTCGCCTTGCGATCGGTGCCTTCCGCACTTCCCCCATTGAGAACCTGTTGGTTGATGCTGGGGAGATGCCACTCGCTCTGCGCCGCGTGCAGTGCATCACTCGCCTGTACGCGCGAGCCCGGTGCCTCCCTCAGTCGCCAACAGCTTTCACTGCATCCGCAGCTGATCTCGACGGTGCCTATGCCGCTGAGAGACGCCAGTCATACCCTAAGCCCTTTGGGTTTAGGGCCAGGAAACTCCTTCGAGAGCTAGATATAGCTCTCGGACGCCACCCTTGTAGGTACCACATTTGGCTATTTGTCGCCACGCCTCTGCTCCCAAAGCTTGTTTGGTGCTGGGAGTATTGCATTCAACCTTTTTGGGCACACATTGTGTCACGCTGAAACCGTGCCAGTGTATAGGGATGGCTCCAAGTCCCAAGAGGGGGTCGGCTTACACGCCGTATCCCCTCTGTTTGAAGTCAGCGGGGCTCTGCCAAGCGCTGCGTCTGTCTTCATGGCTGAACTGGTGGCAATACACCACTCTGTACGGGAGAAATACGCGACGTCCCCTGTTCGGAGATTGCTTCCTAATTTTGAAGTTTTTTACATTTTTATCATTATCTTTTCATATTTTTATTTTAAAGTAGCCTAGCTCTAGGCTGTTGTGTTTCCGGCGACTTATGCCCAAGTGGGTAGTTGCCAGATGGGCTCTAAAAAATTTTTTTCAAAAATAATAATGTTGAGAAATTCTGGTTTCTCAACTGATCCACGAGCTGTGGCATTTTATGTTGTGATAAAGGATCCACTTTTCATCACCTGGACTTGTTCCTGAATGAAGCTCACCTGGATGTGGTAGTAATGCCATTTCCATGTTGTTTTTTTTTACTAATGCCTTCCCTGGGAGAGAGGGTTATATATGCCTTAGTTTCTGTTGTACCCATGCCATTACATTCTTCATTCTGTAGCATTCAGCACTTGGAGAGCTTTTAGGATTATTGCTTTGTATTTTTATCATTTCCTTGTTCATTTGAAGCTATACTATGGAGATGGGAGCTTTACACATTTGCAGAAGGTGAACTTTATCCACTAAACTTCTCTATTTGTCACTTGACACTTTCCACATATCCTTTATAGCGCCTGCTTGTTGATAAGATGATGATGCTCACTCTGTACCTGTACACTGTACAACATTCAAAGCTTGATATATTTAATTATCCACTCATACAATGTTTACATTGGCCATCATCTTCCATTGAAACTCCCATATCAATCAATCCCTACTCAGCTTCGAAGATTACACATTGTGCCCAGCTTTGAGACCAGGTCAGGATTTTAGTGACTCACTGAGTACCCTTGAGGCTTCGGAACCTCTGCAACCCATAGTTCACAGTATCTGTGATGCTGCAGCTGATGCAAGCCTCTAGGATGTTTAGATTATCTTCTGTTGTGGGGAACATGTGGGGAATTAGTCTATTGTCAGGACACCTAACAGTCTGCAAGGGCTGGACTACCATTGCACTCTTCCCCACTCTGACTATATGGTGAGAATCAGGGCAAACCTTCGGACTGCTTGGCAAAGAGGGTAGGAGACAACTGCAAGAACTTAAAGTTGTGTTTCATGTTGCTGCAATTTTCCCTGTAGACCTACCCCCAATGCCTCTATAGCTTCGTCATTTTCTATCAGTGAACTGCTCCCTTTCACATTGTACTGCAATGACTCTTTGGTCCTCCTGACTATCTGGCACATTCTTGTTGAATGTCCCAGTCTGGGATCTTTGTACTTGGGATGACTTTTGTGGTTGTTGGGTGCATGCACATTTCCTTGAGGCAGCAGCCCTCCTGCCTCCTGTGCCATTTTTTATGTTATTTCATTTGTTGGTCTCAATTTTTGTTTTTTATCAACAGTCTATCTATAGAGTAAAGTAATTTTTCAGCTGCTATGCCTTGTTGGCTGTCAGTAGTATAGCCTATACCTAGAATGAAAAAAAGAAAGTTTGAAAGCGGTGGTGATGATGCATTTTTTTAGATCCCTTTCAAAAATAAAACAATTAAATGTTTTTTGATTTTATTGAATCTTCTCTTTGCAGACTACACAGCTCATGTTAGCTCAGTGCTTTGGCTGACATCAATTTGTTTGAGTGCCGCGCCTCTTATGGATATAGCTTTTATGTCAGGGATGTCTTCGCAAGTGTGTGCTACAATGAACACTTTTGCTCAAGCAGGGCTTCTGCCATTGGTTTCGGAATTGATTAAGATCAATAAGGTTGGTATCTATTCTCATTTGAGACCCTAAAACTGTTAAGTTCATGTTTGCAATTTGCTCATGATCCCTAGTTCCTGACCAAATTCACTATCATTTTATTAAGACTCCTGAAAATTCAGTCATATTGTATGTTCCATGACCATATTTTCTAGACTCTTATAAATAATTCATTATGTAATATAATGCATCAATCTACATTATATTTTGAGAATATTTTTAGTACCAGATAGTAGGGAGATTATAGGACAAATTGTTTAGACAAAATATTTTTAAACTATTGACAGTAGCCACAAAACGGTTCCGGACCTCCATTAATCATGATATAATATTCTAAAACATTGTAACAAAACATGTGCAGAACAATCTGTGGTTCTCATCGCTCTTACCCTAGTATTTAGTCATTTTCTTCTTGGCTTTGATGACCATTTGAAGGCATTTAGGGATGCTGTCACTGAGTTTCTTGAAATAATCCAGGTTCGTATATGTCGTGAAATGGCCAGACGATATATTTATTTATACGCGGGTGTCTTTGGGGGATTGGCCCAAAATGGGTTGAAAACTGAGAAGGAAAGAGGAAATTGTTTGGAGTCTAGGGGGGATGGTTTATTCTTACTTTGTGGAGCCCTTTTAAACAAATATTTCAGAGTGCAAGTTGGCCAAAGATTAAAAAGGTAGCTGGTACGCATTGGGGTTGCAAAAGAAAGACTGACAAAAATATAACTTTACTAACAACAAAAAAAGGATATATATATTTACATAGAAATTGGATTTAAATGGAATGGTCACCCAGACAGGGTTAAAGATCTACACACGATCAGGTAGGTTGATTAAGGGATTAAAGAGGTCAGATACAGTTGGTGATTTAAAGAGGAATTTTAACTGGAGTGGGCACACAAATAATGGAGCAATTGGGATACACCAGATTTAAGATCAATCTGCAGGCAGCAACTGTTATGATTACCTTATGAGCTTGTTGCCAAAAGGGGGCCAGTTGGGGTACGATGAAGGCCACAAAAGAAGTTGTTTTACCTCTGGCTTCAATACAAGGGAGCACTAATTGTCTTCGGAGTTGGGAATCCTTGTCAGTCCTTGCTAATTGACTAGGGCAGAGTTCACTGATGTCAAAACTTGCCGATTGACTAAGGCAGAGTTCATGGATCCATTTAGCCTTCACTTGAATCAAAATCGCTGCTGGAGGAGAAGGGAGAGAGTGTCCTTTAGCTCATTCATCAGAGTAAGTGGAAGTGTGACAGTGCTGCTCTCTAAACTCAGTCGAAGCGTTATATAGGCGCCTGGAGAGGAGGCGCGTGTGATCTTTCGGGGGAAGGGGGAATCTTGATAATTCTCATTGGAATGTCCAATGGATTCCAATCTTTGGGCAGAAAGACTCGCATGCTCACAGAGAGATGGCCACGTGAGGGCGGGGGGGAGATGACATTGGTCCCTAGGCAAATACAGCGCCAGCCGCCTCCTCGCCTAGGTTCCCATGCTTTCACCAGCTCAATGCGGTGATCTCCGGATCCACGTGTGTACAGGAGGGCATGTGGCTGCCATTTGACCTCATTCTGCTACAATCGCCTTGACCCACATTTTGTTGATTTAGGATTGCAGTTGCTTGAGTGTCATTATGTCACAATTCTCAAGACATTTAATCTTAAAATTCCAAGCATTCTTAATGGGATTGATGTCTGGTCTGTTGCCTGGCCTCCAGGACCTCATTATTGTGGTCAGCAAGCCACTTGGTAACCTTTTTAGCCTTGTGACAGGGAGCACCCTCATACATGGATACAGTGCAGCCATGAATTTCTTAACAATGTAGCAAATGATCCTCGAGTGATGTAGCGTGTCAGCATTTAACTTAATATTCAATGCCCTAAACTAGCCCCACACCATCACAGCTTCAGAGAGTTGAACTATGCTCACCATGAATTTGGGGATATACCTCCTGCCTGAGGAATGGCACCGAACTGTCTTTATGTGACTCTGGATAGACTGGAATATGGATTCATCCAATCATGTAATCTTCTGCCAGTCTGCTGATGTCCACTTTCTATATTTGGGGGGTGAAAGCACATTTTTGCCTCTTCATGCCCTCCGTGAGAAGGGGTTTCTTAGGTGCAAGGTGAGATCTTTCTGAAGGCAATGTTGAATAGTGTAGGTGGACACGCCTTTCAGAAGCTCAAGATGATTATTTTTCAGTTCTGATGCTATTAAATATAGGTTCTTCATCTCTTGTTATAGAAGGTTTTCTGAAGCTTGTGTAGTCTTCCATGGCCATCCAGAGTATGTTTGGTAGGTAGGTGGTACCACTGTTGGTGGGAGGTAATGAGCAGTGGTTAGAAACCCATTACAGTCAACTGGGTTCACTCAGTACAACAACAAATTTAATTAATCGTGACTTTCACACTTATCCATGTCAAAATTCTAGCCTTCCTCACCTGTTATATGGCTATTTAAAAGGCATCATTAGTGAAAGAAAATGATGACACCGGCAAAGCACAAAATACTCTTATCCTGGGCACTGTAGCAGAGCAACACACTACAATACACTCTCCATTGTCTGATCAAACAGTGGGCTCTCAGGTACCCATTCCATAGTCTCCATTCACCAATGATAACTTGCCATTTGTCATCATAAAACTATCCATATTACCTATATATGGCATTGGAAATGCAATTAATTTCAGGAATGCGAAGCCATGTATATTCAATGGGAAAGTCCAAAAACCTTTTGCAGCCACTGTAGCTGACGAAATGTAATGTGTGCCATTTATTTTGAATAGAAATTTTGTGACTTGAGATATTAGTTTAGCTACTTGTTTAAGTTGCCCTTGGCTAAGAAATCCTTCCTTATGCTGGCAGTTCTCACCAGACAGGTTTTTCACTCCATGTGCTTATATATTTTGTTTAAATTGTGCATGTGTTGGGTATTTGTGATAGGGCTGTGTTTGATTTCTGGCAGCACTGTGGGTAGATGTCAGTATCGGTCAAGGCTATTGTGGTATTTGAGGGTTTTGATTTGACTAGTGAATCTAGAATGACTAAATATAGAAGTTTTTCTCACCATTTTTTTATTGGAATTTTCACTCAACATCGCAAACTACAGTTGCAGAACACAATACCCGATTTCTGAAAGCACGGTACAATTCATCACTTTCCTCTGCACTCCATCCAAAGTCATAATTTCTTATCCTAAACCAGATCACGCCACATATTCCAGTAGCACCTATGCAATACAGTTACATATATTTACACTCTACAGCCACTCTTACACAGACCAAACACAACCATGCAATACTCCCTACAACACTAAACATCAGTAAAGTTTTCAATCTTATCTCACACCACAGCTTCACTAACAAAATATACATCAACACTATGCACAACAATGCAAACAATATTGCAATTTAAATTTGCTAATCAGACATAAAAAATTTCACAAAGCATGTCCTCCTGGTTTGTACTATTCTCCACTCTCTTTAAATTTTCATATGTATGGCATGCACCCCCCATCCCCACCCACCCATCCATCCACAGGTATAGACAGCTTCTTACATGACACTTCCCTCCCCTACTGCAGTGATTTGGGACTAACTTACAAGGGGCTTCTGCCTTCTAGCGATGAGGAGGCCCCAGTGGCCCCAGTTGTGCACCATCTCAGCAGTATCTGAGGTTTATATCTTGAACTCTTTTCACACTGAATATATTCACCACACAGGAGGTAGTGCCCTCTATTTAAAATGGCGCACTTTGTGGCTGGAGGTACAGCATGTCCTTCCAAGGCGGTGCCCTTAAGGAAGGCCTGGCTCACTGAGTTGACTTCAACTCTTTTGGCTGAGATTGAAGATCCTGTTGCATCTCCCCCCCCCCCATATGCACGCCTATAGTGCTATCTCCTTCTTTGTCTCCTCTATCTAGTTTTAAGGACCTGACAAATTACCTCATCCCATATCAGAAGGGAGTCTTTGGAACCTGTATAAACAATGTCCCCAGGTTACAAGAAACCAGGCTTGAAAGATCCTGTTCATGAATAATGTGATTTGCAGTTTTCCCCACTAACCCCTTACATGTGCCTCATTGGCCTTCCCAGGTACATTTAAGGGTGGGCTTTATTTTTGTTGGCTTCCAGGCCAACGAAAAGTCTCAGGTCCCCTAGCAAGGGATTCCACCCTGTTCGACCAGCCTCTCTGCCTATTCAGTTGATGGCTGCTGCCCCCCCAATGAGTGAGTGTCCATGCAGGAGGGTACCTTGTGTAGACTGTTGCATCTGGTACCTGGAGCAGCAGAATGTCCCAATGCTATTAGGGAAGTCGTGGCTCATTGGGTTGACTTGAACTCTTTAACTGGACCTGGAAATTTTGGTGCATTCCACTTTGTCTCTCTATGCACTTTCTTTTTTCTAAGGCTATTTCCTCCTTATTTTCTCAAACTACAGTAGTTTTAAGGACCTGACCAGCTACCTCAGGCTGTGTCAGAAGAGAGGATTTGAAACACCCATAAGCAATGCCTGCAGATTACAAGAGACCAGGACTTGGGTCCTGGGCATTGCAGCGCACTTAATGGAAGATTGTTTTTTCCTAGTAACCCATTCCCTATGCCTCAGATGCATACAGCTGTACTGCTTTGCGGGTGGAGTTGGCTGCCAGGTCATTGAAAAGTTTGCCTGTCACATGACAGATTTTTTATACTGGCTGTCCTGTCAATGATTAGTATGACTTAGTAAGTTGTTCATGGACTCTGTCATTCTGCCTCTCTTGCTGCTCAGTTGGGAACCAATTTCTGTGCTGCGGCACAAGAACCTGAGTGAGATGGGATAGGCCGGAGCAGCTAAAACTTTAGAATTTTAGTGTTGATTGGATTAAATTAATAAAAAAAAAATCTGACCGCATTCCAGACATGAAAACCTTTTGCCAACCATGATGCTGTTCGGCTAGGTGAGACAAAGGTGACAATACACCTCAGGCCAATACAAAGGCTTCCCTCTCAACACTCCCCATTAGTAAAAAAAGTTTCTTCTTTAACACTTCTGGATCCACCCACAGGTAGCTCCCTCTCTTAGAAGAGTTAGTCCCCCTCCCCCCATGCTTTTTCAGGGTCTTGCCCCTCATATGCCATGGGTAAGTGAATTTCCCTCTTAGGCCAGAGGAAGGCCCACTTTCTCTTTCACAGTGGCAGCGGCTCAGTAGGACAAAGCACCTAGACCCACTTATCGTGACCTTGTTGGGGCTATCCTGCCTGCCCCAATAAGGTTTTACTGACCACAGGTCTAGTGTGTCCTCAGTCAGAATTCTTGAACCCAGTGGGAAGATGGCTGAAAGGTGACCCAAGAGGCAAACACAGGTCCAAGATGGTAGGTTCTTCCCTTAAGAAGACACCGACCTGGTGGGAACCACCTGTGAGCAAGATCCACTCCAGGACAAGGTCCCTCGAGGAGAGGAGGGCCATCTCCATCTGATGGCGCTCGCAAGGCAGCCAGGTCCCTCATTATCTTGGAGAAGGAAAGGACTGAGGCTGACCATTGAGACAGCCTACATGTGTGCTCTGGAGCCTCAACTCTTGAGGCTATTCCAAAATGCACATGTTTGGCTTTTCCTTGGCCAAACTTGGGTAGTGCAGTTCTTTCATTCACAGCTCCAATGTAACTCTGATATGTTCCTAAATGGGGTTGCCTGGAAATGGTAGATTCGTATCATTTCCTTGTTCCTGGCCTATGGTTTCTTGTAACTACTCCTGGACATCCTTCATTGCAACTTGCAGCACCTGGGCCCCTTAAGGGGTACAGCGATTTACTTTCCTGGATGCCATACTGACGGAACTCAGTGCCTCATCCAGCCCCAGCTTGGCCTCTTCCATCTGACGCCGTCTTCTTTACACCAAACCTAGGGTGGAGCCGCCACTAGGCGGGAGGAGTGGCCTCAAATGGTGGCAGCTGGTTTTGCCGGCCCCGTTTTCACCCCTCGCAGAGCCTGCTACTGCATGTTGTGATGAGCGTTTGCATCCCGTTAAAATAATAGGATCACCATGCCCGATGATGACATTTTCAAAAGCACCCTCTCTACTTCCCCTGTAACATTATCGGAGCCTCCCTCGGTTAGCTCCCCCGAAAATGGATCCCCCCCCTTCCCTTTGTGCTTTCTCAAGGGACCCTCCAAATATCTTTCTACCGGAGAGAGGCTTACTCCTATCCTAGGCCAAAGGGTGCAGGGAACTCCCCTTCACCCCCTTCTCTGGAAGCTCTCCCTCTTTCCTGCGGCAGTCCCTCCTTTTCTTTTACAGGGGACTGCCAAGAAAGCACACAGCGGCCCAATATTGACCGCTCCGATAGGGCCAACCCTCTTAGGAGGGGCAAGGGGTGGCAAGGCCTGTTGGCCCATACCCCTTAACACCCTGCACTCGTGCATTCTGATCTTACACGGGGGCAATGTACCAGCCCCCCTCTCTTCCCTGACGGATGCCGGTTCACTGGCCTTAAGCGAGACGAAAGGTTCCTCTAATGTCTGGGGGGGGGGGCACATGGAGGCTTCCCTGAGGTGACCAAGCCCCAGACAGTAGGATCTTCCATGAGATCAATCGGTGCCAAACACACAACCAGAAGCTGCCCCTGTGCAAGCTTCCCCAGTCAGTGGAAAGCTGCAGTGGCCCTATCCCTATCTGGGGATAGGACCCTTCCTTTTTGTAAAGTACAAAATTTGAACTTGTTTAAGAAGTTCTTAACAAAACAAAGAAATTTGTGTACAGATGGGGGCCTTGTAGACAAGGCCGTTAACAGACATTTGCAAAATTTGACAGGGATCATTATGATGAAAATAGAAGGATGAATAGGACAAGAATGCAAGGAGGAGATGGGGGATGGTTGGCGGGCTTCAGAGAGGAGATGTTCGAGTCATGAGGAGTTAAACAGCCATGCCACCTCCAGTGAAAGCGGCGTCCTTATATAGTAGTTGAGGACATCGCTTGTAGCCAGGCTAGATTGATTTAGCCAAAGGCTCTTGAGGCGTCATCAGCTAAGTTCCTCGCACTCTTCACCTACATGATATTAAGGGAAGAGGGCCTGTAAATATCTGAGAGCCTTCTTCTCAAAGTGTCTGAACAGTTTGCTAACAAGCTCATAGGGAGCTTTCCTTTCAGGCGAACGCTTCAATGACAGGTTTACTCCGAGTGAGTTGCGTTCCAGTCTCGCTTCATGCGCGGACACCGCCCCTGGTCCGGACAATGTCCCGTACACCATTCTTCGACACCAGGGTGAGCGAGGCATGGTCTTTCTGTTAGATTTGTTCAACAGGATCTAACTAGAGGGTATCCTCGCAGATTCCTGGTGAATCACTACTAGAAATCACTCTACTCCAGCCTGTTTCCCCCCAATCTTTCTAACCTGAGCATGCAAGTTGATGGAGAAATTGGTAAATGTTAGATTAGCCTTTTGTCTGGACAGCCGCGGCCATCTGTCTTCTGCACAGTGCAGCTTCCGCAAGTTCCAATTCACGTTGGATGTTCTGCTCTGGAAATAAATATAAGTATCAAAATTTGGGGAATTTTTTAAAACCCAAAGAATTACAAATGGTGAAGCTCAGAAAATTTATTTTTATATATTTTATTCTATAACTATAGTTTAGCAATGTGATATTTTGAAAGGGGGGAAATTTAGTTTTAGAGTTCCATTTTAAAATTATTATAATTGGTGAAGTTCAGAAAATTTTAAAAAATTTAACCATGGCTGCTTTTTTTAGATTTTAAATTTTAATCTTAGTAGCGAAGCATAAGCTTTCCCCAGGAGTGGCGAACCACTGCCTGGTTGATATTATAAAAGAATTATTAGAAATAACTTTGATAAAAAAAAACAAGTCAACCAAACTAAGATAAAATTTTTATTCAAATACTCAAAAAAATCCCCTTCTTAAATTATAAAGTTAATGAAAATAATGAATTCCAGAATATTTTATCGAACTTCTTTTTTGAGACATTTGGTATTTATTTTACTTGCAGGGAGTATCTTTCATTGCTTCATCTTTGGTGGATGTAATTTTGGTTTGGTCTGAATTCCACATGACGCTTCTCTCTGCAGGCATAGGGTAAGTAGCAGGTGTATTCCCAGTATGGCAGTATTAATAGGTTCATTTTGTTCATTCCATTATACCTCTAATAATTCTATTTTCTCGTCTCTCATTCTGTATTGTGTAAATTTGTCCTTGGGAACTTTTTCTTTGCTTCTTTCAGCTTCCACCAGGCCTGCAGCAACCTCAGCCTCTAAGAGGTCCTTTCGCAGTTGTCCCAATAGTTTCTAGCAGTTAGTGGATTTAATACACCTCACAGGTCTCATGTTTTGACTGGTGCTTTTCCTGCATACTCTATTGAAAGTCTGCCTGTTGGAGTCATTGAAATGATTCTTGTTTATGCATGATGCACTTGTACACTTGAGATACTACACAGCTTAATTTCCACCCTCATCGCCAGAACAAAAACATCACTATACCCATTATTAACAAACCTTCCTGTAACCCCACAAAAGCGCATTACAATTATTATATAACTATGAGATGACACTTCAAAACCAGTTGCACATCACCACTCCTAACATTCACCAATTCCTGAATCCAGTCAAGATCATCCTTCATTAAATGAATCCAAATATAAAATATTCCTGCTGCAACCTCCAGTGCCCTGAAAACCATTCCCATTTCATTCTTTTTTTTTTTGATGGATATGCCTTTGCTAGGATCGCTAGCATAAATTATCCCAGACTTATCAGATTATCCTGCCACTACATTGGCCCTCTCAGAACAGAACCAGAAATCATGCCTACAAACTTGAACTAAAGCGTTACCACCGCAATCTGTGTTGGAAATTTTTCACATATAGCATCTGTGGTACTTGGAACGCACTTCCAGTGGAAGTTGTCAGCATCAATTTTCTTGAACAGTTCAAGTCGAGACTACAAAGTCTTTAAAAATCACCGATTGGGCACATAACCATTGTGTGTGTGTTCCTCGAGGGTGTCAATTGACACTTTCGAGAACTAGGCCTGCTCAGCTATTAGGCCAAAGGTATCCTCTTTCAATGGACCGTAAGGTCTACTATGGTACTTAGTTTCCTTGTGACTAATAACATCTTTTAACATAGTCTCTCTAAGAGACCTATGATGTTTTTCTTGGTGCTGTGCTGACGGGACTCGGCTCCCCATAAGGCACAGCAATATGTTTTTCAGTGCCCCATCCAGCCCCATTTTAGCCTCTCTTCCTTCCTTTGCTAACATCTGCATTCTAACTTTCTGTACCAAATCTCCTCATATTCCTTCAAAGTATTTGGTAGGACTGAATGGAGCTGCTATTTCTGGGCTCAGACTAGGCCTGGTAACTTTTCATGAGAGGCTTGTTTCTTTGAGACTGGATCCTGTATGGTTCCCCCCAGCAACCAAAGTGAATATTGGCAGCCCAACCCTCCCATATCCCTTCACTTTTGGGGGGCTGCCAAGAAAGGGTGCAACTTCATAGTCTGTGTTCAGTCTGCGGGACAGAGCTTGAACCAAGAATGGACTTGACAAGAGATGGTGACCCACCAGTATGCATCTTGCATGGTCCGCATAAGTTAATTCCTGTGTGAAGAAGTCTACATAGAGCTCAGCACCCACGGCTACACACCGACTATGTTGTTTGGAACCAGTTCATTGTCTGCGCCAATGGGCATCCACACTGGTTGTTGGAAACCAAATTCCTGGTACCTTTTTTGAGTTATGAGCTCCTTTGTTGATAAGAACTAGGTACACAGTGCATTCACGGAGCAAGTACGCTCTGTTTTGTACTAACAAGTTCTTTTTTCCTAAAAACAACCCCATCAACTCAATGAACAAAGCAAATAATAGAAAATGCTGCGCAAACCCCAAGACCCAACCGGAAGGGCTAAAAAAGCAAATATTTTGAGGTCACTTCATTGACCTCTCCTTCAGGAGGTCCCCGTAAAGGGCACGGCCATTTGCTTCCCTGGCTGCCTTGCTGATGGAACTCAGTGCCCCATCCGGCCCCAGCTTAGCTCTTCTTCTTTCTGACACCCTGTCTTCTTATCCTGCTTCCTCACTTTCCCTCCAACCTCTCACTCCTGAGCTCTGGTTTGTAGGGGGGGGGAGGGTAACAACATGCCCCACCTCCACCTTCCTTGCATACCCTCTCTCTATTTTCATGGTCTATCAATTTTATGCCCAGCCTAAGGCGGAGTCGCCATGGTGATTGGCTGTCAGGCCACTGGGTAGGAGCAGTGGCCGCAAATGATGGCAGCTGGCTTTGCCAACCCCATAGTAACCCCTTGCAGAGCGGGCTACTGCGTAGGGTGATTAGCTTTTGCATCCTGAGGTAACAAAAGGATCCCCATGCCCATTACTTGAAATTTTATAAACGCCCTCTTTACACCCCCCCTTCCCTTTAACATCGTCTAAGCTTCACTTGGCCAGCTCCATAGCAGTAAAGGAGGTTCACCCCCCCACCTCCCTGTGCTTTCTCTGAGACCCCTCCAAACCTCTGACTTGAGATGAGACTTACTCCTGTCCTATGCCAAGGGTGCGGCGGATTCTCCCAGACTCCTTTCTCGAGCCGCTACTGGTGGCCCATAATTGACTGCTCCCAGTTGGAGCGCCTTGATAGGGCCAACCCCCTTAGGGGGGGCAAGGGATGGTAGGGTCCATAAGTCTGTGTCCCCTAAGGTCCTACACGTGTGTATCCTGAGGTTACAGGGGGCAGCGTACCTGTCCTTTCTTCTTGATTGATGCCCCCATAAGGGGCACTGCGATTCGCTTTCCTGGTCGCCATGCTGATGCAACTCAGTGCCCCATCCAGCCCCAGCATAGTCTCTTCTCTTTCTTTCAGACACCCTGTCTTCTTATCCTACTTCCTAACTTTTCCTAGAACCTCTCCCACAACTTTCTCTGGTCAGCCTATAATTTCACAGGATAGACACCAAACGGCTTCCTCTCACCCAACTATCCCGCATGGGTGGTTGAGGGCCCCATCCGGCCCCAGCTTGGCATCCTTTTCCTTCTTCTGCTAACCCCTACTTCATCTTCCTGTAAGGGGTGCAGCTATTTGCCATCCTGGCCGCCATGCTGATGGGATTCAGCGCTCCGTCCAGCCCCAGCTTAGCCTCTCCTCCTTCCTTCTGACGGGCGACAATAACTCTTGATTGAAGTTGTGTAGTCCTTAATCAATCAATCAGGGCTGAGGGGGTGGGGAGGGAACAACCTCCCCTCACCCCTGAACTCTAATTTGGGTTGGTGAGTTTATAATACCCTGCTTCACCCCCATCCACACATTCCTTACATACCCTTTCTCCTTTCATGCCTAGCCATTTGGGCAGGAGGACTGGTCCCAAATGATGGGGGCTGGCTTTGTCAGCTCCATATTTACCCCTCGCAGAGTGGGCTACTGTGTGGGGTGATAGGCTTTTCCATTTTCTGATATTAATAGGGTCACCATGCCTGATGTGAACAAAAAACAAAACAAACAAACAAACACTCCTTACTTCCCCTTTAAAACCATTCAAGCCACCCTCAGAGTAGCTCCACTGTAGAAAAGGATGTCCCCACCCTCTGCTTTGTCAGGGGACCATCCAAACTTCTTTTACTGGAGAGGAGACTTACTCCTCTCGTAGACCTAAGGGTGTAGGGGACTCCCCCCTTATATGGAGATGCCCTTGGGCGACTTCTCTTCTACAGCAGCAGTCCCTCTTCAACTGTCCCAGTGGGCTGTCAAGAAACCAGGCAGGCGGCCCATAATTGACTGCTCCCGGTGGGACTGACTTGAGAGGGCCAACCCCCTTAGGGGATCGAGGGATAAAAGGGCCCAATGACCCATGCCCCCTAGTCATGTTGCATGCATAACAAGTTTACAGGTGGTCAGTTTACCTGCCCCCATCTCTCCAGATGAATACCGGTTCACCGGCATTATACCAAAAAATAACCCCAAATAGGATCTGTGATGTATTCGGGGGGGAAGGGTGGCCACATGGAGGCCCCCATGAGAGGTGATCCATCCCCAGATGGTAGGATCCTACATGGGACCAAACCCGGGGTTGGTGCCAAGCATGGAACACGAGTCTGCCCCTGTGCAAGCTTCTCAAATGGCTGTGGTCCCCAAGACCTCACAAGGATAAGAGGGATCTCCCGCGGCTGGTCCCCTGTGAAAGCCGAGACCTTCTCTAATTCAGAGAAAGATCTTGCTGGTTAATTCACCACCCTCCTCTCCTAAAAGAAATTGTAAGACAAAACAGATTAAGGGGTCCTCTTCCTCCATGGGAGCTATTAGGATGGACAAGTGCACTGTGTTAGTCCCTGACTAAGACCAAAATTGAAAGTGCGTAGAAGAGATCATCGATTACATCGGTGCCCCTTGTTCATAGGTTACATGTCGTTTTTGAGCCAACTGGCTTCAAACGCTTCCTCGTTATTCGCTCCACTGATGGCAGCATGTTGGCCAAGAGCATCATGATCCCTAAGAGGAGAGCTCTAGCGTGCAGGATTGGTAAAGCCGAAGGTGACCTCTTTCTCAGACGAGAGCATTTTGACGAATTCCTCTGAGGCGCCAATGATTACTGCCCTTCGGATACAATGACACATCGATGAGTGTAACGCCGCACTCTTCCATGAACTTCAGGAAAGGATTGGTTTATGCGAGGGAACTTGTGGACTACTCCATAGATGACATCACCTTAGAGCTGGCCGAGCATGGAGTGGTCAAAGTTGAATGTGTGATGAGAAAACAGGGATGG
The DNA here is from genome assembly GCA_963969495.1 of Ceratothoa steindachneri. Lineage (NCBI taxonomy): Eukaryota > Metazoa > Arthropoda > Malacostraca > Isopoda > Cymothoidae > Ceratothoa > Ceratothoa steindachneri. Next base: position 2,190,922 of record OZ018323.1, read on the forward strand.
GCATCGAGACCCACCCCTACACTCTTTGTCACATTCGACCCCGTAAGGGGCGCGGCGATTTGCCATCCTGGCCGCCGTGCTGACGGGACTCAGCACCCCGTCCGGCCCCAGCTTAGTCTCTCTCCCTTCCTTCAAAACACTTGTTTCCTCTCTCTTCACACAACCTCTCCCACAACTTTCTCTGGTCAGCCTCGAATTTCACAGGGTAGATGCTGACCTTCCTTTCAGCCAACCGTCCCACTGAGGGGGTGGGGGACAATGTTCCCTAACCCCTGAGCTTCGGTCTGGGGTGGCTGGTTTTTAACAACCTGCTTCATCCCCACCCATACCTTCCTCACATCCCTTTTCCTCTCCTCTTCACAATCTATATATTTTACGCCGTGTTCAAGGTGGAGCCGCCATGCCGATGGACTGCCAGGCCACCAGGCGGGAGGGGTGGTCCCAAATGGCAGCGCCTGGCTCTGCCGGGCTTGTAAGCACCTCTCGCAGTGCGGGCTACTGCGAGAGGTGTGCGCTATTGCATCCCGTGTTAAAAAAAAGGGTCACCATACCCAATGATGAAGACCCCCCCCAAAAAAACCTCAACCCCCAACTTTCCCTGAAACATCAACGGAGCCGCCCTCGGGCAGCTCCATATTTCTCTAACCGGAGAGGAGGCATACTCCTCTCCTTCGTCTACGGGTGCAGGGGACTACCCCTCACCCCCTTCTCTGGAGGTGCTCTTGGGCACCTCCCTTTTCCCAGCGGCAGTCCCCTCTTTTCTTTCCAAGGGGACTGCCAAGAAAGCCAGCCGCTCCCCATCGAAGCGGCTCGGTAGGGCAAACCCCCTTAGGGGGAAGAGGGAAGCCAGGCCCCTTCGGTCGCTTCCCTCAAAAGACCTGCTGGCAAGAATTTTAAACCTTGCCGGGGTCAAGGCCTGTGCCTCCCGAAACAAGACTGGCGACACTGCCAAGGGGACCTGCGATGTCCTGGGAGGGGATGGCCAACTAGAGGCCCCTCCTGTGATAGACATGGTCCTTGAGGAGACCCAGCCTCAGACGGTAGGGCCTTCCATGGGGTGGAATTCGGGCTCGGCGCCAAGCACCGAACCCGAATCCGCCCCTATGCAAGGTCCTCCTCAAATGGCTGAGGGCTCCGAGGCAGTAAAAGGAGGGGAGGGATCTCCTCCGACAGGTGCCCCTATGACAACCAGGACCTTCTCCATTTCGGAGAGGGACCTGGCTGAGGCCAGTCCATCTGGCCTGGGGGCTTCTGCCGGCGGAGGTGAGAAGCGGGTTCATTGCCTGCCCTCCTCTCCAAAAAAGAAAAAGACCAAAAAGATGAAAAAGACTCGGGGCTCCTATCCATCCGCGGGGGCTGCGGGGACGGATGGGTCTGCTACCACTTTGGTAGGCGACCAAGCCAAGATCGGCACATCCGGCCCCTCTACCCCCTCGTGTGCGGAGCCCCTGACCAAGACTAACACCTCGATGACATCGGGGCCCCTCATTCAGAGGTTACCTGGCGTTTTCGAGCCCGCTGGCTTCAAACGCTTCCTCGTTTTCGCTCCACTGATGGCACCATGTTGTCCAAGGGCAACATGATCCATCAGAGAAAAGCATTAGCGTGTAATTGGTAGAGAGCCGAAGGTGACCCGTTTCTCGGGCGGCAGCCTTCTGGCGAATCCCGCCAGGGCGGCCAAGATAAGTGCTCTTCGGACACTTCATGGCACCCCGGTGAGTGTGACGCCGCACTCTACCATGAACTTTGTGAAAGGAGTAGTTTATGCAAGGGAACTCGTTGACTACTCCATAGAGGACATGACCTTAGAGCTGGCCGACCATGGGGCGGTCAAGGTCGAACGTGTGATGAGAAAACAGGGAGGGGCTTCGAGATCCACCCCTACACTCTTCGTCACGTTCGACTGTGACAAGCTCCCTGAGTCGGTGCGTGCCGGTTGGTACCGCTACCGCGTGAAGGCATTCGTGCCACCGCCGCGGCGGTGCTATTACTGTCACTGCTTCGGCCATACGAATCGCTCATGTAGACGTGCAAAGTTGGGGTCACCCGAAGTCTGTGTAAATTGCTCCAAGGTCGCACACGATAAGTCCAAATCGTGTGAGGCCAAGTGTGTCAATTGCGGAGAGCCGCATCCCGCTTCTTCGAAGCAATGTAGTGCATATCTCTTGGAGAAAGAAATCCTGGCCGTTCAGGCCCAGGATCGACTCTCATTCCGCGAGGCTAAGGACTTGGTCCTGGCGCGCCCAGCTCTGCCTGGGACGTCATATGCCTCAGTAGTTAGAAAGGCACCCTCTGCTCCTGGCCCATCCAGGCCAACGAGCACGGTTGTTTCCGCGCCCATTCGGAGCCCTTCTGCGTGCTCTACCCAACCCGGGCGCTCCCCTAGTAAAGCTGGTGGCAAAAAGGGTTCATACCCAGCCCCGGCTAAAACCAGGGCTTCCCCCTCTTCCCCCAGCGTGACCGTTTCCCGCAAGGCGAAACGGCCACGCGCCTCCACCGAGTCGTTAGACTCACAGGAGGCAACACCCCTGAAGATGGTCTCTAGGCCATCTTCGGGGGTTCCTAAAGCTGTCCCCCGAAAGGAGAACAGCAACAAAGGAGCTTCGGCTCCTTCGCCCACGCCGCGAGGTGGAGCGAGTGGCTCGGAGACGGTGGTTCCTCGAAAAGAGGGCCCCCCGCCTCCGAAGCCGCAGCGCCCGCCTAAGGTTTCGAGGCGGAGGGAGGAAAAGACTCGCATGGCGAGCCCAACCTCCCCCAATAAGTCCTCGAATGGGACAGCGCCTCCAGCGCTTTGTCCGGCCAACAGCGCCCGGGTTCTGCCCCCGGGAAGCGTACGGCCATTCCCGTGAGGGTCTTCAGTTCGAGGAGGGCCCCCGCGTCTCCTCCGAGCTAGGCCTGGAGGGCATATTCCTTCAATGGAATTGCCGTGGACTCCGGGCCAACTGGGAGGAGCTGCGGAGGCTCGTCTCGTCCCGCTCCCCGTTAGCTATTTTTTGCAGGAGACCATGCTAGGCGCGTGCCCCCTGCCCGCCCTCCCGGGGTACAAGGGTCTTGCGACCCCACCACCGCGGGATGGCCGAGCTGGGGGATGCGCGGTTTACACCCGGCATGATGTCTCCGTTCTTCCTTTCTCTTTAGATACCTCCTTTCAGGCAGTGGCTGTGCAGCTGCACCTGGATAGGAGGTATACTATCATTTCTGCGTACATTCCACCGTCAGCTGACTTCGACGCGGGGGACTTCCGCCGCGTCGTGGCACGGTTGCCGAGGCCCTATCTCTTGCTTGGAGATCTGAACGGCAGGCATCCTCTCTGGGGAGATTACTCCATAAATCCCAGGGGACAAGTCCTTGCCGATCTGATCGAAGAGCTTGAGATGGGTGTCCTAAACGTGGATGAGTTTACGCATCACTGTCCGAGAACCGCTTCATTTTCTTGCCTTGACCTATCTTTGTGCTCTTCGGATGCACAGCCTGATTTTGATTGGGGGGTGGTCGATGACCTCCATGGTAGTGATCACTTTCCCATTCAAATATCATTTTCAGGGCAACTGCCGCCTGAGAGACCACCTCGGTGGTACTTGGCGTGGTGGCCTGCATTTCAGGAAATGACTGAATTGTCTATCTCAGTCGTCGAGTTTAGGTCGGTAGATGAGGCCGTTGAGTTCTTCTCCGGCAACCTTCTCGCCGTGGGCTTGACTACTATTCCTAGGCCGTTTTGCACGCCGACCACTCCCATGGTGGTCGGCCGAGTGTGAGACGGCCCTCAAATAGAAGCGTTATGCCTACATGCGCTATAAGCGCCGCCCGAACGATTTCACTGTCGCTGAATTTCGTCGGGCTAGGGCTAGGTTCCGGTATATTTCGAAGCACGCCCGCCGCTCTTCTTGGCGGGCATACGTGGCTTCACTTAACGGGAAGACCCCTTTAGCTGAGGTGTGGAAGCGAGTCAAAAGGATTCGGGGCAGGTTCTCGCAGGACCCCCCTCCCGTTCTCCAGGAGAATGGGACCGCAATCTCGGACCCCGCGTCCGTGGGGGGAATCCTTCGCGACCGCTTTTTCTGCATTCTCTAGCCGTGATGCTGCTCCGCCAGCATTCAATGCACGTCGTGATGTCGCGGAAGGCCGCCGGCTGGACTTTACCTCCAGAGGCGGAGAACCCTTCAACGACAAGTTTACTGTAAGCGAGTTGCGTTCCGCTCTCGCTTCGTGCGCGGACACCGCCCATGGTCCGGACGATGTCCCGTACGCCATGCTTCGACACCTAGGTGAGCGAGGCATGGCCTTTCTGTTAGATTTGTTCAACAGGATCTGGGTGGAAGGTCTTCTCCCAGACTCCTGGCGAATCGCTACTGTGCTTGCCTTTCGCAAACCGGGGAGAGATCACTGTACTCCGACCGGTTTCCGCCCAATCTCTCTAACCTCTTGCGTGTGCAAGTTGATGGAGAAATTGGTAAATGTTAGATTAGCCTTTTTCCTGGACAGCGGAGGCCATCTGTCTTCCGCACAGTGCGGCTTCCTCACTGTGCCACTCCACGTCGGATGCTCTGCTCCGACTGGAAAATGCCGTCTGCAAGGCTTTCCTTCGTAGACAGCACTACGCCACGGTGTTTTTCGATCTGGAGAAGGCCTATGATACCGCATGGCGATACGGTATCATGGAGACTCTCCACACGATGGGGGCGAGGGGACGCCTCCCAACGTTTATATCTGAATTTTTGCGAGATCGTCGATTCCGCGTACGGGTGGGGGGAGCCCTCTCCGGCCCAAAGGAGCAGGAAGAGGGTGTCCCGCAGGGAAGTGTCCTCAGTGTCACACTCTTTGCCCTGAGCTTCAACGGCATCACCTCGGTGCTGCCGGAAGATGTTCTCGCTACGCTCTACGTGGACGACCTTTCGATCTCTTTTGGCGCGGCCCAGATGCCAACTCTGGAGCGTGGACTCCAACAGGCATTGAACCGCGTCTCTCGCTATGCCGAAGCGCACAGGTTTCGGTTTTCTTTGGCCAAGACTAAGGTGGTGCACTTGTGCTGCCATCCACGGCTTCACCCCGACCCAGATTTTTTTCTTAAAGGAGTGCGCCTGGATGTGGTTGAGTCGCACCGTTTCCTTGGTCTTGTATTCGACCGACGCCTCATTGGGGGGCTCATATTTGCAGCCTTAGGGTCTCTTGTACCCGCGCCATGGACATTCTCCGTTCCGTGACGTTCAGCGCTTGGGGCGCTGATAGGGCTACTGCCTTACTTTTTTATCGATCCTTTGTTCGCTCGAAGCTCGACTACGGATGCGAGTTTTATACATCCGCAGCCGAGCGTTTATTGCGGAAGGTGGATTCGATCCACCACACCGGCCTTCGCCTTGCGACCGGTGCCTTCCGCACTTCCCCCATTGAGAGCCTGTTGGTCGATGCTGGGGAGATGCCACTCGCTCTGCGCCGCGTGCAGTGTATCACTCGACTGTACGCGCGAGCCCGGTGCCTCCCTCAGTCGCCAACAGCTCTCACTGCATCCGCAGCTGATCTCGATGGTGCCTATGCCGTCGAGAGACGACAGTCATACCCTAAGCCTTTTGGGTTTAGGGCCAGGAAACTCCTTCGAGAGGTAGATATAGCTCTCGGGCCGGTGGCGCCCCTGGTTTTGCCCAGGACGCCACCCTGGAGGGTACCACATTTGGCTATTTGTCGCCACGCCTCTGCTCCCAAAGCTTGTACTGCGCCGGGAGTATTGCGTTCGACCTTTTTGGAGCACACATCGTGTCACGCTGGAACCGTGCCAGTGTATACGGATGGCTCCAAGTCCCAAGAGGGGGTCGGCTTCCACGCCGTACCCCCTCTGTTTGAAGTCAGCGGGGCTCTACCAGGCGCTGCGTCTGTCTTCACGGCCGAGCTGGTGGCAATACACCACTCGGTACGGGAGATTACGCGACGTGCCCGGTTCGGAGACCGGATTGTGATCTATAGCGACTCACAAAGCGCCCTGAGTGCTCTCGGGGCATTGGAATCTCCGCATCCCCTGGTTCGCGATATCCGTGACGCCACGGTTTTGGCGAGCCGGGCAGATGTCGAGATTATCTTCTGCTGGGTTCCTGGACATGTAGGAATTGCGGGGAATGAGCGCGCCGATGAGGGCGCCAAAGAGTCCGCGAGGACTCTGCGACCGGACCACCGTTTCGCTCTTCCTCACACCGACTACATGGCAGGAATACGGGCAGCTCTTCGGACTGCTTGGCAAAGAAGATGGGAGACTGTCAAGGGAACTTAAAGTTGCGTGCCATTGCGCCGCGACTGTTCCCATGGACCTATCCCCCAATGCCGCGGCGGCTTCAGGTTGCTTTCTGTCGTCTTTGAATCGGACACACTCGTGTGACGCATCGCTACTTGATGGAGCGCTCGCATGCGCCCTATTGCAACGACTGCGTCGTCCCCAGACTGTTCGGCATATTCTTGTCGAATGTCCCAGTCTGGGTGATCTTCGCGCACGATACCTGTCTCGGTACCGTGATGGGCGGGGTCGCTACCGCTTGTCCCTTGTACTCGGGACGAGTGCGTGCACCATGACTGGTGGACTTATTGACTTTTTGGGGGAGGCCGGCCTTCTCCCCTTTATTTAAGGTTCCTTTTTTTGTTATTGTTTTGTTTGTAGGTTGCACTCTCCTGCACCGGGGTGAGGGGGACCTCCCCCCGCTGCCGGAGATTGCTTCGATTGTTAAGTTTTTCCAATTTATATCATTGTTAAGTTTTCATATTTTTACTTTAAAGTAGCCTAGTTCTAGGCTGTCGAGTTTTTCGGCGACTTATGCCCAAGTGGGTAGTTGCCAGATGGGCTCCATAAAATTTAAAAAAATGTCACATTCGACTGTGACGAGCTCCCTGAGTCAGTGCGTGCCAGTTGGTATCGCTACCGCATGAAGGCAATCATGCCACTGCCTCAGAGGTGCTACTACTGCCACCGTTTCGGCCATATGAATCGCTCATGTAGATGTACAAAGTCAGGGTTACCCAAAGTTTGTGTAAATTGCTCCAAGGCCGCACATGATAAGCCCAAATCTTGTGTGGCCAAGTGTGCGAATTGGGGAGAGCTGCACCACGCTACTTCAAAGGAATGTGGTAAATCTCATTGAAAAGGAAATATATCATGGTCGTTCTGGCCCTGGATCGTCTCTCATTTCACGAGGCTAAGGACTTAGTCCTGGCGCCCCGGCGCTGCATGGGACGTCTTGTGCCTCACTGTTAAAAAAAAAGATAGCCCCATCTAAAACCAGGATTCCCTCTCCTTCCATCAGTGTGACCGTTTCCCGTAGGGCGAAACGGCCACGCGCCTCCACCGAGTCGTTAGACTCACGTGAGGCAACACCCCTGAAGTTGGTCGTGAGTTCATCTTAAGTGGTTTCTAAAGCTGCCTCCCGAAAATAGGACAGCACTAAAGGAGCTTCGGCTCTTACTCCCACACCGAGTGCTATGCTGGGTGACTCAAATACGGTGGATCTTCCAAAGGAGGGATCCCCACCTGCCTAAGGTTTTGAGGCAGAGGGAGGAAAAGAATGGCATGGTGAGCCCAACCTCCCCCGATAATTCCTCGAAGGCCACAGCGCCACTCCAGCCAACTGCGCCTGGAGTTCTGCCTCCGGGAAGCGTATGGCCATTCCCGTGAGGGTTCTCTCTTCGAACAGGGCCCCCACATCTCCTCCGTGCTAGGCCTAGTAGGCATATTCCTTCAATGGAACATCCATGGACTCAGGGCGAACTAGGGGCGGCTTTTCTACTCACGTTTTCCCTTAGCTATCTCTTTGCAGGAGACCATGCTGGGCCCGTTCTTTTGGCCCATCCTCTTGTGGTCTAAAGGTTTTTTGAACCCACTACTGCGGAATAGAGCTGGGCCGGAGAATGATCCGTTTACACCCAGTATTATGTCTCTGTTCTTCTCTTTGCTTTAGATACATCCTTTCAGGCAGTAGCTCTGTAGCTCCACCTGAATAGGAGGTATACTGTTATTTCCGTGTATATTCCACCGTCAGCCAACTAAGATGCGGGGGACTTCCGCCGCATCGTGGCACTGTTGCAGAGGCCCTTTCTTTTTCTTGGGGACTTAAGAACATAAGAAAAGAAGGAGACTGCAAAAGACCATTCATGGCCTACTCTTGGCAGCTCCTGTTCCAGTCAACACACAAAACATTTCTTACCAGAGAAAAGTCATCAACTTGACACCCTTTACAGGAGTTCGTCAGATCTAATCTACAATATACATAAAATGCATCCAGAGGATTATGTCCATTCATGCAACCGCAAAATAATCTCCCCACTCCTTAGAAAAATATATACATATGTACATAAAAAAAGTCAGTCCCATCTAGCAGCTTCATCCATATATTTATCTAATCTATTCTTAAAACTACCCAGAGAGGAGGCTTCTATCACATGTTTAGTGAGCTTATTCCATTCATCTACCACACGATTTGTAAACCAATTCCTCCCAATCTCCTTCCTAAACGTATACTTATCAAGCTTAAACCCATTGCTACGTGTCTTGTCATGTTCACTAAGTATAAGATCCTTACCCAGATCCCCTTTATTATATCCTTTTACCCATTTGAAGACTTCAATCAATTCCCCTCTGACTCTTCTCCTTTCCAATGTATGTAGATTTAGTTTTCTGAGCTTTTCACCATAAGGTAAGTTCCTTAGCCCACCAATCATCTTTGTCATCCTTCTCTGCACAGACTCAAGCAAATCAATATCCTTCCTATAATATGGTGACCAAAATTGTACTGCATAGTCTAGATGAGGCCTAACTAGAGCCAGATACAGTTTTAGAATGACTTCAGCACTCTTATTGCTTACACTCCTCCTAATGAATCCCAATATCCTATTAGCTTTATTCTTAGCATTTAGGCATTGCTTTCTAGGACGAAGGTCTGAACTTACCAAAATACCCAAGTCCCTCTCACAATCAGTCCTCGCTAAAATTCTTCCATTTAATTTATAACTATTCAATAGATTATTTCTACCTATACTAAGTACACTACATTTATCTATGTTAAACTTCATTTGCCATTTCTCGGCCCAATTGGACAGAATGGTCAATTCCTCCTGCATTACAACAGCATCAGAATCAGCCCTAATGGCCCTACCTAGCTTAGTATCATCAGGAAATTTACTCAGGTCACTACTTATACCTATGTCAAGATCATTAATATAAATTAAGAATAGCAAGGGACCCAAAACAGATCCTTGCGGAACTCCCCTGCTAACACACCCCCACTCAGATTTAACTCCATCTATACTAAGTCTTTGCTGTCTGTCACCAAGCCATGACTGAATCCACCTAAATATACTGCCATCGATCCCTTGTGCTTTAACTTTGCTCAGAAGCCGTAAGTGTGGCACTCTATCAAAAGCCTTACTAAAGTCCAAGTATCAAATATCATAGTTTTCATCATTATCTGCTGCTTCATACACCTTATTATAAAAAGACAGCAAATTAGTCAGACAGGATTTACCCTTACTAAAGCCATGCTGTGATTCTTTTATCAACTTATGCTTATCCAAGTGATCTCTAATATTCCTTGCTATAATAGATTCCATGATTTTCCCTACCACTGATGTCAAACTTACTGGTCTGTAATTAGACATATTTGTTTTATCCCCTTTCTTAAATATAGGTACAACATTGGCTTTCTTCCATGCCACTGGCACAATGCCACTCTCCAATGATTTTCTAAAGATGCATGCTAGGGGCTCACTTAACACATCCTTACATTCTTTCAAAATTCTAGGAAAGACCTCATCAGGACCGGGTGCTTTACTACTTTTGATTTTATCAATTTCCTTTGTCACTATCTCCTTTGTGATCAAGATATCCTTTAATTTCTCTTCATTATTATCCCGAAAGATCATTGACACCTCAGGTATATTTAGAGTATCCTCCTGTGTAAATACTGAGAGAAAAAAGTCATTTAGCATTCCAGCCATTGAGTCCCTATCACTCACTAATTCTCCATTGGAATCTATAAGTGGGCCTATTTTATCTTTAACCTTAGTTAGGTATAATTGATAAAAACTTTTAGGATCTTCCTTTGCCCTATTTGCCACTTTAATTTCATAATTTCTCCTTGCTACTCTAATTAATTTTTTAACATCCCTTGCTAGTTCATTATATCTCTGCCTTAAGTTATCCTCTCCATTTTTTATTTTCCTATAAATGCCCTTTTTATTGCCAATATAATGCTTAATTTTATCTGTCATCGATTTTGGGTCATTATTTTTAGTCCTAATCTCCTTATATGGAATGTTAATCATCTGACCTGTAATTAATTTCTCAATTATTCTTTCATACTCCTCTTCAATTGTAATCTTTTCCTCCTTGTGATTATTGTCTTCACTAACTGATATCATTGAATCTATTCCTGATTTGATTTCATTGCCTGGTTTCTGTACAACTGCCTCCAGGTAAGTCCTTAGCCCATTATAATTTGCTCTTCTAAAGTCAGGAATTTTAACATTGTTCATGCTACTATCAATACCATTCCATTTCATCTTGAATCTAATTTCACAATGGTTTCTATTACCCAAATTTCCTCCAATCTCAGTATCCTTAATAATTCTTCCCTATTTGTCAGAACTAAATCCAGTATATTATTACCTCTAGTGGGTTCGTTAATAATCTGCCTCAGAAAATTATCTTGGACAACATTCAAAAATTCCTCAGCCTCCTGATCACCCACAAGAGCTTCCCAGTCTATATTTTTGTAATTAAAATCACCCATTATACACACATGCTTATTTCTACATGCCCGTTCTATCTCTTGCCACAGAAGATTTGAAGCTTCCTTACTAAGATTTGGTGGTCTGTATAGTAGTTTTCCCTTCGGGGAAACTACTCTATGAATCCCAGGGGCAAGGTCCCTCCCGACTTGATCGCCGAGTTAGAGAGAGGTGTCAAATGTGGATGAGTTTATACGCATCAGTGCCCGTAAGGGACGCGGCGATTTGTCATACTGGCTGCCGTGCTGACGGGACTCAGCGCCCCGTCCGACCCCAGCTTAGCCTCTTCTCTTTCCTTCAGTTTTCCTTTCAATTATTTCTATCCTTCTCAAATCCTCTTGCTATTGTTTCCCTTCTGCTTCTCCAAAATACCCATTGTTTGGTAGTTCATTAGCTTTAGGTAAATTTAGGTTTTTATTTTTAACAAGTTAGTTTAGTTTAGTTACTTAGTACCTTAGGTACCCTCTTTACTCTTTTTTTTTCACTTCTTCCTTCTCCTTTTCTTTTTCTGTTTTGACAGAAGTTGCAACTATGGCTTTGTGGGCCCTATAGTCGCTTGGTACTCGATCAGGCTATGCTTTTGGACTGATCCTTTCTTACTTTTGCTTTTGTTCAGGTCGATGGATGCGCCCACTGGGGGGCATCGTCTGCAAGACCGTGAACAAAGAGGAGGTTTGGTTGCCTGGATCATCATTTTGTTTCGGGGAGGTCTTACCGCAGTTCAGAGAATTCCATTATGAGGCTCCGCTGTTTTTAAAATGACAGTGGGATTCGGGGGGCGGGTTACGCTGTATGGGCTCTCTTTGGACTCATGATGACGATTTGGTGCATGCCCTCGCCTCCAGTGGCAGCCCAAAATATGGGTAAATTTAACAATAATAACTCCCAGGTCTCTGGTCATCGTGCCTTGGACCCTGACGGTTAACGCTTTGATCCTTTGGGGTCAGAAGTCGATCCTGAGTTCAATTATGACCGATTTTTTGTCTAGAAAGCGAACCATAGTCCTCTTAGTAAGGCTGATATCTTTGACATCTATGAGGATTTTGTTGAGAAATGTGGCCACATAATGATGGTGCATTGATAGTCAAAACGAAATCAAGTGAGCAGCATCAGCGGATTAAGACCCTACAGTCTTTAGCCTCTGTAGACACCTTTACAGTTGTTAAATGGCACCCGACATTTAACACCTGTAAAGGTGTTATCCGATCGGGAGAGTTAATAGATTACAATGTTGACAGGCTGCTATCAAAACTTACCAATCAGAAGTTCATAAGTACCCACGGCATTTCCAGGTTTGTGAATGGCGCTAGGTTACCTAGCGCCACCATAATCCTGACCTTCAACAGATTGGAACTGCCCAAGTACATTAAGTCTGGCTAACTTAACATCCCTGTCAAGCCTTAGGTTGAAAACCCACAGTGAGAAGCCAGAGACCTCCTACTGGTTCTCCTGTGCCTGACCAGGTAAAAAGTCCTCCCTGTCCTAAACGTACATCTCCTTGTGATGAACACTCTTGGTCAGCACCTAAGAGTGCTTCTGAGGTTACCAACAAGAAGAGGAACCTTTCATCCTCGCCTGGTTCCCCAAGGGTGGTTAAGCACCTTGCTACCGCTCCAGAACATGTGGATGTTGATTATGTTGGTCCTCAGGTGGTATCCATTCCACCTCTGGATATTCACTCTACCCCTAAAAGACCAAGCTCTTCTTCAGCTCCAAAGCCATACTGCTTTGGAATTCCTTTGATCCCTGAATGAGAAGGAACCAACCTTTGCTCCTTCCCAGGAACAGCTGTTGTGGAAGTTACCCCTTCATCTGAGGAGGACACTCAAAAACCGACTCCACATCCTTCTCTATCAGGATCAAATTCACAACTTTTGCCAATTTTCTCGCCACCACCATTGCCTCTACCATCCCAACCAATACCACCAGCTGAACTGACCCTTGGAATTGCTTCCATCTCTGCTTCTCCTGTGAAGAGAGTTCTTTCTTACAGCCACTTATCAAAATCTGATGCGCTACCTCTTAAAGAAAAACCAAAAGCAAAACTCAAGCTTTCAATGCCTCCTATGTCATACTCCAAGCCTAAAGCTAGTATGACACGAACTACTTGCGCTGGTAGTTCAAATCCCAAATCTCATACCCCTAAGTGTAGGAAGACATCTACCGTTATGCTTAAACAGTAGCAATGTTTCCAATTATTCATTAGGACCTCCAGGTCTCTTCCCTAAATGGGAAGAGACATGCTTGGGGACTCGCAGAGTACCCAACATTTCGGGTTTTGTGAGATATTATAAGAGCCCTGGAGAACCAATTCATGGTTCTGCTGTTTTTGTTAACAACAGGGTTCCCCACAACCAGCTCTCTCTTAACACAGACCTGCAGGTGGTTGCTGTCCGCCTGTTCACTATATCTTCCTCCTGGCAGGGAAAGAGAGACAGCTGTTCTAGCTACAAAGTTAGCTAATTTAATTTCTCAACTTCCTCCTCCCTTTTTATGGATTGTCAACTTTAATGTTCGACACCCTCTTTGGGAAGACCATGATAACAACCCTAGAGGAAATATGATTGAGAGATTTCTGGTCACTAATGATGTCTGCATTCTTAACGATGGCAGCCACTCATCATTTCACATCCAGATGAACAGCTTTATATGTGTGGACTTGTCTCTCTGTTCACCAAGCTGTAGGCACCTCTCGAGCCATGATGGGTCCTTTCCTCATGAAGATATTGAAGTGGCTATTGATGATCTTCTAGCCCACATCAATCATGCATCTAATTCCTCCATCCTGCTTTCTGGCTCAACTGCTCGTGGACCACAATTTCTCTGGTGGTCTGCTGAATATAAACAGTCTTACTGACGTTACCATCGGTGCCCCACGATGGTAAAGAAACTTGCTCGTGACTGAGCAAGGGCAGCATGGCAATGGGCCCTTCGACGAGCTCGAAAGACCTCGTTGGATGGTTACATCACGTCAATATGTTGGCAAACCCCTGTAGACAAAATCTGGAAGAGGGTCAAAAAGCTATTGGGGAAATCCAATGGCTTTACAGCTCCCAACATTGTTCAGGCCAGAGAACTGCTGGGAGACTTGTCCCACATTTCCAATGTCTTGGCCAGATCATTTGCTAATATTTCAAGTCCAGACAACTATTCCATCCAATTCTAACGCTTTAGGCTCCAATAGGAGCAGCATCCTATCAACTTTATGGAGCCTAACATGGATAATGAGCCTTATGACCGTCTCTTTTCTATCCATGAGCTCCATAATGCACTGAAGTACTGTGGATCCATTACACCCGGATCGGATGGCATTTCCTATATGATTAGGAATATGCATCCATCCCTCCTCTCACATTTGCTGGACATCTATAACTTCATCTGGATTAGGGGCTACTTTCCTTCTATGTGGAGGGAGGCTGTGGTTTTACCTTTCCAAAAACCAGGAAAGGATGGGATGGAACTCACCCATTACCGCCCCATTGCCCTTACTAGTGTCCATGTAAATTATTTGAGAGGATAATAAATACAAGACTTGTGGTTTTTGGAGACGAACCATCTTATATCTCCCTCTCAATCAGGCTTCAGAAAAAAAAGGACCATCGACCTGGAAATTACCCATCCTTGAATTTGGCTGCAGGCTAGTCCGTTTGGGCTTTGCAGCATTTATTTTCAGCACTATTCATTCATTTATGCATCAGTGCCAGAGAACTGCTTCATTTTCCTGCCTCGATCTATCTCTGTGCTCTCCAGATGCAATTCTGATTTGGGGTGGAGGGTAATCGATGAGCTTTATTGTAGTGATCACTTTCCCATCCAAATATTTTCTCACCCACTGCTGCCTGAGAGCTACCACGGTGGGGCATGGTGGTACACATTCCAGGAAATGACTGATTTCTCTGTCTCCATCGAGGAGTTTAGTTCGGTGGATGAGGCCGTAGAGTTTTTCAAGAACCTCATTACTCTAGGTCTGACTACTCTACCTAGACCTGTCTGGCTGTTTTGCACGCTAAGCACTTCCATAGTGGTCAGCTGATTGTGAGGCAACCCTCAAACAGAAGTTTTATGCCTCTATGCGCTAGAAGCACCCAACAAACGATTTCACTCTGTGAATTTTGTCAGGTTAGGGCTAGGTTCTGGTATAATTCAAAGCATGCCCGCCGCTCTTGGTGGGCATAGGTGTCTTCTCTTAACTGGAAGACCCCTCTAGCAAGGTGTGGAAGTGAGTCAAAAGGATTCTGGGCAAGTTCTAGTAGGAGCCCCCTCCCATTCTCCAGGAATATGTGACCGCAACCTCTGACCCCACGTCCGTGGTGGAGTCCTTCATGACTGATTTCTCTGCATTCTCTATCTGGGATGCTGCTCTGATAACAGGTGGGAGGAGCCCTCTTCGACCCACTGAGGCAGCCCGTAATGGGTGTGGGGATTTGCCATCTTGGCTGCTGTGCTGATGAGATCCAGCACTCCATCCGGCCCCAGCTTAGCCTCTCTTCCTTCCTTCAGATAGCCTGTATTTCTCCCCTACTTCCTCACTTCCCCTATAACCTCTCCCACAACTTTCTCTGGTCAGCCTCTAATTTCACAGGGTAGATGCTGACCTTCTCAGCCAACTGTCCCGGATCGGAACTGAGGGGGGTGGGACAATGTTCCCTAACCCCTGAGCTCGGGTTCGGGATGGTGGGTTTTTAACAACCTGCTTCCTCCCCACCCATACCTTCCTCACATCCCCTTTCCTTCTCATTTCACAATCTATTTGTTTTTACGTTGTGTCCAAGGTAGAGCCGCCATGCCGACGTACTACCAGGCGGGAGGGGTGGTCCTGAATGGCGGCACCTGGCTCTGCCAGGCCTATATGCACTCCTTGCAGGGTGGGGCTACTGCAAGAGGTGATGAGCGATTGCATCCCGTGAAACAAATACGGTCACCATGCCCAATGATGAGAAAATTAAAAATCTCCCCTCAATTTCCCTTGTGCATCAATGGAGCCGCCCTCGGGCAGCTCCACAGAATATATAGAGGTCCCCCCACCCCCTGTGCTTGCACAGGGGACCCTCCAAATTTCTCTAACCGGAGAGGAGTCTTACTCCTCTCCTTCTCCTACAGGTGTAGGGGACTTCCCCTCACCCCCTTCTCTGGAGGTGCTTTTGGGCACCTCCCTGTTTCCAGCGGCAGTCCCTCCTTTTCTTTCCAAGGGGACTGCCAAGAAAGCCAGCAGGCAGCCCATAGCCGACCGCTCCCCAATGAAACGGCTCAGTAGGGCAAACCCCCTTAGGGGGGAGAGAGAAGCCAGGCCCCTTCAGTTGCTTCCCTCAAAAGACCTGTTGGCAAGAATATTGAACCTTGCCGGGGTCAAGTCCTGTGCCTCCCCACACGTGACTAGTGACAATGCTGCCAACGGGACCTACGATGTCCTGGAGGGGGGGGGCAACTGGAGCCCCCCTCCCCCCTGAGATAGACAAGTGCCTAGAGGCAACCCAGACTCAGACGGTAGAGCCTTCCATGGGAGCGAATCCGGCATCGGCGCCAAACACCGAACCCAAATCCGCCCCTATGCAAGGTCCTCCTCAAATGGCTAGGGTTTCCGAGGCAGTACAAGGAGGGAAGGGATCTCCTCCGAACGGTGCCCCTACAACTGCCAGGACCTGGCTGAGGCCGCCCCATCTGGCCTTGGGGCTCCTGCCGGCAGAGGCGGAGGGGAGAAGCGGGGGTTCATTCCCCACTTTCCTAAAAAAGAAAGAGAACAGGAAAAAGACTCGGGGCTCCTCTCCATCCGCTGGGGCTGCGGGGACGGATGGGTCTGCTGCCACTTTGGTAAGCGACCAAGCCAAGATCGGCACATCTGGCCCCTCCCCCCCCCCCGCCGGGTGCGGAGCCCCGGACTATGACTAAGATAAAAAGAGTGCAGGGCGGAGCCTCGATAACATCGAGGCCCCTCATTCAAAGGTTACCTGGCGTTTTCGAGCCTGCTGGCTTCAAACGCTCGTTATTCGCTCCACTGATGGCAGCATGTTGACCAAGGAAAACATGATCCATCAGAGGAGAGGATTAGCTAGTGCAATTGGTAGAGAGCCGAAGGTGACCCGTTTCTCGGACAGGAGCCTTATGGTGAATGCGGCGGATCCCGCCGAGGCGGCCAAGATAAGTGCGTCATGGCACCCCGGTGAGTGTGACGCCGCACTCTACCATGAACTTTGTGAAAGGAGTAGTTTATGCGAGGGAACTCGTTGACTACTCCATATAGGACATCACCTTAGAGCTGGCCGACCATGGGGCCGTCAAGGTCGAACGTGTGATGAGAAAATATGGAGGGGCCTCGAGACCCACCCCTACACTCTTTGTCACGTTCGACTGTGACAAGCTCCTTGAGTCGGTGCGTGCCGGTTGGTACCGCTACCGCGTGAAGGCATTCGTGCCACTTCCACGGCGGTGCTATTACTGTCACCGCTTCGGCTATACGAATCGTTCATGTAGACCTGCAAAGTCGAGGCCACCTGAAGTCTGTGTAAAGTGCTCTAAGGCACACGATAAGTCCAAGATGGTTTACTGTGAGTGAGTTGCGTTCCGCTCTTGCTTCGTGCGCGGACACCGCCCATGGTCCGGACGATGTCCCGTACGCCATGCTTCGACACCTGGGTGAGCGAGGCATGGCCTTTCTGTTAGATTTGTTCAACAGAATCTGGGTAGAAGGTCTTCTCTCAGACTCCTGGCGAATCGCTACTGTGCTTGCCTTTCGCAAACCGGGGAGAGATCACTGTACTCCGACCAGTTTCCGCCCAATCTCTCTAACCTCTTGCGTGTGCAAGTTGATGGAGAAATTGGTAAATGTTAGATTAGCCTTTTTCCTGGACAGCGGAGGCCATCTGTCTTCCGCACAGTGCGGCTTCCGCAAGTTCCACTCCACGTCAGATGCTCTGCTCCGACTGGAAAATGCCGTCTGCGAGGCTTTCCTTCGTAGACAGCACTACGCCACGGTGTTTTTCGATCTGGAGAAGGCCTATGATACCGCATGGCGATACGGTATCATGGAGACTCTCCACATGATGGGGGCGAGGGGACGCCTCCCAATGTTTATATCTGAATTTTTGCGAGATCGTCGATTCCGCGTACTGGTGGGGGGAGCCCTCTCCGGCCCAATGGAGCAGGCTAGGGTGTCCCGCGGGGAAGTGTCCTCAGTGTCACACTCTTTGCCCTGAGCATCAACGGTATCACCTATGTGCTGCCGGAAGATGTTCTCGCTACGCTCTACGCGGACGATCTTTCGATCTCTTTTGGCGTGGCCCAGATGCCAACTGTGGAGCGTCGACTCCAACAGGCATTGAACCGCGTCTCTCGCTATGCCGAAGCGCACAGGTTTCGGTTTTCTTTGGCCAAGACTAAGGTGGTGCACTTCTGCCGCCATCTACGGCTCCTCCCTGACCCAGATTAGTTTCTTAATTTGGTGCGCCTAGAAGTGGTTGAATCGCACCGTTTCCTTGGTCTTGCGTTTATTGCAGAAGGTGGATTCGATCCACTACACCGGCCTTCGCCTGGCGACCGGTGCCTTCTGCATTCCCCAAATTGAGAGCCTATTAGTCGATGCTGGGGAGATGCCACTCGCTCTACGCCGCGTATAGTGCATCACTCGCCTGTACGCGCGAGCCCGGCGCCTCCTTCAGTCGGGTCGCCAACAGCTCTCACTGCATCCGCAGCTGATTTCGACGGTGCCTATGTCGCCGAGAGACGACAGTCATACCCTAAGACCTTTGGGTTTAGGGCTAGGAGACTACTTCGAGAGCTAGGTATAGCTCTTGGACCGGTTGCTGCCCTGGTTCTGCCCAGGACGCCACCCTGGAGGGTATCACATTTGGCTATTTTTCGCCACGCCTCTGCTCCCAAAGCTTGTACAGCGCCGGGAGTATTGCGTTCGACCTTTTTGGAGCACACCGTGTCACGCTGGAACCGTGCCAGTGTATACGGATGGCTCCAAGTCCGAAGAGGGGGTTGGCTTCCACGCCGTATCCCCTCTGTTTGAAGTCAGCAGGGCTCTGCCAGGCGCTGCGTCAGTCTTCACGGCCGAGCTGGTAGCAATACATCACTCGGTACCGGTGATTACGTGACGTGCCCGGTTCGGAGACCGGATTGTGATCTATAGCGACTCACAAAGCGCCCTGAGGGCTCTCGGGGCATTGGAATCTCCGCATCCCCTGGTTCGCGATATCCGTGACACCACGGTTTTGGCGAGCCGGGCGGATGTCGAGATTATCTTCTGCTGGGTTCCTGTACATGTAGGAATGAGCGCGCTGATGAGGGCGCCAAAGAGTCCACGAGGACTCTCCGACCGGACCAGCCTTTCGCTCTTCCTCACACCGACTACATGGCAGGAATACGTGCAGCTCTTCGTGCTGCCTAGCAAAGAAGATGGGAGACGGTCGAAGGGAACTTAAAATTACGTGCCATTGCGCCGCGACTGTTCCCATGGAGCTATCCCCCAATGCCGCGACGGCTTCAGGTCGCTTTCTGTCGTCTCCGAATCGGACACACTCGTGTGACACATCGCCATTTGATGGAGCGCTAGCCAGCACCCTACTGTGAAGACTGTGTTGTCCCCCAGACTGTTCGGCACATTCTTGTCAAATGTCCCAGTCTGGGTGATATTCGCGCACATTACCTGTCCTAGACCGAGAAGGGTGGGGTCGCTACCCCCTGTCCCTTGTGCTCGGGATGGGTTCGTGCACACTGACCGGCCTTCTTCCCGTTATTTAATATTCAAATATAGATTGCAGTCTTCTTCCCATCGATGGAGCTCGCTCTATATTTTTTCAATTCATTTGTTTTTTGTTGTTTTTTCGTTTTTTAATTTGGCTTTTAATATAGCCTAGATACAGGCTAGCTTGAGTACGTCGACTTATGCCCTAGAAGCATGTCGCCAGATGAGATAATTTAAAAAAATAAAAAATAGCGACCCCTAAAGCTCCCTGTGTGCTCTCGGATCATTGTAATCTCCACACTCCTTGTTCGCGGTATCTGTCACGCCACTGTTGCCCCCAGCCTAGTCTATAACGAGATTATCTTCTGCTGAGTTCCTGAACATGGGAATAAGCGTGTCAAAGAATCCGCGAGGACTGGGCTACCAGACCAGCATTTTGCTCTTCCTCACACAGGCTACATGACGGGTATCGAGGCAGCTCTCTAAGAAAGAACATATGAGGAGACTGCCGACGGGAGCTCAAAGGTTCGTGCGATTGTTCCCCTTGACCTTTCCCCAAATGCCCCGACGGTTTCAGGTCGTCTTTGAATTGGGCACACTCGAGGATGCACCGCCATTTAACATAGTGCTCCTCTGCACCTTACTGTGACGATTGTGTTGTTCTCTGGACTGTTTGGCACATTCTTGTTGAATGCCCCAGTCTGGATGGTCTTCGCCCACGCTATCTGTCCCAGTGTGGTGGCGGACTCCAGATTGCCTAAATTCACACTGCTGGCCGCGTCAAGTAGAGCTGCCTGGGGGTTTGAAAGGATAATTGAAGGCGATTCATTTCTAATGTTATTTTACAGAAATAAAAAAAAAATGACAAAATCTTCTAAGAAACTATCACAAATCCAATTATTTCTATGTATATGAAAAAAAATATCGGGAACCCAAATGAAATAAAAAAAAATCAAATCTTATTCTAAACTCATAGTACTTACTTGTCCTAGTTTTGGGAGGACAAGATCATAAAGTGTTTTCTGCACATTCTTGGGATCGACTCTATTGCCGGCACTCGTAGGTGCTAAGGAGCTGGAATGGAGGTGACATTTCAGTCACTTGCAATCAAACTACTCTCAACCATCCGCACCAATCACTTACAGGCAGACAAAATCCTCACCCAGTTACTTATCCAGCTCCATTTCTGTTATTCACTCTGGCCAAATATCTCACTAAATACTATTCACTTAAAAAGTCCCCCATCCAAATCAGTCTCCTCCCATCCCTTCAGTTGCCCCAGGCATCCTAAAACGAAGAAAGAGATTATGCATTTACATTAGTGAGGTGAGGCAAACTCCTACCTAACAATTCAAATGGTATCGGGGCAAGCTGGGTCACTACTGCTTGTCCCTTATACTCAGTACAGGTTCCTGTACACAGACTTCCGAACTCTGACTTTTTGGAGGAGGTTGGCCTCCTCCATTTTATTTGACTCCCTTTGTTGTAGGTCTTATGTTCCTACAGCATTTTTTTATTTGTTGTCCCGGGGGGTGGGGGGTTGTGTTTGTTTGGTTTGGTTTTGTAGAATTTTAAGATAGCATAGTACAGTGGTACCTCCCTTCGACTTGCAATATTCTATTGGATTGAGGAATAAGTTCTTGCAGTTTTATAAAATTTATTCATTGCCATTAACAATTTTAGAAAAACTTCATTTTTAATTGATAACAATATGCAATTTAATCAATAAAGTATTCTCTTTTGTTATTTACGACATCTTCCCAACGTTCAACAAGTTTTTTGATGCCTCTGCAATAAAAATCTCCGAATTTTGACTCAAAGAATTCGTCTAACCAGGTTCTTAATTCCACATCAGTATTGAACAAAACGCCACGCAAATTGTTAGAGAGCGATTGGACCAGATGGAAATCCGATGGAGCCAAGTCTGGCAAATATGGAGGATGCATTAGGATTACCCAATTAAGCATTTGGATGGCGTTTTATGTCATATTGTCACTGTGAGGACGAACATTGTCGTGTTGCAGAAGGATTCCATAACGTCGATGAGGTTGCTTTTCACGAATAGCTTCTGCGAGTCAGTACATTTGTTGAATGTAGAGTTCTGCATTGACAATCTCGTTGTTCACAAGGAGCTCATAAAGAATGATGCCTTCACAATCCCACTAATCACACAGCATCATCTTTCGTGGATGAAGTCCTTGCTTTAATCGCGGAAGTGTTTTTTTTTTATTGGGGCTAAGCCATTGTTTTTGATGGTCCATGTTGACATAAACACCACTTTTCATCACCAGTGATGATGCGGTGAAGAAATCTGTCCTTATATCTACGAGTAGCCTTGTGACAAGCAAGCAAACCTGCAGCAATCGTGGAGCGTTGAAGTTTGTTGCTTTTGCTCAAAGTGTGCGGAATCCATGCACCGAGTTTTTGAACTTTCTCCATCGAATAAAGGTGATTCAGTACAGTTTTAGGATCACACGGCAATTGTTCAGCCAATTCTCTAGTTGATTGACAAGGATTTTCATGAAGATGGTCATTAAGATTGAAATGACCATTTTTAAAACGTGAAAAGCACCATTGAGCTCTCCTTTCTGATAAAGAATTTTCTTCATACACAACACAAATATCACGATGAGCTTTGGCTGTGTTTGCATTGTTCCCGCCTCAATTGAAAATGAATAACAACAAGTGTCAAAAATGCGCCTTTCTTTCAACTTGACATTCCATTTTGAGGGTACAGAACAAAAATTAAATTAACACAACTTTTAAATAAACAGCAATGACTTATTACTCAACTTCAAGACGTAGCCTAAGCAAAAGCGTAGTAGTCTACGCTGTTAAGAGATGTAGCCTAACCTTTGCAAATTTTGCTCTCATTGTTTATTATTGTTTCTTAATATGTGCACAAATCACATCAACAAAACTTAAATCAACACAACATTTAAAAAAACGCAAGAACTTATTCCTCAACCTAATAATTGGGAGGCAATTTTTCCTATTAAAATTAAAGTAAAAAGCATTAATTCATTCCAGGCCCAAATTCCTTATCTATTTTTGAGAGTTTCTGTTGAGCCCTGTGGCCAGAAAGCTCCAATATAAGTACAATGGCAATCAGAAATTAACTTGAATAGACTTAAATAAAGCAGAAATAGATTTAAATTCTAATATTTAGTATAAATAAATTTAATAACTTACCCTGCTTCTTTGGAGTTGCTGGGAGAGGTGGATGGCGGGTGGTGGTGATGTCGATTGCTTGGATGGTGAGTCACCCTCCATGAAAACAGAGGGCAACTCGGTTTCTGGTGTTTCTTCTCTTCTTGGTCTCATGCAAAATTTCTCTCTGGTTTCCTTTTGCACAAGAAACCTATCCAGAGTGGTTTGTCTCTTTCTTTTCTGGAGAAAGTTTCGGAAATGAGACCTAACAATGTCATTCATATTGTCCAACACTCTATTGCTGGTATTTTGGTCAGGATGATGCTTTTTAATAAACATCTGCAGTTTACTTCACATGCTACACATTTCTTGGACCTCAGTGCTAGAAACCTCTTCCCTTTCATCTTCCGATGAAATTCCTGCTCTGCTTCCTTTATCTCTTCATTTTTCAGCTGAACAAAGTCTTCTGTGTTGAGTTCTTCCTTGTGGTCCTGCACAAGCTCCTCCACATCAGAGTCAACCTCCAATCCCAAACATTTTCCAATGGTTATTATTACCTCAGCCACTTCTGACTCTGCCATCTCTTCTGGTGCCTCCCCAAAGCTTTCAAAATCTCTTTCAGGCACACAACTTAGCCAAAGTTTCTTCCAAGATAACTGTGTGTGTGTATATTTAGAATCCTCACTCCATGCCTTGGCAATGAGGTTTATGCAATGGAGAATGTGGAAGTGGTCCTTCCAAAACTCTCTCAAGGTTAAGTCTGTGTCATTGGTAACCTGGAAACACCTTGCAAAAAGATGCTTGGTGTATAACTTCTTGAAGTTGCTTATCACTTGCTGGTTCATTGGCTGCTTTAGAGGGGTTGTGTTAGGTTGTAAGAATTTAACTTTGATAAAGTTTAGAGCAGCATGTAGGTCACCTTCCAAACTTGGTGGATGTGCAGGAGCATTATCCATGATAAGAAAACAATTTAGTGGCAGATTGTTCTCAAGATATTTTCTGACTGCTGGGGCAAACACATCTGTCAACCATTCCCCAAAATTTTTTTCATCACCCAAGCCTTTGAATTTGACTTCCACATTACTGGCAATGTAGACATGTGCACATTGTTCCTCTAGACAACTGGTTTTATTTTGCAGTCCCCACTCGCCTTGGTACACATTAAAAGAGTCAACCTGTTTTTCATTGGCTTGTGCCCAGGGAGTGTCTTTTCCTCTTGAGTGATGTAGGTTTTTCTTGGCATTTTTTTTCTAGGATAGTCTAGTCTCATCACAGTTAAAAATTGTTGTGGGAGGTAACCTTCACTTCACACATAAGCAGCAAACTCACCCACAAACTTTTCAGCACCATCTTTATCAGAACTTACTGCCTCACCATGCCTTACAACACTATATTCGAATGCCACTTCATTTGTGGAATTTCTTGAACCAACCTCTGCTTGCTTTGAATTCTTGAGTGTCAGAGTCACAAGTACTGTGTGTTTTTGCCACTAAATCACTGTGTAACTTCTTAGCCTTTGCACATATTGTGGCTTCAGTAACACTGTCTCCTTTCAGTTGCATATCATTTATCCAAACTAAGAGCAACTGTTCAACGTTTTCTAAAATTTGTGGCCTTTTGTTTTTCATTTTCCAAATGCTCCTCTAGCCACATCAGCAGCCTTTAGTGTCTCTTTGTTTCATAAATGTAAAAATAGTGGACTTAGATATTCCATACTCTTTGGATAGGTCACTAACAGACACTCCACTCCCTCTTTTCTTTATTATTTCCTGCTTCAGGTCAATACTATAATGTTTATTTGTCTTGCCACCACTTGCACTGTCAATTTTCACTTTCCTAGGATCCATAAGGATGGCTAATTGGGGAAAAAAATGTCAGCACAACAGATGATGATTTGCACAGCATGGGAGAATGCGCAAGACTGGGTGGCCTTTGTTGGCAGACATTCATTCAAGATGGCGGGTTTTTGTCGGCAGCGACGTTCGGGGTGGGAGTGAGATTCGACATGAAGAGGCGAACTTTTGTTCACCTTGAATGCATTCGACTTTGGAGATACCACTGTATTAGGCTGAAATTTTTATTGCAGCGAACTACACTCAAGTAGACAGTCACGAATGGATACTGTAAAATAATATATATCTTTTTTTAGTTTGTTTTCTTTTTTGTCTTCTTTTGTTGGTCTTTGTGGTTTAGTTTCGTTTTTGTATTTTTATCATTTATTTTGATTTTACTGGACCCTAGTATTAGGCTGAAATTAATTGTTGCAACTTGTGCCCTTGTACGCTGTCACCAGATGGGTGCTTCTTTTTTTAATTTCTTTTTATTCATTTGAGTCATTCGTTATTTGATTGGGAGAAGTCAGTTTGAAAACCTTTTGTTATTTTGCAGGTACAAAGAGAAGACACTTTTTCCCATGAGACCCATTTTGAGTTCCACTAGTTCCAGAGACTTTTCAGCACAAGCTCCATTCCTAGATTCAGAAATGTGGAACAAATTTTTATCCACGTGCTTCAGTGATGATATTTTCGGAGTTTCCATCGTGAGTTGTCTTTTTGTTATTCCGGGTCATATGGCCTCATTGTATTGCATCATTTATTGTAACTCTGAATCAGACATTCGGGGATGGAGCGCTTCCCTCAGAACATTTATGCCCACATTTTGCTTCCTCATTCAGATATTGAGGCCTTTTGATCGAATGTCCTAGTCCAGGGTAGCCTCATGAGTGGTACCTGTCCCAGTAACGCGATAGACAGGGTGGCTACCGCCCTTTCCTAGTCTTTGAGAGGAATTACTGTACACTGGACTGTAGTTTGATTGAGTGTTTAAAGGAAATGGACCTACTCCACGAGTGTAAATCGTTGCCAGGGCCTGGTAAAGATTGGTTGATACTTAAAACTAAGAAGTAAAAACAAACGACGAAATCTTGACCCAAAAATTTGTAAAGGTAACTAAGCCACAGAGTTCTTTTATCTGGAGGCCTATGATACTGCATGGAGACTCGAGACAAGGGGGTGAGGGGATGCCTCCCACTGTTTATTTCTGAATTTCTGCGAGATCATCCATTCCACGTATGAGTAGGTGGAAGCCCTCTCAGCCCCATTCAAGGAGGAGAGGGTGTTCCGCCGGGAAGTGTCCTTAGTGTCACACTCTTTGCCCTGAGCATCAACGGCATCACCTCTATGCTGCTGGAAGATGTTCTTGCTACACTGTACATGGACAAGCTTTCGATCTCTTTTTTGGAGCGGCCCAAATGCCAAATTTGGATTGTTGACTCCAAAAGGCATTGAACCTCATCTCACTCTATGCACAGTGAATTATTTTATTCGCCTATACGTGCAAGCCCAGTGGCTCCCTCAGTCACCCATATCTCGCACTGCATTTGTAGCTGATCTCGACGCTGCCTATGCCTTTGAGACCTTGGTATAGCTCTCGGGCCGGGGGACCTTCCCCCGACGCTGGGTCTTGCTTCCTAATTGTTGTCATCTTCCCTTTTTATTGTTGTTTCGTTTTCAAATTTTTATTTTAAAGTAGCCTAGAGCTAGGCTGTTTGATTGCGGCGACTTATGCCCAAGTGGGCAGTCGCCAGATAACATAACTCGGCATGCCTGGTTCAGAAATTGGATTGTGATTTATAACGACTCACAAAGCTCCCTGAGTACTCTCATGCATTGGAATCTCCGCATCCTCTGGTTCGCGATATACGTGATGTCATGGTTTTGGCGAGCCAGGCGGGTGTAGAGATTATCTTCTGCTGGGTTCCTGGACATGTAGGAATTCCGGGGATTGAGGGTGCCAAAGAGTTAGCACAGACTAGGCGACTACCCCCTCCCCCCCAATGCTGCCACAGCTTCAGGTTGTTTTCTGTCGTCTCTGAATTAGGCACACTCGCGGGATGCACCGCCCATTTATGGAGCGCTCGCCTGCCCCTTATTGTGCTGACTGCGTTTTCCCCCAGACTGTTTGACACATTCTTGTTGAATGTCCCAGTCTTGGTGATCTTCACGCACGTTACTTTTGTCGCTACCAAGATGAGCGGGGTCACTACCACTTCTAATCGGGACTGGTTCATACATACAGACTTTTGGAATACACTACTTTTTGGAGGATGCTGGCCTCCTCCCCTCTATTTAACTCTATATTCTAGGTCGCATGTTCCTGCGCCTAGACGAGGTGGGCCTATCCCAGATGCCAGAGAGCGTTTCCTTAGTGTTGCCTTTTTACATTTGTTTTTTATTTGTTGTTTTTTAGCTACTCTTGCCCTCGTTTCTTTTTTATATATTTACTTTTTTTTTTTAATTTGCCCCAGTAGGCAATCTTCAAATGGACTCTTATTATTTTTTTTTATTGTATTTGTCCTGGAATTTCCTAACTACCAAATTAAAACTACTACTGAGTACTGCAAGACCATCATGACCCTCAGAACAAATCACCAACTTTGGATAGCACATAGAAACTGAAAATTCTATACAAACACTTCATCCTTTCACAGCCATGGCACCAACCATAGCTAAGAGACACCACACCATACAAGCAGTACAAAATAGTGCCCTCCACCTCGCACCTGGTTTCACAAAAACACGCCATTGAATCACCTGCATGCTGAAACAAAGTCCTCCCAATTGAGGACCACCTAAATATAATATGCACACAGTTCTTAAGTAAACTGCTATGCCCCTCTGCCCTCTACACCCAATTACTAGTTAACCTACTTCCACAGTTCTTAAGTAAACTGCTATGCCCCTCTGCCCTCTACACCCAATTACTAGTTAACCTACTTCCAACCCTACTCATCCAAAACACACATCCACTTTACCTGCATAGCATTTCAAAATCAACCTCAATATGCCAAGCTCCAAAGCACTGTTTCACTGGCCCACCTGCAATCAAGGCACCACTCTCTTCCCTATATGAATACTAAAACATTGAACCCCAATCCCCCTGACGCCTGCAATTTGAAAACATACCTACCTCATTCTAGAAGCTGTTTCAATATACCCTCTGGGTAAGGCCACATGCCCTGGCTGCCATCCTGATTGGTATCAGCTTTTATTGAAGAAAACCTGTGATGAGAAACTGTATCTTATCAAAGCTAGCCAATTTTTTAAACTGGAGCTTCCTTCCACCCCTTAGTTAAGCTCCAGAAGAGGGTTGCTGCCCTCACCACTTAGACAGGAAGCTTTGATCCTGCGGCCTGTGCTGTATGCACCACGCCTTCTCTGAGGGACCAGGTTGGAGTGGAGAGAGGCTGTTGCATGATGTAGGGATTTTATAGCCCTCTACTGTGCTACCAGTCCATGCAAGTGGAGAGTCAATATGATGGAAATTCTAAGTCCAGCCCTCCTGACTAAAACATCTATTTGGTATTTAATAGATTGTCTACCTGACCACTTAATTTCTCTGTTTACAGATTCAGTTGTTGATTCAGAAAGTCACATTGATTGCTCTTCATTCTACTGATTGTAAGGTCCTTGATTCAAAATTTGACCTTTCTGCTTCCAAAGCTTCTATTCAAGCTTGCCTCGACGATATATTTGCAATTTACAAAAATGTTCCTGACTCGCGCTTTACCAATGTCATCGCAGATCACCTACCATCTTTGGCTCCTTTCTTGAGTCAATCCCATTGGACCAGAGTAGCAGAGTATGTTTTTTTTTCTTCACAAAATGTTCGTTGTTGTTTAGGACAAACACTTATGGGACAGTGGGGTTAAAGCAAATCGTACAATCACTTGGGTTACAATCCGTAGTCACGGCCCTACCCCTCCAATGACTTGGCCAATTCAGGTTTTGTTCTGTTGCTTGCAGCATCAAGTGGTACTTCCCAAACGACAAGGAAGCGGGGGGGTGGCACTGGCATCGCCCCTCCCAATGTGAGTGTCGACCCTATGGTGCCCTCTGTGCTAGCACCCCGCAGGGTGGTAGCCTGTTCCTTTAGGTATGCAGAGGAGCTGTACATCCTCCTGGTCTGAGTGCAAATTAGGCAATCCCTGTCAGTGGGTTGATTTTGAACTCTGATGGGGCTGGAAATATTCGTGGTTCGCTTTCCCTTCACCCCCACTCAGCACTATTTTACCTATTTATTATGATATATTATCATTATTATTATTAAGTATTATGATTATTAATTATTAGTATGTTATTATTATTATGGCTATCCCCTCAACTTTTTCTACCTGCACTTTTTACCAGAAGGAGCGTTTCCACCTGTACAGAGTTTGGTTTGGTAACCATGGTGCTTTGGTGGACTGCATGTCATCCTGGGATCACCTAGTACCAGGGTATGATAATAATAGGTGATCACCCACCCTACTCATTAATGGACCTCCTATCTCTAGTTCTCTTTATTACATACCCATACCCTCCTACTTATTTCTAAACTTGTTCATCAATCTGCAGAGGTTATGGTTGCCTGGCAGACTTCTTAGTTGAGTGGCAGTGTGTACCATGAGGTCCCTACCTGCTGCAAGGGCTGAAAGCTGATGGCTCGGGAAAGTATGGGGAGTATAGGGCCATTGACTCTGCTCACCTTCCTCCAGTGCACACAAAAGGTGCCTATGCCAGCACCATTCTCTATGGTCAAAGTTTCAGGACAATGTCACCTACATGCCGGGCCAGGATGGCAAAACCCATCAACACTGGACCGGTACAGATTATCTTAAATGATCACATTTGAAATTTCTGATCCTATGAAGACTTTTCTCTTAAACCTCCAAATCATTGAGAAGGCATAGTATCTACTTTTCATGAGTCTGTTTTCTTTTTTCTGATATTATGGGGACAAGTGCTAAGAATCGTGGGACTGTACTTGAGATGCACCTCCAAGCCCGTTCTCACCTTCACTAGTTGTAGAGGAGGATGAGGTAACACAAGACGCCCCTTTGCCATCTTTGGAGCCGCTCTCAGGCAGCTCAAAGCCCTGAAGAGGAGGTACCTCCCCCCCCCCACCACCACTCCTGTGCTTTCTCTCGGAGCCCCTCCAATCCTCTTCTTGGCCTACAGGTGCAGAGGCTTCTTCCTGACCCCCTTTTCTGGAGACGACCTCGGGCGACTGCCTATCCCTACCAGCCGCACTCTTTCATTTACTATTACTGGGGACTGCCAAGAGAGCAGGCAGACAACCCAAAATTGACCGCCCACGTGCAAGCTTCTCAGACGGGTCCGGCCCGAGGACTCAGAAGGAAAGGAGGGACCTTTTTCCCCAGCTGGTGCCCCTCTGATAGCTAAGACCTTCTCCATCTCGGAGAAGGATTTTGCCGAGGCCTGTGCATCCAGCCTAGGGGCTCCTTCCGGCGCTGGAGAGAAAAGAAGCAAAAAGGTTCCTCTCACTCTCCCGGTGCTCCGGGGATGGATGGGTCCTATGCCGAGCAAGCGACCAGGCCAAGATCAGCACGTCCGGCCCCGAGAACACCTCAGATGTGGGGGCACAGACAAAGATCAAAATCTGAAGTGCACTGAGCAGAGCCTCAATTACATCCGGGCCCCTTCATTGAGAGACTACCTGGCTTTTTCAACCCCGTAAGCGGCGCGGCGATTTGCCTTCCTGGCCGGTGTGTTGACGGGAATCAGTGCCCGGTCCAGCCCCAGCTTAGCCTTTTCTCATTTCTGACAGCCTGTGTTTTTACCCTACTTCCTCACTTTCCCTCCAACCTCTCCCACAACTTTCTCTGGTTGGCCTCTAATTTCACAAGGTAGACGCCGACCAGCTTCCTCTCACCCAACTATCCCGGATTGGAGCTGAGGGGACAACGTTCTCTGACCCCTGAACTCCCCCACCCACACCTTCCTTACATACCCTTTCTTTCTCCTTCCACCCCTCAATTTTACGCCGTGCCTAAGGTGGAGCCGCCATGCCGATGCGCTGCCAGGTCACTAGGCGGGAGGAGTGGCCTCAAATGGTGACATCTGGTTCTGCTGGCTTCGTGTTCACCCCTCGCAGACCGGACTACTGAGTGGGGTGATTAGCGTATGCGTCCCGTGCTAAGAAATAAGGTAACTATGCCCGAAAATGTAAATAAAAAAACAAGCCTCTTCCCTTCCCCTTTACCAGTGTCGGAGCCTCCCTCGGGTAGGTCCAAAGTAGAAGAGGAAGTTCCCCCCCCCCCCTCCTGTAATTTCACAGAGGACGCTCCAAAACTCTTTGACTGGAGATGATGCTTACTCCTCTCCTATGCCTTTGGGTGCAGGGTTCTCCCCCTTGCCCCCTTCTCTGCAGTCGTCCGACTCTCTCTTTCCAGCGGCAGTCTCTCCTTTACTTTCCAAGCGGACTACCAAGTAAGAAGGCAGGCAGCACATAATTGAACGCTGCGGTGCGAGTGGCTCGATAGAGCCAACCACCTTAAGGGAGGAAGGGATGTCAGGGCCCGTCGGCCCGTCCCCACTAATGTCCTAATTGCTTGCGCGAACAGCTTGCAGGGGGTCAGTATAACTGCTCACATCTCTTCCACGATGGATGCCGTTTCGCCGGAACAAGGCAAGAAAAAAGGTTCCTCGAATGGGATCTGTGGTCTTTGGGGGGGGGGCACATGGAAGCTCCCCAAGAGATGGATATGGTCCCTGAGGTGACCCAGCCCCAGACGGTAGAATCATCCATGAGGTTGAATCCGGACTCGGCGCCAAGCACAGTTCCCGAGTCCGCCCCTGTGTGGCTCGGGCCCTCGAGGATCCAAAAGTAAAGGAGGGATCTCCTCCCCTGTCCTGTCCCCCTATGACAGCCATGACCTTCTCCATTTCAGAGAAGGATCTGCTGACCTAGGGGCAACTACCGGCGGAGGAGAGAAGTTGGTTCATTCCCCACCCTCTTCTTCTAAAAAGAAAAGGAACAAGAAAGACTAGGGGCTCATCTCCTTCCACGGGGTCGGACGGGGTTTTTCAAGCAGCCTCCCAAAAGGAGGACAGCAATAATGGAGTTTCGGCTCCTACGCTCACACCAATTGGTAGGCTGAGTGACGAAGGCGGTGGATCCTCCAAAGAAGGGACCCCCGCTTCCGAAGCTGCCTTGCCGGCCTAAGTTTTCGAGGCGAAGGGAGGAAAAGACTCGCATGGCGAGCCCACCTTTCCCAATAAGTACTCGAAGGTGATAGCGACTTCAACGCATTGTCCGGCCAACAGCGCCCCGAGTTCCACTTCAGGGAAGCGTACGGCCATTCCCGTGAAGGTCTTCTCTTCGAACAGGGTATCTCTTCCGAGCTAGGCCTGGAAGGTCTATTTCTTCAATGGAATTAGCGTGGACTCCGGGCCAAATGAGAGGAGCTGCAGAGACTCATCTCGTCCATTTTCCCTTGCGCTCTTTTTTTCTGGGGACGATGCTGGCGCCTGCCCCCTGCCCACCCTCCCGGGGTATAAGGGTTTGTTACCCCACCACCACGGGATGGGGGCTGGGCAGAGGGGTGCGCCATTTACACCTGGCGTAATGTCTACTTCTTTTCGCTTTAGACACCCTTTCAGGCAATAGCTGTGGGTCAGGAGTTGGCGAGGTACCAAGATGTGTCCACAGGTTGGTTTTTGATATGTTCCTATTGCTCAAATACATTATAAGAGAATTTTTTCATGACAAATTTTCTTGCAAATATTTAGCCAACAATAAATCAATATCATATGAGATTTCAGTTACTCATAGGCATTTATTTCCTCTTAAAAACACATTCTGCCCTCATTTCAATTAGTTTTTTCTCCAGTACACAAGAGTAGCAGCTTCGCCACTGTTTATTTGTCAAGTTGAAGCTTGCTTATTTCACAGCTACCCATCATATCTGATGGATGTTCCACAATCCACCATCAGTAGGCAGGTTAGGTAGCCTGCAGCTCAGCCCCTGAATATATTTAGGAGCGGAGAGCGATGGGTAAACAGGTCTGTGCGCAAACCGAGTAGAGGACCCTATATCACTGTCTTTTTCGGGCCAATCTCTATAGCCTCCTTCATGTGCAAGTTGATTGAGAAATTGGCAAATATTTGATTAGCTTTTTACTGGACAGCGGTGGCCACCTGTGTTCTGCATACTGCACCTTCCAGCAGGTTCCACTCCATGTCGATTGTTATGCTCTGGCTAGAAAATGCTGTCTACGAGGCCTTCCTTCGTAGAAAGCACAACAACACTATGTTTTTCAATCTGGAGAAGGCCTCTGATACCACATGACAATACAGATCGTGGAGAGATTTCACACGATGGGGGCAAGGGGTTGCCTTCAAATCTTTATTTCGGTGTTTTTTCAAGACTGGTGGTGCACTTCTGTCGCCATCAACGTCTTTACACGGATCCAGGCTTGTCCATAAACCCAGTTCTTCTGGAAGTGGTGATTCGCACCATTTCCTTGGTCTTATTTTTTAACCTGGCAGTCTCGTATTTGTAGCCTCAGCAACTCTTGTACTCACGCCATGGACATTCTTCATTCTGTGGTGTTCAGCACCTGTGTGCTGAACTCTCCCTACAACCTCTTCCCATAACTTTCTCTGTTCAGCCTCTAATTTCACAGGGTAGACGCCGACCAGCTTCCTCTCACCCAAACATCCCAGATCGAGGCTGAGTGGAGGGGACAATGCCCCCTTACCTGTAAGCTCCAGTTTGGCGGGGTGGCTTTTTAACAACCTGCCTCACCCTCGACCTCACCTTCCTCACATCTCCTTTCACTGCATTTTACGCCTAGTCCAAGGTGGAACCGCCTAGCCGAAGGGGTGCTTGTACACTGGTTGGTAGTTGTGGTCCTAAATGGTGGCACAGCTATCTTTCACCCCTCACAGAGCGGGCTACTGCGTGTGGCGATTGTCATATGCGTCACATGCTAAAAATAGTGTCACCAGGCCCACTGATGAGACAGCAGGCAGGCGGGCCATAATTGAGAACGGCTCGATAGGGCCAACCCCCTTAGGGGAGCAAGGGATGGCAGGGCCCGTCGGCCCCTGCCCCTTAATGTCTTGCGTGTGTGACTAGTTTGCAGGGGGTCAGTGTACCTGCCCCTTCTCTTCCTCATGCCGGTTTGCCAGCATTAGAAGGCAAAAAGGAACCTCGAATGGGATCCATGAATTCTTGGCGTGGGGATGGCCACATGGAAGCCCCTCCTGAGATAGACATTGTCCCTGAACTAAAGTGACCCAAGCCCAGATGGTAGGATCTTCCATGAGGTCGAACCTGGGCTCAGTGCCAAGCGCAGAACATGAGTCTCTCCCTGTGCAATCTTCTCTTCAGACAGCTCGGGCCGCTCCCTGCAGAAGAGAAGCGGGTCCATTCCTCACCCTCATCTCCGAAAAAGGAAGAAAGGTAAAAAAGACTAAGGGCTCCTGTCCCTCTGTGGGGGGCAACTGGGATGGACAGGATCGCTGCCAAACTTTGTGAAGGTAGCAGTTTATGCAAGGGAACTCGTGGACTACACTATACATGACATCACATTAGAGCTGGCCGACCAAGGAGCGGTCAATGTCGAACGTGTGATGTGAGAACACAGAGTGGCCTCGATAAGTCCAAATCGTGTGTGGCCAAGTGTGTCAATTGCGTAGAGCTGCACCCTGCTTCTTCGAAGCAATGTGATGCCTATCTCTTTGAGAATGAAATCCTGGCAGTTTAGGCCCAGGATCGTCTCTCATTTCGCGAGGCTAAGGACTTGATCCTGGCATGCTCCGCGCTCCCTGGGACATCCTATGCCTCACTATGCAAAAAGATACTCAGCTCCAGGCCTACGAGCAAGGTCGTTTCCGCCCTCATTGGGAATCATTGCGGGTTCACAAAGGGCTCTCACACCCAGCCCCAGCTAAAACCAGTCCCCTCCCCCTTTCCCCCAGCGTGACTGTTAGAAATAGTTTTCTCTCTTTTTCTTTTTTCCTTTCTTTTTTTTTTACCCACAAATATTTTTACAAAATTTGAAAAGGATTTTGAAATTATACAAACTTACCCATTGATGAAGCCAACAGTTATAGAGAAACGTTACATGTTGCATATTATAAAAACGTTCACAATTTTATTTATTTTTTAATTTAGTTTATCTTACAAATTAGTTTTCTTTAACCAAATTTGAAGGAAATTTATATAAAACCTGGACTAAAGTAAAGGCTTAAATTGGCAGGGTTAAACTTGGTTAGCAAATGGGGGGGGGGAGATTTTCTAATTTAACTGTTTTTATCTTGTCCTCTTTCCATGTCCCTCCTGGATTATTATGTGAAATTTGTTTGCTTCTGCAAACATCTTCTATTTTCATCCATCTTTCATTCTTTTAGTTTTTCATTTTTAGTGAAATTTTGCAGTATCCTTCTTTGCTTGAGGTAATTTCTCTTAATTGCATTTTCTCAGGATGTTCATATCTGGATTTGAGGAAGATCGTTTAGTGTGGAAAGAACTCGGGCAAAGTGCCTTCTTTAAGGAATGTAACCAACTGCATTTCAGCTGCTATTATCAACTGTGTCAGCGGATTTTCCTCCTCCTTGCCCAAAAGAAGCGGAAGCACAATGAAAAGGAATTGGATAAAATAGAACCAAAAGGCAATTATACAAATCTAACCAGAATGGTCTTAAAACATGCAATCAAGCTGCACGACCATCCTTGTGAAGATAACTTTGAGCAATGCTTTATCTCTATCAATGCCTTGTTGAAATGTCGATATTTGGAGCCTAGCATTCTGTTTACTGAAAGATCCCAGGAAGTGGTTCTTAGTCTCCATATACTGGAACTATATCCTCTTGGGTGTGTTTCCCAGAACCTTACTCTTGGTTTGATTTCTTATCTCCTTGTTGTGTTAATTGGGGAGGGTGGGATGAATGGACGACAGGCAGTGGTTTCGCAGCTGTTGCATATCCTCAATCTAGTTGTGTCTTCGCCATTTACAGCAAACATGTTTGTCTATTTCAAGCAGCCGTATATAATTTTCTCGTGGTTTCTCGACCAAAGTGAGGAAATCCTCAAGAATTCAATCGAAGATGAACATCTAAAAATCATCATCGATGAAGAGGGGCCTAATGCTCAAAGTCCCACCAAAAGTATGTCCTTTGTTGGACAACTCATCTCTCTGATGA
The DNA here is from genome assembly GCA_963969495.1 of Ceratothoa steindachneri. Classification (NCBI taxonomy): domain Eukaryota; kingdom Metazoa; phylum Arthropoda; class Malacostraca; order Isopoda; family Cymothoidae; genus Ceratothoa; species Ceratothoa steindachneri. The sequence goes on from OZ018323.1 coordinate 2,226,503, forward strand.
CTACTTGGATCAATTCGTTCATAGATTCGAGTAAGGATGGGCATTATGTTCTCGAATTTATCAGTGTGCTCGCCAAAAAGAAGGATGATGATGATAACATGAAGGAAGAAAGTATTCTGTTTGCTGTGATTATCTCCTCACACATCAGAAAGGTAACTTGTTTTAAAATGTTAAGGAAGCGTTGCTGCTGGATGGATGTAGGTTTAATGGTGAAGAGGTAAAATGAACTTGACTAGGCTGCTTTCTCCCAATAATCCCCATTGTATGTATCTGTCCATTATATCTTAAGTATGGAATTGTCAGGGTTGGCAAATCAAAGAACCTGGGGGTTTGTTTGCTTTTTCAAGTAAAATTTGAAAAAACCTGGTTGTGGGTGGGGGGGGGTCGAAATTTCACCCCTTTTTTCTTGATAAATGAACGCTATTAATCATTATTTTACTAAATGCATATTTGGTTATAATTTCAACAAATATGTATCAAATTAAGGTTATTTCTTTTATACTGCCTCATAATTTACCTCTCCTTCTACAGGTTATGGCTATCATGGGTACTCAGAATTCTCGATCAGTGATCTGTTCTTACTATAATATAATTATTAAACTAACCATGCAATGGCTTCATCACTCCCCCTATGGGGGGAGCTTGCGCTTCGCTACGAAGATTAAAATCTAAAATCTAAAAAAAAACCATGATTAAATTTTTTTAAATTTTCTGAACTTCACCAATTATAATAATTTTAAAATGGAACTCTAAACTAAACTTTTCCCCTTTCAAAAAATCACGTTACTAAAATATAGTTATAGATAAAATAAAAAAGCAGCCTTACCTAAATTTTAATACATTTTTTGAACTTTACCAATTGTAATTCATTTTCTTATAAAACATTAAAAAGCATTGGATAATCCTATTTATTTTTTCTGAACTAAACTATTTTGTTTTTTCAAACTCTAAAGAAATTCTTAGAAATTACCTTGATCAAAATTTAAAATATACTTGTCATAACCAAACTAAGATGAAATTATTATTCAAATACTCCAAAAATTCTATGTTATTCTAATCTTTGTGTTTGTTTTGGGAAAAAACGCTGAATAAACCCCTCTTTTTGGGGGGGTGCCAACCCTGACAATTGTTGGGTATGTTGTGAATATATATTGAACTGTCTGGTTGCTAGTGTCAGCGGGTACAAATTGCGTTGATCAGCCAGACCGGTACAATGCTTGTATGTATTTACGTTTGGATTGTGACCATCAGAACCTTGCCAGATCCACTTGAATGGCGTGAGAAATATTTCTTCTCCGTTACTCTAATGGAAAAACATTTGGGTGAGATTTGATCTTAAAGATTCTGTGGTGTTATTTGTATGTGGTAGAGGCCTGGTTTAGGGTATAATGCCTGCCACCCTGGTAGGGCCACCTGGGTGTTTGAGGGGAGGATAATGAGGGGTTGATCTAATTATTACTTTATTTACTAGATACAAAAATAACAAGAATTTAATAGCAGATGCCAAACGATTGCAATATTGTACGGTATAAATACTAACAAAAATATACACCAAGAGTAAATATATATATATGGCCTCACAATATATTAATATTAGCCGCCCCAAAAATAGATTTCAGTCACCCCTCAAAAAACTAGGGATATACAGCAAAAATAGATACAGGGACTTACAAGATATAGCGGCCAATGCAGGGATATGAATGTCACACCCAATTTACCAAAAATAGATATAGGGTCCAGTAAACAATATTTACAAACAACCGGTACCAGGGAGGGGGGTAGGGGAAATGGTAGCACGTGTTTCATAGAGCTCTCAGTCTGTTGATTTATTTTTAAGATTTTTCTACAGTTTTTTTTTTCACCACAATCAGTGAAAGCTAAGTTGCTCTTCTTTTTTTTTTATTATTACTACTTAAGTTCTTTCTTGTTTGAATAAGTGATGGAGTTCGGGGATGAAAGTGAGCATGAGTGTCTGAATGTATGCATTGGTTGGATTTAAGAAAATATTTTTTCACCAGTAGAGTGGTGGACTTTGGAACAAATTGCCACGGAGGGTAGTAGGTAGTCCAAATCTAAATGTATTTAAGAGTAGGTTGGATGAGTTTATGGGGAGGGAAGGTTGTGATGCTTCCTAAGTTTTGTATATATTAATATTGTTTGTATATATCTATAGCTGCATGTTTTAGTTTTTGACAAGCCTTGATTGGTGATACCCTTGTTTCTGGACGCAATCCTCTGGATATAGTTTTCCTGGGAGTTTGGGTGCCTTAAAAAAGAGGTCGTTTGACTTGGATGACCTATGATGAGCCCTTGTGGCTTTTGTCATCTGTTATATTATATTGTGGGTGACTTTGATTTTGTCTTTCCCTGGTGATGGTGCTTTTTGTGGGCGGGTTTTGACGGAGGCGGATGACCTTTGATAGGCCCTTGTGGCTTTTGTCATCCATGAAATTATGTTATGTTATGTTGTATGTGGGCTGCGGGAATGCATTGTAGATTTAGAGGGGATGAGAATGCAGGATTTAGACAGGATATGTAGGCTGGAGGGGTTAGTTGCTGTGCTCAGGAGGGAACTTAGTGTTAGGCCTAGAGCTGGGAATAGGTTAGGTGGTGAGGTAGGCCAGTTAGATGTTTCAGGTGAAGGTAAAGGGCCGGTGGAGGAGGTAGGATATAATAGTTCTAGGGATAGTGAAGTTAGCCCCCTTAGATTAGTTAGAAATAGGCCTAGTGAGGATGGGGGACAGTGGAGAGTGGTTAGGAAACGTGAAGCTAGGGAGGCTTCTCCTGTTCTTTGTGAGAATAGGGTTGCCTCTGTTGAGGTGGTTAGCCAGGGGGAGAATAGGTGTGTGAGTCAGAGGGACACAGAACCTATTAGCTTGACTAATAGATTCAGTGCCCTAAGAGAGGAAGTAACTGGAAGTGATATGACTGATAGGGGTGGGGGTGGAGGTAGAGTGACTGGAAGTTTGAATGAGAATAGGAGTGGGGATGGAGTTAGGTCTGTTGGGGTTAGGAATAGGAGTCTGACTGAAGTTCTTTGTGATGGGTGATTTGCGAGTTAGATATTTAGATAGGAAGTTGAATGCAAGTAGATTGAATGGTTTGAGGGTGTGTTTGCCGGGTGCTGGAATGAGAGATCTGTCTGATAGGTATGAGGAGCTGGTGTCTGGCTGTGCAAGGGATGCGGTTGTGATTACACATGTAGGAGTGAATGATGTGAAGAAAGTGGGTGCATGTGAGTTACGTGAGAGGTACCAAAGGTTGATTGAAAAGGTGAAAGAAAGTAGAATGAAAGGTGTTGTGACAGGTGTGCTTCCAAGAATGGATGTTGGGGTAGAATGGATGTCTCGTGCGATTGGGCTGAATGATTATGTGAGGAGGATGTGTGAGATGGAAGGTGTCATTTTTGTGGATGTGTGGGATAGGTTTGTTGGAATGAAAGAAATATATGCAATGGATGGACTGCATTTGAGTAGGAGGGGGGTAGATGTGTTGTGGGAGGAGTATGATCGTGTTATTAGGTCTTTGTGGGCGGGAAACTAGATACTAATAGTGGTCAGGGAATTATGAGAAGACATTATAGTACTGAAAGTAGAATGGACTTGGCAGATAACAGAAATAGGTTCCAAGGCGATAGAGGTGAGGTCATTCAGGTTTCAAGAGGTGCTTCAGGGATAGGGGGGTTAAATTGTTTCTATACAAATGCTCGTAGTCTTAGAAACAAGAGGATGAGCTATTTAGTTATATTAGCAATGAGGATATAGATATATTATGTGTTACTGAATCATGGATTAATGAAATAGAATTTAGTGACACTATAAGTGAATTTGATTTACAGAACTATAATATGTACATTAGTCAAAGGACAGGTAGGATTGGTGGAGGAATAATTATCTATATAAAAAACAACATTGTTTCAAGTTTAAATACTTCAATAAAGCAGGATGGAGTTTAGTCACTTTGGATAGATATTAGGTTCAGTAAAAATAGAATGGTGCATTTGGGAGCTTTTTACAGGCTAACCTGGGCAGACTGATGATATGGATGAACTAATGATAAGGGAAATAAGTAAGGGATGTGAAACAGAGGCAGTTATTATTGGGGACTTCAACTTAAACTCTGTGGACTGGGAAAATATGATAGGTAGGGATAGAACAAGTGGCAGGTTCATAGAATGCTTTGAGGATAATTTTTTGAATCAATTTGTTAATGAGCCAACGAAGGGGGACAATATATTAGATTTAGTACTTTCTAACAGTGATCATTTAGTTCAAGAATTGACTGTTGGGGAAGCATTGGGAAATAGTGACCATCAGATAGTTCATTTTAACTTGGGAATTAAGAAGGGTAAAATAACCGAGAATGCTGTAAAAGTTCCAAATTTTCATAAGGGAGATTATGTAAAACTCCGAAGCTTGCTAAATTTTGTAGACTGGGAAGTAGAATTCAGAGGTAAAAATGCTTATGGGATGTGGGATACTTTCAAGCATATAATAAATGTAGTCCAAGAACAATGTATCCCAATGAAGGCCATTAGGAACAAAAGTAGGAAACCATTATGGTGGAATCAGGAGATAGCTAGAAAAATTTCAGAGAAGAAAAGGGCATACAAAAAATTACAGGTAGAAAATAATATTCAAAATTTAAGTGATTATAGAATGGCTAGGAATGAGTTAAATAAGATTATAAAGAATAACAAAAGCGTGTCAGAAATTAAATTAGCTCAGGATAGCAAAAAAGATCCTAGAAAGTTTTTTAGTTACTATAAAATTAATAATAAGTCTGGCAGAGTTAAAATAGGGCCTATCAAATATGAAGGGGTTGTGAGAGAAACTGATGAGGAAATAGTTGAGGTACTAAATGGTCATTTTGCATCAGTATCTACAAAGGAGAAACTAAATAGTCTTATGTATAGTACTCATGGGTCAGGGAAAGAGGTGTTTACTACCATTAGTGTGGATTGGAGGACGATAAAAGAACTAATAGGTGAGTTAGATACTACCAATGCCTCCGGCCCTGATAATATTCATTCTAGGATACTTAAAGAAGGGGTAGAAAGTATCTCAATAGCTCTGGAGAAGTTGTATACTAGGTCACTGGAATATGGAGAAATACCCGATGATTGGAAGAGAGCGAATGTAGTCCCCATTTTCAAGAAGGGTAGTAAAGAGGATCCAAATAACTTTAGACTGGTTAGCCTAACTCCTGTAGTCTTTAAAATTCTTGAGAAAATAGTTTAAAAGGTATTTGCCAACATCTAGAGAGGGAGGGGTTAATCAGCGATGCTCAGCATGGGTTTAGATCAGGTAGATCTTGTTTGACTAATTTACTAGACTTTCTGGAGTTTGTAACAGATCAAGTAGATAAGGGAGAGAATGTAGATATAATTTACTTAGATTTTAGTAAAGCATTTGATTAGGTACCACATAGGAGACTAGTTCATAAATTAAAAATGATTGGGTTATGTGGGGGTGTTTCAAATTGGATAGCTGAGTGGCTGAAAGACAGGAAGCAAAGGGTAGTGCTAAATGGTGTAAAGTCCGAGTGGAGGGATTTTATCAGTGGGGTTCCTCAGGGATCAGTTCTCGGTCCATTATTATTTGTCATCTATATAAACGATCTTGGGGAGGCAGTTAATAATAAAGTGTCAATTTTTGCGGATGATACCAAATTAGCAGCTGTAGTTAAAGATATTGATGATAATTTTAAAGTGCAGGGGGATTTTAATAAATTGTTATCCTGGGCACATAAGTGGCAAATGACTTTCAACCTTCATAAGTGCAAAGTTATTAACATGGGAAAAGATAATAGAGAATTTAACTATGAAATGGATGGGCATTGGCTGAGCTCAGTAGAGGATGAGAAAGATCTAGGATTAGTAATAGATAAGTCATTAAGGTTTTCTAAGCAGTGTATTGAAGCAAGAAATAGGGCAAATAGAGTGCTGGGTTTCATTTTTTTAAATGATTGGGTTATGTGGGGGTGTTTCAAATTGGATAGCTGAGTGGCTGAAAGACAGGAAGCAAAGGGTAGTGCTAAATGGTGTAAAGTCCGAGTGGAGGGATTTTATCAGTGGGGTTCCTCAGGGATCAGTTCTCGGTCCATTATTATTTGTCATCTATATAAACGATCTTGGGGAGGCAGTTAATAATAAAGTGTCAATTTTTGCGGATGATACCAAATTAGCAGCTGTAGTTAAAGATATTGATGATAATTTTAAAGTGCAGGGGGATTTTAATAAATTGTTATCCTGGGCACATAAGTGGCAAATGACTTTCAACCTTCATAAGTGCAAAGTTATTAACATGGGAAAAGATAATAGAGAATTTAACTATGAAATGGATGGGCATTGTCTGAGCTCAGTAGAGGATGAGAAAGATCTAGGATTAGTAATAGATAAGTCATTAAGGTTTTCTAAGCAGTGTATTGAAGCAAGAAATAGGGCAAATAGAGTGCTGGGTTTCATTAAGAGAAATGTCAGTTACAAAAGTAAGGAGGTTATTCTTAAACTCTAAAACTCTTATGTTAGGCCACATCTAGAGTACTGTATACAGGCATGGTTCCCACATTTTAGACACGATATTAACCTTCTTGAGTCAGTGCAACGGAGGGCAACAAAGATTATTCTTTCCCTGAGGCACCTTGAATATATAGATAGACTGGGGGTATTAAATATGTTCTCGTTCGAAAGGAGGTGTGTGAGAGGGGATATGATTGAGCTGTTTAAAAATTTTTCTGGGATAGATAAATTGGATGTTAGCAAGTTTTTGGAGTTAGATGATGGAAATCGGACTAAAGGTCACCACTTGAAAATTATAAAGCAAGGTTGGATTTAAGAAAATATTTTTTCACCAATAGAGTGGTAGACTTCTGGAACAAATTGCCGCGGAGGGTAGTAGGTAGTCCAAATTTAAATGTATTTAAGAGTAGGTTGGATGAGTTTATGGGGAGGGAAGGTTGTGATGGTTCCTAAGTTTTGTATATATTAATATTGTTTGTATATATCTATAGCTGCATGATTTAGTTCTTGACAAGCCTTGATTGGTGATACCCTTGTTTGTGGTTGCAATCCTCTGGATGTAGTTTTCCTGGGAGTTTGGGTGCCTTAAAAAAGAGGCCGTTTGACCCGGATGACCAATGATGAGCCCTTTTGGCTTTTGTCATCTGTTATATTGTATTGTGGGGGACTTTGGTGATGGTGCTTTTTGTGGGTTGGTTTTGACGGATGCGGATGATCTTTGATAGTCCCTTGTGGCTTTTGTCATCCGTGAAATTATGTTATGTTATGTTCTGAGACTCTGCGAAGCGTTGCGCACTCAGGGAACTGAGACACATGGGTTCCAACCACTTTGTTTTGAGACTGGGAGGCACTAGTCACAATTACTGTGGTGGAGACTGGAAAGGCAAGTTCCAATGACCCCAACTTCAGGGTGATCCTTTCTCAGTAGTGAGAATGTGAGTGAGGGTCAAGCCTGGCTTCCACTGCCTCTCAAAGCCAGATGATCGACTGTCTTGCTGGCACTAAGGGGCTGAAAAGGAGAAGGCATCTTCAGTCACAGATTCACTGCCACACTCAAAACACCCCTACCCCTAACATACTCTCAACCATACCTATTCACACACAGGCTACAATCTCCTATCGTTTGTCCAATTAACTCTTTACTATTCTTTCTATGTTTAATCACAAGTTTATCACTTTTATTTTTAATTCAATCTATGGAAATTGCTGAAAAATATTCCTGCAGGGGAGACAAAGATGAATGCGAGGTATGAAAGAAGTATATCAGGTCCCCACCTGGATTGCCCTATCTTCCTTTTCAATGCTCCATGCACCCTAGAAGAGTAGAAAGGGATTAGACAGTTGGGGAAGGTGAGGGAATGCGGACTACCTAAACAACTAGTACAGCTTCGTTAGTCATGCTTATAGTGGCAAGAGTATCTGGTGTTGAGAAAATGTTCTGCTAAAGTTGAGGTGTTGTGTGCCTTTCTTCGTTATCAAGTTAGGGTATTGTGAATTCATCCTGTAGTGAGGTGTAGTGCTTTTTGTCTTTTATAGTGTGTGCGGATACAGCATCCCAGTCAATAGTGACAGTCTAGAATAGGCCAGATATGTTTCTGTGGAAAAAGGATTGCCGATTATGTAAAGGAAGTTTATTAGATTATTAATTGTGCTTTTGCTGGAGGTTTAAAATTTGTCCTTTTCTACAGGAGCCGGCCTGCTCCTGGCTATTGGCTTGAGAATGTGGAGTCAACAAAGCTCCCCTCCATAAGGGGCACGCCGATTTGCTTTCTTGGGCCCCCGTAAGGGGCGCGACGATTTGCCATTCTGGCCGCCGTGCTGACGGGACTCAGCACCCCGTCCGGCCCCAGCCTAGCCTCTCTTCCTTCCTTCAAAACACTTGTTTCCTCTCTTTTCACAGAACCTCTCCCACAACTTTCTCTGGTCAGCCTCTAATTTCACAGGGTAGATGCTGACCTTCCTTTCAGCCAACCGTCCCGCTGAGGGGGTGGGGGACAATGTTCCCTAACCCCTGAGCTCCGGTCTGGGGTGGCTGGTTTTTATCTACCTGCTTCATCCCCACTCATACCTTCCTCACATCCCTTTTCCTCTCGTCTTCAAAATCTATCATTTATACGCCGTGTCCAAGGTGGAGCCGCCATGCCGATGGACTGCCAGGCCACCAGGCGGGAGGGGTGGTCCCAAATGGCGGCGCCTGGCTCTGCTGGGCCTGTAAGCACCTCTCGCAGTGCGGGCTACTGCGAGAGGTGTGCGCTATTGCATCCCGTATTAAAAGAAGGGTCACCATGCCCAATGATGAAAATCACACCAAAAAAACCCAACCCCCAACTTCCCCAAGAACAACGGAGCCGCCCTCGGGCAGCTCCAGCAAAAAAATGGAGGTCCCTCCCCCTGTGCTTGCACAGGGGACCCTCCATATTTCTCTAACCGGAGAGGAGGCTTACTCCTCTCCTTCGCCTACGGGTGCAGGGGACTCCCCCTCACCCCCTTCTCTGCCGGTGCTTTCGGGCACCTCCCTTTTCCCAGCGGCAGTCCCCTCTTTTCTTTCCAAGGGGACTGCCAAGAAAGCCAGCAGGCAGCGCTTAGCCAGCCGCTCCCCATCAAAGCGGCTCGGTAGGGCAAACCCCCTTAGGGGGGAGAGGCAAGCCAGGCCCCTTCGGTCGCTTCCCTCAAAAGACCTGCTGGCAAAAATATTAAACCTTGCCGGGGTCAAGGCCTGTGCCTCCCCAAACAAGACTGGCGACACTGCCAAGGGGACCTGCAATGTCCTGGGAGGGGATGGCCAACTGGAGGCCCCTCCCGTGATAGACATGGTCCTTGAGGAGACCCAGCCTCAGACGGTAGGGCCTTCCATGGGGAGGAATTCGGGCTCGGCGCCAAGCACCGAACCCGAGTCCGCCCCTATGCAAGGTCCTCCTCAAATGGCTGAGGGCTCCGAGGCAGTAGAAGGAGGGGAGGGATCTCCTCCGACAGGTGCCCCTACGACAACCAGGACCTTCTCCATTTCGGAGAGGGACCTGGCTGAGGCCGGTCCATCTGGCCTAGGGGCTTCTGCCGGCGGAGGTGAAAAGCGGATTCATTCCCCGCCCTCCTCTCCAAAAAAGAAAAAGACTAAAAGGACGAAAAAGACTCGGGGCTCCTCTCCATCCGCGGGGGCTGCGGGGACGGATGGGTCTGCTGCCACTTTGGTAGGCGACCAAGCCAAGATCGGCACATCCGGCCCCTCTACGCCCTCGTGTGCGGAGCCCCTGACTAAGACCAAGAGTGCACAGGGTGGAGCCTCGATGACATCGGGGCCCCTGATTCAGAGGTTACCTGGCGTTTTCGAGCCCGTTGGCTTCAAACGCTTCCTCGTTATTCGCTCCACTGATGGCACCATGTTGTCCAAGGGCAACATGATCCATCAGAGGAGAGGATTAGCTAGTGCAATTGGTAGAGAGCCGAAGGTGACCCGTTTCTCGGACGGCAGCCTTCTGACGAATCCCGCCGAGGCGGCCAAGATAAGTGCTCTTCGGACACTTCATGGCACCCCGGTGAGTGTGACGCCGCACTCTACCATGAACTTTGTGAAAGGAGTAGTTTATGCGAGGGAACTCGTTGACTACTCCATTGAGGACATCACCCTAGAGCTGGCCGACCATGGGGCGGTCAAGGTCGAACGTGTGATGAGAATACAGGGAGGGGCTTCGAGACCCACCCCTACACTCTTCGTCACGTTCGACTGTGACAAGCTCCCTGAGTCGGTGCGTGCCGGTTGGTACCGCTACCGCGTGAAGGCATTCGTGCCACTGCCGCGGCGGTGCTATTACTGTCACCCCTTCGGCCATACGAATCGCTCATGTAGACGTGCAAAGTCGGGGTCACCCGAAGTCTGTGTAAATTGCTCCAAGGTCGCACACGATAAGTCCAAATCGTGTGTGGCCAAGTGTGTCAATTGCGGAGAGCCGCACCCTACTTCTTCGAAGAAATGTGGTGCATATCTCCTGGAGAAAGAAATCCTGGCCGTTCAGGCCCAGGATAGACTCTGATTCCGCGAGGCTAAGGACTTGGTCCTGGCGCGCCCAGCTCTGCCTGGGACGTCATATGCCTCAGTAGTTCGAAAGGCACCCTCTGCTCCTGGCCCATCCAGGCCAACGAGCACGGTTGTTTCCGCGCCCATTCGGAGCCCTTCTGCGGGCTCTACCCAACCCGGGCGCTCCCCTGGTAAAGCTGGCGGCAAAAAGGGTTCAATCCCAGCCCCGGCTAAAACCAGGGCTCCCCCCTCTTCCCCCAGCGTGACCGTTTCCCGCAAGGCGAAACGGCCACGCGCCTCCACCGAGTCGTTAGACTCACAGGAGGCAACACCCCTGAAGATGGTCGCTAGGCCATCTTCCGGGGTTCCTAAAGCTGTCCCCCGAAAGGAGGACAGCAACAAAGGAGCTTCGGCTCCTTCGCCCACGCCCCGAGGTGGAGCGAGTGGTTCGGAGACGGTGGTTCCTCGAAAAGAGGCCCCCCCCGCCTCCGAAGCCGCAGCGCCCGCCTAAGGTTTCGAGGCAGAGGGAGGAAAAGACTCGCATGGCGAGCCCAACCTCCCCCAATAAGTCCTCGAAGGCGACAGCGCCTTCAGCGCTTTGTCCGGCCAACAGCGCCCGGGGTTCTGCCCCCGGGAAGCGTACGGCCATTCCCGTGAGGGTCTTCAATTCGAGGAGGGCCCCCGCGTCTCCTCCGAGCTAGGCCTGGAGGGCATATTCCTTCAATGGAATTGCCGTGGACTCCGGGCCAACTGGGAGGAGCTGCGGAGGCTCGCCTCGTCCCGTTCCCCGTTAGCTATTTTTCTGCAGGAGACCATGCTAGGCGCGTGCCCCCTGCCTGCCCTCCCGGGGTATAAGGGTCTTGCGACCCCACCACCGCGGGATGGCCGGGCTGGGGGATGCGCGGTTTACACCCGGCATGATGTCTCCGTTCTTCCTTTCTCTTTAGATACCTCCTTTCAGGCAGTGGCTGTGCAGCTGCACCTGGATAGGAGGTATACTATCATTTCTGCGTACATTCCACCGTCAGCTGACTTCGACGCGGGGGACTTCCGCCGCGTCGTGGCACGGTTGCCGAGGCCCTATCTCTTGCTTGGAGATCTGAACGGCAGGCATCCTCTCTGGGGAGATTACTCCATAAATCCCAGGGGACAAGTCCTTGCCGATCTGATCGAAGAGCTTGAGATGGGTGTCCTAAACGTGGATGAGTTTACGCATCACTGTCCGAGAACCGCTTCATTTTCTTGCCTTGACCTATCCTTGTGCTCTTCGGATGCACAGCCTGATTTTGATTGGGGGGTGGTCGATGACCTCCATGGTAGTGATCACTTTCCCATTCAAATATCATTTTCAGGGCAACTGCCGCCTGAGAGACCACCTCGGTGGTGCTTGGCGCGGGCGCGGTGGCCTGCATTTCAGGAAATGACTGAATTCTATCTCAGTCGAGGAGTTTAGGTCGGTAGATGAGGCCGTTGAGTTCTTCTCCGGCAACCTCATCGCCGTGGGCCTGACTACTATTCCTAGGCCGTTTTGCACGCCGACCACTCCCATGGTGGTCGGCCGAGTGTGAGACGGCCCTCAAACAGAAGCGTTATGCCTACATGCGCTATAAGCGCCGCCCGAACGATTTCACTGTCGCTGAATTTCGTCGGGCTAGGGCTAGGTTCCGGTATATTTCGAAGCACGCCCGCCGCTCTTCTTGGCGGGCATACGTGTCTTCACTTAACGGGAAGACCCCTTTAGCTGAGGTGTGGAAGCGAGTCAAAAGGATTCGGTGCAAGTTCTCGCAGGATCCCCCCTCCCGTTCTCCAGGAGAATGGGACCGCAATCTCGGACCCCGCGTCCGTGGCGGAATCCTTAGCGACCGCTTTTTCTGCATTCTCTAGCCATGATGCTGCTCGGCCAGCATTCAATGCACGTCGTGATGTCGCGGAAGGCCGCCGGCTGGACTTTACCTCCAGAGGCGGAGAACCCTTCAACGACAAGTTTACTGTAAGCGAGTTGCGTTCCGCTCTCGCTTCGTGCGCGGACACCGCCCATGGTCCGGACGATGTCCCGTACGCCATGCTTCGACATCTAGGTGAGCGAGGCATGGCCTTTCTGTTAGATTTGTTCAACAGGATCTGGGTGGAAGGTCTTCTCCCAGACTCCTGGCGAATCGCTACTGTGCTTGCCTTTCGCAAACCGGGGAGAGATCACTGTACTCCGACCAGTTTCCGCCCAATCTCTCTAACCTCTTGCGTGTGCAAGTTGATGGAGAAATTGTTAAATGTTAGATTAGCCTTTTTCCTGGACAGCGGAGGCCATCTGTCTTCTGCACAGTGCGGCTTCCGTAAGTTCCACTCCACGTCGGATGCTCTGCTCCGACTGGAAAGTGCCGTCTGCGAGGCTTTCCTTCGTAGACAGCACTACGCCACGGTGTTTTTTGATCTGGAGAAGGCCTATGATACCGCATGGCGATACGGTATCATGGAGACTCTCCACACGATGGGGGCGAGGGGACGCCTCCCAATTTTTATATCTGAATTTTTGCGAGATCGTCGATTCCGTGTACGGGTGGGGGGAGCCCTCTCCGGCCCAAAGGAGCAGGAAGAGGGTGTCCCGCAGGGAAGTGTCCTCAGTGTCACACTCTTTGCCCTGAGCATCAACGGCATCACCTCGGTGCTGCCGGAAGATGTTCTCGCTACGCTCTACGTGGACGACCTTTCGATCTCTTTTGGCGCGGCCCAGATGCCAACTCTGGAGCGTCGACTCCAACAGGCATTGAACCGCGTCTCTCGCTATGCCGAAGCGCACAGGTTTCGGTTTTCTTTGGCCAAGACTAAGGTGGTGCACTTCTGCCGCCATCCACGGCTTCACCCCGAACCAGATTTGTTTCTTAATGGGGTGCGCCTGGATGTGGTTGAGTCGCACCGTTTCCTTGGTCTTGTATTCGACCGACGCCTCACCTGGGAGGCTCATATTCGCAGCCTTAGGGTCTCTTGTACCCGCGCCATGGACATTCTCCGTTCCGTGACGTTCAGCGCTTGGGGCGCTGATAGGGCTACCGCCTTACTTTTTTATCGATCCTTTGTTCGCTCGAAGCTCGACTACGGATGCGAGTTTTATGCATCCGCAGCCGAGCGTTTATTGCGGAAGGTGGATTCGATCCACCACACCGGCCTTCGATGCTGGGGAGATGCCACTCGCTCTGCGCCGCGTGCAGTGCATCACTCGCCTTTACGCGCGAGCCCGGCGCCTCCCTCAGTCGCCAACAGCTCTCACTGCATCCGCAGCTGATCTCGATGGTGCCTATGCCGCCGAGAGACGCCAGTCATACCCTAAGCCCTTTGGGTTTCGGGCCAGGAAACTCCTTCGAGAGGTAGATATAGCTCTCGGGCCGGTGGCGCCCCTGGTTCTGCCCAGGACGCCACCCTGGAGGGTACCACATTTGGCTATTTGTCGCCACGCCTCTGCTCCCAAAGCTTGTACTGCGCCGGGAGTATTGCGTTCGACCTTTTTGGAGCACACATCGTGTCACGCTGGTACCGTGCCAGTGTATACGGATGGCTCCAAGTCCCAAGAGGGGGTCGGCTTCCACGCCGTATCCCCTCTGTTTGAAGTCAGCGGGGCTCTACCAGGCGCTGCGTCTGTCTTCACGGCCGAGCTGGTGGCAATACACCACTCAGTACGGGAGATTACGCGACGTGCCCGGTTCGGAGACCGGATTGTGATCTATAGCGACTCACAAAGCGCCCTGAGTGCTCTCGGGGCATTGGAATCTCCGCATCCCCTGGTTCGCGATATCCGTGACGCCACGGTTTTGGCCAGCCGGGCAGATGTCGAGATTATCTTCTGCTGGGTTCCTGGACATGTAGGAATTGCGGGGAATGAGCACGCCGATGAGGGCGCCAAAGAGTCCGCGAGGACTCTGCGACCGGACCAGCGTTTCGCTCTTCCTCACACCGACTACATGGCAGGAATACGGGCAGCTCTTCGGACTGCTTGGCAAAGAAGATGGGAGACGGTCGAAGGGAACTTAAAGTTGCGTGCCATTGCGCCGCGACTGTTCCCATGGACCTATCCCCCAATGCCGCGGCGGCTTCAGGTTGCTTTCTGTCGTCTCCGAATAGGACACACTCGTGTGACGCATCGCTATCTGATGGAGCGCTCGCCTGCGCCCTATTGCAACGACTGCGTCGTCCCCCAGACTGTTCGGCACATTCTTGTCGAATGTCCCAGTCTGGGTGATCTTCGCGCACGATACCTGTCCCAGTACCGGGATGGGCGGGGTCGCTACCGCCTGTCCCTTGTGCTTGGGACAGATTCGTGCACACTGACTTGTGGACTTGTTGACTTCTTGGGGGAGGCCGGCCTTCTCCCTATTATTTAAGCAAGGTTTGTTTGTTTTTTTTTGTTGTTTTTTTGCATTTGTTTTGTTTTTTGTTTGTTTGTTTTTTTCTTTAGTTGCACGCTCCTGCGCCGGGGGGACCTCTCCCCGACGCACCAGCTTGCTTCCTTTCCCCCTTTTGGGGTGTTGTTTTTTTTTCTCTTTAATTTCATTTTAAAGTAGCCTAGAACTAGGCCAGTTTTAATACGGCGACTAATGCCCAAGTAGGCAGTCGCCAGATGAGCTCTAAAAAAAAAAATGCTTTCTTGGGCGCCGTCCTGATGTGACTCAACGCCCCGTCCAGCCCCAGCTTAGCCTCTTCTCCTTTCTTCACTTTCTATACAACCTCTCAAACAACTTTCTCTGGTTATCCTCTAATTTCACAGGGTAGACACCGACCAGCTTTCTCTTATCCAACCATCCCGGATCTGGGCTGATAGGGGAGGGGTGGTAGGTTTTTAACAACTTGCTTTACGCCCAGCTCAAGGTGGAACTGCCATGCTGCTGTGCTGCTAGGCCACTAAGCGGGAGGAGTGGCCTCAAATAGCGGCAGCTGATTTTGCTGGACCCGTATTCACCCCTCGCAGAGTAGGCTACTGAGTGAGGTGATTAGCGTTTGCATCCTGTGAAAATACCAGGGTTACCATGCCAGGAATGAATAAAAAATAATCTCCCCCTTCATGAGCGATGGAGCTTCCTTCCTGCACATAAAAAATGAGGCCCCCCTTTCCCTATGCTTTCTCAGGGAACTCTCCAAAGTTCTACCGTGAGCAACTCGATAGGGCCAACCCTTTTAGAGGAGCAATAGATGCAGGGCCCCTCGGCCCATGCCCCCTAACAACCTGCACTCATGCATTCTGACTTTACAGGAGGGTGGCGTACCTGCCTCCCCTCTCTTCCCTGATGGTGGTCAGCCGTGTGTGAGGTGGCCCTCAAACACACAAGAGTTATGCCTACATGCGCTGTAAGCGCCGCCCGAACGATTTGACTCGGTGAATTTCCGGTATGTTTCGTAGCACGCCCGCCGCTCTTCTTGGCTGGCATACGCGTATTCACTTAACAGGAAAGACCCCTCTAGCAGAGGTGTGGAAGTGAATCAAAGGGATTTGAGGCAAGTTGTCAGGCCCTCCCTCCTATTATTCAGGAGAATGGGACAGCAATCTCGCACCTCGTAGTTGAGGGGAACTTAAAGTTGCGTGCCATTGCACCGCTGCTGTTCCCATGGGCATGGCATGGGCATACCCCCCAATGCCGCGACAGCTTTTGGTTGCTTTCTCTCATCTCCGAATTGGACTCAATCGCGGGATGCACCGCCATTTGATGAAGCGCTCGCCTGCGCCTTATTGCGACGACTGCATTGTCCCCAAGACTGGTCGGCTCATTCTTGCCGAATGTCCCAGTCTGAGTGATCTTCGTGACCATTACTTGTCCCAGTCCCTTGTACTCGGGACTGGTTCATGCACACACACCCTCGGACTATACAACTTTTGGGAGGAGGCTGGCCTCTACTTTATTTGGTGTTAGTAGGTCGCCTGTTCCTGCACACTTCCTTCTCATTTTCTTTTTTTATTCAGTATTTGCTTTTTAATCTATCCTAGTAGTAGGCTGTGATCTGATTCCAGCGACTTTTCTCCTAGTAGGCAGTCACCAGATGGGCTCTCAAAATTTTCAAAAAAAGAGAAAAAAAGCCAACAGAGCCCTGAAAAGGTGAGCCCCTCACCAGTTGCTGACAAGGATTTCATTATACCTGCAGTCCTTTTCTCTATTCTTATCACTTTCACACAGCAGCCCCGAGAAGGGGTTCATTGTGTAGACAAGAGGATCAGCCTCTTCCCTCTCAGTAGTCTCTTAACTACAGGGTCTTTTTTTAACTTGTCCTACATTTGAAGTTTAATAAAATCAAGAATAATTTTGTGATCACAATGAAATTTTCAGAAGTTGTTGGTAATAGTTGTATGTTCCAAAAGAGCTAATTGATTCATTTATTATTTTAGAAGTTATGTCAATTTTAGTAAATCTGTCATTTTTAAAGAAATGGAAAGCATAATAAGTTTTGTAAAAAAAAATGTGATTGTTAGCAAATTTTTGTGAAAATTGTCAAGTAACAAATTTACTAGCATTATAGTCATTCGTGGACTATAAAAGGAGAAATATTTTCTAGCAAAGATAATTATTAACAAATTTTTCAAACTGAAAACATGGAAGCTCTTGGAAATAATAGGCTGAAAAAAAAATGTTCAAACATTCTTCAGATGTAACCTTTCAGTGGTTTCAACCCAATGACGCATGAGATGTGCAGGACCTCAAGACGTACCATCCTGACAAGCGTTATTCAGACTAATTAAAAAAAAATTGAGACATTGGTACTGTACAAGATGGCAGAAAAGGCATAGAGCAACATAAAATTGAAGTTTCTTCAAAATGTCAAAGTCACCGCAGGAATCATTGAAAAGATCAGAACCAGTGGGATTGTAAAAAAATGGAACATACAATGTAATGAAGAAAAAAACCTGAAACTTAAGCCATACAAGATTGAGGTTGTGCAAGAAATTAGAAGACAACTATTTCGAGAAAAGAAAATCACATGCAGAAGAATTTAGACAAATTTGGGGAAGTTGATGTACCAATCGTAATAATGTCTGATGAAGAGCACTTTCATCTCAGCAGATACAATAATAAGTAAGAACAACAGAATATGGTCAGATCACAACCCAGAAGCTATTCACCAGAAAGAGCTGCATCCTGCAAAAACCACTGTGTGGTGTGCAATAACACCTCAGAACATCATTAAGCCATATTTTTATGAGAATAAAAATGGAAATTTAGTCACTTTGAATGCCGAAAGATACCGACACATGCTTGTAGAGTATTTTTTATCGAACTTTCGAAATGCACGACAATTGTTTTTCCCAGCAAAATGGTGCAACATCACATACATCAAATGAAACCATGCAGTTGTTAAGACGAATTTTCAGAGGAAAAAATCATTTCTCTCAACTGAATTTAAGTGGCATCCAAGATCCCCCGATCTAACACCTTTGGAATTTTTTTATGGAGATATTTAAAAGATTGTGTTTACCGTTTACACTAATCCTAGAAGTATCCAACAACTAAAGAATAATATCACTGAAGGAATTAATAACGTTGATGAAGAACTTTTGAAAAAAGTGCTGAGAGCAACTTTGTCACAAGTAAATGAATGTTATGAGAAGAATGGTCAGCATTTGAAAAGAAGAATCTTCAAATAAAGTAAGTTATTATGTTAATTATGCAAAGTGATTATAAGTCTTAGTTTTTTGTTAATTTTAAGCAAATATAATTGGTTTTAATAGTCTATAAATATTGGAAAGTTCAGCAAAACTTTCTTAAAAAAAACTGCTTCACTAGAACTGGCATAACTTCTACAAAAGTAAATGAATTAATTAGCCATTTTAGGAACAAGATCTTACAACTATTATCAACAAGCCTGAAAGTTTCATTATGATCACAAAATTATTCTTGATATTATTAAACTTCAAATGTAGGACATGTAAAAAAAAGACCCTGTAGATCAAGAAAGCTGGGCTTTTTCAGGGTGTCTGCTTCCCTTGAAATCCTTGAAAAGTCCTTAAATTTGCTGAAAAAGGTAGATGGACCTTGAATTTAAAAATTAAATCATTGAGTGATTGTTCAAATGATTTTTCAAATTCACTATTTATATACTTTTTAATGTCTATTAGGAAAATAGTAATATTTAAGTTAATCTACTAACTAATATGAGTGAACATACGAGTATGTATGCTTCGGATGCATTCTATTTTAAGATGGATGCTCGCTATACTTCTGTGACTGTTGCTTGGATACCTTGTTCTTGTTTTTTTGCTCTGGTGAGTTGATTTTGGTTAGGCTTTGCTTATAACCCATTTTTCCCTTAAATCCTCACCTTCATCAATGTCACATAATGTTTATTGCACTTTTTTATATTTTTTTGCAATTCTATGTTGCATAATTTTACTTGTGTGGGGTACAGTTGGCTTTCTGGTCAATTGTATGTAGTGACGACTGGCACCCACTCAGGCCCCACCCTAGGTCTCTTTCAGTTTTCATTTCACCTGCCATCTGCTGTCCTGTCAGACCCCTCTTCATTCTTCAGTTTTTCTAAGCAGAGGAAGAGCTGAAGACTTACTAGAAGCTTTTAATGAAGGGGTATCGAATCTCAACCAATCAAAAATTATTCAGGTATCAATGGATGGCCCGAAGATTAACCATAAGTTTCTCAGGCTGTTGAATGGTGAAAGAAGTGGCAATTCTCTTCCTCTACTTGATTGTGGCACATGGTCATTGCATGTAGTTTCTGGCAGCTTCAAATTTGCTGATAAGAACTATTTTGGAATGTTGGCAAATTTTTGTCTACATTATATTATCTTTTCAAAGATTCTCCAATGAGACGAAAATTGTTTTTGCAAGCAAATGAAGTTCATCAATCTGATTTTCCTATGAAAGAAAACACAAGAGTTGTACAAAGGACGATTGGTCTTCTCCCCAAAGTCAAGATGTTTGTTGAAACAATCAAGAATACTCAGAAAGAACCAAAAAATGCATCATGTGTAACGATGAAAGAGGCTCTGTGCAATAAGCTTCTATCTGCTAAGATCGCTTTTTTTCTGAAGATTTCATCAGAATTGGAAGGATTTCTGGTCCATTATCAAACTAACTCCCCAATGATGCCATTCTTTTATGAGAATTTGTGTGGCATGCTGTCGACTCTCTTGCTACAATTTATCAAGAAAGATTTAGGTGAGGGAAAATCTTTCAAGCAGTTGAGTTGTCTGGATTTAACCAATCCGTCTCACCAATTACCTGCTGAAAAGGTGGATCTCGGCTTCACTGTTAAAGAAGAGATTAGAAAGTTTGAGAACATCTGACCAACACTGACATTCTTCAGTTTCGGAAGGAAGCAGTGAACTTCTTCATAGCTGTAGTAAAAAAATCAATGAGAGGAGCCCTCTTAAGTATTTGGTTGTTAAAAGCTTCAGCTTTTTGAACCCAAATGTGATGTTGAATGCTTCCAAGTACGAGTCCAGGATTGAGATCCTTCTGAGAGAACTTGTGTCTATAGAAAAACTATCCTGAAAAGTTGCTCTCATAAAAAAAAAAATGAGTAAAAGCGATTTGTCACTGACAATAATGTTTGTGAATCAAATAAAAAGTTCTCCAGAGAAACTCATTTGGCAACTTATTCCAGGTAGCGAATTTCAAGAGCTTTATTTATGAGATATTGTGCCTCATTCATGGACAAGCAGCTGTCGAACGGGGTTTCAATATTAACAAAGAAATCTTAGTTGAAAATCTTCAACAGAAGTCTATGATTGCTCAGAGAGTTGTACACGATGCCTTGGTTGTAACTGAGAAGCCTTTAATTGAGTTTAAAGTGACTAAGTCACTTATGCACGCAGTTAGGAATTCTTCTCACCTGTACAAAGAAGATCTTGAAAAGTAAAGGAAGCAGGACAAGTCTTACAGACATGAAAGCCAAGAAAAGACGAACCTGATGTTCTGATCATAGAAAAAGAAGATGAGGCAGGGGGCACGGGCACAGCATGGTCTCCTGTGAAAAGATAGCTAAGGGAAAATGGGAGGAGACGAGCCTCAGCAGCTCTTCCCAGTTGGCCTGGAGTCCGCGGCAATTCCATTGATGGAATATGCCCTCCAGGTTTACCTCGGAGGAGATGCAGGAGGGAGGCCTCACAGGAATGACTGTACGCTTCCCGGAGGCAGAACTCCGGGTGCTGAAGGCTCTGTCGCCTTCGAGGACTTATCAAGGGTAGGCCGGCCTAGCCCCGACGCTGGAGCTCACTTCTTTCTTGTTTTTTTGCTTGTCTTTTGAAAGTTTTTTTAGCCTTTGTTTCTGTTTTTATCTTCTTTTTTTTAATGAGCCTAGTATTAGGCTGTAGCATGAAATGTGCCAATCTCTTTCCTAGTAGGCAGTCGCCAGATTGGCTCTTTAAAAAAAAGTGATGTGGTTGCGGGGTCTTACCTGCGCTATGATTTAGCGTTAAATACCTTCCTGATGGATGAATGGATCTAAATTGACTTTGTATTTGATAAATTGTTAGGCTTTTATTTCAAACTCTTACAGAAAATCATGAAATCCTTCAAGATAAGTCCCACCTTGATGAACATTCTTCAGGCTCTCTATCAATGGTGTTTAGTGATGTCGCAAACAGTGAACCTTGCTGACATAACAATTGTCACGCTGGCTTTTTTCTTGACCGTTTTGGACTCCCTTCTTTTCGCGGCGGCAAAGATGAAATCTAAGAAATTGACTCCTGTTAAGAAAAAGCGTCGAGGTGATCAGTCACCTTCTGAGGTAAGGGGATTTGGCACTTATGACAATTCAAGTTTATCCCTCGTTTGCATCACTCCACCTAAGGAAACAAAAATTCATATTTTGTATCCTGGCCTTGTTCGACTATTTCATCATCAACCACATTCCCACAAGGTGGGATTGGCGCGCATCAATGCCACTTCCAACATGGCTAGGTGTTTGTGACATCAAACCCACCCACTCCCCTTTGCGGTGGACAAAACTTTGGGGTTGGGACTTCTCTGACCAGTGTCCCATATTCGAGCTTGATCACCTTTTAAGACATGCAAGAAAAGACAGTATCGTTATTTATTATTCATATCCCACTATTTTAAATTGAGGTTTTCAAATGCATTTTTTGTCACCCATTATCTCTTTTGTATTTATCCACTCTTTTTCTTCCATCATCCCTTCCAAACACTTTTTTTCTCAAGTGGGTGTAAATGCCCTCGTTGGTTACGCCGATTTTCAGTTAAAAATACTTGTATTTGTTCCATTTCCGAATCTTATCTTATTTGTCCTTTGTCAAGGTCTCCTTTCAGAATGACCCCCTCGAGAATGTCGAGTGGAAAAGTCTCTTTTCTTATGGTGTTCAAGTCATTCCCCTCGTTGCCGAGACTGGAAACCCATGCCTGAAGAAGCTTTGTTTCAATTTCGCCACCGGTGTAGCCAACTCATCTCCAGCAGTTGGAGCCATTGATGCGATTTCCCATTTCAAAATGGCCCTCTCTCTCATTTCTGGCAAAGACGATCCCAGCTCCAATCCCACTTTTCTATCTGCTCTGAGCAACGTTCCTTTGAAAGGATACAAAAAGCTTGTTGCTTCGCTGCTTCAGGACTTGCAGTCAGGCTCTCTTGAGAGCCAGATATTATTCCAATGGCGTGCCATCGTGAACACGCCTCCTCCCCTCCATTCAGTAATTGCCAAGGGCGAAGCGATCGACCAACTCATCTCGATTCTCTGTCTACAAATCGCGTGCCAGAGTGAGGCAAGCCAAGGCGCCCCGCTTGATCTGACGCTGTCTCTCTTACATGCGGCACTCACACCGAAGAACTGCACTCTGTCTACTCAGTCAAAAGCGTTAGTCATTAACGTCTTTCCCAAGGTCATGTCCCACATTCAACTTGCTACACTTCCACAATTTTCAAAGGTGAGTGTCATTTATCGAGTTATTAACCTGTCTACATCCATTTTACACAGATCAAGTCAGATTTATTCGCCTACAATGGACAGCTGATATAACTGACTCACCCTTAAAGGGAAAAAATGAAGTACCAGAAGTCCACAACATTGAGTATAAATTGGTGTTTATCCTTCGTTTATAAGCAGTTATCCTCCCTCATAGATAAAGGTTATACCCTTCTGCCTTATACGACCCTCGAAGGGGTGTACCCTGTGTTGTCATCGTCGTCGTTCCTCAAACTGCCTGGCTGAACAGCTACAGGCACCTGAGAAAGCCTGTGGCCTGCACTGGGCTTTCCCACAAGCGAATTCTATGTTATATTGTATGCGTGTGTGGTTGTGTGCAATGCAGTTTTCCATTATATGCATGATGGTGTGGAGTTCTGTGTTTCAGGCCGAACAAACATTTATGATAGAATCATCCAGCCTCTTCTGATAGCTGAGAAGGGCTGGCTGGAATCGGTCTTCACGAGGGAAGATGGATTTCCGGGGGGGCGATCTTGCAGCTTAGTGTTGTTTTTGAGTGATTGGATAGAGCATTGAATGATTTGTTTGTGTATGTTTCTGGAGGATAGTTTGTGGTGGGCAAGGTGAGAGTGATTAGATTATTTGTGCATGATATTGTGTACTAAGTGTTGATTTGATGTTCCTCGAAGTGCGTTAGTGTTCTGACATGTAGTTTGTGGATGCTTTGGCAAGCGTTTGTGTCCTCATCTCCTGGTGTTCCTTGATTTTTTGGACTTTGGTTTCGTTGTGTAATAGCTGTGCAGATAATGATGAGTTTTAGAGTCTTGTTTTGTATAGTTTATATTCATATTGTGTTGTGTGTCTCAGAAAGGTTAGAAGCCCAGGGAGAGCTTGCATAATCCATCACTGAGCTTATATATTGTTTTATAGTGTGGTTTTGTTTTCTTTGTTGGTTCCGAATGTTGTACTAATGGGAGATCAGAGGGTTTAGTCTTTGTGTGCATTTGTTTATTATGTTTTGTGATGTGCTGTTTGAATGCCATTTATGTATTGTGTGGTATTGGGGTGTTGTTTTATGGTGAGATTAGTTGTGTTAAACATAACATAACATAATTTCACGGATGACAAAAGCCACAAGGGCCCATCGTAGGTCATCCAGGTCAAACAGCCTCTTTTATAAGGCAACCAAACTCCCAAGAAAACTTCATACAGAGGATTGCATCCAGAAACAAGGATATCACCAATTAAGGCTTGTCAAAAACTAAAACATGCAGCTATAGATATATACAAACAATATTAATATATACAAAACTTAGAAACCATCACAACCTTCCCTTCCCATAAACTCATCCAACCTACTCTTAAATACATTTAAATTTGGACTACCTACTACCCTCCGCGGCAATTTGTTCCAGAAGTCCACCACTCTACTGGTGAAAAAATATTTTCTTAAATCCAACCTACACCCTTGCTTTTTAATTTTCAAGTGGTGACCTCTAGTCCAATTTCCATCATCTAACTCCAAAAACTTGCTAACATCCAATTTATCTATCCCGGAAAAAAAATTTAAACAGCTCAATCATATCCCTGTCACACACCTCCTTTTGAACGAGAACATATTTAATACCCTCAGTCTATCTATATATTCAAGGTGCCTCAAGGAAGGAATAATCTTTGTTGCCCTCCATTGCACTGACTCAAGAAGGTTAATATCGTGTCTAAAATGTGGGAACCATGCCTGTATACAGTACTCTAGATGTGGCCTAACATAAGAGTTTTAGAGTTTAAGAATAACCTCCTTACTTTTGTAACTGACATTTCTCTTAATGAAACCCAGCACTCTATTTGACCTATTTCTTGCTTTAATACACTGCTTAGAAAACCTTAATGACTTATCTATTACTACTCCTAGATCTTTCTCATCCTCTACTGAGCTCAGCCAATGCCCATCCATTTCATAGTTAAATTCTCTATTATCTTTTTCCATGTTAATAACTTTGCACTTATCAAGGTTGAAAGTCATTTGCCACTTATGTGCCCAAGATAACAATTTATTTAAATCCCCCTGCACTTTAAAATTATCATCAATTGTGCTGTCTAGTTAGTGAGAAGGGTAGCTGTAGATTTGGCTGGGGCTATCTTAAGTCTGTTATTGGTGAACCATGTGGGGAGTTTGTTTAGATGGGGTTGAAGAAGATGGGCGTCTGTGTCTGCATTTTGGTGTGTACACATAATTATTATGTCGACTGATGCCTCACTTAGGAGGTTCATATTCGCAGCCATAGTGTCTCTTGTACCCCTGTCATGGACAATCTTCCTTCCGTGATGTTCAGCACCCCAGGGTGCTGATAGAGCTACTGCCTTGTTTTTCTATCGATCATTCGTTCAAAGCTTGACAATGGGTGTGTGTCATCCCAGTCCCACTTCCTGAAAATATATTTTATTACTGCACCAAGGTGAAGCGGTGGTAAAGTGTATCCAATACACCTACTATAGCCACTTCCGGTGAATAAGAATAACCCTGGTGCTTGCCCTTTGATTAAAATTAAGATAATGATCCCCTGAGTGTGTCCTCACTCAGTAAAAGCCAGTCATGGGTGAACCTGTGTGATATTGAGATTTAAGCCGAGTGGATTGCTTATTAATTGCCAAAGGATCGTCCAAAATAGTTAAACACAGATACAAAAATAATCTTTAATGTACATGAATTAGAGATATGAAACAGCGTATATAGGTATAAATAATTAATCTTTGCACTGAATAAGTAAGTACATAATGTCGTGGGGATTATACTTGAAAATTACTCACTAGGATGCTTGCATCTTAATGGCACCTGACAGAATGAATGGAATAATGTTATTTAATTAAGCACAGAATTAATCACTTCTAATACTCAAGGTTATGGGCTCGGGTTGGGAATTCTAGTTAATGAATAAACTGGTGAAGATAGGGGAGGGAATAATTCACTTTAACCATACCTTTGAGTTCATAAGTATTTTTGAGAATGATGGGGAAGATCTTCTTCTCGTGACAATGATTGCACTTAGTCCGGCTGTCAGAAGTTACCTAATGAGAAGGTAATCCTAGACCGGTGATATAATGATCTTATGCGGGAGCACGAAGGTGAGCCATACTGTGTCTCAAATCGGACTTCTTCCCCAAAGTGACTGTCCGATTATTCGGCTCCTGGAGTAGGTAGCCAAAACTGATTACCTAGCTACGTCTAGGGTAATCCGCAGAGTGAGGTCCTGTGTAACCTCTGACTCTGAAGGGGGGGGAGGGTCTGCAAGAAGTTTGGTACCTACAAGTACCGTGATGGTAACAACAAATTCCCTGAGAAGTTTCTTTTGTGGAATGAGCTCCACACACACTCAATGTACGTTCAAGATCTTCTGCGTGACTCCAGGGAGAAGTTTCCCTTTTATTTCCCTCATGAGCAAAAATCGGGAGAGAGCACTGAATTCTCATAAAATCCGTATTGCTGCGTGAAAGTCCTTTTCATCTGCTGCCAGACAGAGTAAATCTTTCACACCTTTGAGCTATCCTTGCTCCACATCGCAGTTTACGAAGGCGCCAAAACTCGGTCCTACGTCGGCTAGCAGGTGTCCTTTAGCAGCAGACATTTTCCTGAACGGTGGTCTCTTTGGTGACAAAAGGGGCAGAGGGAATTTGGAAAACGGGAGGGATGCAGAGCTTGTGTCGTGGTATTTTCGCGTACACTAATGTATGTGGTATTTAGACTTCTACCATGTGAGTTTGCCTTTCTTACGACCCCCATTGAGAGCCTACTTGAGAATGCAGGGAAGATGCATTTCGCTCTTTGCCATGTACATTGCTTCATGCCACCTGTACCCACGAGCCCAATGCCTTCCTCAGTCGCCAACCGGTCTCGTTGCATTCGCAGCCGAGAGACGCCAGTCATACCCTAAGCCCTTTGGGTTAGGGCCAGGAAACTACTTCGAGAGTTTGGTGTAGCTCTCGGGCCAGTGGTGCCCCTGGTTCTGCCCAGGATGCCCCCCTTGATGGTACCACTATTTTTTGCCACACCTCTTCTCCCAAAGCTTCCACAGCATCGGGAGTATTGTGTTCAGTCTTTTTGGAGCACATTTGATCTCTCTCTGAATCTGTGCCAGTGTCTACGAATGGCTCCAAGTCCCAAGAGGGGGTCGGTTTCCACGCCGTATCCCCTCTCTTTGAAGTCAGCGGAGCTCTACCCAACGCTGTGTCGGTGTTCATGGCCGAGCTGGTTGCAATACACTGTTCGGTAGAGAAAATAACGCGTTGCACCCTGTTCAGAGACTAGATTGTGATTTTTAGCAATTGTTAAAGCGACCTCAGTACTCACAGGGTGTTTTAATTTCCACCCTCCCTGCCCGGTTCACGCTATCTGTGATGCCACAGTTGCCTTGAGCCGGTTGGATGTCAAGATTATCTTCTGGTGGGTTCCTAAACATGTGGCAATTGCTGTGACTGAGGTTGCCTAAGATTCCGTGAGGCTGGGTGACCAAACCAGCGTTTGGCTCTTCCTCACACCGATTACATATCAAGAATCAGGTCAGCCCTCCGGGATGCTTGGCAAAGAACATGGGAGAAGGCAGAGTGGAACTTAAAGTTGCATGCCATTGCACAGTGACTATTCCCATGAACCTACCCCCAAATGCCACGACAGCTTCAGGTTGTTTTCTATCGTCTCCGAATGGACACACTCGGGGACACTTGCCAGTACCTTTCTTTGTTGTTTTTTTTTTAGTATATTCTTTGTTTTAATGTAGACTAATGTAAAACGACTTATGACCTTGCTGTCAGTCGCCAGATGAGCGCCATTAAAAAGAAATGTGACAGCATACTGCACACGCACCATTACCAAGAAGGCACAATGTCTCAGACAACAAAAATAGGTGACTTTGTGTTTTGCTTAATTGGCCCCTTTTTGTAGTTACCATGCCCCTCACTCCTCTTACAGGTAAATTTGTTTATGGTGATTAAAATATATACTTAATGACTATAGTCTGAAATCTCTTAAACCATTAGAGAGAAGGCAAAGGTCAAAACTTGTGAGCACAGTTCGCTCTTTAAGTTAAGTATTTTTCACTCTTGATTTGTATTTAATCAATTTTAATTCTAGTGAGGTAGTTGTCATTACCCTATTGAAATCAAGGTGTTGGGTTCAATCCCCTGCGACAGCGGACACAAACATCAATGCATGCTGAGTTTTGGGCCACCGATTGGTGGATGCCCTGTGCTTGCCTTTTTTGTGTCATTGTTTTTGTTTTGGGCTCTTTATTTGGGGAAGAGGGGGCATTTTTAAATTATCTGTTTATTATTTTTTCTGCAGACATCCCAACAATGTAAGAGGTCAGTTTAGGTTCCAAAGGTTCCATTTTGAGAGAAAAAGATTCCAATCAAGACTGAAAGGTTCCAACTATAATTGATAATTCTTATTGAATTTCATTATTTTATATATGTGTCACAATTGATATACGTCTTATATAGAAATTGCTGTGTACTTACATAATTTTATGTACCTATCATAGAAAAACCTACCTAACACTGATTTTTATAGTAAATATAAACAAAACACATACATATGCATTTTTTTATTATATACGGTCTCCACCATCCCCATATAACTATCCAATATGCCATCCTTTATCATTTTTTTTTATATTTATTAACAAAAGTTTACATTATTTATGTCAAAATGTTGTAAAAAATAAAGATACATGACACATTACACAAGAATTAGGTAGCTACAATTAAACTATATGTTTACAATCTTAATATTTATATATATACAAGCTTAACAGAATTTTTCTCATAAATGGAAATATTATGTAGGTAGACAGTTAAAAAAAAAAGGTAATTTTAAGGTTTACAATTTCTTGAAAAAAATGCTTATCAATCCAGATTTTTTCTTATTTACTAAAACATTAAGCTTATTTACTCTCTGAGTTAAAACTACTTCTTCATTTCTCTTTTGTACGGCTGCCTGCAACAAAGATTGTGCAGTCTAGATAGCAACCATATCTTTTGATTCTATGACACTATCGAGTCTATTTTTTGCCGCTACCAATAAATCATCAGTGACTTTTTGTACGGTTGTAAATTCAGCTGTTTTCCCCTCTCATTCTTTTTCTATTTCATCTAATTTAAATTTGTTTACCTTTAAAATTTCATTTCCTTCACTAATTTTCCTTTTTCTATTTTCTTCTTCTTTCTCAGATTGCTTCTTCAACTCTTTCTGCTTTTCTTCTTCTAAATAAGCCTTATAGCTCGTGTATGCTGAAAGTCTAAGAGACAGAATTTTTTAGCAATTGGGACAGAAAATGGCTTATTATTAAAAAGATAAAGGCCACTTTTCACTGTCAATCTGGCATTTAAAGATCATATAGACATTCTTGCTTTGTCTTCAGTAAGTACTTTTTTTGACACAGAAAATGATCTTTCAATATCGGCATTACCATGCCAAATGCACAAGGCAGCTTTTATAAATCCAAAAATATTTGGATATTTATTTTTATTCATTAAAAAATGCCAGTAATGGTCAAGACAAAGATTCGTACATTCCTTTGATATTTCTTCCGCCTGCAGACACTTCCACTCATCAAAAAATATATCTGAAGGAGTGCAACGGAGGGCAACAAAGATTATTCCTTTCCTGAGGCACCTTGAATATATAGATAGACTGAGGGTATTAAATATGTTCTCGTTCAAAAGGAGGTGTTTGAGAGGGGATATGATTGAGCTCTTTAAAAAAATTTCTGGGATAGATAAATTGGATACTAGAAAGTTTTTTGAGTTAGATGATGGAAATCGGACTAGAGGTCACCACTTGAAAATTTAAAAGCAAGGGTGTAGGTTGGATTTAAGAAAATATTTTTTCACCAACAGAGCGGTAGACTTCTGGAACAAATTGCCGTGGAGGGTAGTAGGTAGTCCAAATTTAAATGTATTTAAGAGTAAGTTGGAAGAGTTTATGGGGAGGGAAGGTTGTGTTGGTTCCTAAGTTTTGTATATATTAATATTGTTTGTATATATCTATAGCTGCATGTTTTAGTTTTTGACAAGCCTTGATTGGTGATACCCTTGTTTGTGGACGCAATCCTCTGGATGTAGTTTTCCTGGGAGTTTGGGTACCTTAAAAAGAGGCCATTTGACTTGGATGACCTATGATGAGCCCTTGTGGCTTTTGTCATCTGTTATATTATATTGTGGGGGACTTTGATTTTGTCTTCCCCTGGTGATGGTGCTTTTTGTAAGTGGGTTTTTTGACGGATGTGGATGACCTTTGATAGGATCTTGTGGCTTTTGTCATCCATGAAATTATGTTATGTTGTGTTAACTGCAGCAGCTATAAAATAACTTTCATATCATGAATTGAGGATGTTTCCTGCCTGCTTTCTGGAGCCAAGCCTCTGAAATACTTGATGATATTTTGCTCATCAGAAATACAGGCACGAATCTTTGAAAAAAGCCATACAGCTACCAAGTACATTATTTTTTATGGCTGTGTTTTTTAATTTAGCAATTTCTTCCTTAAATTCCTCTCCACATTGCAGGTGGTGTGTATTTATAGTCTTTTCCAGAGTTCGCTAAAAAGATGTCTTTTATCTACTTTATTTTCTTCATAGATATCTTTTCAAATGAAATTGGGTGCTTAAGAATCCTATTTGCAAGAAGTGAAGTTAAATTACAAATTTCATCATGGACAAGATGATCAATGGTTCAGAAGATTGAAATTTTGAATTAAATTTTTCAAAATCTGAACAATTGCTTTGTAATTTATTATTTGCACAAAGAGATCATGAACATTTTGGTACATAATTAATAAAATATTCTACCCAAAACCTCCCATTGTTCAAGTATTCTCAATGTTTAACAAAGGCTTGCTTTGAATGGCTTTAATATTAACATTTACCTTTTTATTAACATTGGGCCATCACTAAAAAGACATACAAGTTTGTCTAATTTCAGATTGTTTGTATCCAAGAGAGAAATTATGGCATCTGCAACCTTCTGGCCTGTTGCATGACATAAAAATATGGTTTCTAAATAAAATGCAGCAATTTCATTTAACTTTTTGGACCAATATCTAACCATTATCACAAGTTCTTTTTCATCTTCGTTGTTGGTGGTTTCATCATATGATAATCCATAGAAGGAGTCACCTATATCTTCTAAAATTAAATCTTTGCCAAGTATGGTCCAAGAGCTTCTGTGAGGATATAGCCAGACTTTTACTCCAAGAGAAAAATCTTTGGAATTTTTCCTGGAAACATTGCATGAAATGTTTCTGCAATGTCATCATTCAAATTCAGAAAAAAATTACTGAGACACTCTTGAGCATCCATATTAGTTCTGCTCTCGTAGCAGTCTCTCTTTTTGAAACCACTTTAAGCGAGCTTGAAGTTGCATTGGTGCTATTTTTAATAACAGCCTGGCATTTGTCCTTTCCGTTTTGGCATGCTTATACAATCCCTATAATCCTTTTTTCTCTATATTAATGATACATGTACAGTAATTGCACAATACTTCATAATCACTTTTTTTATGAGTAATTCATTGTTGTGATCCTGTTTTTCAATCCACATGGGGTTAAATTTAACTTGCCTTTTATTTGATGACATAGTTTAAGCTCAGTTTAAGCTCAAAACTTTTTATGGTTACTCGTAGTTTATAAATAATATTTAGTATCTGAAAATAAAGAAGCTTTATTTAATAATTAATATGAAAAATGAAATGGTTCATTATCATAGAAGTATGAAAAATTGATTTGTAAAAGGTATAGTTTACTTGAAATTTTCACCACTAATTGTGGTTTATCAAAGCAAAATAAAAAGAAAGTAATAGATGTGGGACAGACAGCTAAGCAAAAACAGAACAGAATGATAGAAGAAGAGGTATATGTAGAAAGAAATCCTTGCCATATTGTACTTGACACTACTTTGTAAAGAATTCATGTACCTAAGAATGTAGGTATCTATTCTAAATAAGATGAAAATTAAAGAATTTGTTTATAAATTATTAAAGTATATGGTTAGAAAAAGCAGAAAGGTTCCAAAGGTTCCATTTTTAAGTAAAAGGCTCCAAACTTCTAACGGTTCCTCGCTGGGATGCCTGTTTCTGTGACCATGCACTTGTTGGCATGGTCGCTATATTTGCTCTCCCTGTCTTCACATCACAATGCACTCTTCTCTTGCAAGGAATTTTACCTGTGTATCATTGTCCACATACTCCTGGCGCAGAACGGGTCCTGGTGGCCTCAAGCTCACCAGTGATTGTCATGCTGATCTTTATATTAGTTTCATTTTCCGTCCGTGGGGGCTGAGAGACGGCATTCTCTACCAACCGACTCCCCGTAAGGGGCGCGGCGATTTGCCATCCTGGCCGCCGTGCTGACGGGATCCAGCGCTCCGTCCGGCCCCAGCTTAGCCTCTCTTCCTTCCTTCAGATAGCCCGATTTCTCCCCTACCTCGTCGCTTTTCATACAACCTCTCCCACAACTTTCTCTGGTCAGCCTCTAATTTCACAGGGTAGAATGCTGACCTTCTTCTCAAGCCAACCACCCCGGATCGGGGCTGAGGGGGGGAGGGGACATTGTTCCCTAACCCCTCAGCTCCGGTTCGGGATGGGTTTTTTTTAACAACCTGCTTCATCCCCACCCACATCTTCCTCACATCCCTTTTCCTCTCCTCTTCACAACCTATATTTTTTACGCCGTGTCCAAGGTGGAGCCGCCATGCCGAAGGACTGCCAGGCCACCAGGCGGGAGGGGTGGTCCCGAATGGCGGCGCCTGGCTCTGCCGGGCTTGTAAGCACCTCTCGCAGTGCGGGCAACTGCGAGAGGTGATGAGCTATTGCGTCCCGTAATCAAAAGAGGGTCACCATGCCCATGTATGAAAAAAAACAAAAACCCCAACCCCCAACTTCCCCAAAAACATCTACGGAGCCGCCCTCGGGCAGCTCCACCGAGAAAATGGAGATCCCCCCCCTTGTGCTTGCGCAAGGGACCCTCCATAATTCTTTAACCGGAGAGGAGGCTTACTCCTCTCCTACGCCTACGGGTGTAGGGGACTCCCCCTCACCCCCTTCTCTGGAGGTGCTTTCGGGCACCTCCCTATCTCCAGCGGCAGTCCCTCCTTTGCTTTCTAAGGGGACTGCCAAGAAAGCCAGCAGGCAGCCCATTGCCGACCGCCCCTCGTGCAAGCGGCTCGGTAGGGCAAACCCCCTTAGGGGGGAGAGGGAAGCCAGGCCCCTTCGGTCGCTTCCCTCAAAAGACCTGCTGGCAAGAATTTTGAACCTTGCTGGGGTCAAGGCCTGTGCCTCCCCACACCACCTGACTAGTGACAATACTGCCAAGGGGACCTGCGATGTCCTGGGAGGGGATGGCCAACTGGAGGCCCCTCCTGTGATAGACATGGTCCTTGAGGAGACCCAGCCCCAGACGGTAGGGCCTTCCATGGGGGGGAATTCGGGCTCGGCGCCAAGCACCGAACCCGAATCCGCCCCTATGCAAGGTCCTCCTCAAATGGCTGAGGGCTCCGAGGCAGTAGAAGGAGGGGAGGGATCTCCTCCGACAGGTGCCCCTACGACAACCAGGACCTTCTCCATTTCGGAGAGGGACCTGGCTGAGGCTGGTCCATCTGGCCTGGGGACTTCTGCCGGCGGAGGTGAAAAGCGGGTTCATTCCCCGCCCTCCTCTCCTAAAAAGAAAAAGACTAAAAAGACTCAAAAGACGAAGAAGACTCGGGGCTCCTCTCCATCCGCGGGGGCTGCGGGGACGGATGGGTCTGCTGCCACTTTGGTAGGCGACCAAGCCAAGATCGGCACATCCGGCCCCTCTACCCCCTCGTGTGCGGAGCCCATGACTACGACTAAGACCAAGAATGCACAGGGCGGAGCCTCGATGACATCGGGGCCCCTGATTCAGAGGTTACCTGGCGTTTTCGAGCCCGCTGGCTTCAAACGCTTCCTCGTTATTCGCTCCACTGATGGCACCATGTTGTCCAAGGGCAACATGATCCATCAGAGGAGAGGATTAGCTAGTGCAATTGTTAGAGAGCCGAAGGTAACCCGTTTCTCGGACGGGAGCCTTCTGGCGAATGCGGCGAATCCCGCCGAGGCGGCCAAGATAAGTGCTCTTCGGACACTTCATGGCACCCCGGTGAGTGTGACGCCGCACTCTACCATGAACTTTGTGAAAGGAGTAGTTTATGCGAGGGAACTCGTTGACTACTCTATTGAGGACATCACCCTAGAGCTGGCCGACCATGGGGCGGTCAAGGTCGAACGTGTGATGAGAAAACAGGGAGGGGCCTCGAGACCCACCCCTACACTCTTCGTCACGTTCGACTGTGACAAGCTCCCTGAGTCGGTGCGTGCCGGTTGGTACCGCTACCGCGTGAAGGCATTCGTGCCACTGCCGCGGCGGTGCTATTACTGCCACCGCTTCGGCCATACGAATCGATCATGTAGACGTGCAAAATCGGGGTCACCCGAAGTCTGTGTAAATTGCTCCAAGGTCGCACACGATAAGTCCAAATCGTGTGTGGCCAAGTGTGTCAATTGCGGAGAGCCGCACCCTGCTTCTTCGAAGCAATGTGGTGCATATCTCCTTGAGAAAGAAATCCTGGCCGTTCAGGCCCAGGATCGACTCTCATTCCGCGAGGCAAAGGACTTGGTCCTGGCGCGCCCGGCTCTGCCTGGGACGTCATATGCCTCAATAGTTAGAAAGGCACCCTCTGCTCCTGGCCCATCCAGGCCAACGAGCACGGTTGTTTCCGCGCCCGTTCGGAGCCCTTCTGTGGGCTCTACCCAACCTGGGCGCTCCCCTGGTAAAGCTGGCGGCAAAAAGGGTTCATACCCTGCCCCGGCTAAAACCAGGGCTCCCCCCTCTTCCCCCAGCGTGACCGTTTCGCGTAAAGCGAAACGGCCACGCGCCTCCACCGAGTCGTTAGACTCACAGGAGGCAACACCCCTGAAGATGGTCGCTAGGCCATCTTCCGGGGTTCCTAAAGCTGTTCCCCGAAAGGAGGACAGCAACAAAGGAGCTTCGGCCCCTTTGCCCACGCCCCGAGGTGGAGCGAGTGGCTCGGAGACGGTGGTTCCTCGAAAAGAGGGCCCCCCGCCTCCGAAGCCGCAACGCCCGCCTAAAGTTTCGAGGCGGAGGGAGGAAAAGACTCGCATGGCGAGCCCAACCTCCCCCAATAAGTCCTCGAAGGCGACAGCGCCTTCAGCGCTTTGTCCGGCCAACAGCGCCCGGGGTTCTGCCCCCGGGAAGCGTACGGCCATTCCCGTGAGGGTCTTCAATTCGAGGAGGGCCCCCGCGTCTCCTCCGAGCTAGGCCTGGAGGGCATATTCCTTCAATGGAATTGCCGTGGACTCCGGGCCAACTGGGAGGAGCTGCGGAGGCTCGCCTCATCCCGTTCCCCGTTAGCTATTCTTTTGCAGGAGACCATGCTAGGCGCGTGCCCCCTGCCTGCCCTCCCGGGGTATAAGGGTCTTGCGACCCAACCACCGCGGGACGGCCGGGCTGGGGGATGCGCGGTTTACACCCGGCATGATGTCTCCGTTCTTCCTTTCTCTTTAGATACCTCCTTTCAGGCAGTGGCTGTGCAGCTGCACCTGGATAGGAGGTATACTATCATTTCTGCGTACATTCCACCGTCAGCTGACTTCGACGCGGGGGACTTTCGCCGCGTCGTGGCACGGTTGCCGAGGCCCTATCTCTTGCTTGGAGATCTGAACGGCAGGCATCCTCTCTGGGGAGATTACACCATAAATCCCAGGGGACAAGTCCTTGCCGATCTGATCGAAGAGCTTGAGATGGGTGTCCTAAACGTGGATGAGTTTACGCATCACTGTCCGAGAACCGCTTCATTTTCTTGCCTTGACCTATCTTTGTGCTCTTCGGATGCACAGCCTGATTTTGATTGGGGGGTGGTCGATGACCTCCATGGTAGTGATCACTTTCCCATTCAAATATCATTTTCAGGGCAACTGCCGCCTGAGAGACCACCTCGGTGGTGCTTGGCGCGGGCGCGGTGGCCTGCATTTCAGGAAATGACTGAATTCTCTATCTCAGTCAAGGAGTTTAGGTCGGTAGATGAGGCCGTCGAGTTCTTCTCCGGCAACCTCATCGCCGTGGGCCTGACTACTATTCCTAGGACGTCTGGCCGTTTTGCACGCCGACCACTCCCATGGTGGTCGGCCGAGTGTGAGACGGCCCTCAAACAGAAGCGTTATGCCTACATGCGCTATAAGCGCCGCCCGAACGATTTCACCGTCGCTGAATTTCGTCGGGCTAGGGCTAGGTTCCGGTATATTTCGAATCACGCCCGCCGCTCTTCTTGGCGGGCATACGTGTCTTCACTTAACGGGAAGACCCCTTTAGCTGAGGTGTGGAAGCGAGTCAAAAGGATTCGGGGCAAGTTCTCGCAGGACCCCCCTCCCGTTCTCCAGGAGAATGGGACCGCAATCTCGGACCCCGCGTCCGTGGCGGAATCCTTAGCGACCGCTTTTTCCGCATTCTCTAGCCGTGATGCTGCTCCGCCAGCATTCAATGCACGTCGTGATGTCGCGGAAGGCCGCCGGCTGGACTTTACCTCCAGAGGCGGAGAACCCTTCAACGACAAGTTTACTGTGAGTGAGTTGCGTTCCGCTCTCGCTTCGTGCGCGGACACCGCCCATGGTCCGGACCATGTCCCGTACGCCATGCTTCGACACCTGGGTGAGCGAGGCATGGCCTTTCTATTAGATTTGTTCAACAGGATCTGGGTGGAAGGTCTCCTCCCAGACTCCTGGCGAATCGCTACTGTGCTCGCCTTTCGCAAGCCGGGGAGAGATCACTCTACTCCGACCGGTTTCCGCCCAATCTCTCTAACCTCTTGCGTGTGCAAGTTGATGGAGAAATTGGTAAATGTTAGATTAGCCTATTTCCTGGACAGCGGAGGCCATCTGTCTTCTGCACAGTGCGGCTTCCGTAAGTTCCACTCCACGTCGGATGCTCTGCTCCGACTGGAAAATGCCGTCTGCGAGGCTTTCCTTCGTAGACAGCACTACGCCACGGTGTTTTTTGATCTGGAGAAAGCCTATGATACCGCATGGCGATACGGTATCATGGAGACTCTCCACACGATGGGGGCGAGGGGACGCCTCCCAATGTTTATATCTGAATTTTTGCGAGATCGTCGATTCCGCGTACGGGTGGGGGGAGCCCTCTCCGGCCCAAAGGAGCAGGAAGAGGGTGTCCCGCAGGGAAGTGTCCTCAGTGTCACACTCTTTGCCCTGAGCATCAACGGCATCACCTCGGTGCTGCCGGAAGATGTTCTCGCTACGCTCTACGTGGACGACCTTTCGATCTCTTTTGGCGCGGCCCAGATGCCAACTCTGGAGCGCCGACTCCAACAGGCATTGAACCGCGTCTCTCGCTATGCCGAAGCGCACAGGTTTCAGTTTTCTTTGGCCAAGACTAAGGTGGTGCACTTCTGCCGCCATCCACGGCTTCACCCCGACCCAGATTTGTTTCTTAATGGGGTGCGCCTGGATGTGGTTGAGTCGCACCGTTTCCTTGGTCTTGTATTCGACCGACGCCTCACCTGGGAGGCTCACATTCGCAGCCTTAGGGTCTCTTGTACCCGCGCCATGGACATTCTCCGTTCCGTGACGTTCAGCGCTTGGGGCGCTGATAGGGCTACCGCCTTACTTTTTTATCGATCCTTTGTTCGCTCGAAGCTCGACTACGGATGCGAGTTTTATGCATCCGCAGCCGAGCGTTTATTGCGGAAGGTGGATTCGATCCACCACACCGGCCTTCGCCTTGCGACCGGTGCCTTCCGCACTTCCCCCATTGAGAGCCTGTTGGTCGATGCTGGGGAGATGCCACTCGCTCTGCGCCGCGTGCAGTGCATCACTCGCCTGTACGCGCGAGCCCGGCGCCTCCCCCAGTCGCCAACAGCTCTCACTGCATCCGCAGCTGATCTCGATGGTGCCTATGCCGCCGAGAGACGCCAGTCATACCCTAAGCCCTTTGGGTTTAGGGCCAGGAAACTCCTTCGAGAGGTAGATATAGCTCTCGGGCCGGTGGCGCCCCTGGTTCTGCCCAGGACGCCACCCTGGAGGGTACCACATTTGGCTATTTGTCGCCACGCCTCTGCTCCCAAAGCTTGTACTGCGCCGGGAGTATTGCGTTCGATCTTTTTGGAGCACACATCGTGTCACGCTGGTACCGTGCCAGTGTATACGGATGGCTCCAAGTCCCAAGAGGGGGTCGGCTTCCACGCCGTATCCCCTCTGTTTGAAGTCAGCGGGGCTCTACCAGGCGCTGCGTCTGTCTTCACGGCCGAGCTGGTGGCAATACACCACTCGGTACGGGAGATTACGCGACGTGCCCGGTTCGGAGACCGGATTGTGATTTATAGCGACTCACAAAGCGCCCTGAGTGCTCTCGGGGCATTGGAATCTCCGCATCCCCTGGTTCGCGAAATCCGTGACGCCACGGTTTTGGCGAGCCGGGCAGATGTCGAGATTATCTTCTGCTGGGTTCCTGGACATGTAGGAATTGCGGGGAATGAGCGCGCCGATGAGGGCGCCAAAGAGTCCGCGAGGACTCTGCGACCGGACCAGCGTTTCGCTCTTCCTCACACCGACTACATGGCAGGAATACGGGCAGCTCTTCGGACTGCTTGGCAAAGAAGATGGGAGACGGTCGAGGGGAACTTAAAGTTGCGTGCCATTGCGCCGCGACTGTTCCCATGGACCTATCCCCCAATGCCGCGGCGGCTTCAGGTTGCTTTCTGTCGTCTTCGAATCGGACACACTCGTGTGACGCATCGTTACTTGGTGGAGCGCTCGCATGTGCCCTATTGCAACGACTGCGTCGTCCCCCAGACTGTTCGGCATATTCTTGTCGAATGTCCCAGTCTGGGTGATCTTCGCGCACGATACCTGTCTCGGTACCGGGATGGGCGGGGTCGCTACCGCCTGTCCCTTGTACTCGGGACGAGTGCGTGCACCATGACTGGTGGACTTATTGACTTTTTGGGGGAGGCCGGCCTTCTCCCCTTTATTTAAGGTTCCTTTTTTTGTTATTGTTTTGTTTTAGATTGCACTCTCCTGCACCGGGGTGAGGGGGACCTCCCCCCGCTGCCGGAGATTGCTTCGATTGTTAAGTTTTTCAAATTTATATTGATTGTTAAGTTTTCATATTTTAACTTTAAAGTAGCCTAATTCTAGGCTGTCGTGTTTTTCGGCGACTTATGCCCAAGTGGGTAGTTGCCAGATGGGCTCTATAAAAAAAAAAAAAAAAAAAAAAAAAAAAAAAAAATCTACCAACCGACTCTGTGTTGGTATACTGATCTTTATGCGGATTTCATTATTACAGCGTGGGCTGCTGCTAGAGCAAAAGAACTGTGGCATTAATAATAATATATGTATATCTGTTTCTTTCGCCCCTGAACGCGGGGATCACATTGAAACACTGGGGATTCGAAATTAATCATGATTCGCTTCTCATCCATCCCCCCCTTTCCCTTCAAGGTGTTCGAATGTTGCGCCGATCTTTTTCAAAGCTT
Organism: Ceratothoa steindachneri; assembly: GCA_963969495.1. Classification (NCBI taxonomy): domain Eukaryota; kingdom Metazoa; phylum Arthropoda; class Malacostraca; order Isopoda; family Cymothoidae; genus Ceratothoa; species Ceratothoa steindachneri. Next base: position 2,265,469 of record OZ018323.1, read on the forward strand.
CCTGAAAAATGAATACTACTTCATGTATAAACGACCGTCGGCAATCTTATCGACGTTTACCACGCTCGTCTGCGCCCTCTTGCATCGAGCTAATGAAAGTAAACAGACCTCGTTAAACGAGGATTTAAAAGTAGGTGTTTTTTTTACGGAGGGGGGGGGGGACATTGGCCTTTTCTCAGTTCATGGGATCAATAGGTTAAAAGCATGGGTTGCTTAGACGAGAGGCTTAAGGGCAAGCTTTCATCATTATTATCTTAGAGGGGCACAAGTAAACAAAAATAAGATGTATTGTATGGAGAGTTTATAGATAGGCCTGGCAATAATCAAAATAAGAATATTATAGCTATGAAAATACGTTGGTTATTTATCATTAAATATATAGAAAGTGAACTGAATATTTTACACTAAAACTTAAGTTAGGTTGGTTATTTCAAATAACCTATCGGGCAATACTAATGCCAAGGCAGGCATGGGTCTGAGCGCATCTCGATTAAACGATCACTTTGATGTTTACTTCTCAACCCCACCGCAGAAATTATGTTGCCATTGGCCAATACCGCCGAGTATAGTACAATGGGGTATATTATGTAGGGGTGGGAGTCGTCTTACTTACTATCTTTGGTAGAGTATCGGAAAATGCGACTACCCTGTAAGTAGCACTACAATTTGCTTTCCTGGCCGCCTTTCTATCGGGACTCAGCGCCCCGTCTGGCACCAGCTTAGCCTCTTCTAAATGACAAGCTCCCTGAGTTGAGCGTGCCAGTCCCCGTAAGGGGCGCGGCGATTTGCCATCCTGGCCGCCGTGCTGACCGGACTCAGCACCCCGTCCGACCCCAGCTTAGCCACTTCTCCTTTCTTCAAAACACTTGTTTCCTTGCTTTTCATACAACCTCTCCCACAACTTTTTCTGGTCAGCCTCTAATTTCACAGGGTAGATGCTGACCTTCTTCTCAGCCAACCGTCCCGAATCGGGGCTGAGGGGGGAGTGGACAATGTTCCCTAACCCATGAGATCCGGTCTGGGATGGTTGGTTTTTAACAACCTGCTTCATCCCCACCCATACCTTCCTCACATCCCTTTTCCTCTCCTCTTCACATCTATCTTTTTTACTCCATGTCCAAGGTGGAGCCGCCATGCCGATGGACTGCCAGGCCACCAGGCGGGAGGGGTGGTCCCAAATGGCGGCGCCTGGCTCTGCTGGGCTTGTAAGCACCTCTTGCAGTGCGGGCTACTGCGAGAGGTGATGCGCGATTGCGTCCCGTGATAAAAATAGGGTCACCATGCCCAATGATGAATATAAAAAAAAACCTAAGCCCCAACTTCCCCTGTAACATCAACGGAGCCGCCATCGGGCAGCTCCACCGAAAAAATGGAGGTCCCCCCCCCCTTTCCTGTGCTTGCGCAGGGGACCCTCCATATCTCTCTAACCGGAGAGGAGACTCACTCCTCTCGTTCGCCTACGGGTGTAGGGGACTCCCCCCTCACCCCCTTCTCTGGAGGTGCTTTCAGGCACCTCCCTCTTTCCAGCGGCAGTCCCCTCTGTTCTTTCCAAGGGACTGCCAAGAAAGCCAGCAGGCAGCCCTTAGCCAGCCGCTACACATCGAAGGGGCTTGATAGGGCAAACCCCCTTAGGGGGGAGAGGGAAGCCAGGCCCCTTCGGTTGCTTCCCTCAAAAGACCTGCTGGCAAGAATTTTAAACCTTGCCAGGGTCAAGGCCTGTGCCTCCCCAAACAAAACTGGTGACGTTGCCAAGGGGACCTGCGATGTCCTGGGAGGGGATGGCCAACTGGAGGCCCCTCCTGTGATAGACATGGTCTTTGAGGAAACCCATCCTCAGGCGGTAGGGACTTCTTTGGGGGGGGAATCCGGGCTCAGCGCCAAGCACCGAACCCGAATCCGCCCCTATGCAAGGTCTTCCGCAAACGGTTGGGGCCTCCGAGGCAGTACAAGGAGGGGAGGGATCTCCTTCGACCGGTGCCCCTGCGACCACCAGTACCTCCATTTCGGAGAAGGACCTGGCTGAGGCCGGTCCATCTGGCCTAGGGGCTTCTGCCGGCGGAGGTCAGAAGCGGGTTCATTCCCCGCCCTCCTCTCCAAAAAAGACTCGGGGCTCCTCTCCATCCGCGGGGGCTACGGGGACGGATGGGTCTGCTGCCACTTTGGCAAGCAACCAAGCCAAGATCTGCACATCCGGCCCCACTGCCCCCCCGGTTGCGGAGCCCCTGACTAAGACCAAAAGTGCACAGCGCGGAGCCTCGATGACATCGGGGCCCCTCATTCAGAGGTTACCTGGCGTTTTTGAGCCCGCTGGCTTCAGACGCTTCCTCGTTATTCGATCCACTGATGGCACCATGTTGGCCAAGGGCAACATGATCCATCAGAGGAGAGGATTAGCTAGTGCAATTGGTAGAGAGCCGAAGGTGACCCGTTTCTCGGACGGGAGCCTTCTGGCGAATGCTGCGAATCCCGCTGAGGCGGCTAAGATAAGTTCTCTTCGGAAACTTGATGGCACCCCGGTGAGTGTGACGCCGCACTCTACCATGAACTTTGTGAAAGGAGTAGTTTATGCGAGGGAAGTCGTTGACTACCTTATAGAGGACATGACCTTAGAACTGGCCGACCATGGGGCGGTCAAGATCGAACGTGTGATGAGAAAACAGGGAGGCGTCTCGAGACCCCCTTCCCCTACACTCTTCGTCACGTTCGACTGTGAAAAGCTCCCTGAGTCGGTGCGTGCTGGTTGGTACCGCTACCGCGTGAAGGCATTCATGCCACTGCCGCGGTGGTGCTATTACTGTCACCGCTTCGGCCATACAAATCGCTCATGTAGACGTGCAAAGTCGGGGTCACCCGAAGTCTGTGTAAATTGCTCCAAGGCCGCACACGATAAGTCTAAATCATGTGTGGCCAAGTGTGTCAATTGCGGAGAGCCGCACCCCGCTTCTTCGAAGCAATGTGGTGCATATCAACTTGAGATAGAAATCCTGGCCGTTCAGGCCCAGGATCGACTCTCATTCCGCGAGGCTAAGGACTTGGTCCTGGCGCGCCCGGCTCTGCCTGGGACGTCATATGCCTCAATAGTTAGAAAGACACCATCTGCTCCTGGCCCATCCTGGCCAACGAGCACGGTTGTTTCCGCGCCCATTCGGAGCCCTTCTGCGGGCTCTACTCAACCCGGGTGCTCCCCTGGTAAACCTGCCGGCAAAAAGGGTTCCTACACAGCCCCGGCTAAAATCAGGGCTTACCCTCTTACCCCAGCGTGACCGTTTCCTGTAAGGCGAAACGGCCACGCGCTTCCACCCAATCGTTAGACTCAGGGGGAACACCCTTGAAGCTGGTCGCCAAGCCATCTTCCGGGGTTCCTAAAACTGTCCCCCGAAAGGAGGACAGCAACAAAGGAGCTTCGGCTCCTTCGCCCACGCCTAGAGGTGGTGCGAGTGGCCCGGAGACGGTGGTTCCTCAAAAAGAGGGACCCCCGCCTCCGAAGCCGCAACGCCCGCCTAAGTTTTCGAGGCGGAGGGAGGGAAAGACTCGCATGGTGAGCCCAACCACCTCAAATAAGTCCTCGAGGCGACAGCGCTTTGTCCGGCAAACAGCGCCCGGGGTTCTACCTCCGAGAAGCGTACGGCCATTCCCGTGAGGGTCTTCTGTTCGAGGAGGGCCTGGAGGGCATATTCCTTCAATGGAATGCCCGTGGACTCCGGGCCAACTGGGAGGAGCTGCGGAGGCTCGTCTCGTCCCGTCCCGTCCCGTTCCCCGTTAGCTATCTTTTTGCAGGAGACCATGCTAGGCGCGTGCCCTCTGCCCGCCCTCCCGGGGTATAAGGGTCTTGCGACCCCACCACCACAGAATGGCCGGGCTGGGGTATGCGAGGTTTACACCCGGCATGATGTCTCCGTTCTTCCTTTCTCTTTAGATACCTCCTTTCAGGCAGTGGCTGTGCAGCTGCACCTGGATAGGAGGTATACTATCATTTCTGCGTACATTCCACCGTCAGCTGACTCCGACGCAGGGGACTTCGCTGTGCCGTGTTACGGTCGCCGAGGCCCTTTCTCTTGCTTGGAGATTTGAACGGCAGGCATCCTCTCTGGGGAGATTACTCAATAAATCCCAGGGGACAAGTCCTTGCCGATCTGATCGAAGAGCTTGAGATAGGTGTCCTAAACGTGGATGAGTTTATGCATCACTGTCCGAGAACCGCTTCATTTTCTTGCCTTGACCTATCTTTGTGCTCTTCAGGTGCACAGCCTGATTTTGATTGGGGGGTGGTCGATGACCTCCATGGTAGTGATCACTTCCCATTTAAATATCATTTTCAGGGCAACTGCCGCCTGAGAGCCCACCTCGGTGGTGCTTGGCGCGGGCGCGGTTGCCTGCATTTCAGGAAATGACTGAATTCTCTATCTCAGTCGAGGAGTTTAGGTCGGTAGATGAGGCCGTTGAGTTCTTATCCGGCAAACTCATCGCCGTAGGCCTGACTACTATTCCTAGGACGTCTGGCCGTTTTGCACGCCGACCACTCCCATGGTGGTCGGCCGAGTGTGAGACGGCCCTCAAACAGAAGCGTTATGCCTTCATGCGCTATAAGCGCCGCCCAAACGATTTCACTGTTGCTGAATTTCGTTGGGCTAGGGCTAGGTTCCGGTATATTTCGAAGCACGCCCGCCGCTCTTCTTGGGGAGCATACATGTCTTCACTTAACGGGAATACCCCTTTAGCTGAGGTGTGGAAGCGAGTCAAAAGGATTCGGGGCAAGCTCTCGCAGGACCCCCCTCCCGTTCTCCAGGAAAATGGGAGCGCAATCTCGGACCCCGCGTCCGTGGCGGAATCCTTAGCGACCGCTTTTTCCGCATTCTCGAGCCGGGATGCTGGTCCACCAGCATTCAATGCACGTCGTGATGTCGCGGAAGGCCGCCGGCTGGACTTTACCTCCAGAGGCGGAGAACCTTTCAACAACAGGTTTACTGTGAGTGAGTTGCGCTCCGCTCTTGCTTCGTGCGCGGACACCGCCCACTGTCTGGACGATGTCCTGTACGCCATGCTTGGACATGCGTGAGCGAGGCATGGCCTGGCTACTGGCATGATAGGGCTACTGCCTTACTTTTTTATCGATCCTTTGTTCGTTCGAAGCTCGACTACGGATGCGAGTTTTATGCATCCGCAGCCGAGTGTTTATTGCGAAAGGTGGATTCGATCCACCACACCGGCCTTCGCCTTGCGACCGGTGCCTTCCGCACTTCCCCCACATTGAGAGCCTACTAGTCGATGCTGGGGAGATGACACTCGCTCTACGTCGTGTAGATTGCATCATTCGCCTTTACGCGCGGGCCCGGCGCCTTCCTCAGTCGCCAACAGCTCTCACTGCATTCGCAGCTGATTTCGACGGTGCCTATGCCGCCGAGAGACACCAGTCATACCCTAATCCCTTTGGGTTTAGGGCCAGGAAACTCCTTTGAGACCTAAGTATAGCTCTCGGGCCGGTGTCGCCCCTGGCTATGCCCAGGACGCCACCCTGAAGGGTACCACATTTGGCTATTTGTTGCCACGCCTCTGCTCCCAAAGCTTGGAGCACACCTCGTGTCACGCTGGAACCGTGCTAGTGTATACGGATGGCTCCAAGTCTCGAGAGGGGATCGGCTTCCACGCCGTATCCCCGCTGTTTAAAGTCAGCGGGGCTCTGCCCTGCACTGCGTCTGTCTTTACGGCCGAGCTGCTGGCAATACATCACTCGTGCCCGGTTCGGAGACCGGATTGTGATCTATAGCGACTCACAAAGCGCCCTGAGGGCTCTCGGGGCATTGGAATCTCCGCATCCCCTAGTTGCAATATCCGTGATGCCACGGTTTTGGCGAGCCGGGCGGATGTCGAGATTATCTTCTGCTGGGTTCCTGGACATGTAGGAATGAGGGCGCCAAAGAGTCCGCGAAGTCTCTGCGACCGGACCAGCGTTTCGCTCTTCCTCACACCGACTACATGGCAGGAATACGGGCAGCTCTTCGGGCTGCTTGGCAAAGAAGATGGGAGACGGTCGAAGGGAACTTAAAGTTGCGTGCCATTGCGCCGCGACTGTTCCCATGGACCTACCCCACAATGCCGCGAAGGCTTCAGGTTGCTTTCTGTTGTCTCCGAATTGGGCACACTCGCGGGACTCACCGCCATTTTATGGAGCGCTCGCCAGCGCCCTACTGTGAAGACTGCGTCGTCCCCAAGACTGTTGGCACATTCTTGTTGAATGTCCCACTCTGGGCGATCTTCGCGCACGTTACCTGTCCCGGTACCGGGATGGGCGTGGCCGCTACCGCCTGACCCTTGTACTTGGGACGAGTGCGTGCACATTGACTGGTGGACTTGTAGACTTTTGGTGGGAGGCCGGCCGGCCTTCTCCCTTTTATTTAACTAGGTTTTGTTTTTTGTTTTTTTGTTATTGTTGTTTTCTTTGTAGGTCGCATGTTCCTGCGCCAGAGGAAGGCGTTCCTACCCCTTACGCCGTGGCCCACTTCCGTCTTACCTTTTTGATTTGACCTTCTTGTTGTGTTTTTTTATCGTTTTTATTTATATAATTTTCTATATAGTCTAGCAGTAGGTTTTGCTGAATACAGTCGCCAGATGGGAAGCTAAAATTTTTTTTAAAAATACTCGGCATAATCAATTAGGGGGATAGTTTATTCTCTTTGAAGTGCGCTAACCTCAGTGAGTCGATGGTATTTATTGAATTTGTCGGTTTTTACTGTATCATTGTTGAATTTTACTTTTTTCTGTTTTGTTTTTTTAAAGATCTCACTTCCTCTTTTTCAGGCGCTGGAGAAGATCTCGGAGCATTTACACGCGATTACTTTCCTCATCGGGAGCTTCGATACCATTCTCACAAAAGTTGTACCCTTCTACATTGCTACAATCGTTCATAAAATTCAGTTGAGCGAAGTTCCTCCTAGTGTCAAGGTAATCACAACCTGGTTGTTACTCGCCTCGAGTAATAATGATTGGGAATTGTTACTTAAAACAAGCGAAAACCAATGAGGGCATTTGCACCAGGAAGTTTGTAAGTGAAAATGGGGCTCGGAAGACCTGAAATGCTGGGTGTTAACTGCAGCATGGTTGCCTTTTTCTCTTGTTGCCGACCCCAACCCTCACCTCATCATGTGGTGTCAGTTCCGGTAATATAACATTAATAAGTGAGTGCACATATATATGTACGTGTATTAAGGCGAGACCCTGTATTGGAAACCTTTTCTCAATGAATGCATTCATTTTTAACACTTCCTCGTCATTTCTAAATTTGAGGTGGGACGTGGGGAGGGGCCCATAAACCCAGGAATGAACTCTACCTGGAAGATTTGCCAACACCTAGCACCCAATTGCCCTGGGAATGCATAAATTGTTGAGGGAAGGAGGAGTAGCATGGTTGATGAGAGCCGACTCCCCTTTGTGGGAAAGTGGTTAGTGATTATATATATATATATATAGAAGTGAAACAGATTTGTATGCTCAAAGAAAGGTTATTTAAATTATATCCCATTACAAGTTTTGTGTATCATACACCTATAGAGTTGATTAAAAGTTCTGTATTGCATTTAATAGAGACAATGTTCAAATGTATATGACCTTAAGTAAAACTATAAGAGTGGATCTATATGCACACTAGTTCATTACCCCACCATTGTTTGTTTTAACTGCTGTCAAGCATTTCGGGAGGTCGGGTTTCCCTTTATTTAAGTAGGTTCTATTTTGGGGGGTTATTGTTTTCTTTGTAGGTTGCACGCTCGTGCACAGGTGTGAGGGGGACCTTTCCCCGACGCCGGAGATTGCTTCCTAATTGTTAAGTTTTTCCCATTTTTATCATTGTTATGTTTTCATATTCTTGTTTTAAAATAGCCTAGTTCTAGGCTGTCGTGTTTCCGGCGACTTATGCCCAAGTGGGCAGTCGCCAGATGGGCTCTAAAAAAAAAAAAATGTCGCATTTCTTATAACAAACCAGTCCCGGCTATGTGTTGGAATATTTGCTCACTCTTTCTCACATATAGCTTTCAATTGGAATCACACATTTAGTGCAGGTTGCTACGCTTTGGATAATTCTCTTGTTGGAACATTCAATCGTCCTCAACTTCTCCAAAGTTGATGTTAAGTTATTGGCAATTATTCCCCAGAACTTGTTCCATCAATAATATGAAGAGTGCCAGTCTCATTAAAAGAGAATCAGCCCACACCATAATGCTACCACCTCCATTTTTAACTGCTACATTGGTGCTCTTCCGATCATATGCAGTTCCATCAAACCTGATGAGTTGCATTCCGGCCAAAGAGTTCAATTTTGATCTCATCAGAGCAAGGTACTTTCATCCAAAAATCAATCTGGCTTCTCTAAGTGCTCAAGAGAAAATTCCATTGTGGTAACAAGTGAGTTTTCTTCAGTAAAGATGTCTTGTGTGGTGATAGAAATGCGAGAGCTTGTCTATTGAGCACATTGCTAATCGTTATTTTCATAACTGATCTCCCAGCCATACCCAGATTGTCTTGCAGTTCTGCCCCAGTTACTATAAAGGTCTTCTAAACCACTTTTCGCATCCATTGATGAGCTTGCTGGATTTATTTTCCTCGTAACTCCACTGCAAATGAGGTTTCATTGGCTCTGGATATCTTCTATTCTTTAGCAATCCAACTTCAGTGATGAGAGGAACACCTAAGGCTGTAGAAATATACTACCAAACTAAATAAGAGAACGATTTTCCTTTATTAAAATATCTTCAAAGATAAGTGAAATTTCCGTTGTACATAAAGGCATCCATTTAATATATTTTATTAAGATTTCATATGATACAATCGTATATTCAAAAATTATACTAACAAAATAAAATATTGACACCTGCTAAATAAGAGAATGATTTTTTCACGAACATTCAAGAAGTTTCTTGAAATCATCCAGCAAAATTTTGTTCAGTAAGTAAGAACTTTGCAACTGCCATTGTTGTTGTACTCAATCTGCAGCGATGCCACCACACGTGAAAGTGACTCCTGAGCTCCATCAGAGAATTACTAGCTTGAAGACTTCTGGGAGTGTGTGTTATTCTGACAGGCAGAATAATTTTCCACTGAGTTTCAACTTTAGATGGAATCAACCTCAAACCATACCAACACTCAACAAACAAAAGTAGCCGGCTACTGACAAGAAGGAGAACAACGAATGCACAACCTATCACCTCTGAGGTCAACTATCAAAAGTCTCAGACCTTAAATCATAACTTCCACTTTGCATTCTCTGGATAGGTTTAACCAACCCCCGCATATTAAACGATGCACATTTCATAATAAAAGTTATGGAATATAACAAAAGGTCAAGCCATGATGAGGCATACCATCTATAGCTACATTATTGTCTGAATTAATATCAATCACTCTCCACTTTTTCCAACATGTTCATCGGGCTTTCGGGGTCTTCACCCACATTTCTTCCCCCACCTTTAAGTGAAACCTTTGTTTGTCCTTTATTGAAGAAAAACACAGTGCTGGATGTCTCCAGTCATACTGGTATATTGATCTTAATGAAACAGTGGTTTCATCCTGGCACACTAGGTGAGATATTATACCAAAATTACTCCTCTCAGACTGCTTTTATGTTTCTGTGATGTCTTTCTACAATTCCATTTCCGCTTTGCCAATATGCAGCATGGAAATACCTTTGAACATTCCACTTCCTACACAGTTGCAACATTGATTCTTACTTAAAAACGTTAGCGATTATCCATAAGCATTTCATTCACTGGTCCCCTTTCTAAAAAAAATTCATTAAGTACAGACACTCTGCAATCAGCCGTTTGCAATCTTAATTCCCACCATACTGCAAATTGCCCAGGTCTTCATGCCAGTAATGGGTAACATCCACTGCTATCCATGTCCATTTTTCCTTGAGACTAACTTTTCCTTTTTTTATGAACTACCGGGGCAGGATCAATCATCTGACATCTATCACAACTTTGAACAACTTTCTTTACAGCACTTTTAGTCACAGCAGATTTTAACTTTTGAGTCGAATAAAGAGCGCTCAACTCCAAAATGATGCATGTCATGAGTTTCCTTAAAATTTATAGTGCTTGCACAACAATGATCAATTTTTTCATCATTTCTCATGTCATTGCACATCATCTACTTTTTAGGCACTCTAGTCAATTCATTAGCTTATTTATAGTGCTTGAAACTAGCTTTACACATGTTTAGGCCAATTTCTTTAGTAGGTGTTTCAATATTCCTACTCGACACTTAATAATCATTTCAAGTGGTCCTTTTGCCTCAATCCTCCTCTCTTCAGTCGAATAATATTTACCCAGCTACTTACAGTGGCTGAATCAGTTAGCAGTGTAAAGGATTTACAACCATTTTAGAGCAAGATTGATGCTCTTCAATACAGCTTCCAGCTCAGCCAAGTAGCATCTTCCACTCCAAATCCATCGACTTGAAGCAAAGTGACAACAGCAATACTACTAAGATCACACCACACATCTGCTCTTCCTTCCTTTTGCACAAACTACTTTATCCAAAGTTTCCTCCATCATTATAAAGGCTCGCATCTCCCATCCAGTACCTTCTGCTTTTCTTTTAATAGATCTGCATAACACTTGGAGCCAACTTGCGATTGGATAATGCCAGTCTGGTATAAAGCTCTGGTAGATGTGGTATCATTCCCTGTAAAGACCCCCTAGGGGGTAGGTACCCTATATAGCCAGCCTGTTACACTTAGTATCCAGAGTTGCACGTCCTCCTAGCCTGAGTGCAAATTAGGGAGGCCCTGTTACTGGGTTGACTTGAACTCTATCATGGGGCTTATTTAGTATGATTTTTATATTTGTTATTGGTATTTATTATGATATATTATGTATTATAATTATTTATTATTATTAGTATTAAATTATTATTTAGTATGATTTTTATATTAGTATATTATTTATTCTAATATGATTTATTATTATCATTACAGCTCTCTATTCAAAGTTTTCTCCCCGCACTTTGCACCAGGAGGAGTGTTTCCACCTCCTCAGAGTTCGGTCCAGTAGCCATGGTTCCTTGGTGGACTGCATACCATCCTGGAATCACCTAGCACCAGGGTATGATGATAATAAGTCATCACCCACCCTACTCATTAGTAACCCACTTCTCTCTACTTCTAATTTATTGCATACCCTCCTACCCCTTTCCACACTTGCTCTCCTGCTGGCTAAGGCAAGTATTAGGTACAGGGTATGCTGGACCATCGACTCTGATCACCTTCCTCCAGTATACATATTTAGGTGGCCTACGCCAGCAAGATCCTTTATGATCAAAGTTCCAGGACAATTTTGCCTCAATGGCGCGCCAGGTTCGCAAAGTCTATGAACGTTGGACTGGAACCGATTATGTGTAAATGATCATATTAAGACTTTTCTCTTAACCTCCCCACTCATAGGGAGGTATTAGTATCTACTTTCCATGAGGCCCCCTTTTTTATTTTTTATTTGATTATGGTGACAATATAAAGCAATAGTAGGTGATCGTAGGTGCATGGAGATCTGCCTACAAGTTCAGCCTCATCCTCCCTAGATGTCATTGAGGATGAGAGAAATCAAGGCACCCTGTTGACCAGAGAATTGAGTCTGAAGCAGGGGTGGCCACATGAGTTGGACATGGTCCTGGGAAGGTGACACAGATCCAGATGGCAGGATCTTCCATGGGGTCGAACCTGGATTCGGTGTTTGACACTGAACCCGAATCCGCTCCCGTGCAACTTCTCCTCAGACGACTAGGTCCCCCGAGGGCACAAGGAGAAGAGGACTTTATCCCTGGCAGGTGCCCTTCTGACAGTTAAGACTTTCTCCATCTCGGAGAAGGATCTTGCTAAGGCTGGTCGATCCAGCCTAGGGTCTCATTTAAGCAGTGGAGAGAAGCAGGTTCATTCCCCACCCTCATCTCCCAAAAAGAAGAGCAAGAAGAAGACTAAAGGTTCCACTCAATCCGCAGTGGCTCCGAGAACAGATGGGTCCGCTGCTATTTCATCAAGCCAAGATCGACACGTCCGGCCTCGACGTGGCATAGGGTTGGGGGTCCCAGACCAAGACCAAAGTCACAAGCATGCTGAAAGGAGCCGCGATTTAGAGAGTACCTGGCGTTTTCGAGCCCGCTGGCTTCAAACGCTTTCTCTTTATTTGCGCCATTGATGGAGGCATGTTGGCCACAGACTACATGATCCATCAGTAGAGATAATTAGCAGGTTATTTGGTAGAGAGCCTAAGGTGTCCGGTTTCTCAGACGGGAGGCTTCTGGCGAAAGCGTTAGATCCCACCGAAGTGTCCTTGATTAGTCCGCTTCGGATACTTAAGGGCACGTCAACGATTGTGTCGCTGTACTTTACCATGAACTTCATGAAATGAGTGTCCTACGCTAGGGAATTCGTGGATTACTCTACTGATGACATAACCTTAGATCTGGCTATCAAAGTCAAACGTGTGATGAGAAAACCGGGAGATTGGTTTGCTACCCATCCATATAATCTTCGTTACGTTCCACCGTGACACGCTGCCTGAGTCGGTCCGTGCCGGTTGTAATCGCTACCGCGTGAAGGCTAAGACTAAGGTGGTGGACTCGCACCGTTTCCTTGGTCTTGTATTTGACCGACACCTCACCTGGAATCCTCATATCCGCAGCCCTAGGGTCTCTTCTACCCGCGCCATTGATTGCTGCTTTTTGTGTGAATGGGACAGCCGTATAAGAGATTCCACTATATCAGGAGAGACTGGCCTGGCCACCTCATCAATCATTGGAGCCTGGGATGAAACGTTCAACATCCACCTCTCACTAAACCAAACAAAAATTTTCTACCATCACTACACATAAAACCGGCTCATGAAAACTTTGCAAAAGATATGGACAAATCTGGTCAGAGATTCAAGTATTTAACATCTAAATTCCCCTCACTGAGCGCCGCTAAGATAAAAGAGTTTTCATTAGTCCTCAGATTCAAGAGCTTTTAAAGATGGTGACTTCGAATCAGCCCTTCATAGGGAGGAGAAAGCTGCTTGCGAAGCATTCAAGTTAGTTGCAAAGAAAAACCTCATCGAGGCTTACAAGAACATGGGATGAAACATGTCACTTAAAATCCACTTTTCGGACTAACATTTAGACTTTTTTCCAGCCAACTGTGCGGCAGTTAGTGACGAACATGGTGAAAGTTTTCGCCTAGTTATTTCACCCATGGAAAAGCGGTACCAGGGTAAATGGACCACAACAATGCTTGAAGGCTATTGCTGGACATTGACAAGAAATGATTCTTCAGTATCAAGCAAAAAGGCAGAGAGTAGATATAAATTAGAGTTTAAAACATAATGATGCATACTGGACGTTATAATCAAATATTATATGTTGTGTATCTTTAAACCTATAGTCAATAAGCATCTCTCAAGGTGATATTTGGATTCAGTGCGTGAAAATACATAAGAATTAACTAATCTCATTTAAGAAGCACACAACCTTTCAAAAATTGTTGACTAGTGCATTGTATCATATGAAATCTTCATAAAATATATTAAATGCGGGTATTTATGTACCGTGGAAATTTCATTTAGCTACTCATCATATTTTTGAAAATATTTTAATAAAGGAAAATCGTTCTCTTATTTTGCTCGGTAGTGTACTTCTATAGCTTTGACCTTGCTTTTCAAATCAGCTGAAAGCTCTCTACTTTTAACCCTGATGGCACAATCTTTCTTCATTATGAAGGTCAGATGTTAAATGAGGTTATGCAAAAACCTTACCTTAATAAACTATTAGTGGAAACTATCAAAGCATTCCCCCGCATTAGGGTACCCAGTGTAGCCTATTACACTTGGAACCTGGACGAGCTGCACAATTTACCGGCCTGAGTGCAAATTAGGGAAACCCTGTCACTGGGTTGGTTTGAACACTTTCGCCTCGCCACACTCACCATTACTTTACCTTTTTCTTATTAGTATTATTATTAGAATTATTATTATCTTTCTTATTTTTTATTTGTATTTATTATATTTATATATATTACTATATTGTGTATTTGTATTACTAGGTATTATTAGCATTATATATATAATTATTATTAGTAGTATGTTTTATCACCATTATGGCTATCCCCTCAACCTTTATCTACACTCATTTTGTACCAGGAGGAGTGTTCCCACCTGGACAGAATTTAGTCCAATAGCCATGGTGCCTTGAAGGACTGCATACCATCCTAGGATTATCTACAGCAGAAAATGATAATAATAGGTGCTCACCCATCCTACTCATTAGTAGACCGGCTTATCTCTACTTCTCTTTATTACTTGTCTTATTCCTTTCCAAAGTTGCTGTTCTTCTATACACAGAGGTTCTGGTTGCCAAGCACACTTTTGTGCTCTTATGAGCTTTAGTAGTCGAGTTGCAGTGTATACTGCGAAGGCCAAAAACCTGCTGGCTAAGGCTATTATTAGGGGACTGCTAAAGGAGCAGGCAGGCGATCACTTATGAGCGGCTCGATAGGGCCAACCTCCTTAGGGGAGCAAGGGATAAAGGGCCCGTCGGCCCGTACACCCTAATGACGAGTTTAGAGGGTGTCACTGTACCTGCCCTCCTCTCTTCCCCAACGGATGCCGGTTCTCCGGCATTAGAAGAAATAAAGGAACTTCGAATGTGATCCGTAATGTCTGGGGGGAGCATGGCCAAATGGAGCCCACCCCCATCCTGAAATAGACATGGTCTCTGAGGTAACCCAGCCCCAGACGGTAGGATCTTCCATGAGGTCGAACCCGGGCTCGGTGCCAATCACAGAACCCGACTCCGCCCTTGTGCAAGCTTCTAAGACGGCTCGCCCCCCCCCCCCCATCCCCCGAGGCCTCACAAGGAAAGGAGGGATCCCTTCCCTGAGTTGTTGCTCATGTGACAGTCAAGACCTTCTCCATTTCAGAGAAGGATCTTGCTGAGGCGGGTCCATTCTGGCCTAAGGGCGTGGTTCATTCCCCACCCTCCTCTCCTAAAAAGTAAAGAAACAGGAAGAAGACTAAAAAGACTCGGTGCTCCTCTCCCTCCGCGGGAGCCACAGGAACGGACGGATCCGTTGCCGTTTCGGTAAGCGACCAAGCCAAGATCTGCAGCAAGTCCGGCCCCATTGCTTCGCCGGGTGGGGAATCCCAGACAAAGGCCAAAATTGCGAAGAGCGGAGCCTCGATTACGTCGGGGCCCCTCATTCAGTGATTACCTGGCGTTTCGAGCCCGCTGGCTTCAAACTCTTACAAGTTATTCGCTTCACTGATAGCATCATGTTGGCCAAAGGCAACATGATCCATCAGAGGAGAGAGCACCAGCTAGCGTAATCCGTAGAGAGTGGAAAGTAAGCCTTCTGGTGAATGCTTGGGATCCCTCCATGGCGGCCATGATGTGCCCTTCAGACACTTGATGTCACGCAGCACTCTTCCATTAACTTCTTGAAAGGAGTGGTTTATGCGAGTGAACTCGTGAACTACTCCATAGATGACATCACCTTAGAGCTAGCCGACCAATGAATGGTCAAGGTCGGATATGTGATGAGAAAAAAGGGAGGGGCCTCGAGACCCACCCCTACACTCTCCGATACGTTCGACTGTGACAAGCTCTCTGAGTCAGTGCGTGCCGACTGGTATCGACACCGCGTGAAGGCATTCGTGCCACTGCCGCGGAGGTGTTGCTACTTCCACCGCTTCGGACATACGAATCGCTCCTGTAGACGGGCAAATTCGGGGTTACCCGAAGACTGTAAGTTGCTCAAAGGCCGCGCACGATAAGTTCAAATCGTGTGTGGCCAAGTGTGTCAATTGCTGAAAGCTGCATCCCGCTTCCTCGAAGCAATGTAGTGCGTATCTCCTTGAGAAGGACATCCTGGCCATTCAAACCAGGATCGTCTTTCCTTTCGTGAGGGTCATGGCGCGCCCGACGCTGTCTGGGACGTCTTATGGCTCAAAGATAAAAAAAGACACCCTCTGCTCCTGGCCCCTCCAGGCCTACAGCGGACCCGACAACCGTTTGCAAGCTTGACCCTACCAATGATTGTGAACTACTTACTTTCGGTTGTATTATTCAGGATTTGAGCATTTGTTGACTATTATGAGGCTTCAATTGAAAGCTTAAAATTATTCAACGTCTCCATAATGGAATTATTAAGACATGACTAATAGGTACCCGTTTATGCGGCACATGCAGACTGAGAGGTGTAGAAACGAAACTGCGCTTATTTTAACTCACTGCACTGGAAATAAGTGAGGTATACGTTCACACTTACAGGATCATCCTTTACGATAGTGAGTAGCATTCATACACACTCACACTCCTTTAGGTCTTAGCTGTATTTAAACTAAGTAGGTATCATACAACGCATCTTTATTTTTGGTGAATATACCTCCTCTCCACAATTAAATGTTGGCAACTTCCCCATTTTTCATCCTTAACATTGTATAAAAGATCGTCATTCACAAATTTACAATAATTATTCAAAAAAATATTTGCTGCTGACCTCACAGCTTGCACAATGAAATGCTCGTTTGAGGTACCACATATACGAGTTTCATTGAAATCAACTTTGTCCTGAAGGTAATTAATAGACATTCATTAAAACAGTTGTCTGATTTGATAAGTTTAGAACTTATTTCTCATAAGTACTTGTGAGAACCTAAAATATTTAGATGATTCCTCATCCTCCTCAGACGAAGTTTTCATATCCGTTATATTCAAAACATTTGAGTGGGAATACTTTAAGGAAAGCAGGTTTACTATCTTCAACTTGTTCTCTGATTCTAGCACCTGTTCTAGTAACACATTATAGTTACCGTGACTCATTTTTCTGTAATTCCAAATCTAGACTACAGTTTGTCAGTCTGAACTTTTTCTAGCAAAATATACTTAAGCTGATGATATTGCAGCAAGTAATCATATAATCTAATTAAAATGGAGGTGGTGTGCTTCCTGAGACAATTTACCTGCTCTCATGTGCCCTTTATTCTCGAGGTATTCAGTCCTTCCCAGGCATCAAGCCACTCACAAAATTTAGCAAGAAATGACAAATTTGGGTCATGAGATGAAGTTTGGGCTATTGGATTGCTCTGCTCTTGACGGAGAGCTACTCCTTTAAATGGAGTTTTCAAATTTACAATGTTCCATCAAGAAATTACTTGCTGCAAAAATATGGCTGTACCTGATGAATCTATTTCTTTAAATTCCTTGAATGCAGCAACATTCTTGCCATCAAACACCTGAAGGGCATAATACACATTTTGTCTTTCTAAATTAGATGGATACAAAGATTTTTCTGGAGCAGTTTAACATGTGAGGTTCTCTCACGAGAGTGAATATTTTTCAATGGTGATCAACTTGCATGTTTTACAATGTTTGGGTTTTCTGGTGTTGGTGAGACAAAGGTTTGGGCAGGATCCTTTTGATTGAACCAGTTGCTTCGGATACATTTCAGCAAATGAACTGTGTCGAACAATAGGAATATACACTCATTGTGATTATGTGGATTTGAGATGAAAGAGGTAAGACTTCCTCCACATAGCTTCTCAAACGTGTGCCTATTTACCCTATTATTGTCAGATACCATTTAAGTACTTGAAATCCAATATCATGTTTCTTTCTGCTGAAGTGTATATGTTCTAAGATTACAGACAGGAAATAATGCAACCACATGCTTGTAAGATGAAAGGGGGAAGTTATCATGAAAACTTGAATTGTGGTAGCTACATCTGTTGAGTTTGTAGAAGCACCATGTAATTGTCCTCCTTTCTATGACGCCTTTCTGAACATGAATTTGGATCCAAGAACACACTTTCTCTTTCAAACATAAAAATAATTCCTTCAGGTAGAGAATGTGCTCACTTTGAAGACCAGACCCAAACTTGCCCTGCAAGTAGCTTGCACGGGTGTGAAATGACACACACTGGTTCACTCAACGATGGCTTGCTTTGAACTGCACCGCCCCGTAAGGGGCGCGGCGATTTGCCATCCTGGCCGCCGTGCTGACGGGATCCAGTGCTCCGTCCGGCCCCAGCTTAGCCTCTCTTCCTTCCTTCAGATAGCCTGTATTTTTCCCCTACCTCGTCGCTTTTTATACAACCTCTCCCACAACTTTCTCTGGTCAGCCTCTAATTTCACAGGGTAGATGCTGACCTTCTTCTCAAGCCAACCGTCCCGGATCGGGGCTAAGGGGGGAGGGGACAATGTTCCCTAACCCCTGAGCTCCGGTTCGGGATGGGGGTTTTTAACAACCTGCTTCATCCCCACCCCGTAAGGGGCGCGGCGATTTGCCATCCTGGCCGCCGTGCTGACGGGATCCAGTGCTCCGTCCGGCCCCAGCTTAGCCTCTCTTCCTTCCTTCAGATAGCCTGTATTTTCCCCCTACCTCGTCGCTTTTCATACAACCTCTCCCACAACTTTCTCTGGTCAGCCTCTAATTTCACAGGGTAGATGCTGACCTTCTTCTCAAGCCAACCGTCCCGGATCGGGGCTGAGGGGGTAGGGGACAAAATTGCCTAACCCCTGAGCTCCGGTTCGGGATGGGGGTTTTTAACAACCTGCTTCATCCCCACCCCGTAAGGGGCGCAGCGATTTGCCATCCTGGCCGCCGTGCTGACGGGACTCAGCACCCCGTCTGGCCCCAGCTTAGCCTCTCTTCCTTCCTTCAAAACACTTGTTTCCTCTCTTTTCATACAATCTCTCCCACAACTTTCTCTGGTCAGCCTCTAATTTCACAGGGTAGATGCTGACCTTCTTCTCAAGCCAACCGTCCCGGATCGGGGCTGAGGGGGGAGGGGACAAAGTTGCCTAACCCCTGAGCTCCGGTTTGGGATTGGTTTTTTTAACAACCTGCTTCATCCCCACCCATACCTTCCTTACATCCCTTTTCCTCTCCTCTTCACAATCTATCTTTTTACGCCGTGTTCAAGGTGGAGCCGCCATGCCGATGGACTGCCAGGCCACCAGGCGGGAGGGGTGGTCCCAAATGGCGGCACCTGGCTCTGTCAGGCCTGTAAGCACCTCTTGCAGTGCGGCAACTGTGAGAGGTGGTGAGCTATTGCGTCCCGCAGAAAATTTAGGGTCACCATGCCCAATGATGTTAAAAAACAAAATCTCGCCTTAATTCCCCCTTGCTCATCGACGGAGCCGCCCTCGGGCAGCTCCACCGAAAAAATGGAGCCGCCCCCCTCCTTCCCTGTGCTTGCGCGGGGGACCCTCCATATCTCTTCAATCGGAGAGGAGGCTTACTCCTCTCCTACGCCTACAGGTGAAGGGGACTCCCCCTCACCCCCTTCTCTGGAGGTGCTTTCGGGCACCTCCCCATTTCCAGCGGCAGTCCCTCCTTTTCTTTGTAAGGGGACTGCCAAGAATGCCAGCAGGCAGCCCATTGCCGACCGCCCCTCGTGAAAGCGGCTCGGTAGGGCAAACCCCCTTAGGGAGGAGAGGGAAGCCAGGCCCCTTCAGTTGCTTCCCTCAAAAGACCTGCTGGCAAGAATATTGAACCTTGCCGGGGTCAAGGCCTGTGCCTCCCCACAAAAGACTCGACGCTGCCAAGGGGACCTGCGATGTCCTGGGAGGGAATGGCCAACTGGAGGACCCTCCTGTGATAGACATGGTCCTTGAGGAGACCCAGCCTCAGACGGTAGGGCCTTCCATGGGGGGGAATCTGGCCTCGGCGCCATCACCGAACCCGACTCTGCCCCTATGCAAGGTCCTCCTCAAACGGCTGGGGATTTTCAGGCAGTACAAGGAGGAGAGGGATCTCCTCCGGATAATGCCCCTGCGACCACCAGGACCTTCTCCATTTTGGAGAAGGACCTGGCTGAGGCCGGTCCATCTGGCCTAGGGGCTTCTACCGGCGGAGGTGAGAAGCGGGTTCATTCTCCGCTCTCCTCTCCAAAAAAGAAAAGGACGAAAAAGACCAAAAAGACGAAGAAGACTCGGGGCTCCTCTCCATCCGCGGGGGCTACGGGGACGGATGGGTCTGCTGACACTTTGGCAAGCGACCAAGCCAAGACCGGCACATCCGGCCCCTCTGCCCCTCCGGTTGCGGAGCCCCTGAATAAGACCAAAAGTGCACAGGGAGGAACCTCGATGACATCGGGGCCCCTCATTCAGAGGTTACCTGGCGTTTTCGAGCCCGCTCGCTTCAAGCGCTTCCTCGTTATTCGCTCCACTGATGGCACCATGTTGTCCAAGGGCAACTTGATCCATCAGAGGAGAGGATTAGCTAGGGTAATTGGTAGAGAGCCGAAGGTGACCCGTTTCTCGGACGGGAGTCTTCTGGCGAATCCCGCCGAGGCGGCCAAGATAAGTGCTCTTCGGACACTTCATGGCACCCCGGTGAGTGTGACGCCGCACTCTACCATGAACTTTGTGAAAGGAGTAGTTTATGCGAGGGAACACGTTGACTACTCCATTGAGGACATCACCCTAGAGCTGGCCGACCATGGGGCGGTCAAGGTCGAACGTGTGATGAGAAAACAGGGAGGGGCCTCGAGACCCACCCCTACACTCTTCGTCACGTTCGACTGTGACAAGCTCCCAGAGTCGGTGCGTGCCGGTTGGTACCGTTACCGCGTGAAGGCATTCGTGCCACTGCCGCGGCGGTGCTATTACTGTCACCGCTTCGGCCATACGAATCGCTCATGTAGACGTGCAAAGTCGGGGTCACCCGAAGTATGTGTAAATTGCTCCAAGGTCGCACACGATAAGTCCAAATCGTGTGTGGCCAAGTGTGTCAATTGCGGAGAGCCGCACCCTGCTTCTTCGAAGCAATGTGGTGCATATCTCCTTGAGAAAGAAATCCTGGCCGTTCAGGCCGAGGATCGACTCTCATTCCGCGAGTCAAAGGACTTGGTCCTGGCGCACCCGGCTCTGCCTGGGACGTCATATGCCTCAATAGTTAGAAAGGCACCCTCTGCTCCTGGCCCATCCAGTCCAACGAGCACGGTTGTTTCCGCGCCCATTCGGAGCCCTTCTGCGTGCTCTACCCAACCTGGGCGCTCCCCTGGTAAAGCTGGCGGCAAAAAGGGATCATACCCTGCCTCGGCTAAAACCAGGGCTCCCCCCTCTTCCCCCAGCGTGACCGTTTCCCGTAAAGCGAAACGGCCACGCGCCTCCACAGAGTCGTTAGACTCACAGGAGGCAACACCACTGAAGATGGTCGCTAGGCCATCTTCCGGGGTTCCTAAAGCTGTTCCCCGAAAGGAAGACAGCAACAAAGGAGCTTCGGCCCCTTCGCCCACGCCCCGAGGTGGAGCGAGTGGCTCGGAGACGGTGGTTCCTCGAAAAGAGGGCCCCCCGCCTCCGATGCCGCAACGCCCGCCTAAGGTTTCGAGGCGGAGGGAGGAAAAGACTCGCATGGCGAGCCCAACCTCCCCCAATAAGTCCTCGAAGGCGACAGCGCCTTCAGCGCTTTGTCCGGCCAACAGCGCCCGGGGTTCTGCCCCCGAGAAGCGTACGGCCATTCCCGTGAGGGTCTTCAATTCGAGGAGGGCCCCCGCGTCTCCTCCGAGCTAGGCCTGGAAGGCATATTCCTTCAATGGAATTGCCGTGGACTCCGGGCCAACTGGGAGGAGCTGCGGAGGCTCGTCTCGTCCCGTTCCCCGTTAGCTATTTTTCTGCAGGAGACCATGCTAGGCGCGTGCCCGCTGCCTGCCCTCCCGGGGTATAAGGGTCTTGCGACCCCACCACCGCGGGATGGCCGGGCTGGGGGATGCGCGGTTTACACCCGGCATGATGTCTCCGTTCTTCCTTTCTCTTTAGATACCTCCTTTCAGGCAGTGGCTGTGCAGCTGCACCTGGATAGGAGGTATACTATCATTTCTGCGTACATTCCACCGTCAGCTGACTTCGACGCGGGGGACTATCGCCGCGTCGTGGCACGGTTGCCGAGGCCCTATCTCTTGCTTGGAGATCTGAACGGCAGGCATCCTCTCTGGGGAGATTACTCCATAAATCCCAGGGGACAAGTCCTTGCCGATCTGATCGAAGAGCTTGAGATGGGCGTCCTAAACGTGGATGAGTTTACGCATCACTGTCCGAGAACCGCTTCATTTTCTTGCCTTGACCTATCTTTGTGCTCTTCGGATGCACAGCCTGATTTTGATTGGGGGGTGGTCGATGACCTCTATGGTAGTGATCACTTTCCCATTCAAATATCATTTTCAGGGCAACTGCCGCCTGAGAGACCACCTCGGTGGTGCTTGGCGCGGGCGCGGTGGCCTGCATTTCAGGAAATGACTGATCTCTCTATCTCAGTCGAGGAGTTTAGGTCGGTAGATGAGGCCGTTGAGTTCTATTCCCGGCAACCTCATCGCCGTGGGCCTGACTACTATTCCTAGGACGTCTGGCTGTTTTGCACGCCGACCACTCCCATGGTGGTCGGCCGAGCGTGAGACGGCCCTCAAACAGAAGCGTTATGCCTACATGCGCTATAAGCGCCGCCCGAACGATTTCACTGTCGCTGAATTTCGTCGGGCTAGGGCTAGGTTCCGGTATATTTCGAAGCACGCCCGCCGCTCTTCTTGGCGGGCATACGTGTCTTCACTTAACGGGAAGACCCCTTTAGCTGAGGTGTGGAAGCGAGTCAAAAGGATTCGGGGCAAGTTCTCGCAGGACCCCCCTCCCGTTCTCCAGGAGAATGGGACCGCAATCTCGGACCCCGCGTCCGTGGCGGAATCCTTAGCGACCGCTTTCTCCGCATTCTCTAGCCGTGATGCTGCTCCGCCAGCATTCAATGCACGTCGTGATGTCGCGGAAGGCCGCCGGCTGGACTTTACCTCCAGAGGCGGAGAACCCTTCAACGACAAGTTTACTGTGAGTGAGTTGCGTTCCGCTCTCGCTTCGTGCGCGGACACCGCCCATGGTCCGGACGATGTCCCGTACGCCATGCTTCGACACCTGGGTGAGCGAGGCATGGCCTTTCTGTTAGATCTGTTCAACAGGATCTGGGTGGAAGGTCTTCTCCCAGACTCCTGGCGAATCGCTACTGTGCTCGCCTTTCGCAAGCCGGGGAGAGATCACTCTACTCCGACCGGTTTCCGCCCAATCTCTCTAACCTCTTGCGTGTGCAAGTTGATGGAGAAATTGGTAAATGTTAGATTAGCCTATTTCCTGGACAGCGGAGGCCATCTGTCTTCTGCACAGTGTGGCTTCCGTAAGTTTCACTCCACCTCGGATGCTCTGCTCCGACTGGAAAATGCCGTCTGCGAGGCTTTCCTTCGTAGACAGCACTACGCCACGGTGTTTTTTGATCTGGAGAAGGCCTATGATACCGCATGGCGATACGGTATCATGGAGACTCTCCACACGATGGGGGCGAGGGGACGCCTCCCAATGTTTATATATGAATTTTTGCGAGATCGTCGATTCCGCGTAGGGGTGGGGGGAGCCCTCTCTGCCCCAAAGGAGCAGGAAGAGGGTGTCCCGCAGGGAAGTGTCCTCAGTGTCACACTCTTTGCCCTGAGCATCAACGGCATCACCTCGGTGCTGCCAGAAGATGTTCTCGCTACGCTCTACGTGGACGACCTTTCGATCTCTTTTGGCGCGGCCCAGATGCCAACTCTGGAGCGTCGACTCCAACAGGCATTGAACCGCGTCTCTCGCTATGCCGAAGCGCACAGGTTTCGGTTTTCTTTGGCCAAGACTAAGGTGGTGCACTTCTGCCGCCATCCACGGCTTCACCCCGACCCAGATTTGTTTCTTAATGGGGTGCGCCTGGATGTGGTTGAGTCGCACCGTTTCCTTGGTCTTGTATTCGACCGACGCCTCACCTGGGAGGCTCATATTCGCAGCCTTAGGGTCTCTTGTACCCGCGCCATGGACATTCTCCGTTCCGTGACGCTCAGCGCTTGGGGCGCTGATAGGGCTACTGCCTTACTTTTTTATCGATCCTTTGTTCGCTCGAAGCTCGACTACGGATGCGAGTTTTATGCATCCGCAGCCGAGCGTTTATTGCGAAAGGTGGATTCGATCCACCACACCGGCCTTCGCCTTGCGACCGGTGCCTTCCGCACTTCCCCCATTGAGAGCCTGTTGGTCGATGCTGGGGAGATGCCACTCGCTCTGCGCCGCGTGCAGTGTATCACTCGACTGTACGCGCGAGCCCGGCGCCTCCCTCAGTCGCCAACAGCTCTCACTGCATCCGCAGCTGATCTCGATGGTGCCTATGCCGTCGAGAGACGCCAGTCATACCCTAAGCCTTTTGGGTTTAGGGCCAGGAAACTCCTTCGAGAGGTAGATATAGCTCTCGGGCCGGTGGCGCCCCTGGTTTTGCCCAGGACGCCACCCTGGAGGGTACCACATTTGGCTATTTGTCGCCACGCCTCTGCTCCCAAAGCTTGTACTGCGCCGGGAGTATTGCGTTCGACCTTTTTGGAGCACACATCGTGTCACGCTGGAACCGTGCCAGTGTATACGGATGGCTCCAAGTCCCAAGAGGGGGTCGGCTTCCACGCCGTATCCCCGCTGTTTGAAGTCAGCGGGGCTCTACCAGGCGCTGCGTCTGTCTTCACGGCCGAGCTGGTGGCAATACACCACTCGGTACGGGAGATTACGCGACGTGCCCGGTTCGGAGACCGGATTGTGATCTATAGCGACTCACAAAGCGCCCTGAGTGCTCTCGGGGCATTGGAATCTCCGCATCCCCTGGTTCGCGATATCCGTGACGCCACGGTTTTAGCGAGCCGGGCAGATGTCGAGATTATCTTCTTCTGGGTTCCTGGACATGTAGGAATTGCGGGGAATGAGGGCGCCAAAGAGTCCGCGAGGACTCTGCGACCGGACCAGCGTTTCGCTCTTCCTCACACCGACTACATGGCAGGAATACGGGCAGCTCTTCGGACTGCTTGGCAAAGAAGATGGGAGACGGTCGAAGGGAACTTAAAGTTGCGTGCCATTGCGCCGCGACTGTTCCCATGGATCTATCCCCCAATGCCGCGGCGGCTTCAGGTTGCTTTCTGTCGTCTTCGAATCGGACACACTCGTGTGACGCATCGCTACTTGATGGAGCGCTCGCCTGCGCCCTATTGCAACGACTGCGTCGTCCCCCAGACTGTTCGGCATATTCTTGTCGAATGTCCCAGTCTGGGGGATCTTCGCGCACGATACCTGTCTCGGTACCGGGATGGGCGGGGTCGCTACCGCCTGTCCCTTGTACTCGGGACGAGTGCGTGCACCATGACTGGTGGACTTATTGACTTTTGGGGGGAGGCTGGCCTTCTCCCCTTTATTTAAGGTTCCTTTTTTTTGTTATTGTTTTGTTTGTAGGTTGCACTCTCTTGCACCGGGGTGAGGGGGACCTCCCCCCGCTGCCGGAGATTGCTTCGATTGGTAAGTTTTTTCACTTTATATCATTGTTAAGTTTTCATATTTTTACTTTAAAGTAGCCTAGTTCTAGGCTGTCGTGTTTTTCGGTGACTTATGCCCAAGTGGGTAGTTGCCAGATGGGCTCCATAAAATAAAAAATAAAAAATCGACCGACGCCTCACCTGGGAGGCTCATATTCGCAGCCTTAGGGTCTCTTGTACCCGCGCCATAGAGATTCTCCGTTCCGTGACGTTCAGCGCTTGGGGCGCTGATAGGGCTACTGCCCTACTTTTTTATCGATCCTTTGTTCGTTCAAAGCTCGACTACGGATGCGAGTTTTATGCATCCGCAGAGGAGCGTCTATTGCGGAAGGTGGGTTCGATCCACCACACCGGACTTCGCCTTGCGACCGGTGCCTTCCGCACTTTCCCTATTGAGAGCCTGTTGGTCGATGCTGGGGAGATGCCACTCGCTCTGCGACGCGGGCAATGGATCACTCGCCTGTACGCGCGAGCCCGGCGCCTCCCTCAGTCGCTAACAGCTCTCACTGCATCCGGGGCTGATCTCGATGGTGCCTATGCCGCCGAGAGACGCCAGTCATACCCTAAGCCCTTTGGGTTTAGGGCCAGGAAACTCCTTCGAGAGCTAGATATATCTCTCGGGCCGGTGGCGACCCTGTTTCTGCCCAGGACGCCACCCTGGAGGGTACCACATTTTGCTATTTGTCGCCACGCCTCCTGCTCCCAAAACTTGTACGGCGCCGGGAGTATTGGGTTGGACGTTTTGGAGCACACCTCGTGTCACGCTGGAACCGTGCTAGTGTATACGGATGGCTCCAAGTCCTAAGAGGGGGTCGGCTTCCACGCTGTATCCCGTCTGTTTGAAGTCAGCGGGGCTCTGCCAGGCGCTGCGTCTGTCTTCACGGTCGAGCTGGTGGCAATACACCACTCGGTACGGGAGATTACGTGACGTGCTTGGTTCGGAGGCCGGATTGTGATCTATAGCGACTCACAAAGCGCCCCCCCGTAAGGGGCGCGGTGATTTGCCACTCTGGCCGCCGTGCTGACGGGATCCAGCGCTCCGTCCGGCCCCAACTTAGCCTCTCTTCCTTCCTTCAAAACACTTGTTTCCTCTCTTTTCACACAACCTCTCCCACAACTTTCTCTGGTCAGCCTCTAATTTCACAGGGTAGATGCTGACCTTCCTTTCAGCCAACCGTCCCGCTGAGGGGGTGGGGGACAATGTTCCCTAACCCCTGAGCTCCGGTCTGGGCTGGCTGGTTTTTAACTACCTGCTTCATCCCCACCCATACCTTCCTCACATCCCTTTTCCTCTCCTCTTCACAATCTATTAATTTTTACGCCGTGTCCAAGGTGGAGCCGCCATGCCGATGGACTGCCAGGCCACCAGGCGGGAGGGGTGGTCCCAAATGGCGGCGCCTGGCTCTGCCGGGCTTGTAAGCACCTCTCGCAGTGCGGGCTACTGCGAGAGGTGTGCGCGATTGCATCCCGTGTTTAAAAAAGGGTCATCATGCCCAATGATGATAAAAAAAAACAAACCCAACCCTCAACTTCCCCTGTTCCATCGACGGAGCCGCCCTCGGGCAACTCCAGCAAAAAAATGGAGGTTCCTCCCCCTGTGCTTGCACAGGGGACCCTCCATATTTCTCTAACCGGAGAGGAGGCTTACTCCTCTCCTTCGCCTACGGGTGCAGGGGACTCCCCCTCACCCCCTTCTCTGGAGGTGCTTTCGGGCACCTCCCTTTTCCCAGCGGCAGTCCCCTCTTTTCTTTCCAAGGGGACTGCCAAGAAAGCCAGCAGGCAGCCCTTAGCCAGCCGCTCCCCATCAAAGCGGCTCGGTAGGGCAAACCCCCTTAGGGGGGAGAGGGAAGCCAGGCCCCTTCGGTCGCTTCCCTCAAAAGACCTGCTGGCAAGAATTTTAAACCTTGCTGGGGTCAAGGCCTGTGCCTCCCCACACAAGACTGGCGACACTGCCAAGGGGACCTGCGATGTCCTGGGAGGGGATGGCCAACTGAAGGCCCCTCCTGTGATAAACATGGTCCTTGAGGACACCCAGCCTCAGACGGTAGGGCCTTCCATGGGGGGGGAATTCGGGCTCGGCGCCAAGCACCGAACCCGAATCCGCCCCTATGCAAGGTCCTCCTCAAATGGCTGAGGGCTCCGAGGCAGTAAAAGGAGGGGAGGGATATCCTCCGACAGGTGCCCCCACGACAACCAGGACCTTCTCTATTTCGGAGAGGGACCTGGCTGAGGCCGGTCCATCTGGCCTGGGGGCTTCTGCCGGCGGAGGTGAAAAGCGGGTTCATTCCCCGCCCTCCTCTCCAAAAAAGTAAAAAAGACTCGGGGCTCCTCTCCATCCGCGGGGGCTGCGGGGACGGATGGGTCTGCTGCCACTTTGGTAGGCGACCAAGCCAAGATCGGCACATCCGGCCCCTCTACCCCCTCGTGTGCAGAGCCCCTGACCAAGACTAACACCAAAAGTGCACAGGGCGGAGCCTCGATGACATCGGGGCCCCTCATTCAGAGGTTACCTGGCGTTTTCGAGCCCGCTGGCTTCAAACGCTTCCTCGTTATTCGCTCCACTGATGGCACCATGTTGTCCAAGGGCAACATGATCCATCAGAGGAGAGGATTAGCTAGTGCAATTGGTAGAGAGCCGAAGGTGACCCGTTTCTCGGACGGGAGCCTTCTGGCCAATGCGGCGAATCCCGCCGAGGCGGCCAAGATAAGTGCTCTTCGGACACTTCATGGCACCCCGGTGAGTGTGACGCCGCACTCTACCATGAACTTTGTGAAAGGAGTAGTTTATGCGAGGGAACTCGTTGACTACTCCATTGAGGACATCACCCTAGAGCTGGCCGACCATGGGGCGGTCAAGGTCGAACGTGTGATGAGAAAACAGGGAGGGGCTTCGAGACCCACCCCTACACTCTTCGTCACGTTCGACTGTGACAAGCTCCCTGAGTCGGTGCGTGCCGGTTGGTACCGCTACCGCGTGAAGGCATTCGTGCCACTGCCGCGGCGGTGCTATTACTGCCACCGCTTCGGCCATACGAATCGCTCATGTAGACGTGCAAAGTCGGGGTCACCTGAAGTCTGTGTAAATTGCTCCAAGGTCGCACACGATAAGTCCAAATCGTGTGTGGCCAAGTGTGTCAATTGCGTAGAGCCGCACCCTGCTTCTTCGAAGCAATGTGGTGCATATCTCCTTGAGAAAGAAATCCTGGCCGTTCAGGCCCAGGATAGACTCTCATTCCGCGAGGCTAAGGACTTGGTCCTGGCGCGCCCAGCTCTGCCTGGGACGTCATATGCCTCAGTAGTTCGAAAGGCACCCTCTGCTCCTGGCCCATCCAGGCCAACGAGCACGGTTGTTTCCGCGCCCATTCGGAGCCCTTCTGCGGGCTCTACCCAACCCGGGCGCTCCCCTGGTAAAGCTGGCGGCAAAAAGGGTTCATACCCAGCCCCGGCTAAAACCAGGGCTCCCCCCTCTTCCCCTAGCGTGACCGTTTCCCGCAAGGCGAAACGGCCACGCGCCTCCACCGAGTCGTTAGACTCACAGGAGGCAACACCCCTGAAGATGGTCGCTAGGCCATCTTTAGGGGTTCCTTAAAGCTGTCCCCCGAAAGGAGGACAGCAACAAAGGAGCTTCGGCTCCTTCGCCCACGCCCCGAGGTGGAGCGAGTGGCTCGGAGACGGTGGTTCCTCGAAAAGAGGCCCCCCCGCCTCCGAAGCCGCAGCGCCCGCCTAAGGTTTCGAGGCGGAGGGAGGAAAAGACTCGCATGGCGAGCCCAACCTCCCCCAATAAGTCCTCGAAGGCGACAGCGCCTCCAGCGCTTTGTCCGGCCAACAGCGCCCGGGAAGCGTATGGCCATTCCCGTGAGGGTCTTCAATTCGAGGAGGGCCCCCGCGTCTCCTCCGAGCTAGGCCTGGAGGGTATATTCCTTCAATGGAATTCGCCGTGGACTCCGGGCCAACTGGGAGGAGCTGCGGAGGCTCGCCTCGTCCCGTTCCCCGTTAGCTATCTTTTTGCAGGAGACCATGCTAGGCGCGTGCCCCCTGCCTGCCCTCCCGGGGTATAAGGGTCTTGCGACCCCACCACCGCGGGATGGCCGGGCTGGGGGATGCGCGGTTTACACCCGGCATGATGTCTCCGTTCTTCCTTTCTCTTTAGATACCTCCTTTCAGGCAGTGGCTGTGCAGCTACACCTGGATAGGAGGTATACTATCATTTCTGCGTACATTCCACCGTCAGCTGACTTCGACGCGGGGGACTTCCGCCGCGTCGTGGCACGGTTGCCGAGGCCCTATCTCTTGCTTGGAGATCTGAACGGCAGGCATCCTCTCTGGGGAGATTACTCCATAAATCCCAGGGGACAAGTCCTTGCCGATCTGATCGAAGAGCTTGAGATGGGCGTCCTAAACGTGGATGAGTTTACGCATCACTGTCCGAGAACCGCTTCATTTTCTTGCCTTGACCTATCTTTGTGCTCTTCGGATGCACAGCCTGATTTTGATTGGGGGGTGGTCGATGACCTCCATGGTAGTGATCACTTTCCCATTCAAATATCATTTTCAGGGCAACTGCCGCCTGAGAGACCACCTCGGTGGTGCTTGGCGCGGGCGCGGTGGCCTGCATTTCAGGAAATGACTGATCTCTCTATCTCAGTCGAGGAGTTTAGGTCGGTAGATGAGGCCGTTGAGTTCTTCTCCGGCAACCTCATCGCCGTGGGCCTGACTACTATTCCTAGGACGTCTGGCCGTTTTGCACGCCGACCACTCCCATGGTGGTCGGCCGAGTGTGAGACGGCCCTCAAACAGAAGCGTTATGCCTACATGCGCTATAAGCGCCGCCCGAACGATTTCACTGTCGCTGAATTTCGTCGGGCTAGGGCTAGGTTCCGGTATATTTCGAAGCAAGCCCGCCGCTCTTCTTGGTGGGCATACGTGTCTTCACTTAACGGGAAGACCCCTTTAGCTGAGGTGTGGAAGCGAGTCAAAAGGATTCGGGGCAAGTTCTCGCAGGACCCCCCTCCCGTTCTCCAGGAGAATGGGACCGCAATCTCGGACCCCGCGTCCGTGGCGGAATCCTTAGCGACCGCTTTCTCCGCATTCTCTAGCCGTGATGCTGCTCCGCCAGCATTCAATGCACGTCGTGATGTCGCGGAAGGCCGCCGGCTGGACTTTACATCCAGAGGCGGAGAACCCTTCAACGACAAGTTTACTGTGAGTGAGTTGCGTTCCGCTCTCGCTTCGTGCGCGGACACCGCCCATGGTCCGGACGATGTCCCGTACGCCATGCTTCGACACCTGGGTGAGCGAGGCATGGCCTTTCTGTTAGATATGTTCAACAGGATCTGGGTGGAAGGTCTTCTCCCAGACTCCTGGCGAATCGCTACTGTGCTCGCCTTTCGCAAGCCGGGGAGAAATCACTCTACTCCGACCGGTTTCCGCCCAATCTCTCTAACCTCTTGCGTGTGCAAGTTGATGGAGAAATTGGTAAATGTTAGATTAGCCTATTTCCTGGACAGCGGAGGCCATCTGTCTTCTGCACAGTGCGGCTTCCGTAAGTTTCACTCCACGTCGGATGCTCTGCTCCGACTGGAAAATGCCGTCTGCGAGGCTTTCCTTCGTAGACAGCACTACGCCACGGTGTTTTTTGATCTGGAGAAGGCCTATGATACCGCATGGCGATACGGTATCATGGAGACTCTCCACACGATGGGGGCGAGGGGACGCCTCCCAATGTTTATATCTGAATTTTTGCGAGATCGTCGATTCCGCGTACGGGGGGGGGGAGCCCTCTCTGCCCCAAAGAGTGTGTCCCGCAGGGAAGTGTCCTCAGTGTCACACTCTTTGCCCTGAGCATCAACGGCATCACCTCGGTGCTGCCAGAAGATGTTCTCGCTACGCTCTACGTGGACGACCTTTCGATCTCTTTTGGCGCGGCCCAGATGCCAACTCTGGAGCGTCGACTCCAACAGGCATTGAACCGCGTCTCTCGCTATGCCGAAGCGCACAGGTTTCGGTTTTCTTTGGCCAAGACTAAGGTGGTGCACTTCTGCCGCCATCCACGGCTTCACCCCGACCCAGATTTGTTTCTTAATGGGGTGCGCCTGGATGTGGTTGAGTCGCACCGTTTCCTTGGTCTTGTATTCGACCGACGCCTCACCTGGGAGGCTCATATTCGCAGCCTTAGGGTCTCTTGTACCCGCGCCATGGACATTCTCCGTTCCGTGACGTTCAGCGCTTGGGGCGCTGATAGGGCTACCGCCTTACTTTTTTATCGATCCTTTGTTCGCTCGAAGCTCGACTACAGATGCGAGTTTTATGCATCCGCAGCCGAGCGTTTATTGCGGAAGGTGGATTCGATCCACCACACCGGCCTTCGCCTTGCGACCGGTGCCTTCCGCACTTCCCCCATTGAGAGCCTGTTGGTCGATGCTGGGGAGATGCCACTCGCTCTGCGCCGCGTGCAGTGCATCACTCGCCTGTACGCGCGAGCCCGGCGCCTCCCTCAGTCGCCAACAGCTCTCACTGCATCCGCAGCTGATCTTGATGGTGCCTATGCCGCCGAGAGACGCCAGTCATACCCTAAGCCCTTTGGGTTTAGGGCTTAGGGCCAGGAAACTCCTTCGAGAGGTAGATATAGCTCTCGGGCCGGTGGCGCCCCTGGTTCTGCCCAGGACGCCACCCTGGAGGGTACCACATTTGGCTATTTGTCGCCACGCCTCTGCTCTCAAAGCTTGTACTGCGCCGGGAGTATTGCGTTCGACCTTTTTGGAGCACACATCGTGTCACGCTGGAACCGTGCCAGTGTATACGGATGGCTCCAAGTCCCAAGAGGGGGTCGGCTTCCACGCCGTATCCCCTCTGTTTGAAGTCAGCGGGCTCTACCAGGCGCTGCGTCTGTCTTCACGGCCGAGCTGGTGGCAATACACCACTCGGTACGGGAGATTACGCGACGTGCCCGGTTCGGAGACCGGATTGTGATCTATAGCGACTCACAAAGCGCCCTGAGTGCTCTCGGGGCATTGGAATCTCCGCATCCCCTGGTTCGCGATATCCGTGACGCCACGGTTTTGGCGAGCCGGGCAGATGTCGAGATTATCTTCTGCTGGGTTCCTGGACATGTAGGAATTGCGGGGAATGAGGGCGCCAAAGAGTCCGCGAGGACTCTGCGACCGGACCAGCGTTTCGCTCTTCCTCACACCGACTACATGGCAGGAATACGGGCAGCTCTTCGGACTGCTTGGCAAAGAAGATGGGAGACGGTCGAAGGGAACTTAAAGTTGCGTGCCATTGCGCCGCGACTGTTCCCATGGACCTATCCCCCAATGCCGCGGCGGCTTCAGGTTGCTTTCTGTCGTCTCCGAATCGGACACACTCCTGTGACGCATCGCTATCTGGTGGAGCGCTCGCCTGCGCCCTATTGCAACGACTGCGTCGTCCCCCAGACTGTTCGGCACATTCTTGTCGAATGTCCCAGTCTGGGTGATCTTCGCGCACGATACCTGTCCCAGTACCGGGATGGGCGGGGTCGCTACCGCCTGTCCCTTGTGCTCGGGACAGATTCGTGCACACTGACTTGTGGACTTGTTGACTTCTTGGGGGAGGCCGGCCTTCTCCCTATTATTTAAGCAAGGTTTGTTTGTTTTGTTTTTTGTTGTTTTTTTGCATTTTTTTTTTTTTTTTTTTTTTTTTCTTTAGTTGCACGCTCCTGCGCCGGGGGGACCTCTCCCCGACGCACCAGCTTGCTTCCTTTCCCCCTTTTGGGGTGTTGTTGTTTTTTTTTTCTCTCTTTAATTTCATTTAAAATTAGCCTATAACTAGGCCAGTTTTAATACGGCGACTAATGCCCAAGTAGGCAGTCGCCAGATGACTCTTAAAAAAAAAAAAAAAAAAAAATCACAAAGCGCCCTGAGTGCTCTCGGGGCATTGGAATCTCCGCATCCCCTGGTTCGCGGTATCCGTGACGCCACGGTTATGGCGAGCCGGGCAGATGTCGAGATTATCTTCTGCTGGGTTCCTGGACATGTAGAAATTGCGGGGAATGAGCACGCCGATGAGGGCGCCAAAGACTCCGCGAGGACTCTGCGACCGGACCAGCGTTTTGCTCTTCCTAACACCGACCCCATGGCAGGAATACGGGCAGCTCTTCGGACTGCTTGGCAAAGTAAATGGGAGACGGTCGAAGGGAACTTAGTGTGGCGTGCCATTGTGCCGCGACTGTTCCCATGGACCTATCCCCCAATCCCGCGACGGCTTCAGGTTGCTTTCTGTCGTCTCCGAATCGGACACACTCGTGTGACGCATCGCTATTTGATGGAGCGCTCGCCTGCGCCCTATTGCAACGACTGCGTCGTCCCCCAGACTGTTAGGCACATTCTTGTCGAATGTCCCAGTCTGGGTGATCTTCGCGCACGTTACCTGTCCCGGTACCGGGATGGGCGGGGTCGCTACCGCCTGTCCCTTGTACTCGGGACACATTGACTTGTTGACTTTTGGGGGGAGGCCGGCCTTCTCCCTTTTTTTTAACTTGTTTTTTTTTGTTATTGTTGTTTGTTTTTGTTTTGTTTTCTTGTAGGTCGCAGGCTCCTACGCCGGGGGGAGGGGGACCTCTCCCCGACGCCGGAGCTTGCTCCCTGATTGTTATCCCCTTTTTATTGTTGTTTCTGTTAAAAATTTTATTTTAAAGCAGCCTAGAACTTGGCAGTTTGTTTGCGGCGACTTATGCCCAAGTGGGCAGTCGCCAGATAGCCCCTTGAAAAAAAAAAAAACTGTTCGGTGCCGGTCCTGGGCCGAGCGTGCTCACTACCAATTGTCCCTTCGTATCCGGGACTGGTTTGTCTACACAGACTATCCGACTTTTCGGGATGAGTCTGTCCTCCTCCATTTTATTTGACCCCACATTTTTGTAGGTCGCATGTTCCTCCGCTGGTGCAGGCTGGGGGCCTCCACCCGACGCCGGAGCGTGCTTCCTGATTCTTACTTATTTGCATAGTTTTGTTGGGTTTTGTTTTTCCTTGTTTGTTTGACTTTTTGTTTTTGTTTTGTTTTGTTGGTGGCGCTCGAATCGGCCCTTGCTGTCGCCTTTGTGGTGGGGACCAATCGGTCGCCCATCTTCTACTATAATGCCCTCATTTTGCCATTTTTCCAGGTTTTCCTGTTTCCCGACCCTTTTAACTATCCCTTGGCCGTTTACTTCTGACGGAGAAATCTTTAAACCCTCATTTTATTTTTTTTTTATCTCAGTGGTCTTCTTCCTATTTTATAATTTATTTGCCCCCATTTATCCCTGCTGTCATTTAGACCCACTTGGATTGGACAACTGTCCAATTAGTTTCTTCCTTAAATCCTTAATGAGGCCTGTATAATAAAGACGAGGCGAGATAAACAATGACTCGTTCAGGCTTTGGGGCTAAAGTGCACACAATTCTCCAGATATCAGTCGCAGCAAGGTTGCCCCATTCCACACATGGCATCTTGCGTGTTCACCTGTTTTAAAACAAACTATACAACTTTTTTCAAATGCTTTTGACGGCATCCTTTTTTTTCTTTTGTGGCTTAGTTTATGGATCTCTATAATTGAAGACCCGCTCACCATTTCTTTCTAAGATATGGGTACAGCCTACACGAGTGGAAACATTGCAGGTCCCCACCGAGAAAGACCCCAAAAGTGAAGTTAGATTGTAAAACCCTACTAAATTATTTCCTCTGGAGATGAAAAACAAGTCTTTACGAGTTTACTCTTTTCAGGATTCAGTTGAGAGGATTGTGTATTTTCTTCTTGATATCAGCGATGAGAAGTCCCTCCGTCACGTGATGTTCAATTTCCCTTATTCCATTACCGCATTGATCAAACATTATCATTCTACTTATAAAACTAATTTCAAATTCATTTCCAAAGTAACGTAATGTATTTTATTTGTACTGAAAGTTGTTTCATTTCCTTCTCAGAATTAGATAAACGGAAGGATTTATGGGTTCCAGCTCTTCTTTAAGCATCAGATTATTGATTATAGTGACCACATTTAGTACTAGAATGCGACTAGTGCCAGATAGGCATTTCTAGCCTGGGGGAGTCATTTTCCTACCAGCTACAGTGGCCGCAAAATGTTTCCAGAGATTTCGTAATTTTGTAAGAATGCAGCAAATGCTCGTCGAGTATGTTGATATGGCGGTCGGCATTCTTAGGTAAGAAGTACAACCCTCGCCTCCCCGTCAATGCCCTCAAAGCAGCCCCCGCAGCATCACATATTCAGGGAGTTTAACTGTGCTCAACGTGAATTTGGGGTCGCGCCTCCTGACTGAGGAATGGCGCCGAACTTGTCTTTGTGCGAGTGGACACACTAAGACGTGGATTCATCCGATTACATAACCTTCTGCCACTGCTGGTGTCCAATGTACATATTTCTTGCCGAAAGTCCTTTATTGCTTGTTCATGCGCTCCGTAAGAAACGGTTTCTTAGTTGCCAGGTGACGTCTTTCAGAGGCACAGGATGATTATTTTTCAGTCCTGATGCTGTTAAATGTGGTTGCTTTGTGACATTGTAGAAAATTTGTTATTGCTTTTGCAGTCTTCTGCAGCCCTCCATAACCCGTACCAATGTGGGGAGGCGACGAGCAGTGCCATTTCACTCAACTTATCTAGTACACCTTATTTTCTTAATCCCCCTTCCCTCTCTGGGACCCTTTCTTTGTGCAGGGCCTTCTCATGATGAGGGGGGTCAGCCCTTGGGCCCTTAGGAATCTCCTGGTGCTTCGAACTAGAATTTTAATATACCCCCTCCCCCCTTATTACTTTCTTTTACTGCCCTTTATTTCCATCTCTTCTGTCTCGTATCTAGTGGCCTCTGCCTTTTTTCTTTTTTTTTGACTGACTGATTCTGAATTGTTCTTTTATGAAGGTCGGAGTAGGTTGGGCATCTCCACTGCCGATGCCCAAGGAGAAACCCATCATTGGCCCCTTTTCTCCGCGCGTAGGACAACTCGGGCAGCCTCTTCGGTCTATATAGATGGTGTGATGGATCCGTATCCATTCTTCAAGAGGTGCCCGGTTTGGAGACCGGATTGTGATATATAGCGACTCACAAAGCGCCCTGAGTGCTCTCGGGGCATTGGAATCTCCGCATCCCCTGGTTGGCGATATCCGTGACGTCACGGTTTTGGCGAGCCGGGCGGATGTCGAGATTATCTTCTGTTGGGTTCCTGGACATGTAGGAATTGCGGGGAATGAGGGCGCTAAAGAGTCCGCGAGGACTCTGCGACGGGACCAGCGTTTCGCTCTTCCTCACACAGACTACATGGCAGGAATACGGGTAGCTCTTCGGACTGCTCGGCAAAGAAGATGGGAGACGGTCGAAGGAAATTTAAAGTTGCGTGCCATTGCGCCGCGACTGTTCCCATGGACCTCGCCCACAATGCCGCGAAGAATTCAGGTTGCTTTCTGTCTTCTCCGAATTGGGCACACTCGCGGGACGCACCGCCATTTGATGAGCGCTCGCCAGCGCCCTACTGCGAAGACTTCGTTGTCCCCCAGACTGTTCGGTACATTCTTGTTGAATGTCCCAGTCTGGGCGATCTCCGCGCACGTTACCTGTCCCGGTACCGGGATGGGTGGGGTCGCTACATTGACTGGTGGACTTGTCGACTCTTTGGGGGAGGTCGGCCTTCTCCCTTTTATTTAACCAGTTTTTTTTTTGGGGGGGGGGGTTCCTTATACGTCGCACGTTCCTGCGCCGGGGGACCACACACCGCCGCAGGAGCTTGCTTCCTGCTCGTTGCCTTTTCTCTTTTTTAAAATTTTTGGTGTTGGGTTTGTTTGTTTTTTTGTGTTTTTGAATTTGATTTTAAAGTAACCTAGTACCAGGCAGGTTTTTAATACGGCGACTAATGCCAAAGTAGGCAGTCGCCAGATGAGCTCTTAAAAAAAAATAAAATCTCCAAGAGGTGCCTTTCATAACCGAATCGAGAGTTGCAGTAGCGACGGTTCCTTGTAGGCCTCCGTGGTGGGAAGTCTCGAGGGAGAATATGAAGCTATTTCTATTTGTAATTGTCTATGTATAAACCTTAAAACTTCCCCTTCTCGTAATGGTTCTCTTGCCAAACGTTCTTAAACCTTCCCTCGCTCGTTGGATCTCTATGTCAACGATGTGGACCCAGATTTAGATTATCTCCGCTTTCTGGTCATGAGTTCTTCATCGGACACCCGACTTGTAAAAGTGGATGTGTTTAGCGTTAATGAATCATTTGAGTCCCGCTGTGGTGAACCTCGCCGAATGTGGTCAAGAGGTAGTGGCGATATCGTAGTCAAGTTCTAATCTCACTCCCAACATAATCTTGCTCGAAATCTGTTTCCGTAACCGTTTCGCCACATCCACGTCTGAATTTTGTCAAAGGTGTCGTCCGTTCAAATCAATTAAGGGGTACGGCGATTTGCTCTCCTGGCCGCCGTGCTGACGTCACTCGGCACCCCGTCCAGCCCCAGCTTGGCATCCTTTTTCTCCTGCTAACCCCTACTTCGTCTTCTATACCAATTCTCTTTCACCATGCATCGTCCTTCCATCTACGTTTATTTGTCGATCTCGCTGTATCAGAGCTGTCCGTTAGGGGACGCGACACTTTAGCTGGTTCTGCCTGTGTTTGTAGGTGGGTGCCTGAGCCGTCGTTGCGCTCTTGGGGTCTTTGCTTCACCAACCGGTAAATTTCCGAGGCTGGCCGGCCATTTTTAGAATGATGATTGTGTCAGGGGTCGACGGGCTTACCCTCCTAGTTGGGCCGGCGCTCTAAGTAGGTGTCTCGACGGTAGACAGTGACTGCGCTCCGCGACTTCACACCCCCTTTTATATTCTACTTTATATGGGTGATAATTAAAAAATTCTCCCGATTCTCGTACTACGCCTGTCATTAAGTCCTCTTTTCCGAGCTTGTTAGATCTCTTCGCAGAAAAGATGGATCCTGATTTCGATTATCCTCGTTTCCCGGTGCTGAATTTCAGTTCTGGGTCTCCGCTTTCTAAATTGGATGTGTTTGATTTGAATGAGAAGTTTTGAGTCCCGCTGTGGTCCGCCCCGCCTTATTTGGGCCCGTGGTAGTGGCCATTTAGTGGTTGAGGTATCTTCTTGAGAGCAGTGTGGGATTTGTCCTCCCTTTCGGAGGTCCCGGTTTCAGTTGTGCCCCATCCTCGCCTTAATTTTGTTAAGGGAGTGATTCGCTCCAACGAATTATTGCAATATGATGTTTTTGAGACTAAAAGATAAACTTTCGTCCCAGAAGGTTACGAACGTTTATAGGGTTTATGAGTCTTGGTCCCGCTAAGGTTCCTACGAATACGCTCATCGTTACCTTTGAGCGTCAGGATCTACCCCAATTTGTTCGTGCTGTTTATCTTCCTGTCTCTGTGTCCCGTTTTTCGAGCTCCCCAGACGTTGTTTTAATTGCCACCAGTTTGGCCATATGAGCAGCAACTGTAGGC
The DNA here is from genome assembly GCA_963969495.1 of Ceratothoa steindachneri. NCBI lineage: Eukaryota > Metazoa > Arthropoda > Malacostraca > Isopoda > Cymothoidae > Ceratothoa > Ceratothoa steindachneri. Next base: position 2,304,283 of record OZ018323.1, read on the forward strand.
AGGCTCGTC